>CM042048.1:146998785-148198785 GCA_023525745.1 Arctium lappa
CCGGTGCTTTATTGTTTTGCAGACTCGTCAGCTTAAAAGACTGTTTAGATTAGGTTTAACATTAGATCCTTTCTTAATTGATGTATCTATACATATTTAATTTACTTGTGCACTTCTGTTTCTTACTTTTTATAACTTTAAAAGAAACGTACAATAACTTCATAAATTGATGGATACTGGGATATTAATTAAATGGAACGCTAAATCTGAAATGTTCGACGACTTTGAAGAACAGAGATTTCAACATGTAGTTTGTAAGAGCTTGTGTTCGTTAACACTTTTAAGCCTCCATAAGAAATACTTTCAAGCGAGGGTCGCTATTAGCTCCCATTACAACGTTACTTGACGGCATAAACATGAGCGTTTCGTGCCCACTTCCCGTGATCAAAGCCCTTTAGATATTTTTCTATGGAACCACTTGTCTAAGATCAAACCACGATGTGGGTGAAATTGTTGGATACGATAGTATATAGCAGTCCAGAAATTTTCATTTTCTTTTTTCTTTCAATTCATCATGGAAGAAACTTTTACGAAACCTTATCTTGTTTATCAGTATGCACTTTGTAATTATTGGAAGTGATCGACAACACTTAAAGAGCTTTGCCTTTTTAACAAGCCTTTAGCACAATTGTGCTTCAATCTTGTGCATGAACAATTCAAGAAATTTCTGCAATTTTATAAGTTTTCCATAAATTAAAAAAAAAAAAAGCATCCCAGAAATTTTCATTTTCTTTTTTCTTTCAGTTCATCATGGAAGAAACTTTTACGAAACCTTATCTTGTTTATCAGTATGCACTTTGTAATTATTGGAAGTGATCGACAACACTTAAAGAGCTTTGCCTTTTTAACAAGCCTTTACCACAATTGTGCTTCAATCTTGTGCATAAGCAATTCAAGAAATTTCTGCAATTTTATAAGTTTTCCATAAATTAAAAAAAAAAAAAAAAAACCCATCATATGCAGGTGGCTAGCTTTCCCTACGAAAATTAAAATATGATAAATCATATGCAGGTGGCCAACATATCATATCTCTTATTCTCTTGATACATGTTTTCGACTTACAGTTGTAGCCTTTGTAAGGGAAGAGGCGAGATAATGGTTGCTAGCATTAGCAGTTATGAAAGATCAATATTCGAGGTTGAGTTCTTCTTGAAAGGAGTATGTATGTGCGCAAATAATAACGGCTTATAGAACGACAAAAATGCTTAATTATCCTAATAGATTGATTTATAAGATTTAAGTCTATAGGACACTGTTGATAATTAACCTAAACTTGTGGGTTAAATATAATCAAATATGTATGTATGTATGTAGATAGAATAGTGTAAGTATCAAAAGTAAAAATATGAAAGGATATGTCTATTAGGAAGAAAGGTGTCGTTTGGGGCTGCCGTGAATAGTTGCAACCGCCGGTAACCATCACCGATGAACAGTCGCATCGGTTCGGAGGCACATTTTCTGTGTTTATAAATAGGGTCAATGTATTGTAAAGTGTATGAACAAAAAATTACAAGTATCAATCAATTAACAAGTGTATTCGTATTATTACTTGTGATTTGTTCATCATAGCAATATTTTCCAACAATTGGTATCAGAGCATAGGCTTCGATTTTTGGCACTCCAGGACCGGAATAAAATCAAGGAAGATAGGGGCGATTTCTGTTTATAGATTTAGAACCAAAACACAACTCCAGTGTTGATTTCTGGTTCGGACAGAAACAAAGAAGAGCAGGGAGTTCTTTGGACAAACAGATTAGGGAAAAAAGGGAAGAACACATCTGTGTGTTCTTGTTGGTTAAAAAAAAATCAACAAGGAGGTTAATACCTTTCCCAATTTCAATGTCCCGTTTCGAAGGCAACAAATTATACGAGCACGTTAATCGATTTAGAGAGGAACAAGTGCAAGGGGTGGTCGATTAGAATTGAAGGGGAAGGAAAAATAAAGGGAAAGAAGAAGTACTGGGATTTTGAAAAATTAAAAGGTTATAATCCCAAAATAATTGAAAAATAGCAAGAAATGATCAATTATTTTGATCAAAGCAAGTAAGAACCTGATTAGCAAGTGGGTCAGGAGGCACGAACTGATTAGCAAGTAGGTCAGATACGTGCAGTAAGAGCCAGATTAGCAAGTGGGTCTGAAAATACAATATTGATTAGTAAGTTGGTCAATATTTAGCAAGTTTAGCAAGAAAAACCTGGTTAGCAAGTTAGCCAGTAGCAAATAAGATTTTTTTATTTTTCGATCAAACACAAGAGCAAGTAAACCAGAAACCATCTCGGTTCTGATTTGTAAGAAGTAAGCAAGTTAAAAGCAAGCAAGCAAACATGACAGGAAAAGCAGGTGATAAACATGATAACGCATCAAGCAGTACATCAGTTCGAGAGCAAGGAAACGTTTTACTACAATGTCCAAAATTGACTAAAACAAACTACACTACGTGGGCATTGTTGATGGAAACAATATTGAAGGCCCATGGTCTGTGGGAAACAATTGATGTTAAAAATGCGGTGGATGAGAAGAAATCACATACATCAAAGGCAATGATCTTTCAAACTTTTCCCGAAGATGTCCTAATGCAGCTAGCACAGTGCTCGACTACAAAGGAAGTTTGGGACTCAATCAAAGTTCGTTTCATTGGAGTAGACTTAGTTCAAAAGGCACGCTCGCCAACTTTGAGGAGTGAACTAGAGTCTTTAAAGATGAAAGAAAATGAAACTGTAAGTAGTTTTGCAAGCAAATTGAGCACAATATTTACAAATCTTGGAACTACACTCGAAAGCAAGATAATTGTGAGGAAACTACTCAATTCGGTTCCAAAGAAGTTTTTACCGATCGTGGCAACTATTGAACAATATCAAGATTTGGACAAAATATCGTTTGAAAAAGCCGTTGGAAGATTAACAACCTTTGAAGAACGAATCAAAAGTCAAGACATGCCAGAGGCAAATGATGAAGACAAACTTCTGATGGCAAGTTCAAACAACCAAAGCCGTGGTAAAGGGAGAGCTAAAAATTTCAACAACGAAGCCAAGGAAAGCATAAAATGCAAGAATAGTCCAAATACACGAGGAAGAAGTACGATTCAAGGAACTAAAGACAAGAGCACTTTCAAATGTTATGAATGTGGTGACTTCAGTCACTTTGCAAGGGAATGTTTGAAGTGGAAACACGATAAAGACAAGCAAGAAGAGTCTTGTCTCATTAATGATGACGAATGACCTACGCTACTGTGAAGAGCAAGATAAACGCAAGTTGAAGACCTACCTTAAACCAAAGTTTAGTTTAAGGGGGAGTGTTTATAGTTAACCTAAACTTGTGGGTTAAATATAATCAAATCAGAAAGTATGTATGTATGTATGTATTATGTAGATAGAATAGTTTAAGTATCAAAAGTAAAAATATGAAAGGATGTCTATTAGGAAGAAAGGTGTCGTTTGGGGCTGCCGTGAATAGTTGCAACCGCCGGTAACCATCACCGATGAACAGTCGCATCGGTTCGGAGGCACCTTTTCAGTGTTTATAAATAGGGTCAATGTATTGTAAAGTGTATGAACAAAAAATTACAAGTATCAATCAATTAACAAGTGTATTCATATTATTACCTGTGATTTGTTCATCATAGCAAGATTTTCCAACAGACACAAGTGTGTGTCCTATGTAAAAGTGTTGCTATAAGATTATAAAGACGTTTTTGGTCGTTTTAACAAATTTTTAGGACAATTTTAAAATAAAGTGTCGTTGTGACTTTTTTACATGACACCTATGAGAACTGTCCTATAAATAAATCTTTTTATAAGATACTTGTTTTCGAATAATTTCATATAAAATATTAATATGACATTTTATTTCAAAAGTATCTTAAAAGAATTTTAATACATCCAAAAACGTCTTATAAACTTATTACAACGCTTTTATATAGGATGCATAATTGATTGATCTTATAAACATTAGTCCTATAAACAAGTTTATTATAACATTTAGACATTTTGAGCGGTCTATATTTAAACCCAATTTTGTTATAATAAAATTTTGAAGTGATCCACTACTAGAAGCTCTAGAAACTCTGGACTTTCATTATCTGAAATTACTGACGGATTTCTGATGCATTTTTTCGACGGAATGCCTTAGAATCAAAATTTTTATCAATTTTACTTAATCCTTCAGAAATTCTTGTAATCTACCGACGAAACTCCATATCTCATTCTAAAAAATAAAATTTTATGTAATTTTACAAATTCATCAGAAATAGTAACAATCAAAATCTGTCGGAAATTACACCATCGAAAAACCGTCGGAAAAGCCACCGGATATTAATGATTGGAAATTCTTCAGGAATTCATGTTTTTTTGCAAATGGTTTTCGTAGTTAACCGACGATGCTTTTCCAATGGAAATTGTCGTCGGAAAGATTTTTAGTTTCGTCGAAATGGTTGTGAAAAAAAAATACGATGTCCGGCGGATTTCCTACCGAAATGTTTGTTGGTGAAAGTACCATTTCAAGGGTGAACCTGTGAAGCCCCGAGCGAGCCAGCATTCAACCGATTTTCGCAAATAGATTTTTTTTGGGGTATGAAAGGTACACCCGCTAAAATTTGAGGGGGTGCTCCGAGATATTAGAAAATACAAGGAATATCAACCAAAAACCCAAAAAAATCCCTCGAAATCAACCGAAAAAAAACTCTTGAAATTAACAAAAAAAAAAACCGAAATACTATAAGTCCTTTAAAATCAACCAAAAAACATAAAAGAATCACTCGAAATATACCAAAAAGAAACTTTAAAAAATCCCTCGAAGCAGTGGAATTCGGCTAAAAACAGATCGTGCAACATTACGGGCTTTACCCGCTCGGCAAAAATTTCGTAATTCAATCACCTATGCATGATGATTAAAAGGACTGTCATCGTAGCAAATACTGTAACTACTCTTAATTATACGTGATAACAATTATATATGATTATCTGAAAACAAATTAAGGGATATCAAGTTCATCATGGTCCTAGCTAGGTTGTAATACTCCTTTTCACTGATTCAGAAACTTTTGAAATCAATTTTAGTAATGAACTTTTCAAACAAATGTTTAGTCAGTTATGCATAAAGGATTCATGCATAAATTAATTTAGGGTCAAATTAAATAATTATTAGATTACAAGCGAACTGAAATATTATGATCTTTGCTTTCTGTTTATATTGGTGAATTAATTGAAGCAATGCATGCTAAGAATATGGGGAATTAGGAAGAAGCCCCAAATGTACACAGAACCAAAAAGTAAAAAAAATTTAATAATAACCATGGATGTCTAGGTCCGTTTGTACGTACCTCGAGTAATCCCAAAGTTCCAACAGAATAGCCAGGAAATCTTCAATGACCTTGCAGGAATCAAAAGTAAAATTGATCACCAAATTATTGCTACTTCTTGGTCTACGTATAAGTGTATGAAAGAACTTTACATACATACATACATACATACATACATATATATATATATATATATAGAGAGAGAGAGAGAGGGATAATTATTTAGAAACCTTCTAAAGGTTACAAACTATACAAACCCATCTAGGTCATCCAAATTTTTGATCAACGGTTGAGTAATTTTAGGACTTAAATTAATTAAGAAAATAGGGAGAAAATAAGGAAAGGGTAGTTTAAGAATAGTTTTAGGTATTTTAAATTTAAATTTTATTAATTAATTTGGATTATCTAATTATCTTACAAGAAGATATCCTTAATTTTCTCCATATTTAACTCAATCTCTCTCTCCTTCTATCTAAAAAAAATCCAGCCACCACCACCATCATCTCCATCGTCATTACTACGTCGGTGACCGAGAACCACCGCGGTTCTCCACTACTCCATCCGACGACTGTTGTGTGTTGCCGCCATCTTCCAGGAGCCTCCTTCACCACCCCACGTATTGTGACCTCCTCTCCCGAATCTTCGACGAGTTTATGAAACTTCAAGTTTATACAATGTTTGTTCGAGTTTCATAAACTGTTTTTTTGAAATTTTCTAGTTTCATAAACGGTTTCATATATTTTCATAAACGGTTTCATATATTTTTCTCCCATATGAATAATCATATTTTAAAGTTTCATATATTTTTCTCTCATATAATGATATGAATATTCAGATTTTTTCGAAATAATCATATATTTTTTAACTTTCATATATTTTTCTCCTATATGAATAATAAGATTTTTCAGTTTCATACATTTATCCAATATGAATAATTAGATGATGAGACGTGAAAATTTAAAAAAAACATTTTATGAAACCAAAAAAACTTGAAACTTTAAAAAAAACAGTTTATATATGAAAGTCAAAAAAATTATGAAACTCGTCAGAAATGGGGAGATCGTCGGAGTGGGAGGAGGTCACCCAGAAGTAGGAGGACGTCACTAAAAGTGGATGGTGACGGTGGATCGTGAGTGTGTGTGAGAGAAAGATGGAGAGATAATTAAGAAAGTTAATTTTTTCCTAAAATTACGAAATTTGTAAAAAGACATAAATGCCCTGGTTTGTATTTTTTGTAACCTTTAGAAGATTTGCAAATGAAGATGTCTCTCTCTCTCTCTCTCTCTCTATATATATATATATATATATATATATATATATATATATATATATATATAGGCGCGTAATCAAATGAGAACTTGATAATTTGTGATAACTGTGAGATCCAACGTGAGTCACTCATTTAATATAATTAATATTGTATTTAAAATAAAAGAAAAGGATAATTTGGTAAATTGACAATTTGGATTTTTTAATAAATAAATTCCTTATTTTACTCCTTCCAATTATACTATACGGTTACCTAATATAATTAATTTAATATATCATAATTTATAATTTTGAAATACCTTATAGTTGGAAAATCTTGTGGTATCACAGTGTGATTCATTGTTAGTTTGTGTCATACAGTTAGAAAATATTTTGGTATCACAGTGTGATTCATTGTTGGTTGCGTCTTACGGTTACAAAATCTTTTGGTATCACAATGTGATTCATTGTTTGTTTGTGCCTTACGGTTAGAAAATCTTTTGGTATCACAATGTGATTCATTGTTGGTTGCACCTTATGGTTACAAAATCTTTTGCTATCACAGTGTGATTCATTGTTTGTTTGTTTGTCCCTTACAGTTAGAAAATCTTTTGGTATCACAGTATGATTCATTGATGATTTATGTTTTATGGTTAAAAATAATTGGGTATCACAATGGTGTATCACATTGTATTTTTCCGGAATTATGTTCAGAGGAGATAAGAGAGAGGATAGAGGATAGAGAAAATTTTCACAATACTTAATATGCCCTTCAATTAAAATTTTAAATCAAAATTACGAAATTTATAAATTTCCTAAATTATTCTTTAATTTGTGGTTGAGAATGGATCTCACAGTTACCACAAACAAATGAGTTCTCCCTTGAATGGCCCCCTATATATATATATATTTCTACCACATATGTTTTTCTTCTTTGTAATGGTTATGTCTTAAGAACAATTACGGGTTTTTTACCGAACGTTAACCAGGTAAGCGCTTAAATAGTCACTTACCTCATCGGTGAGCATGGCAAGGAGAGAAAACTATACCTAGTATGGCAAGAATCGAGAGTTTACCTAGTATGTGAGTGAGGGTGGTGACACAACCCAGTTAATTAGCACTTATCGGGTAAGACACATTTACCAACAATCTTACTATGTTTTTTGATAGCTGAGAATGTTACCTATTAAAATAAGTTAGGGTGGTGACTCTTACCAGGTTAGCGTTTAATAAACGACCCTTAGTCACACATGTAAAGTGGATGCTTGAAAAAAAGTGTGACACAAAGTTTTGAGGACATACGAATGTCAGCATTCAAAGTGTATGTTGTAGATCGTCTACGATGTGCAATATTGTGGATATGACGTCTGATTTTCACAGATGTTTTGGAAAATTAATTAGCATGCACAATTGTGCCCCTATTAATGGAGCACTGTGATACACTCGGAAAACCTTGATTTTAGGATTCAATTTGTAAAAGGATACTTCGGGTTTTTATATAAATATCACTACATAATAAATGACTTTTACCCACAAAAATAACCCAGGGAAATTTTCGTTGGTGATTACCGATGAATCATTTACAAAATACCAGTCCAGTCCAGTCCAGTCCAGTCCAGTCCAGTCCAGTCCAGTCCAGTCCGTCCACAAAATCCTTGGGTAATCTATTACTGACTTGAATTTCCAACCAACAGATTTACCCACCAACTTTTATGATGAACCATCCCTTTAGCGACGGTTTTCTGACGTCCCATTAACTCAAAGAGCACGAGAAAAATTATCCAACTCATGATTTAGAGTTAGCGGCGGTAGTTTTTGCATTAAATTTGTGGTGGCACTATCTTTATGGCACAAGGTGTAACATTTTCAGCGACCATAAAAGCTTGAAATACACCTTCGATCAGAAATAACTAAATATGTGTCAAAGAAGATGGCTAGAGTTTCTGAAACAATTAGGACTACGAATTGATTTACTACCCCGGTAAGGCGAATGTGATAGAGGATACCTTAGGTCAGAAAGGACATATTAGGGGTGTTCAAGTGTCGCTCACAATGATCGATGTAGTGTCAAGCTTAATCGGGAAAACCAAGGCGTGCCAAGTCGAGACCCTCCTAGAAAGAAAATCTCAAAACGGAAGTCATGGTGGAACACCATGACTTGTTGACGGAAGATGGTCGTGGTCTCAAGCTTTTCCAAGGTCGAATATGGGTATCGAAGTTAAGAGGAAACCGGGAATTGCTCCTAGAAGACACCCACAAATCCAAGTATTTTATTCATCCCAGTAGCATGAAAATGTACATAGATTTAAAGTTAAATCACTGGTGGCCCGTCATGAAGCTAAATGTGGCAAATTATGTGGAAAAATGTGTTAATTATTTGCCTTCAAGTAAAAGAGGAACACTAAAAGCAATATGGCGGAACTAGGATTTTCGCCGACCCGTGCACCTTTAAGGTGATCAAAGGCCTGCAAAATCGTCCGATGTGTTTTTAGCTGAATTCCACGATTTCGAGGGGTTTTTTAAATTTTTTGGTTGATTTCGAGGGATTTTCAATTTATTTGGCTGATTTTGAAGGACTTTTCTTGTTTTTTTGGTTGACTTCGAGAGATTTATTCAGTTTTTTGGTTGATTTCAAGGTACTTTTTCGATGTTTTGGTTAAATGTTACTTATATTTTCTAATATCTCGGAGTAGCCCTCAAAGTTACGAGTGCAACTTTCATACCTTAAAAAGTTCAACTTTTGAAAATTAAGTTGAGCTCGTGAACGAAATCATTTGGGGCTTCATACGTCCCCGACCTCCTACTAGACAATTTTCCTAAGCAATTAAATATTTCTTTCAATTAATCAAAAAGTTGTATATTGGATGCCAAATTCGGAAAACACACCTCTTTCTTGTGCAATCTGGACAAGCAAAGGTCCAAATTAAGCGTTTTATGGTTGTTGATGTTAGAAGATTATTATTAAAAATTACAAGTGCAAAGAGGTATCATTTAGGATAGCGAGTCAAGGTGCAAGGATCTTTTCGAATTGGTGGACCATCTCTTTTTGCTTTGTCCGTAGGCCTTTTTTTAGTAGACTTCTTTAAGATGGTTGATGGAGCTTTGGGTTGGATCCAAAAAATTCAAGATATTAGAAGAAAGATTGGCACTTTGTTGTGGTTAATTTGGATGAAATTAAGGAAACAACAATAACTTCAATAATAACAGCAAATCACATTCAAAGTAAATTTCTAAACCCTAAATAATTAAAACATTTTTTTAAATATTAAATTCCATCGGTAATCCGTCACAAATCACCGACGGATTACCGACGGAATTTAATATTTTTTTTGTTTTTTGAATTCTAATACGCGTATGAGGTTTTAAGGATGATATTTGTCTTATTTGGTTTATATGTGTGTATGTATATATGAATAATAGTATATATGTGTATGTATATGTCGGTACATAAGTCCGTCGGTAATCCGTCGGCAAAAATAAGGTCGTCGGTAAAATACGTCCGTAGGTAATCCGTCGATAAATCAAGTCGTCGGTAATCCGTCGGGAAATAATGATCCGTCGATAATCCTTGCCGTTGGTAATCCGTCGGTAAATCAAATGTCTACCAGATAATTTCCGACGACAATTACCGACGGATCTTACCCATGGCCGACTCCTATTATGGCCCTTATACATGCTGCTACGATGGTATACCAACGAATTACCGACGGATCACGCCATCGTAATTATTGTTTTTTTTGTGGACGCTTTTCCAACGGAAATTGTCATCGGAAAGATTTTTAGTTTCGTCGAAGTGGTTGTTGAAAAAAATATGATGTCCTATGGATTTCCTACGGAAATGTTTGTTAGTGAAAGTAACATTTCAAGGTGGACCTGTGAAGGCCCGAGCAAGCCAGGGCCCCGTTCAACCGATTTTCGCAAGTAGATATTTTTGTTGGGGTATGAAAGGTACACCCGCTAAAGTTTGAGTGGTGATCTGAGATATTAGAAAATACAAGAAATATCAACCAAAACCCAAAAAAGTCTCTCGAAATCAACCAAAAAGAAAGTTTAAAAAATCCCTCGAAACAGTGGAAGTCGGCTAAAAACAGATCGTGCAAGATTATGGGCTTTACCCGCTCGGCAAAAATTTCGGTTCCACACTGCCTTTTTTGTTGTGTAATTAAATCACCTATGGATGATAATTAAAAGGACTAAGGTCATCGTAGAAGAAACTTTAACTACTCTTAATTATGTAACAATTATATATGATTATCTGAAAACAAATTAAGGGATATCAAGTTCCATCATGGTCCTAGCTAGGTTGTCATACTCCTTTCACTGATTCACAAACTTTTGAAATCAATTTTAGTAATGAACTTTTCAGACAAATGTTTAGTCGGTTATGCATAAGGGATTCATGCATAAATTAATTTAGGGTCAAATTAAATAATTATTAGATTACAGAATAGTGATAATTGATATAAGCGACGACATATTATGATCATTGCTTTCTGTTTATATCGGTGAATTAATTGAAGCAATGCATGCTAAGAACATGGGGAATTAGGAAGAAGCCACAAATGTACACTGAACCAAAAAGTATAAAAAAAAATTAACCATGGATGTCTAGGTCAGTTTGTACATACCTCGAGTAATCCCAGAGGTCCAACAGAATAGCCGGGAAATCTCCAATGACCTTGCATGAATCAAAAGTAAACTTGATCACCAAATTATTGCTACTTCTTTGGCCTAATCATATGAGACCTTATTAGATTGTGGTAACTATGAGATCCAATTTCATCCATCCATCTAATATTATTTTATTTTTTTATTTATTAATATTGAAGGATATTTTGGTCATTTGAAAAATTAAATAATATTAAAAACAAAATTGTAACTGAAAAAATCAATCATTTATAAATTAAATATATTGTTTATGTTAAGGATAAAATCCCAATTCAATCAAGCAATTCTCATCAATATGAACAACAATGTCTAGAGAGAGAGAGAGTAGATAGAGAAAGTAGATCTTGAATATGAACGACAAGTCTGAATGTTTACAATGACGTGCTTCCAAGATTCTTACCCACAAGATTACAAAGCAAACCTATTTATACCACCTATCTAACAAAGACTTAACAACCAAGTAAACTAAACACCTTTGACTTTCTAAGACATTGACATTGTTGACTTTTACATCTTTGACTTTCCTCATTAAATCTTGGATACAATATTTAGACTTAACAATCTCCCCCTTTGTATTCAAGATTTAATAAAATTTTGACACTGAACTTCAGCACTTGATTCTTCAGGTTTTGTTTCTTTAACTTTGAACTTTGAAGCTTTCACAGTCTTTACACTTTCAGTCTTTGAAGAATCTTGAAAAGTCTTTTACACTTTGAAGCTTTGAAAGTCAACAAGTCTTGAACGCGAATCTGAAATCTTGAAATTTTTGAAAATCTTTGACAACTTTGAAACAACTGTTCTTCGAACAATGAAACAACTTTGAAAGCTTTATCTCTGAAATTTCTTTCATCTCTGAGCAAAATTGTATCTTCATCACTTTGATCTCTGGACTGTCTTGAACTTTGAAATCTTTATCTCTGAAATTTCTTTCATCTCTGAGCAAAATTGTATCTTCATCACTTTGAAATCCTGTCTTGAACTTTGAATTTGAAATTCTGTCTTGAATTTGGAACTTGATCTTTGTAAAATTCTCCCCATTTTTGATGATTGAGAGCATCATAATCATCAAAATTTCATCAATTTCAGCACAGACTTTGATTTCCCCCTTTTTAAATAAAGTAACAATCTCCCCTTTTGACAGTCTCCGCTCTTTGACCTGAATAGCCGTCAATTCATGAAATGTATATATCCGAATCTTTTCAAATTCAGACATAATGAACGAGGTAACCCTGAATCAACAAATGAAACAGTTAGGAATGCCTGTCAATAACACAAAGTCACTGTGTACAACAAATATACAATTTAAGGAGCTGATTTGAAGATGACTCCCCAGGACTTCCATTCAATCATTGAAAAACACAAGGTTTATCTTTGAATGTTCTGACAAAAAAAACAAATTTTTAGTGTGCTCGTGCTTGTGTATGAAAAAATTTAGCACAATGATTGTGTTTTATAAGGCTCAAATTGTGTAAACTGTTGAGACAGCAACATGTATTACACGGACTCAATGTGCATGAAAGAAGTGTGAAGGTGGGGCTACTTTCCTTCTTTTTCAATATCTAAATCTTCCGAGTGAAGATTAGATAGCATATATGTTGCGTCCCCAAAGAAAATGAAACATTTCTTTGTAAAGAAAGAAATGAGTGGCTAGTGGGGTAATTGCAAGAGTTGGCATGGGCTCACTGCCTATTTCAATGATGGTCACCAAAGAATGTGAACCAATCAGTAGATGTGGCTGCCCGGCTCAAAAAGTATTTGGTGCAGAGTTCTGATATTCTTTTAACTCTGTTCTCACACCCTCTTTCTTTTTATCATTTAAGCTTACTTCTAACCAAACTCTCATTTCCATTTTACCGCTCAGCACAATCAGAATAACTCAACCGGATGAGTTATCTCCCCCACTCTTTGATTTTGACCCCTCACCCCTCAATCACTCAAGGATAACTTCCTGGGTAGGAAACACTGGTTGACGTGAATCCATGGAAGTTCTGTTTAAGCTCACACACGAATCCCATGTAGTTCCTAAGAAGATTTGTTGCTCAACAGTTTAACTTGAACATTTAAGCTCAAAATATGATAACATAATCAGAATGTATGCTCATTTAAAAATATGAATTAAATTTGAGCATTTGAACTTTGAATATTTCTCAAAACAAGGATATTGAATGAATGAAATGAAGTCAAGAGAATTGTTTTGAGAATCTGACAATGTATAGATCAGATCAAATGAAATGGTTAGGGTATCAAAGAACTGGATATTTTGTTTATATGAACGAATATAAATAATTTATCAATGAAAGCACAAGAATTAGAAATAATGATTGATGCTCAACAACATTGAAATTCAAACGAGGGTATTACCATCAAAAAATTGGTTTATTATGAGACATGGTAATAACAATTTCAAAAGAAGTACTGAACCGATGTGTGTAAATACTTGACATTATATGGAAAAGACAATATACGAGTATTGATCTTTGGAAACACACGGTCAGTTAAAAATTAAGCTCAAATTTTGAAAAAACATTTAAAAACTCGCTTCTGAATTCATGAAATCCTTTTAGAATAGAGAAGTGGTTTGAACATTTAAGAACATGTTTTTCATGCTTGAAAGTTGTTTTTCTTTCAAACAATCAGAGATCTAGGACAGAAGATAGTTACCTTTAAGCTCCCCCTCAAATCATGAAATAATGATTTGGTTCTTTTAAGCTTCCCTTGGATTTTAGCATAATATTCTTCTTTGATCGTTTAAAAACGGGTCTTGATCTGTCATGTGATCAGAAGCTATTTTATTCTCAACATTTATTAAAAATAAAATAAAATGACAGAAAGCAGTAAAACAGTTTAAAGTATGAGTTCTGATCTGAAGTAATCAGAAGTCATCACCTTTACTCCCCCTTAAATTAGGCATCTGAAATATGTCAGTTAAAACACAAGATAGAGATCAATACAACTTCCTTTTGAAGTGTAGACCGTCATATCGTAAGTATATTTCAATGAAAAAGTACAGGATAGAGATCAAGACAACTCCCTTGTGAAGTGTAGACCATCATATCTTATCGGATGCAAAATACAGGAGTAAGGTCTTTTGATCGCTGAGGTCCGAGTCCTAAACTGTTGTGTTTAGAAGTCATAGTCTTTCAGCTTTGAAGTCCGGGTTTTGAATTGCTTTGTTCAAAAACCATTGTGCTCTTACTCCCTCTTGACTTGAGGTGCCTGCAACACAGAATCAGTTTTCTTCTTTGGTACCCACTGGTATTTGGGTCCACGAATGTTAGTTGCAGTTCTTGTAGGGGTAATAGAGTAAGAACCATACCAGAAATGATCACTCTTTTTGTGAATATAATCATGTGTAAAGCAATAAAAACAATAATTTTTATTACCTGAAAACCTGAGTAATTGATCTTTTGAGTATACATGGTCAGGTTTACCTTTATGCTCTTTGTTCTTCTTTGCTTTATGTTCATGTATACATGATGTGTTTCTTTTCAGCACATCTTCCTTGTCATCCTTGACTGATTTCTTTTTCCATATCTTTTCCTCTTTCTTGTAACTTCTTCTTCTCGGATATGTACGTGAACCATCTAGGTATCTATCATAGAAAATATTAGATCTACGAATCTGATCAAAAGATTTAATTGACCTTTGTGAAGAGACAGATTTCTGATTTGAACTTGAAGCAGACTTTTCAAGCTCTTTGATCTTTGATGCAAAATTGTCTCTTTCTATAACAAGCAAGTCAATCTTCTTCGAGAATTCAGACTTCGTTTTCTGCTCTTTTAGTGCAGTTTCAGATAGTTCAGATAACTTTGAAGTCAGCTTTTTGATTTCATTCTCAAATATGCACCTTTCTTCTTCAAATCCTTTCTATGAATCATTTCTTTGGCCAGATAGTTCCTTAAAAAATCCCACATTCTTTTGTTCAATGACCTTCTTTTCTTGAACAAACTTCTCTCTTTCCAAAATAAGTACTTTCTCAAAATCGGAAACTTGTTGAGAAAGTTTAATGCATTTAAGATCAACTGACTTCTTCTCTTCAAAACATTTTCTTGAGAAATCTGACAACTTCTTTGAAAAACTTTTCTTTTCAGTATCAAAATCAGCTTTATTTTCAGCAAGCTTTTGTTCCAAATCAGATATATTCTTTCTTAGTTCAGCATTCTTAGATTCCAATCTCATTATCTTCTCATCATTCAGCCCAGAAGTTCTTTGCAGAAGATCTTCATTGATTGTCTTTAAAGCACTAATTTCTTCTTTCAGTATGATAATTTCAGCAAAATATTTTTTTGACTTTTGCGAGTGAAAGTCAACAGCATATCCCAGATTAACTTTCTTTAATTCAAGCTTTCTATTCTTCTCTTCAAGATCTGTAAAAAATCCCATTTTTAATGAGTGATCAACTTGATATGAAAGATCGTTCCCAAACTGTAAATCTATAAATCAAAAATCAGATCGAATTGAAATCTTTCGCAACTGTTAGATCATTTTTAATTGTAACCTTTGTATTTATTTTACTGTTAGGACTGAAAGTCCGGTGTGTTGAAAGTGGAATAAAGTATTTATAAGGGTGCATAATGTAATTCTTTAATAGTTGATTAATTAGATGGGCCCAAGCCCATAAAGCCCAATTGCTTGTAAAGCCTAAGTATATAAAGGCTTATTTAGTTCATAATTAGGGTTCAACAGTTTAGTTTAGAAATTCATTATTCAGTTTACTAGTCATTAGGTTTACATACCCTTATCAGAAATTCTATCTGTAAACCTAAACCCTTTGAAGTATTATCAATCATATGACTAGTTTCTGTGATCTAAAATTTGTTCATCCTTGATTGCTGTTATTCTGATTTGCACTGCAACTGGGATCTACAATTGGTATCAGAGCAAAGAGACTAAAGGTTTGATCCAGAAAAAGGTTTGTCTAAAACCTTATAATCAATTATTTGTGTTAATTGCTTTTATGTGCTTTAATTGGTTACTGTTTATGTGTTTATTGATCGATTGTATCGGTCTAATGTGTTTCTGAAAATCAGTTTATCGGTCTGTTGTGGTTATTGTTTATCGGTCTGAGTTAAATATTTTTCTGGAAAATTAATACTCTCGGTCGATAGGTTGATAAATCGATTTCTTGGTTTTTTTGTGTTAATCTGCTGTTCGATCGATTGTTTTCTGGGTTGATTGTTCATCGAGTTCATCGGTGTATTCTTCGACAATATCGGTCGTATCTGTTTTTTTTTTTTGTGTTTATCGTTTAATTTGTCTTTCGACCTGAGCCCTTCGACCGAATAAGAGTCTCTCCGGTCTTGTCCTTTGACCGGATATGTGTATCCCCGGTCTTGTCCTTCGACCAGATACGTGTATCCCCGGTCGTATCATTCGACCGAATAAGAGTATTCCCCGGTCTTATCCATTCGACCGGTCACTTGTACTCCGGTCTTGCACCTTCGACCGGGGAGTTATAATTCCTTCGACCGGACCTTATCTTTCCCGGTCTTTCCTTCGACCGGAACTTAGCATATCCGGTCTTACCCTTCGGCCGGGTTCTTGCTACTCCGGTCTTTCCTTCGACCGGGTGTTTTAAAAAAAAAAAATAAATAAATAAAATAAAATAAAAGGTCAAATTTTTTTGTCTCACGATCTTTTTGCAGTGTATCTATTTTAGCCCCCGTACTTCAAGGATTCAGCGTGTCGTTTGTGACCCTAAACTTTCAAGTTTCACATTTTGTCACTTTTGGTCCCTGCACTTTCAAGTTTCATCTTTCTTCAGTCTAGTCAATTCGTACAAAATGGTGAGCCCACCAATGTTGCGGTCCAAAGGAGAATATGAAAGGCGGAAAGCTGATTTTCTGGATTTTGTTGACGAACATGAGGTTGGTCCCTACATCAGATTATCATTGACTGAAGGAGAGAACCAATCCTAAATTTCGCCAGAAGCTTCTCCTGTGGAAAAGGAACAAGGAGAGAGGGCCAATAATAATGCTCGAAATTATATGAAACATAGTATCTGTAATGAATTTATTAGTGACATTTTTAGTGAAATTATTGGTCAAATAAATACTAACAACATGACAGGAAAAGAGCTGTGGGATTGTGCTGAATGGTTGGTGTTAGGGACAAAGGGTTTATTAACAGGAAGAGAATCGGAAGCTGAGAACTCTGAGCTAAAAGGAAAGATCTCTATTTTGGAAGCTAAAACTCAGCAAATAGTCTCTGTTGAAAGTTCTGAGGAAAAGATTTCTGAACTGAAAGATGCAAATGCAGATCTTCAAAAGCGTTTATCTGATTTGGAGCAACTGCTTGCTAAACACAAATCTGATTTTGAGACTAAAGAGAAATCTTTCGCAAAGAAGTTCTCAGAATTCTCGAGAAAATGTGCTGAGGAGAAGAAAGAAGTTGAACTGAAATTCATAAAACTTTCTCAGCAAGTTTCTGCTTTCGAGAAACTAATCATTCTTGAAAGAGAAAAGTTTGCAAAAGAAAAGAAGGCCATTGAACAGAAGAATGTTGGATTCTTCAAGGAAATATCCGGCAAAAGAAATGATGCTGAAAAGGGATTTGAAGAAGAACGAAGCATCTTTGAGACTGAGATTAAAAAGATAATGCCAAGCTATCTGAACTATCTGAGAAGGCACTAAAATAGCAGAAAACGAAGTCTGAGTTCACGAAGAAGATTGACCTGCTTGTCCAAGAAAGAGAAAACTTCGCTTCAACGATTAAAGTGCTTGAAAAGTCTGTATCAAGTTCAAATCAGAAACCTGTCTCTTCACAAAGGTCAGCTAAATCTTTTGATCAGATTCGTAAAACTAACCTTTTCTATGATAGAAATATAGATGGTTCAGGTATACATCAAAGAAGAAGGAGATACAAAGATGAGGAACTGGTCTGGAAGAAGAAACCAGTTGAAGATGAGCTGAAAGAAAAAGAATCATGTGTATATGCGGTCAATGCCAAGAAGAACAAAGTACATAAAGGTAAACCTGATCATATCTACTCGAGAGATCAATTACTCAGGTTCTCAGGTAAGAAATACCACTGTTCTTATTGTCATACACATGATCACATTCACAAAACCAGTGATCATTTCTGGTATGGTTCTTATTCTATATCCCCCACACGAACTGCAACTAACATTCATGGACCCAAATACCAGTGGGTACCAAAACCGAAAACTGATTCTTTGTTGCAGGCACCTACTGTCAAGGGGGAGTAGAAGAATGATGGCTTCTAAGTAAATCAGCTTAGAACCCGGACTTCAACGAACTTTGGCTTCTGATTACATGACAGATCAGGACCCGTTCTTCAACGTTTAGACCTGGATATTTTGCAAATATTCAGGGGGAGCTTAATAGATCTATATCGTTCTATCATGATTTTAAGGGGAGCTTAATAGGTAAATATCTTCTAATCCTAGATCTCTGATTGTTTGAAAGAAGAACACCTTTCAAGCATGAAAAACAGTTTTTGAAATGTTCAAACCACTTCTGATTCTCAAAAGGTTTCATGAATCTAGAAGTGTGAATTTAAATGTTTTTCAATTCTTGAGCTTTAATGTTTAACTGACTGTGTGTTTCTAAAGATCAATACTTGCGTATTATCTTATCCTTATACTGTAACGTATTCACACACACATGTTCAGTACTTCATTTGTATTTGTTATTACCATGTCTCATAGCGAAACAATTTTTTCGATGGTAATACCCCCGCTTGAAATTCAATGTTGTTGAGCATCTATCATTATTTCTAAATTTGTGCTTTCATTGCTAAATTGTTTATATTTGTTCATATAAACAAAATATCCAATTCTTTGATACCCTATCCATTTTATTTGATCTGATTGATACACTGTCAGATTCTTAAAACAATGCTCTTGATTTCATTCAATATATCTGTTTTGATAAATCTTCAAATTTCAATTGCTCAAATCTTATGAGCATACATTTTGACAGTGTTATCATACATTCTGTGCTTAAATGTTCAAGTTAAACTGTTGAATAACTATTTTTTAGGACTTACATGGGATTTGTGTGAGAACTTAAATAGTACTTCCATGGATTCACGTTAACCAGTGTTTCCTACCCCGGAAGTTATCCTAGAGTGATTTGAGGGGTGAGGAGTCATAAATCAAAGAGTGGGGGAGAAAACTCATCGGGTTGAGTTTTTCTCATTGTGTGGAGCGGAAAATGGAAAAGAGAGTTTGGTTAGAAGTGGGCTTCAATGATAAAAAGAAAGAGGGTGTGAGAACTTAGTTAAAAGAATATGAAAACTCTGCACCAACCACTTTCTGAGTCGGGCAGCCACATATTCTGATTGGTTCACATTCTTTGGTGACCATCATTGAAAAGGCACCTAGCCCATGCCAACTCTTGCATACAACCCCACCAACCACTCGTTTCTTTCTTAACAAAGAAATGTTTTATTTTCCTTGGGGACGCAACATATCTGCTATCTAGTCTTCACTCGGAAGATTTAGATATTGAAAAAGAAGGAAAGTTGTCCCACCTTCGCATCTCTTTCATGCACATTGAGTCCGTGTAATATCTGTTGTTGTCTCAACAGTTTACACAATTTGAGCCCGATATAGCTAAGTAGCTTCAATCATTCATACACTTGCACGAGCACACAAGGAATGAGTTTTCTTGTCTTAACATTCATAGAAAATTCCTTTGTGGTTTTTCGATGATTGAATGGAAGCCCTGGGGGAGTGAACATCACAAAAGCTCCTTTACAAAGTACATCTGTTGTACAAAGTGGCTCCGTGCTACTTACAGGCATACTAACTGTTTCATCTGTTGAATCAGGGTTACATTGTTCATTATGTCTGAATTTGAAAAGATTCGGATATATAGATTCATGAATTGACGGATAATCAGATCAACGGGCGGAGAATGCCAAATTTTCATAGAGGGGAGATCAAAGAAAGTGCTGAAATTGAAGAGTTTTGAAGATCATGATGCTCACAATCATCAAAAAGGGGGAGAAATGTTTACAATGTTCAATTTCAAAGTTTTGAAGAAAGAAAGTTTGCTAGTTTGCTTTTCTGAAGACGGTCTAAAGATCAAAGAGATGAAGATATGAGTTTGTCTGAAGACAGTGAATATTTCAAAGATTGAAGATTTCAAAGTCTATATTGATTCTTTCCCGTATCATGTGGTGTCTGCTTCAAATTTGTTTATCATTTCTCCTACGAGTTGATTGAAACAAGTTCTTAAATTTAAAGCTTATTCAACTCGCGGTTCAAAGACAGATTCTTTGTTTTAAACTGAAGATGCACCGTGGAATGTCAAGTAACTCTCACATTATCCTTCTTGTGTGCTGATCCGATGTGATTGAGTTTTTACAGCTGAAAGCTGCTTGATAGTGCGTTCAGTCGATGTTACTGTACATTGAATCTGGTTACAAAGTTGATACTATGAAGATCAAGAGCTTTATTCAAGGGGGAGCGTGGAAATTCATGAAGACATGCAACACCAAAGTTCTTCAAAGATTCAAGAGGGAAAGAAGATCAAGGCCTAAAGTTTTTCATGTTGATAAATGCTTTATTCAACTTTAGGGGGAGATTGTTAGGACTGAAAGTCCGGTGTGTTGAAAGTGGAATAAAGTATTTATAAGGGTGCATAATGTAATTCTTTAATAGTTGATTAATTAGATGGGCCCAAGCCCATAAAGCCCAATTGCTTGTAAAGCCTAAGTATATAAAGGCTTATTTAGTTCATAATTAGGGTTGAACAGTTTAGTTTAGAAATTCATTATTCAGTTTACTAGTCATTAGGTTTACATACCCTTATCAGAAATTCTCTCTGTAAACCTAAACCCTTTGAAGTATTATCAATCATATGACTAGTTGTTGTGATCTAAAATCTGTTCATCTTTGATTGCTGTTATTCTGATTTGCACTGCAACTGGGATCTACATTTACCTTGTGGGTTTATAAGCCCTTGACTTAGTAGTTTTTGATAAGAGAAGATTACATTTTCATATCTTGAATATAGAACTACTTTTGGCTCCATATTCACTTTCTCTCTCTAGAATCTTTAGATCGTGTGTTCACAATTGGTATCAGAGCAGGTTAGATTTTGAGAGATTTGAGAGTAGAGTACTAATTTCATGTTATCAGATCAATCGGTTTTCTAAATCGTTAGAATTTTTTTTAAGAAAATCGTTTTCTGGAAATTTCTTTAGATCTAGGTTGATTTTCTGAACGATTTTCAGTGTCTTTTGATTCAATTGCTTCGGAATTCAGTTTAGAACAAGTTTTTTTCTTGTTTCGTGCAAAGATTTGATCATTTTGTAATCGAATTTGTCAATTTTGTAAATTCCAGAAAAGTTCTCGAGTTCTCTGTTCTTCGCGAATTCTTGCTGAATTTTGATGTTTGATCTATATTTGGATTAGTTTTGGATTATGAACATGTTTCTAAATGAATTCCGCGAGAGTGTTTTGAGGAATTTTGGACTTTTGTGATTTTCTTCGTTCGTAAACTTGACATAATTGATTTTCGGTTCATTCATAAGGGTTTTCGGGTTATTCATCAGAGTTTTCGGTTCATTCTTCAGGGTTTTCGGTTCATTCATAATAGATTTCGGGTTCTCATCTGGTTTTTGGGTATTTCAGGAAGTTTTCAAAATTTTCTTTTCGGCTAAGTTTTTTTATATCTACTCAGTATCACACTTAGTTTTT
Source organism: Arctium lappa (assembly GCA_023525745.1). Classification (NCBI taxonomy): domain Eukaryota; kingdom Viridiplantae; phylum Streptophyta; class Magnoliopsida; order Asterales; family Asteraceae; genus Arctium; species Arctium lappa. Next base: position 147,020,671 of record CM042048.1, read on the forward strand.
CGGTTTCTTCTTCAACCGAGAAGCTAGGTTTTTGGTCCCCCCTATAACCGAAAGGTTTGGTATTCGGTTTCTTCAATAACTGAAAAAGGTGGTTTTCGGTTCTTATTTTCTTCAGCCGAAAAGCATTCTGCTTTTATTCAACATGTCTCTTCAATCACAAGTTTATAAGAATGAATTGATGATGTCTCTCGGGACAGATACTCGTCCCCCTGTGCTTATCAATGAGAATGAGTATTCTCAATGGAGAGATCGATTTATTAATTTTCTTGAGAGACAACAGAATGGGGATTACATGGTTCGAGCTTTAACAAATCCTCCTTTTGAGAGACCTGTCAAGATCATTCCAGCCACTGCTAATACTGATCAAACCACAATACTAAAGCCAGTTGATGAGTACAATGAAGAAGAATCTTTAAAGTACAACGGAGAAAGAATTGCTAAGTCTAATCTCATTCTTGCCTTGCCAAATCACATATACAATCGTGTAGATTGTTACAAGAACAATCTAATGCTCATGTGGACTCATTTGGAGAAAATCATGTTTGGCTCAGTGGTGGCTACTCAACTTCGAAAAACGAGATATATGAACAGTTTTGAGGAGTTCAAAGCAAAGAGTGGGGAGGATTTGAAGACTGTCTTTGATAGATTATGTGCTGTGATAAATGATTTATACAAGATTAGTGTGGAAAAGTCCCCGTTGGAAACAAACTTAAAGTTTCTAAACGCTCTTCAACCTGAATGGACAAAGGCATGTCATAGACTCTGTATTGATCCAAAGATTTCAATCATGCCAATTCAAGAAATGTTTGAAATTCTCCTGAATGAAGAAAATCTGATTGTGGCAAAGAAAGAAAAGCAAGAAAAGAAGCAGAAAGAAAAAGATGTAGATCCTATTGCTCTAATGACTGCAAAATTTACTTAGCAAGCTTTTGAGAATGCTTATGATGGGAATATTGATGATGAAGGAGAAGCTCTTCAAAGAGCAGTGATCTTACTTTCTCAGCAGTTTGCACGAAAGTTTCCTAACCGGGCCAGCTCCAACAACAATCTTCGACTTTCATAGGGGTCAAGGAAGGTGGATTTTTCTGGGTCAAAGACTATCTATCCAAAGCCTGATCATCCAAAGCTTGTGGAAGAAAAGAGGGATGAGAAGAAACCTCCCACATGCTACAATTGTGGTAAAGTAGGTCATTACTCTAAAGAATGCCGAACAAAGGTGGTTCGTGATTCTACCTACTATCAAAAGAAGGCTGATATGTTGAAAAAGAAGGAAAGTGGAGCTGTTCTCTTAGTTGAGGAAGAATCATTCATCGATTTCTCTGATAATGAAGAAGAAAAAGAGGAAACTACAGCAATGTGCTTTATCGGTGATGATCAATCTGATGATGAGGATGATGATTCAACTGATGAGTCTGAGGTATATTCTGACTTAGAAATTAAATTCATTATCTCTCAGTTTGATACTATCATTTCTGCCCTGCAAAAATTTCGAAAAATGCTTAAATCTGAAAAGGAAGTGAGTCAAGAAAAGTCTTATAAAATTGAAAAATTACAAATATCTTTGGAAGATCAAAAATTGATTCTAAACGATACCAAAGAAAATTTGCAAAATAAAATAAATGAGTTGGAAAGTTCAAACAAGACTTATCTTGATTCATTGACTAACTTGACCACTTCTAAAAATGAGCTTTCAAATAACATTGTGGATTTAGAAGAAAAATTATATATGAGAGCTCAATCTGAACAAACAATCAATATGAATAAACCTCGTAGTTATGAGTCCATTAAAGAAAAGTGGGGGCTTGGATATGAAAGTCCTAAATATTTAAATTTAGCCATTAACAAATCCCCCACTATATATCACTTTGAATATTTGAGACTTGCTCGTTATGCTCCCCAATTTAGAATAGATTGGATGAATGAAAAGCAAATCTTAGATATTGAGGCTAAGAAAAGAACGAAAAACACTAGAATGGAACTCCCATTTGTTTATTCGCGTGAAAATGCAAAATATTTTCCTGATCCTCAAAAGAAAAAGAAATCTGGAATATTTTTAAATACAAACTCATCTAACAAAACAACTTTACCAAACAACTATTTTGATTCTTATATTGTAAACAAAAATGAGGATAGTGTTTCTAAAATATCTTATGATACTAAGAAATACGTTCCTCCTTTGATTTTAGAATCTAAAATTGTTGAGTTGGAAGATAAGATAGATGATGATTTTATTCAAAACAGTTTGGAAAAAGATATTGTTGGATCAAATAATTGTATTCAAGATTAAAGTTAAAGTTAAGGGTTTAAACTGCAATTGTGCTAAAGTTAATTAGAGGGTTTATTATGTAACAAGTCAATTGTTATTAAGCTATTGGGCCCAAAGCCCATTAGAAAGCCCATTAAGCTTAAAGCCCATAAGACTTAGGTATTTAATGTTTTAGTTAATAGGTTTTTAGGTTAAAATCCTCATATTTACAATAATCATATTATAGTGAGGTGAAGGTTTCTCTGTATTCAAAGGGTATTAAGAACACTCAAGGGTTTCATTGTTTATTCAAGGGATTGGTATGTTACTCTGATTTATATATCTCTTGATTATTATTGTGTTACTTGATTACTTGATTGATTGTTTACCAACTAGAATAAATCTGGGTTAACAATTGGTATCAGAGCCTAAAGAATCAAGTTTTAGGATTACATCTATATTTTTTTGGAATTTACTGTTCATCGAAAATTTACTGTTCTTCGAAGTTACTATTCATGCGAATACTGTTCATTCGTCTTCATGAATATGTGTTTATCAATCTGTATGATCTTATCGCTTTCTGTCAATTTTTTTTTTGAAAAAGGTGTTTCCGGTCAGTTAGTGGTTGATTCTATGCGTTTTATTCGATCGAATTGCTTTCTGTTGAATTCATTGTGTTCATCGGTCGATTAAAGTTTTTGGGTTCGGTTTCGGTCGAATCCCAGAAACTCATCGTGTTCTTCGGTCGTTTAATAGTGTTCATCGGTCTTATGAGTTAATAGAACATATCTGTTACTGTGGTTATCAATATTATTGTTCGATCGATAGTTATTCGTCCTTAGCCTTCGACCGAGTGTTTGTAAACACCGGTCCTTACTTCGACCGAATAGTTGTAATCTCCGGTCATTCCTTCGACCGGACCTTAGTATTCCCCGGTCTTTCCTTCGACCGGGTAGGAGCATCGACCGGACCTTAGTGGTTTCCGGTCTAGCACTCGACCGGATATTTGTTACTCCGGTCTTGGCATTCGACCGATACTAGCCGACCCCGGTCTCACCATTCGACCGGATACTTGTTACTCCGGTCTTGTCCTTCGACCGGGTACTTGCTTCCTCCGGTCTTCCCTTCGACCGGATACTTGTTACTCCGGTCTTGTCCTTCGACCGGGTACTTGCTTCCTCCGGTCTTCCCTTCGACCGGATACTTGTTACTCCGGTCTTGCCATTCGACCGGTATCTTGCATACTCCGGTCTTTCCTTCGACCGTACAGTCCATTCCCCGGTCGATTTTTGCAAACTGTGATAGGGCATCTCAAAGTCAATTTTTTTTCTCTAGGGGCGCTGCCCCCATACCCACGCAAGGGCGTTGCCCCTTGACCCCACCCGCTAACCGGGTAGCGGGACCCTCGTGCTAAGTCTGCGAAGGGGGACAAAGATTTGCTCTTGATCAAAATCTTCTTAATTTTTCAGTATTTTATTCATAAATATTAGTGTTGTATACTGTGTGTGAGGACTGCATTTGATTATTTTTGGAAATTTATTTTTTCTAAAATTTTTTGAGTGTAGTCTTTACTTTTGATTCTAACGATCTCATCTAGTTGGTTGTCTTGGTACAGAAAAGTCTATTTACTAACCGTACAGCTAAGATGTCGAATCAGCTTCTCTCGATGGGTTCTCAAATTAAACCTCCTGTCCTCGTGGCAAATGAGTATCAGCAGTGGAAGACAAGAATGATTCAGTTTCTGAATCACAAGAACAGAGAGTTCATGACAATAATCATTGAAGGTCCCAAAACTCCAATGATCACAGTAAAGGGTCAACCTGCTACAGATTCCTCTCCTGAAATCCCTGACAGAGATATTCCTAAACCTGTTCAGTTCTACACTGAAAAGCAGAAAGACCAGCTCAAGTTAGAAGAAGAAGCTCTAATCTATCTGACGATGGCAATTCCAAACGACATCTACAATCGTGTCGATAGTCAGAGTACTGCTAAAGGAATCTGGGATGAACTAGCAAGGCAGTTTGAAGGAAGTGAAGCTTCTATTCAAGCTAAGCAGAATCTGTGCATAAATGCTTACGAGGGATTTCATGCAAAAGAAGGAGAGCTGCTTTTAGATACCTATAATAGGTACAACATTATTCTCAATGACTTGCGGAGGAATAAAATCGCCAAATCTGCTTCTGAGATAAACTACAAGTTCATCAAGAATCTGAATCCAGAATGGAAGAACTTTGCTATCAACCTCCAGATGTCGAAGAATATGGCTCGAGAAAATGTCACCGATATCTTCTCTACTCTTGCTCAACATGAGGATGAGGTGAGATCTATGAATAATGAGTCTAATCATCTGAAGGATTCTGTGGCTCTCATAGCCGGCAAAGGTTCTGTATCCTCTGCAAGGTCGAAGTAAAAGGCTTCTAAAGCTTTAGTTACCGAAGTTACTGACTCTGACTCTGATTCAAGCAATGAAGAACTGGAAGTTGATTCAGATCCTGATATTCAAAAGTTCTCTGAAGACTTGGCTCTCATTACGTGACGATTCAAGAAGAGCTTTGGCAAGAAAAGATTTTACTCAAAGCCAAAGTATGATGAATATAAGAAAGATAAGTCAGAGATGCGATACAAGCCGAGGCATGGAAGGAGAGAGGAAGGAGGAGAAGATCGGAAGGAAGATAGAAGAGAAGGAAAGAGAGAGGAGAAGCGAGAAGAGCAAAAGGATGAACCAGGAAGATGCTACAACTGTGGCAAATTTGGGCACTTCTCAAGGGACTGCAAATTCAAGAAAGTGAAGAACTCAGAGTACTACTCAAGAAAGTCACTAATTGCCAAGAAAGCTGAAGAAGGAAAAGTACTAATGGCTGAAGAAGAGAACTGGCTGTTCCAAAGTTCTGATGACGAGGAGCAAGCACACTTCACCCAAGTTTCTTACATGGCAAAGCTGGAAGGTGACGATGAAGACTCTGAGACACAATCCAAAGAAGCAAACTCTGAGGTAAGTGAAAATTCTGAACTTATTGAATCTTTAATGGCCCAAATACATGGCATGAAAGATGAATTTGCTTTACTGAAAGGCAAACTTAGCTCTGCACATCAATCTGTTTTAAGCTTTCGTGATGAAAATGCTATTTTAAAAGTTGTTGTGGAAGAAAAGGAAAAGGAAAAAGATGATTTAAAAGCTGAAAAAGAGTCTTTAAAAGAAAAAATATCTTGTTTAGAAACAGATCTTGTGAATCTTAATGCTGAAAAGGGTGAGTTTCAAATCAAATTTCAAGTTTGTTATAAAGAAAGAAATGAAGCTTACACCAAAATAAAGCAACTGGAGGACATTAACATGAAACGAGGTCAGACTGAACAGACATTAAATCTGTTGACTAATAAACTCCAAGACGAAAGGTTTTACAAACTTAAACCAGGTTTAGGTGTGCCAATTAATGAAATTTTGAAAAAGGCACCGGAGCACCTATATAATTTTGATAAATTTGGCTCCGCAATAAAACCCATTCCTGACATTCGCGCTACTTTTGTTGAAGCAAGTTCTCCTAAACCTTCTGAAGAGACCAAAGGTCAAGAAGAAATGGGAAAGAACAAGTCTGGTGACACTGATTCTCAAAATCTTTTTAAATCTGTTGGTTTTACATATGGTGATTTGAACGAAAGCTATGCAACTCGAAAGATCGAATTTACTGAGTTTGAATCACTATTTACCACACCTTCTAAAGAATCAATGAGCACCAACACAGTTCTACCTGAGATTGCATGCAAATTTGATGAGTATGAATCGGATGTTGATCCATCTACTATACCATCAGTCTCAACTCCCATTGCTTCTAAATCTTTACTTCCTGGAGAGGTTGAAGAAGTTACTGCTACCGCGGATGAATCTTGTGTTCAAAATGATAAAACGGAGTTTATTGAGTCCATGACTGAAGAGATATTTTCTGAAATTATGAATGCTTCAGACTCTGATCATGTTTCTAATTCAAAGGGATCAAATTCTGTGAATGATCATATATCTGAATTGATGAAGCAAATCGATTTGTTGCAACAGTCTCTTGATGAGGTTGAAGATGAAAACTTTGATCTCAAACATAAACTTGAAAAGTCTTTAAAAGTAAATCAAGAGCTTTGCATAGAGATCAATGATTTGAAAGTTACTATGTTTAAAAATGCTTCAAGTGATAAACAGATGTTCAATGACCCAAGCTGGAAGGTAAGAACCAATCCAGAATTTGATGCTCCTGCAAAACCTACAGTTGCTTACTCTGATTGTCCTGAATATCCACCGAGTATTTTTGAAAAGGGTGAGACTTCAAAGAGTACTAGAAAAGAACCACCTTCTAAGTTAGAGACTAACAAGGTTTCTGTTTCTCTTTCAGATATAAGAGGAAATGGAGTTGGGAAGAATAAGAAGAATAAAGATCTTAGTTTGAATAAAAAGAATAGTTTGAATTCTAGTAGTTGTCCTACAGACAGTGTTATTTTGAATAGTACTTCTTTTGATAAACATGAATGTAAGATTTGTTCCGATAAATCTAAGTTTATGAATTTTGCTCGAAAGAATCTTTATTGCAAACACTGTTGGGATAATTCATTCAAATACTACTCCTCTCCTAAGTCCAAAAAGAATAAAAGCAAAGCTAAGCTGAACTCTAAGTCTAACTCTAATTCTGATTCTTCTACACAACCAAAAGTGTATCGTGCTAAGGTTGCCAATCCTACTTCTAAAAAACACTTTCAGGAATTAAATGTTAAGATGGTTTGGAAATGGGTTCCAAAACCGCTATATGAATGGAGAGTGAAAGTCAAACCAGATGATATTCCTGAGTTGCTTGATGCTAACCGCGAAGGACCCATCCTGATATGGGTGCCTAAGCAAAACTAATTGTCTCTTTTGCAGGCCTGTCGATTGTGGGTAATAGATTCCGGATGTTCACGCCACATGACAGGATTCAAGCACCTCTTGCATAACTATGTGGAGGAGCCTGCCGGAGCAGTTAGATTTGCCAATTCTGAAGCCGAAGGCTACGTCAGAGGATATGGAATGCTCGATAACGGTGTTGTGAAGATTCAAAAAGTGCTATATGTTGAAGGACTTGATCACAATCTGTTCAGTACCAGTCACTTCTGTGACATGCAATATCAAGTCCGCTTCACAACCACTCATTGCTATCTAGAAGATCACGATGGTTACGAAGTCTTCAAAGCTGAGCGCCATGGAAATCTATACTATGTAGATTTCCCTACACTGTCTGCCACACGTCCAGTATGTCTACTAGCCAAAGCTTCTAAAGCACAATCATGGACGTGGCATCGACGCTTGTCTCATCAGAATTTCCGATCTATAGCGAAGCTACAAAGACAAGGTCTGGTCAAAGGTCTACCAGAAATGAGGTTCGAAAAAGACTCACTCTGTTCCGCATGTGAGTTGGGCAAAATGAAGCGTAGCTCCTTCAAGTCCAAAGCTGAATCATCGACCTCATCAGCACTGGAACTTCTTCATATGGACCTTTGTGGCCCAATGCGCACAACATCTATCAACGGAAAGAAATATGTGTTGGTAATGATAGATGACTACTCAAGGTATACATGGCTCGAGTTTCTTCGCAACAAGTCAGATGCGCCAGAGTTGATTATCGCTTTCATCAAGCGCATTCAAGTACGCCTTCAACTGCTAGTCAGAACCATTCATAGTGATAATGGCACGAAGTTCAAGAATGACACCCTGAAGAGTTATCTTACTTCCGTGGGTATTTCACACAATTTCTCCGCCACCTTCACTCCGCAGCAAAACGGCATTGTTGAACGGAAGAACCGCACTCTGGTTGAAGCAGCTCGGACTATGCTTGCTTACTCAGATCTACCCATGTACCTTTGGGCCGAGGCAGTCGCTACAACATGTTTTACACAGAACCGTACCATTGTGGTCAAGCGATTTAATAAAACAACATATGAGTTAATCAACAATCGTACACCTAATATCAAATTTCTTCGTGTCTTTGGTTGCAGGTGCTACATTCTCAAAGAGCGTCAAGGATTATCAAAATTTGATAAGAAAGCGGATGAAGGATATCTCGTTGGATACTCTCTGACATCCAAAGCTTATCGAATTTACATTATTCGAACAAAGACGGTTGTTGAGAGCATGAATGTCTCCTTTGATGAGAATTCAACAAGGACTTCTGGACACAACAGTTCAGAACTCGGTCTTAACGACAAAGCTTCTATTCAATCAAGACTAGAACCAGCTTCTAAAGGATCCACTTCTTCTAACTCTAACTCTACTTCATCTGAGTTAGATTTACTGTTTATTGATGCCTTTGATGATATATTTGCAGATTTTAAAAAAGGCATATCAACATCAATAACAAGTGGTACAGGCTCGGAGGTCCCTACTATATCTGAAGACATGTCTGGACCTTCCGAAGAAGTCACTGAAACTTCAACTCCATCAGGTACGACTACAAAGTTAGTTTATGACTCTACTAATGTTGAATCTGTCTCTACAGATAGTTCTTCTGGAAACGAAGTCCCGAGCACTTCAACTGCTAGTCCAGAAGCCTCAGTATCAGAAACACCAGTACAAGATGTCCCGAGTACATCTATGGAGCAACCTGCCGTACAAGATGACAACGATGCATCAAATACGCAACAAGCAATTGATGCACTACCAAGCACACATCGTTGGACTAAGGATCATCCCCTGGAAAACGTGATAGGTGACGTACAATCTGGTGTCACAACAAGATCTGCAACAGCTAACTTCTGCATGTTTTCAAGCTTCCTCAGTTCCTTAGAGCCAAAGAAAGCGGCTGAAGCTCTACGCGATCCTTTCTGGATTTCTGCTATGCAAGACGAGCTTCTACAATTCGAAAGGAACAAGGTATGGCGCTTGATCCCACTACCTAAAGGTAAATCCGTTATTGGAACAAAGTGGGTGTTCAAAAAAATAAGAAAGACGAAGCTGGAGTAGTTGTGAGAAACAAAGCTCGTTTGGTCGCAAAAGGGTACTGTCAACAAGAGGGCATCAACTATGACGAAACATTCGCCCCGGTTGCAAGGATTGAAGCCATCAGAATCTTCCTAGCCTATGCAGCGCACAAACACTTTACAGTCTATCAGATGGATGTAAAGTCGGCTTTCCTGAACGGCGTTCTGCATGAGGAGGTCTACGTGGCTCAACCTGAAGGTTTCGTTGATCCTCATCACCCTGATCATGTCTATGTCTTAGACAAAGCATTATATGGTCTTAAACAAGCACCGCGAGCCTGGTATGAAACTCTCACTAAATTTCTAATTGCTTCTGGTTTCAAGAAAGGTACATTAGATACAACCTTATTTCTTAAAAGGCAAGGTGATGACTTAATTCTCATTCAGATTTATGTTGATGACATAATATTTGGGTCGACAAATCCAAAATTTTGTAAGAACTTTTCAAAGATAATGGAAACAAAGTTTGAGATGTCGATGATGGGTGAGTTGAATTTCTTTCTTGGTCTACAAGTAAAGCAATTTCCCGAAAGCATATTTATTAATCAAGCTAAATATATAAAAGATATTTTGAAAAAGTTCAATATGTCAGATAGTTCAGTCATGAAAACACCAATGGCTACTGGTACACTCTTAGACGCGGATCCCTCCGGGAAGCCTGTTGATCAAAAGGTGTATCGTAGCATGATTGGATCTTTACTTTATCTGACTGCCAGTCGCCCGGATATAATGTTTGCCACATGTTTTTGTGCGAGATATCAGTCTAATCCTAAAGATTCGCACTTAACTGCTGTTAAGCGAATCCTTAAATATCTCAAAGGTTCTCCTAATATAGGCCTTTGGTATCCAAAGGATTCTCGTTTTGAACTAACTGCCTTTACAGATGCTGATCATGCAGGTTGTAAGCTAGACCGGAAGAGCACCTCTGGGTCATGTCAATTCATAGGTGACAAACTTGTGAGTTGGACTTCAAAGAAACAAAACTGTGTTTCAACATCCACTGCCGAGGCTGAGTATGTAGCTGCTGCTAGCTGCTGTTCTCAAGTCCTCTGGATGACGACACAGTTAAGGGACTTTGGATACAACTACAAGCGCGTTCCGATTTATTGTGATTCCAAGAGTGCAATATCTATAACTGCTAATCCGGTACAGCACTCGAAGGCTAAGCATATCGATGTACGCTATCATTTCATCAAGGATCATGTAGAAAAAGGTAATATTGAAATGCACTTTGTTCAAACTGACTTCCAGTTAGCCGATCTTTTCACCAAGCCGTTGGATGAAAAGCGTTTTCAATTTCTAATCAGCAAACTTGGTATGTTGAACATGTCTTAAACCTTTCTCATGATTCTAGGGGGAGTATTCTACGTTTTTATCTCGTGTGTTATTTTCCAACTGTTGTTAACGAGAAAGGAATCATTTTCATAAATGATTACCATTGTTTCTTTCACTTATGCAGGTTGGTTCAGGTGACTATGGCTTCTAATCACATCGGATTAGAACCCGCACTTCAGTGCTTTATTTATTTTTATATGCTTTATTTGTTTTTATAAAAATAAAAAAAAAATAAAAAAAAACCTTATGTTAATTTAAGGGGGAGAATATCTGTGATGCTAACAGATTTTTTGGATACTTAAATGCTTATCTGACCGTGTGTTCTTAAAGATAAATACTTGCGTTTTATCTTGTCAATATACTTTGTCAAGTATTTATACACATAACGGTTCAGATCATTATATTTTGACTTTGTTATTACCATGTATCAAAAGTAAAATCTTTCTATGGTAATACTCACGTTCTTTGTATTCATTGTTGCTTGAATCAAACGTCATTTCATTTGCTTTCATTGAAAATATGTTTATATATATTGTTCATATAAACAACATTCTTTTTGATTCTCCGACATATTGTTCTTCATAACAAAACTTTTAGTTTGAGGGGGAGAATTGCATCGTCAAACATAATTGTTTTGACATCTCCGAATATTATATTCTTCATGTAACAAGTGGTATTCGTGCTTACATGTACAAAACTCCTGTTGAACAGCATGTTCTTTTAGGACAATACATGGGATTCAGTGTGAGTACTTAAGAGAACTTCCATGGATTCACGATAACCAGTGTTTCCTACCCAGGAAGTATTCCCTGAGTGATTGAGGGGAGAAGGGTAAAAAGAATTGAGTGATGGTGTGTGAAGAGGTAAAATGAAAAAGAGAGATTGGTTAGAAGTGAGCATTAAAAGAAAGAGGGTGAGATAACAGAGTAAAAGAATATTAAACTCTGCACCAAACTTCTTTCTGAGTCGGGCAACCACATAATCTGATTGGTACACATTCTTTGGTGACCATCATTGAAAAAGGCACCTATCCCATGCCATCTCTTGCATACAACCCCACCAGCTACTCATTCTTTTCTCAAAAAGAGAATGTTTCACATTTTCTGGGGAAGCAGCACATATGCTATTGGTTCTTCATTTGGAAGATACTAATATTGAAAAAGAAGGAAAGTTGCCCCACCTTCGAACCCTTTCTCATGCACATTGAGTCTTTGTATAATTTGTTGCTGTCTCAACAAGTTTACATATTTTGAGCCTAAAATGAAAAGCAATCATCTATGCTTAATTTCTTTCATACACATGCACGAGCACACAGAAATTTGTTTTATGTCAGAACGTTCATAGATAACCATGTGTTATTCGATGATTGAATGGAAGACCTGGGGAGTCTACATCAAACCAGCTCCTTATATAGTAACTTTGTGTTACTCAGTGACTTTGTGTCATTGACAGGCATTTTAACTGAATCATTTGTTGATTCAGGGTTACATCTATTAAACTGTTTGAATTTGAAAAGATTCGAATGGTTACTATTTTCTATTTTAATCTGAAAAGATTGAAATAATCACTCTTTCCGTCTGGGAAGACTGCTCTTATTTCCATACAGGGCTCGTTACATGATGAAGACTATGCTTACATGATGATCATACACAAAGGGGGAGATTGTTTTGAAAAGGGGGAGATTGTTTTGCCAAGTTTTGATGATGTTGATTCTCACCACTCATCAAAAAGGGGGAGAAGATATAAAAAGGGGGAGAAGATACAAAAAGGGAGAATACAATCTGAAGATCTGAAGATATTCAAATTTTCAAAGATTTTAAAGATTTGAAGATTGTTTAAAGATATCAAGTTTTGAAGTTTTGACATATTTGAAGAAAAGTGAAGACAAGTGAAAGACCCGAAGACAATTGCAAATTTTTTTTAATCTTGAATCCAAAGGGGGAGATTGTTGGATCAAATAATTGTATTCAAGATTAAAGTTAAAGTTAAGGGTTTAAACTGCAATTGTGCTAAAGTTAATTAGAGGGTTTATTATGTAACAAGTCAATAGTTATTAAGCTATTGGGCCCAAAGCCCATTAGAAAGCCCATTAAGCTTAAAGCCCATAAGGCTTAGGTATTTAATGTTTTAGTTAATAGGTTTTTAGGTTAGAATCCTCATATTTACAATAATCATATTATAGTGAGGTGAAGGTTTCTCTGTATTCAAAGGGTATCAAGAACACTCAAGGGTTTCATTGTTTATTCAAGGGATTGGTATGTTACTCTGATTTATATATCTCTTGATTATTATTGTGTTACTTGATTACTTGATTGATTGTTTACCAACTAGAATAAATCTGGGATAACAGATATCATTTTTACTGTTTTTAAATCTAGTTTTGAAGAGAATGTTATTTCTGAAAAACAAGTTTCTGGATTTTCTGAGGTTTCAGTTGAAAATAAAATGGGATTTTCATCAAGTGTTGGTTCTCGGTCCAAGCTAGAAACGAAAACTGAATCTTCTCGGTCTTAGTTAGAAACAAACACTGGACTCTCTCGGTCCCAGTTCGAAACGAAACTGGACTTTCTCGGTCTCAGTTAGAAACGAAAACATCAGTTTTCGGTTCATCCTTAGAACGAAAACCAGATTCTAACTCTTATCATTGTGATAATTTTACGACTTGTGCTACTGATGGTGAATCATATAAATTGTCTGATCAAATGGATGATTCTTTGACTTTCAATGATTTTTATTTTTCAAAGAAAAGAAAAAGAAGACGGTCAAGAAAGTCTAAGAAGAAAGATAAGGCTGAGTCTGATAAATCTGATTCTGATTCTGATTCTTCCTTTTCAGATCGGCCTTTGAGAAAGGAAATCAAGATGGAATGGCGGGTGAAGAATAGAAAAATAGATGATATACATGTATTAGATAAACGTGATGATGCTTGTAATAAAAACACATTTGCTAGTTTGAATAATGTTCAAAAATATTCTCGTGAGCAAATGTTGATTCTTCAACAGGATGTCACATGTTTATCTTCTCCATGTGATCTATCTTCTATTGCTTTACACACTTCATCTAAATGTACTAACTCTTCTTTGTTTCACTATGCAAAATCTTTTGTGAAAAGTACATTTTTCTTTAACTAACTCATGGAATGTTCTAATAAAAAGGGACCCATTCTGAAGTGGGTTCCTAAAGCTTTGTGAGTTTTTTCTACATGAATGCAGCCTAGTCATCTCGGGTATATGGACTCTGGATGTTCAAAACATATGACTGGCAATAAATCTTTATTGTCAAATTTTAAAGAACAGTCTGGAGGTCGTGTGAGATTCGGAAACAGAGACACTTCTCCTATTCTTGGTTATGGCGATCTTGTACAAGGCAACATAACGATTAAAAGAGTTAGCTATGTTGAAGGCCTCGACTTCAATCTCTTTAGTATCGGGCAATTCTGTGATAAGAATTTGGGAGTCAATTTTAAATCAAAGAGAGTTACAGTCAAAGATGACAGTGGTAAGGAACTTCTCATTGGTAGAAGACGGTCAAATCTTTACACTATTGACTTCTCAACAGCCAATTCCCTTCCAAGACTTGTCTTCTTTCAAACGCTTCAGTTCAAGAAAGCTGGTTGTGGCATAGACGGCTAGCTCATCTCAACTTCAAGTACATTGATCGTCTTTCTAAAAACGACTCAGTTCGTGGTCTTCTGACTCTTCGATTTCAAACAGACAAACTTTGCCGAGATTGTGAGAAAGGTATATTGAAGAAAGTTGCACACAAGCCAAAGTCTGATTTTTGCACAAAGGATATTCTAGAAAACCTTCATGTAGACTTGTGTGGCCCAATGAAAACAAAGAGTATTGGTAAGAAACACTATGTATTGGTAGTCGTTGATGATTATTCAAGATACACTTGGGTTCGTTTTCTGAAATCCAAAGACGAAACACCGGAGATACTCATCACTCTCATCAAGACTACTCAGACTAACAAGCAAAAGCCAGTCAAGATTGTCCGATCGGACAATGGTACAGAATTCAAGAACAGCATTTTACAAGCTTTTTATAATGAACATGGCATCCAACAACAGTTTCCTGCCGCACGTATACCACAACAGAACGGAGTTGTTGAACGCCGCAATCGTACACTTGTAGAAGCTGCTCGTTCTATGCTTGATTACTTTGGTCTTCCTATCTTTCTTTGGGCCGAGGCTATCTCTACTGCGTGTTATACTCAGAACCGTTCGATTCTACATCGCAGATTCAATAAGACTCCATACGAACCGATGAATGGAATCAAGCCCAATATCAAATACTTCAAAGCGTTTGGGTCAAAATGTTATGTTCTGAACGATCGAGATAACCTCAACAAGTTTGCACCAAAGGCTGATGAAGCAATCTTTCTTGGTTATTCAATTTCTTCAGTTTCTTATCGAGTATATCTCACTTCTTCGCGCAAAGTCATCGAGAGTGTCAATGTCAGATTTGATGAAGCTGCTGGTTTGGCTTCTGACCAGTCTGGATCAGAACCCGATGTTATTAAGAATGCTTCTGATCAACCAAGATCAGAACCAGTGAAGATTTCTGATAATCAAGATTTTTTCATCTAATACTTCATCTATTATTCTTACTGATCTTGATTTATTATTTGAAAACTTTTATGATGATGTACCTAAAACTAATTCTTCTAATGTTTCTACTGTTGTACTACAGGAACATGGCATTGCTTCTACTAATTCTTCCGCTGCTACACAAAATTCTGATGATGCAATTCCAGATGTTCCTGTGACTGAACTTCCTACATCAGCAGTTGAAACTACATCTCACAAGGTACAACATGAAGTGGATGACGTATTTCATGATGAAACATCTACACCACTTCCTGCAAATGATCAATTGATTGAGGAATCTGTTCCTTCTTCTCAACTGGAACCATCCATTGTTATAGAGCTGAATTTTTCTCCACCAGTTCATTCTGAAGATGCTCCAGCTATTTTCGATGACTCTCAAACATCATTTCCAGATGATACTTTATCTGAATCAGTTGAAGTAGTCCCTCCTCCAACAATTCATACTACACAGATTATCTCTTCTGATTCAGAACCTCTCATAATTTCATCTCATGATTTTCAAAGTGTTCAAGATGAAATAATTCCTCTGCCTCATACGACAAAATGGACAAAGGCACATCCTCTTCATCAAATCATTGGTGATCCTGCTTCTTCGGTATCAACTAGGTCAAAAGTTGCTTCTTCAAATGAATGTTTGTTCACTTGTTTTCTAAGAAAGCTTGAACCTACAAAAGTTTCTGAAGCATTGGCCGACCCAGACTAGATCATTGCAATGCAAGATGAACTGAATCAGTTCAAGGCATTAAAGGTATGGCATCTTGTTCCAAAACCACGAGGAAAGAGCATTATCGTAACGAAGTGGATCTTTAAAAACAAGAAAGATTCAGAGGGTATTGTTGTCAGAAACAAAGCAAGACTTGTTGCAAAAGGCTATCGTCAACAAGAAGGGATAGACTATGATGAGACATTTGCTCCCGTTGCACGTCTTGAAGCTATTCGAATGTTTCTTGCTTTTACTGCTTATCAGAACTTTAACGTTTATCAGATGGATGTAAAGACAGCGTTTCTTAACGGTCGTCTAAAGGAAGAGGTCTATGTCTCTCAACCGAAAGGTTTTATGGACAAAGATCATCCAGATCATGTTTACATCCTCGACAAAGCATTGTATGGCTTGAAACAAGCTCCAAAAGCGTGGTATGACGAATTGTCTGCATTTCTGCTAAGCTCAGGTTTCACAAAAGGTTTAATCGATACTACTCTGTTTGTTTTTAGAAAAGATTTTGATATTTGCTTAGTTCAAATTTATGTTGATGACATTATTTTCGGCGCTACTAATCCTTCACTTTGTACTTGGTTTTACGATCTCATGACTTCTCGATTTCAGATGAGTATGATGGGAGAGATTAAATTCTTTCTCGGACTCAATGTTCAGCAACTTTCAGATGGGATTTTCATCAATCAAGCCAAATATGTCTTTGACATTTTGAAGAAGTTCAATATGGATAAATCTACGAGCATTGGAACTCCAATGGCTCATGGTGCAAAGATAGGCTTAGACCCAGATGGAAAAGCTGTTGACATCAAGACTTACAGAGCCATGATAGGATCTCTAATGTATTTAACTGCCAGTAGACCGGACATCATGTTTTCAACATGCTTACTTGCACGATTTCAGGCGAATCCAAAGGAATCTCATATGTTAGCTGTAAAGCGGATCTTCCGTTACATCAAAGGAACACCATATCTAGGTTTGTGATATCCTAAATCATCTGATTATTCATTAACAGCTTTTTCAGATGCAGATTACGGAGGTAATCATCTTGATCGCAAAAGCACTTCCAGGCATATCCAGTTTTTGGGAGATCTTTTGATTAGCTGGTCATCAAAGAAACAGAACTGTGTGTTAACCAGTACTGCTGAAGCAGAATATGTGGCCGCTGCAAGCTGCTGTGCTCAAGTGTTATGGATGAAAACACAGCTGCGGGATTATGGGATGCATTACAACAAGATACCCATCTTCTGTGACAGCAAGTCTGCCATTGCTATTTTAGTAAACCCGGTTCAGCACACTAAAACAAAGCATATTGATATGAGATATCACTTTATAAAGCATCACGTCGAAGAAGGTACGATTGAACTTTATTTTGTACCTACTGAGTATCAATTAGCTGATATCTTTACTAAAGCATTGGATGAAAAACGCTTTAATTTTCTTCTGTCGAAAATTGGAATGCTTAATTTAAAGATTCAAAATGATTAACAAATATTGTTTAACAGAATAGATTTTTTTATAAATTTTTTATCTTTTGATTGCCTGTGCATGCCTAGGAAATATTTACAAGTTTATTGTTTATAAATGAGTATTATTTGTTCAAATTTCAAAATTTCTGATCTCGAATGGTCCACTTCATGAAAATTTTGATATGTGTTTTAAGATATGTAGGTCAATATATAATAGTCATCAAGGCTTTGAAATCCTATTCTACAAATTTTATGGATGATTATGGAGATATAGGTTAAACTAATTAGTTAGTTGATTCTAGTGATTGAGATGATAAAATAATTCATATTTCGTAATACATAAATCATTTAGTTTGATAGTTCATATATGTGACCTTTCTGGTTTGGAAGAGTAAGATCCGCGGGGTGCTTGACATCTGACCCCCTAAGGCTACGGTTTGGGAGCGGTCGATCAGAAATTCTGCTATAAAACCAGTTAGAAAGTCATGTTCCACTGATATGAATGGGCTTAGGGAATATCGATATAGCCTTTCTGATCTGGGTAAGTAAGTTCCGAGGGGTGCTTGTCACCTAGTCCCCTAAGGCTATGGTCTGGGAGCGGCTGATCAGAAAACCTGCTATAGGATCAGATAGAAAGTTATGTTTACGATGTTTTCTAGGCTTACTAAACTCTCTGGTTAAAAAGATGCTAAAGTGCACAAATGCAAAAGATGCTATAAGAGCACAATCATTTGAAGATGCCAATGTGCACACTGTAAAAAAAAAAAAAAAAAGATGCCAATGAGCACAACATATCATGATACCTGGTGAAACTGCTAAGATGTGATAAACCTGTAAATCTATGAAAGTTCTATTTTTTTTAGTATGAGTAACAGCTGCTTTTACTCTTATATAGTGAAATACATTTTTCTTAAGACTGGTCATTTTTTCTCATGTTTGTCCACCTATTAGAAGGATGAAAATCTTTGTTTTCGAACTTATATAAACTCTTTTTGCAATAATACATGTCTATAGTTCCAAAAGCATGCATAGGATTTCATTAGATGGTTTATTTTATGAAAATTTTATTAGGTCAAATTTTATTTGTTAATTATTTTTTATTCTTTAAAATACTCAGTAATTACAAAATCTTGTTCAATCTTATTTTCTAAAAATGTTGATGTAATATGAAATGATTTTCTTTTCTCAATATTTTAACTATTTTTTTTTTATGCTTTTCTTGAAAACCCGGTTCTTTAAACGTTTTTCAAAATTTCACTTTTCCCAAGGTCACTATTCATCTTCTTCATTTTCACTTCCATTCGGTCTCTTTGGGTTCCAGTTCTATTTTCAAATTTCAGTTGTCTTCGAAACATTTTGAATACATTTGTGTGTTTCGTGGTTCGCCGATTCAACTTCGGTGGTGGTGAAGTTCAGGGGGAGTCTTCGAATCGATTTGTTCTTCTAGAGTATAAGTCGATTATTGTCTTTTGATTTAACGAGTTTTTCGCATTACAGGTATGTTTTTCTACTCTTATGCTTCGATTAAAAGGTTTTATGTATGCATTTTTGTAGGGGGAGCAAAGGGGGTTCTTTCGATTCTTATCTGGAACGAGAAAGTATCCTTCTCGGTCCTCTCCATACCTGAGAAATTCACTTCTCGGTCTCCTCGATATCCGAGAACTTCACTTCTCGGTTCCCTCATCAACCGAGAACTTCACTTCTCGGCTCCTTCAATAACCGAGAACTTCCCTTCAACCGAGAACTTCATTCCTTGGTTCACTCTATTTTTTGCAATCTTTGCTTCTCGGTCCAACCCATACCCGAGAAGCTCATTTCTCGGTCTATGTTATAACCGAGAACCTCTCTTCTCGGTTCTTGGTGCAACCGAGAACCTTGCTTTTCGGTTCTTGTTTCAACCGAATTTTTCACTTTTCGGTTTGTTCTACAACCGACAACCTCACTTGGTTCTTTCAGATTGATTATGTACTAATTGTTTTAACTATGCTTACTTTTCAGACTTAATGGCTGATGTTCAAGTACAACAAGATGAGAATGATCTCTTGGATCATCTTAATGATCAAGAACATATTTCTAGTCTTCGTCCTATGCCTTCTCAGCCTTCCACAACGACTGATCAATCTGCTCAAGGACTAGTTCCGGATGATTTTCTGCATCATTCTCTCTTCCTTCCATACAAGGGCAATAATCATTATATTGATTTTGGACATCTGAACATTCGTGGTGTGGTGAAAGAAATTTTAAGAGGACATCCCCTTGCTTATGCGTTGACAAAAACAGTTGATGTTCCTGAGGTATATGTCCAGCAAGCCTGGCACTATATTACAAAGAATGATAGAGTAAATCCTCCACATTTCCTGATAAAAGTCGATCAGTTTGAATCTTGGCTTACTTTTAGAAGGTTACGTGTACTTCTACAATTTCCAGGCCCTGATTCCAGACCAGGCAAAGTTGCTTATGATCCGTTCCCTTCTGATCAAAATGTTCTTGATGGCATTATTGCTCTTGGTTATAATGGTGAACTCAAGAAAGTGACTCAGTTTCACAAGGCTAAGCTTCCACCTCACTGGTATGATTTCTTCTCTATATTCAATCGGTGCTTAACTTCAAAAGCTACTGGTACAGATAGCACAAGCATGCCGATTCTAAAGCTATTCTACTGTGTTATTCACGATCTTCATATCGATTATACTTTGGCCATCTGGACTGGTCTTTCCGAAGTTGTATATGCTAAGGTGACAAACAATAGGATAAAGTTTGTGCCGTTTCTGCGATTTTTGAAGATCTTTGTTCGGAGCATTATGGATAGCACAGAGAATTTTCCTGCTCGCACACAGTGGCCTCGCATTGCCGATTATCAGTGTAAATACTTCCAGATTCAAAAGCATACGTTTACGAATGAAGATCAATGGATGTCCATTCCAGCAATTCTTATCTTGACTTATGCAGATTTGACAAATGAAGCTGTGGTCGAATACATGCTAGATCATGATTACGAGATTCCACAGGCAGAGAATGCTGATGCAGATGTTCAAGTTGCTCATTTACAACGACAAGTTCAAGACCAGGCTGCAGAGGAACATGTTGATGAAGTTCAAGAGGTTGCAGAGCAAATTCAGACACAACAACAGGCAGTCCCTGTTGGTTCTCGTTTGGTTCAGGCAATCCCTGAATCAGGTTCAGATATTCACTTTGTCGTTGAAAATGAACTTGACGAATTACATGATGATGATGATAATCAAGAGTTTGTTGATTTTCAATCCAATCAAGAAGGTTCTGATGACGAGTCTGTTCCAATAAATCCAGGTGTTGGCCACCTTGCTGTAGACGAGCTTGATCTTTCACTGAAGAAATTTTCTGCTGCTCATGAATCTTCCACTGTTGTTGTATCTACCACTGATTCAGCATTGGCTATGGTGTCCACTTCTTCTGGTTTGCACTCTTCTTCAAAACTAGAGATTGTTCATAATCTTCTACGGACAATAAAGGCTTCTATGGATGCAGAAAGAGATACTCAATTAGCCAGGATGGAGGCGTTTCTGCAAGGAAATCTGACAAATATTGATCCATCTATTATCCCTCCACAGTTGTTGGCCGACAAACCCATAGAACTTCATCTTTCTCATTCAGCAGCTTTGGGTTCTGCACCGGTTCAAATGAGTGAACTAGTTTCGATTTTCGGTCAATCTATTTCAGTTCCTTCTTCTGCAATTCTACAAGTGACATCTTCTCCTGCTCCTTCACTATCTGCACCGATCTTTTCGTCATCTACTATGTCATCAGTTCTTCTATCTTCTTCTGCCCAAATGGCTTCATGTGCTACTATGTCATCAACTTTTGCAGGTGCATCTTCCTCTTCTACTCCTGTAGGCCCTCGTATTGATGATCTTTCTGTTTAGGAAGTAGCTGAGCACTTAAGAGCTCGACTTGCATCTATGGCTCCAACAAATCAACAGTCGATCGATCTTTTGTCTCTTCTCAGATCTTTTCAGCCATCATTTCGACCACCTACAACTGAAGATTCTCTCTCTGCTTTACGATCAGACTTTGAGAAATTTAGAGATGAGGTACAGTTAGGTTTGGGTCAATTGCAATCCACTGTTTTTGCTATTGCTCAACATTTGCAGGTTCCAAATGTATCGTGTAGTGCTAAAGATGGACCATCTAACAAGCGTTCACATGATCATGATGATTCTCAACCTGATCATGAGGGGGAGAAAAAGAGACGCTTGGATGAGTCTGCAGCTGATCTTTCTAAAGAAAATAAAACGGAACCTGCTCCAAGTGAAACATGCTCTGCTGATAAAGAAAAGCCTAAAGAAGCAGAAACAGAAATGCAGTCTATGTTTGAAGACATGTTGAGCAAAGTAAATGTTCTAGAGACTGACATTTCTACAGAAAACAATTTTCAGCTGGTACTTTATGTTGATCCAGATTCTGAGCCAGTTTCTTCTGTTATACCAAAATCTGTGAATATGACTGAGGCTGAAGCATTTGAGAATTTCAGAGCATCTTACGAAAATATTATTAATGTGGATTCTGAAAATGAAATTGATGACAAGTTTGAAAGCTTCTGTAAAGTCAAAGAAGAAGAAAAAGAAGATGATGATGATAGTGATGCCGATTTATTGTATGCAGATCTTTCATCTCAAGAAGTTAGATTCCCTTTTCACAATGAACAGAATTCTCCACAAGATGATTCTTCTCAGATTCAGTCTGAAGCAGTTTCGAATCCTCTGGTTATCTCTACAACTCATATATCTTCTACATCAGTTGTCTCTGAGCCTCCAGCAATTGTTTCTAATGTGTCTATTCCAGTCGTGACTCCACCTACCAAGATTCCTCGTGCTCCAACAAGTAAATCTGGTAAGTCAGTTGATCCTATTTATATGGCTCCTGATTTTATTCCAGAAAACCTTAGATCTTCAGGAATTCTTATTTCAAGGGAGCACAGACGACAAAGGTTTGAGGCTAGAGATATGAGACAGGTGTTTCGAAATGTGTACCTTGAAGATACTCACCGAAGTATTTTTGTGGAACACAAGACTGCTTTGAGTATTGAGTTTTTCTTGGGCATTGAAAAAGAGTCTGATCTTGTTAAACAGAACTATTTGATGGCCATGAGGTATTTGAGACAAGGGAAAGAAACAGTATATTCTAAGAAGGGGATTGTACAAGTTAAATGTGTTTCCATGTTCAACATATTCAACATCTGGGTTTCTAATTTCACTGTTCAACGAAGAGACTGCAAAGACTATACCTTCACAGAAGCAGATTTTAATGAAGTTCATGTGGATGATATTGAGTTTCTATTCAATTTCTTCAGCTCTCTCAATGAACGATCAGATGATATGAATAGAGCCTTCAACACTGTCAGAAGACATATTATCAAAACAATTCGCTTTTATAGCTTATTTGAATTTCAGTTGGGTGTTGAAAATCATCAACCTACGGTCAACATGCACAAACCGAAACAGAAGCTCGACAAAATTGAAAGTTTCTTATTATATAATGTTGTTGATGAACCGTATGGTGTGGTGTACAGAAACTTGAAGGGTCGTCATTGTTTTATGAGATTTGAAGAAGTTTGCAAGTATTCTGATGGAACTTTGAAGCTTATCAAGATGCATCTAATTCAGAAGTTGAAGTATGAAAAGCAGAATGTGGCAAACAGACAGAGATTCAATTTTTATCCACAAAAGGAAGGAAACAAGGAGTTACTGAGGTTGGAGAAGGCAATTGATGTAATTCAAGACCGAATCAACTTTCGAAATGATTTACGTCGCCTTGAAGCTCAAGTGGATATCAGAAGGTTTTCTTGATTTTAGAGCTCAGTGCCAAAGGTTACAAAGGGGGAGATTGTTAGATCATATTTAATTGTAACCTTTGTATTTATTTTACCTTGTGGGTTTATAAGCCCTTGACTTAGTAGTTTTTGATAAGAGAAGATTACATTTTCATATATTGAATATAGAACTACTTTTGGCTCCACATTCACTTTCTCTCTAGAATCTTTAGATCTTGTGTTCACAGCAACATTTAAAATTTGAACAACACTTGTTATGGCGCAAGACTGAGTTTTGGTGAACTGTGTATGGCGCAAACCAAACTTCTCGTGAGCACAGAATGGCGCAAAGTATGGTTCTCGTGAACCATGAAAGACGCAAAGTAAGGTTCTCGCCAATAGGGGATAGCGCAAAGTGAAATTCTCGCTATCAGTGTAAGACGCAAAGTAGACTTCTCGTGATAAGCGAATGGTGCAAAGTACACTTCTCTTGAACAGTGTATCACGCAAAGTAGATTTGCGTGACCTGTTTAAGACACAAATTAAGCTTTTCGTGAGAGCCTTGTAGCGCAAAAGTAACTTTCCATCGTCATCGCTACTCCTCATGCTCGTGCTCACCCTCATCGTCCTCTTCCTCCTCCTCCTCATGGTTCTGGTGTCCCTGGAACATCGACTCCTCAAATCGATAATAACGGAACCCAAGCCAATGATGATAGGGCTGGATCGGGTGGAAGTAGAAGGTAAAATCCATATGCGGTCCATGCTGGAACCAACTAATCCACTGCCCGACAAATACTGTCGCACCCATATATACATCCCGTAAAACCTCCCACATGTACCTGAACCAGTCCACGACCCTGGTAAAAAACGACCTGGATGCTATGCGTGCCTCCCGTCTAGCCGTCCGGTATGCTACCACTGTCATAAAGATGTGACGCTGCAAATCTTCTATGTGCTCATTATATTGGTGAATCATGGCAAAAGGGACTTCGATCCTCTCCTGTGCAAGCCCGACTGGCTGGTCGACCTCCTCGTACTCTATGCCAGCCTCTATCTGTCTCTCCAACGTGTATCCCTCCGAGTCACTATTCGAATGTGCCATGCCCACCATGTCCTACAAGCCATAGAAGTATATTAGGTCAGGTATCATAGTGAGATCAAACTTAATATAAAGCAAGATAATGCTAGGACATAAACAATCACATACACCTACTCCTGCCTAACAAAATCTCTATCCCCTCCTCTCCAAAACAAAGTCCAGTTTAAGCTTAGGCTAAGTACTTAACCTAATTCTCTTAAACTATGGCTCTGATACCAACCTTTAACACCCCCATTTTACCCTTGGGTAATGTCACATCTTTCAGCCCAAATATTTACCTTATGTCGTCGAATATGACATCAAGATATAAGCAAATCACCATCACAACGGAAGTCTTAACTTAAAGTAATACCAGTCTCCAACATTAGTCTGTCTCATACCAGACTATATTACATAACGCTCCAAATACATAATAATTAAGTTGATAAGTAGCAAGGCATTAAAGAACATAATAAAAGTAAATCTAATTATGCTTTGCCCTTTCCTTTGTCCACACCTAAACCACCGGCTCCTGAGATGCATACTATTAGTTAGCTAAAAAGCTAAGTGAGTTAATGGTTTACGTGCATATAAATACACACCCCAATAAGCATAAAAATATCAAGCACCAATTAAATAGTATGCATATTGTTTTCGGAAAACATTTGACACAATGTAATTCCCTAAACCTCCTCGTCCACTTTGTCATTGGCATTCCCTGGGTCGCACGACTCACACCCGTCCGGCACCCATTACGGGGTCGTGCCAATCCTCCCTTAGGTAGGTTTGCTCTATCACTGGCATTCCCTGGGTTGCACGGCTCACACCCGTCCGGCACCCATGACGGGGTCGTGCCACTCCTCAACGTGACATATCGAGCCCGATGCCATACCCCATATCGGCACCAAAATGTGTCACATAAAATTACCCCATGAATATGACATGCTAAGAATGTTTATAAACCAAAAAAACAATAGCATGCAATCTCCTTTATAAAATAATGTACATGAAACATTCACCCGTAAATATGTACATAACCCAATTATCATGCATAACATACGTACTCCAAATAAATAACACATTTATATACATGCAATAATACACCATAAACATGCACATAAAAATGTATCATTTTTACACCATGTACGTACTCCAAATAATTATCATGCCAACATAATTTTAATTACGTATGTATGCATCCCAGAAAAGTCTCATGAAAACTCACCTCGATTTATTGTAGGTTCACCCTTCGCAAAGTAGTTCCCGAATCCTACATAAATAGTAATAGTTTCTAAGTACCCTTTTCTTATAAATAATTGCCCTTTACGAGTTTTTAAAATAATCTCGTAAAATTTTATTTAACCTCTTTAACCCATTAGACACCTTAGTTCATATATTGTCTACACTCCTTAAATAATAGGTGTCTATCTCATTCCTCGTTTTATTAGATACTCAATATATGTATTTACATACATATACATATATTCACAAACATATACATGTACACATGTATACTATGAATATATTAACACCTTCTTTCTACACCAACATATATATAGACATATGTGTGTGTGGTGTACCTTTATATATACATGATACCCAACGTATATATACATACCCACATATATAATATATACATATACATGTACTATTGAGACTTTCAAGGAAACCCAAAAAGAAAATCATCTCCATCATATCCCTTTTCTTTTCTTTTTTTCTTTTTTCTCTTTCACTAGCCACATCCCACCCTCACGTACCTACACCCCTTTTCTTTTCATTTTAGATTTATAATATGTATATACATATATATTTATATACACACACATAAGTAAACCTACAACTCCACAACCCATTTTTCAGAAATACATAAACTTCCATCTTTTAATCCATGCATTATATATATATATATATATATATATATATATACATATACACACACGTATAACAAGCACACATCACTGGAACAACAATGATTCAAGAGATGTATAAGCTTCTTACCTTGATTTTCAGACCTCCTCAAGTTAACGACCCGAAATCTTGCTTCGTTCTCCGGCGGAGTTCCTCACTATCTCCTTTCCTTCTCTCAATGTGTTTCTCTATCTCCCTCTCACTTTCGGAAACATGCGAAATGAATATAATGGTCACTTCCTCATAGTTCTTATTCGTAAACGAATCAAAACCCAAAACTGTTGCCTCCATATCTCAATCCACGTTCCATTTTGAAAATTTTAGGAGTTTGGCAAAACAGGTCCCTGTGGTTTACACTCCACACCCTTAACCTTTTCTCCATTTTTCGCTTTTAACCCTCCACTTAAGTTTGAATTATTTTATCCCCTCAACCCTTATTCCAATTATTACTCTCTCTTTCTCTCTTTTTTTAAGTGTTACAACTCTCCCCTCCTTTTAGGAATTTACGTCCCCGGAATTCATACCACTTGAAAATAGTTGAGGGTATTTCACCCTCATCTCCTGTTCGGGCTCCCAGGTCATTTCTGACCCTTTATGAAATCTCCATTTGACCAGCACCAAAGGTATAATCTTGCTCCTCAGTCGTTTCGTTTTCCGGTCCAACACCTGGACTGGCTCCTCAATATAGTCGAGCTTATCGTTTAGCTCAACTTCTCCTATATCACCACAACTGAATTTTCAGCCAAACACTTCCTTAAATTTGACACGTGGAATGTGTCATGTATACCTTTGAGCTCTTCCGACAACTTTAACCGATAAGCCACCGCTCCTATCCATGAAATAACCTCAAATGGTCCAACATATCTTGGACTTAGCTTGCCCCTCTTTCCGAATCTTACGATTCCTTTCCATGGCGATATCTTTAACATGACCCCATCTCCTACTTGAAACTCCAAAGGTCGACGCCTCTTATCCGCATAACTTTTCTGCCTGTCACGCACGATTTTCAACCTTTCACGTATTTGCACTATCTTGTCTGAAGTCTGCTGGACTAACTCCGGTCCAGCCAACTGCCTTTCTCCGACATCAGCCCAACACACTGGCGTTCTACATTTACGACCATACAAGGCCTCAAACGGCGCTGCCTTGATACTAGAGTGATAGCTATTATTATAAGCAAATTCTACCGGTGGAAGATGGTTATCCCAACTCCCCCTAAAATCTATAGTGCAAGCTCTTAACATATCCTCCAATGTTTGTATCGTCCTCTCACTTTGACCGTCAGTTTGAGGATGATATGCAGTGCTCAAGTTCAATCTAGTTCCCATTTCTTGTCGAAAACTAGCCCAAAATCTCGACGTAAACCTCGTATCCCTATCTAAGACAATCGATAGTGTCACTCCATGCCTTGAGACTATCTCATTGACATACAATTGCGCTAACCTTTCTAGAGAATACTTTTCGCTGATAGGTAGGAAGTGAGCAGACTTTGTGAGTCTGTCAACTATCAACCATATCGCATCATGCCCTTTCACCGTTTTTGGCAATTTAGTCATGAAATCCATCGTGATCATCTCCCATTTCCATAATGGAATCTCCATTTGTTGCAACATACCCGACGGCTTCTGATGTTCCGTCTTCACCTGTAGACATGTCAAATATTTCTCTACATACTTTGCTACTGCCTTCTTCATGCCAGGCCACCAGTAACTGTAGATCCCAGTTTCAGTGCAATCAACAGATATAAGAACAATGATGAACAAAATATTGGCCACATCAACTAGTCATATGATTAATATAAAATCAAAGTGTTTAGGTTTACAGAGAGAATATCTGATCAGGGTATGTAAACCTATTGACTAGAGAATTATGAAATGCGACTGCCTCACCTAAACTGTTCAACCCTAATTATGAACTAACTAAGCCTTTATATACTTAGGCTTACAAACCTAATGGGCCAATGGGCTTGGGCCCATCTAATAAAACAACTATTAAGTAATTACAAATTGAACCCTTATAAATATTTTATTCCACTTTCAACACACAGGACTTTCAGTCCTAACAATCTCCCCCTAAAGTTGAATAAAGCATTTATCTTCTTGAAAAACTTCAGGCCTTGATCTTCTTTCCCTCTTGAATCTTTTGAAGAACTTTGGTGTTGCATGTCTTCATGTCTTTCAACGCTCCCCCATGAATAAAGCTCTTGGTCTTCATAGTATCAACTTTGTAATCAGATTCAATGTATAGTAGCCTCGACTGAACGCACTATCAAGCAGCTTTTAACTGTAGAAACTCAATCACATCGGATCAGCATACAAGAAAGATAATGTGAGAGTTACTTGACATTCCACGGTGCTTCTTCAGTTTAAAACAAAGAATCTGTCTTTGAACCGCGAGTTGAATTAGACTTTCATCTCAAGAACTTGTTTCAATTAGCGCATAGGAGGAATGATAAACAAACTTGTAGCAAACACCACTTGATACGGAAAGAATCAATACAATCTTTGAAATCTCTTTGAAAAATTGAGTTGCATTAAACTCATATCTTCATCTCTTTGATAAATGAAATAGCATTTGCATTAAACTCATATCTTCATCTCTTTGATCTCTAGACTGCCTTCAGAACTAACTTTCTTTCTTTAAACTTTTGAAATTGAACTTTGAAAAATTCTCCCCCTTTTGATGATTGTGAGCATCATGATCATCAAAACTTCTTCAATTTCAGCACCTTCTTTGATTTCCTCTTTATGATAATTTGAAACACTCCCACCTGTGATCTGAGTATCCGTCAATTCATGAAATTTATATATCCGAATCTTTTCAAATTCAGATATAATAGGAATGGTAAACCTGAATCAACAAATGATACAGTTAGTATGCCTGTAAGTAGCACGGAGCCACTTTGTACAACGGATATACTTTGGAAAGGAGCTTTTGTGATGTTCACTCCCCCAGGGCTTCCATTCAATCATCGAAAAACCACAAAGGAATTTTCTATGAATGTTATGACAAGAAAACTCATTCCTTGTGTGTACGTGCAAGTGTAGAATGATTGAAGCTACTTAGCTTGATCAGGCTCAAAAATGTGTAAACTGTTGAGACAACAACAGATATTACACGGACTCAATGTGCATGAAAGAGGTGCGAAGGTGGGGCAACTTTCCTTCTTTTTCAATATCTAAATCTTCCGAGTGAAGACTAGATAGCAGATATGCTGCGTCCCCAAAGAAAATGAAACATTTCTTTGTTAAGAAAGAAACGAGTGGTTGGTGGGGTTAATATAAGAGTTGACATGGGCTAGGTGCCTTTTTCAATGATGGTCACCAAAGAATGTGAACCAATCAGAATATGTGGCTGCCCGGCTCAGAAAGTGGTTGGTGCAGAGTTCTGATATTCTTTTAACTCTGTTCTCACACCCTCTTTCTTTTTACCATTATGCTCACTTCTAACCAAACTCTCATTTTCCATTTTACCGCTCCACACAATGAGAAAAACTCAAGCCGATGAGTTATCTCCCCCACTCTTTGATTTATGACCCCTCACCCCTCAAATCACTCTAGGATAACTTCCGGGGTAGGAAACACTGGTTAACGTGAATCCATGGAAGTACTGTTTAAGTTCTCACACAAATCCCATGTAAGTCCTAAAAAAATAGTTACTCAACAATTTAACTTGAATATTTAAGCACAGAATGTATGATAACACTGTCAAAATGTATGCTCATAAGATTTGAGCAATTGAAATTTGAAGATTTCTCAAAACAGATATATTGAATGAACGAAATGAAATCAAGAGCATTGTTTTGAGAATCTGACAGTGTATCAATCAGATCACATAAAATGGATAGGGTATCAAAGAATTGGATATTTTGTTTATATGAACAAATATAAACAATTTAGCAATGAAAGCACAAATTTAGAATAATGATAGATGCTCAACAACATTGAATATCAAACGGGGGTATTACCATCGAAAAATTGATTCATTATGAGACATGGTAATAACAAATTCAATCGAAGTACTGAACCTGTGTGTGTGAATACGTTACAGTATAAAGACAAGATAATACGCAAGTATTGATCTTTAGAAACACACAGTCAGTTAAACATTAAAGCTCAAAACTGAAAAACATTTAAAATCACACTTCTATATTCATAAAATCTTTTGAGAACCAGAAGTGGTTTGAACATTTCAGAAATTGTTTTTCATGCTTGAAAGTTGTTCTTCTTTCAAACAATCAGAGATCTAGTTCAGAAGATGTTTACCTTTTAAGCTCCCCTTCAAATCATGATAGAACGATATAGATCTATTAAGCTCCCCCTGGATATTTGCAAAATATCCAGGTCTAAACGTTGAAGAACGGGTCCTGATCTGTCATATGATCAGAAGCCAAACTTCGTTGAAGTCCGGGTTCTAAGCTGATTTACTTAGAAGCCATCGTTCTTCTACTCCCCCTTGACAGTAGGTGCCTGCAACAAAGAATCATTTTTCGGCTTTGGTACCCACTGGTATTTGGGTCCATGAATTTTAGTTGCAGTTCTTGTGGGGGATATAGAATAAGAACCATACCAGAAATGATCCCTGGATTTGTGAATGTGATCATGTGTATGACAATAAGAACAGTGGCATTTCTTACCTGACAACCTGAGTAATTGATCTCTCGAGTAGATATGATCAGGTTTACTTGTACTCGCTTTGTTCTTCTTGGCATTAGACGCATGTACACACGATTCTCTTTCTTTCAGCTCATCTTCAACTGGTTTCTTCTTTGAGACCAGTTCCTCTTCTTTGTATCTCCGTCTTCTTTGATGTGTACCTGAACCATCTATATTGCTATCATAGAAAAGGTTAGTTTTACAAATCCGATCAAAAGATTTAACTGACCTTTGTGGAGAGACAGATTTCTGATTTGTACTTGATACAGACTTTTTAAGCACTTTAATCGTCGAAGCAAAGTTGTCTCTTTCTTTAACAAGCATGTCAATCTTCTTCGTGAATTCAGACTTCGTTTTCTGCTCTTTTAGTGCCTTCTCACATAGTTCAGACAACTTGGCAGTAAGCCTTTTGATCTCCGTCTCAAACATGCTCCGTTCTTTTTCAAATCCCTTCTCAGCATCATTTCTTTGGCCAGATATTTCTTTGAAGACGCTAACATTCTTTTGTTCAATGGCCTTCTTTTCTGTTGCAAACTTCTCTCTTTCAAGAATGATTACTTTCTGAAAATCAGAAACTTGCTGAGTAAGTTTTATGCACTTCAACTCAACTTCTTTCTTCTCATCAACACATTTTCTCGAGAATTCTGAGAACTTCTTTGCGAAAGATTTCTCTTTAGTCTCAAAATCAGATTTGTGTTTAGCAAGCAGTTGCTCCAAATCAGATAAACGCTTTTGAAGTTCTGCATTTGCATCTTTCAGAACAGAGATCTTTTCCTCATAACTTTCAGTAGAGACTGGTTGCTGAGGTTTAGCTTCCAAAATAGAAATCTTTCCTTTTAGCTCAGAGTTCTCAGCTTCCAATTCTCTCCCTTTTAAAATCAGATTTGGCCCTAACACCAACCATTCAGTACAATCCCACAACTCTTTTCCTGTCATTTTGTTATAAAATATTTGACCAGAAATTTCATTAAAAGTATCACGAAAAATGTCACAAGAAATACTACTTGTCATATAATTTCTAGCATAATTATTGCCACTCTCTCTTTGCTCCTTTTCCACAGGAGAAGCTTCTGCCGGAATTTGGGATTGCTTTTCTCCTTCAGTCAAAGATAATCTGATGTAGGGACCCACCTCATGTTCGTCAACAAAATCCAGAAAATCAGTTTTCCACCTTTCATATTCTCTTTTGGACCGCAGCCTTGGTGGGTACACCATTTTGATCGATTTTGAAGAAAGATGAAACTTGAAAGTGCAGGGACCAAAAGTGACAAAATGTGAAACTTGAAAGTTTAGGGTCACAAACTACACGCTGAATCCTTGAAGTACGGGGGCTAAAATAAATACACTGCAAAAAGATCGTGAGACAAAAATTTGACCTTTTATTTTATTTTTTTATTTATTTTTTTTATTATTTTTTTTTAAACCACCCGGTCGAAGGTAAGACCGGAGTAGCAAGAACCCGGTCGAAGGGTAAGACCGGATATGCTAAGGTCCGGTCGAAGGAAAGACCGGGAAAGATAAGGTCCGGTCGAAGGGTTTGACCGGAGATTACAACTACCCGGTCGAAGGTGCAAGACCGGAGTACAAGTATCCGGTCGAATGGGTAAGACCGGGGAATACTCTTATTCGGTCGAAGGTGCAAGACCGGAGTACAAGTATCCGGTCGAAGGGTTTGACCGAACAACTACCCGGTCGAAGATAGGACCGGTGTTTACAAACCCTCGGTCGAAGGCTCAGGTCTAATGACTATAAATGCGATAAACACAAATATTAGATAAGATCGATTAATCATAAAAGACCGATGAACACGAAGAGCACCGAAGAACACGATGAACACAGACCGATGATGATAACCCATATATTCAATCGAGCCCAGAAAACAATCGATCGAACAACAGATTAACACAAAAAGACCAAGAAATCGATTTTCAAAAGCATATATAGACCGATACTTAACCCAGATACCCAAAATTCAATAGACCGGGAAAAAAAATTAAACACGGAAAGACCAATAAACTGAAACAACCAAGATATTCGATCGATAAACTGATTTTTCAGAAACACAGTAGACCGATAAAATTCATAAACAGATAATCAATTAAAACACCTAAAAGCGATTAACACAAATAATTGATTATAGGGTTTCAGACAAACCTTTTTACTAGATCAAACCTTTTGCCTATCTGCTTTGATACCAATTGTAGATCCCAGTTTCAGTGCAATCAACAGATATAAGAACAATGATGAACAAAATATTGGCCACAACAACTAGTCATATGATTAATATAAAATCAAAGTGTTTAGGTTTACAGAGAGAATATCTGATCAGGGTATGTAAACCTATTGACTAGAGAATTATGAAATGCGACTGCCTCACCTAAACTGTTCAACCCTAATTATGAACTAACTAAGCCTTTATATACTTAGGCTTACAAACCTAATGGGCCAATGGGCTTGGGCCCATCTAATAAAACAACTATTAAGTAATTACAAATTGAACCCTTATAAATACTTTATTCCACTTTCAACACACAGGACTTTCAGTCCTAACAGTAACTCTCCTTTAAACTATTGTACATCTTATCACTTCCTGGGTGCATAGTGTATTTGGCTTTGTGCGCTTCACCTAACACTATGTCCCTTAAATCTCCTTTGCAAGGAATCCAAACCCGATTCCCAAACCTATATACACCATCTGACCCAACG
Source organism: Arctium lappa (assembly GCA_023525745.1). NCBI lineage: Eukaryota > Viridiplantae > Streptophyta > Magnoliopsida > Asterales > Asteraceae > Arctium > Arctium lappa. Next base: position 147,054,163 of record CM042048.1, read on the forward strand.
GTTAGAAGTTTAACTTGTCCGACCATCCTCTCCTTCTTGACGTTTTCTTCCAATAGGGCCTCCTTTTGAGCTCCTCGTATTTGATCAATCAAATCTACCTGAATATTCACCCACATGGCACGAACCTTAATCGGTTCGGCCCTCTCCTTTCTACTTAGGGCGTCAGCGACCACGTTTGCCTTGCCCGGGTGGTAATGAATCTCACAATCGTAATCTTTTAATAGCTCCATCCACCTTCTCTGCCTCATGTTTAGCTCCTTCTGATCAAAGAGATACTTCAAGCTCTTATGATCCGTGTAAATCAGGCATTTTGTGCCATACAAGTAGTGCCTCCAAATTTTTAGTGCAAAAACCACTGCGGCTAACTCCATGTCGTGTGTTGGATACTTCTTTTCATGTTCCTTTAGTTGGCGTGAAGCATAGGCAATAACCTTGCCTCTTTGCATCAATACGCACCCTAGTCCCATTTTTGAAGCATCACTGTACACAACAAAGTCTTCCGTTCCCTCTGGTAGGGACAGTACTGGTGCACTGCTCAACCTCTCCTTAAGCGTTTCGAAAGCTTCTTCTTGTTTATGACCCCAATCAAACTTAACTGCCTTTCTAGTCAAGGTCGTCAAGGGCGCCGCTATCTTTGAGAAATCCTGGATGAATCTTCTGTAGTAGCCTGCTAAGCCAAGGAAACTTCGGATTTCTGACGCTGACTTAGGCGACTCCCAATCCATTACTGCCTCAATCTTGGTTGGATCCACCTTGATCCCCTCCGCGTTAACCACATGACCAAGAAATTGCACCTCTCGTAGCTAGAATTCACATTTCGAGAATTTGGCATACAACCTCTCCTTGGCCAACAGCTCAAGAATTGCTCTCAAATGTTCCTCATGTTCCTCTTTGCTCCTTGAATAGATAAGGATGTCGTCAATGAAAACTATGACAAACTTATCTAGGTAGGGTCCACAAAGCCTGTTCATCAAATCCATGAATGCAACAGGTGCATTCGTCAACCCAAAAGGCATTACCAGAAACTCATAGTGCCCATAACGAGTTCTAAAAGCCGTTTTCGTATATCCTCCTCTCGAACCTTCAACTGGTGGTAACCAGATCTCAGATCAATCTTTGAGAAATAAATGCCTCCCTGAAGCTGATCAAATAAGTCATCGATCCTTGGTAATGGGTACCTATTCTTGATCGTGATCTTATTTAACTCTCGATAATCGATGCACATCCTCATCGTACCGTCTTTCTTCTTGACGAACAATATCGGTGCTCCCCAGGGTGACGAACTCGGTCGTATGAACCCCTTATCCAACAGCTCTTGGAGTTGCTTCATTAGTTCTTGCATCTCCGTCGGAGCCAATCGATATGGTGTCTTTGCGATTGGTGCTGATCCTAGCACCAAGTCAATTGGGAATTCCACCTGACGTTCTGATGGTATCCGTGGCAATTCCTCCGGGAACACTTCTGGATATTCCCTTACTACTGGTACACTTGCTACCGTCTTCTCCTCCAGCTTGGTGTCTATAGCATAAGCTAAGTAAGCTATGCACCCCTTTTAAAGACACCTTCTCGCCTTCAAGGCCGTAATCACTTTAGTGTTGTCTTTCTTTCGATCCCCATAGACGTGAACTGTCTCTCCCTCTGGGGTCTGAATCTTGATCAACTTCTTATTGCATACGATTTGAGCATGGTTGTCAGATAACCAATCCATGCCTAAGACCACATCAAAACCTCCTAAACACATTGGCATTAGTCTAACAGGCAACTCCTTACCATCTATACAGATCGTGCAACCATCAATTATCTCTTCTACCTTAACTTGACCACCGTCAGCTGTTTCTATAGTGCAGCCCTTCTCTAGTCTACATGCATCTTTGTTCAAGTAGTGGCGAAAAACAGTAGACACAAAACTACCATTTGCACCCGAATCGAACAATACATGAGCATAGACATTGTTAATAGGGAACATACCTGATACGACGTCAGGGGTCTCCCTAGCCTCCTCCAATGTCATGTTATACGCTCGGCCACGTCCCTTGGGCACTTCTTTCTTTTTGTCAAAACTCCTTCCCACACCTTCAGCTGATGACTTCACACTATTCATTGTTCCTTTCTGAATCTTAGGGAACTCATAACGCAAATTCCCTTCTACACTACACTCATAACAAGCCTTCCTTTCTGGACATTCACGCGCTGTATGTTCTGGTTTTCCACACCTATAGCAAGAGTTGCTCCCAGCCCGACACTCACCCCTGTGCCTTCGCACACATTTACCACATTGAGGAACAACAATCTCTCCTTTTATCTTCACCGCAGATGAACTCACCTTCGCCTTTTTAACTATCTTGCTTGGGCCTTCCCACTTTCTCTTATTGTCCCTCATTTCACCAGTTGCCTTAGCATTATTCTTCTCTGCCACTGTCGCCATTTCCACAGCTTGAACGAATGTCTTTGGGGCGTTCATGTCAACATATCGCTTAATTTCTATTCGGAGACCGTCCTTAAAACGATCTATCTTTCTCTGCTCCGTCGCCACCTGATAACTTGCAAACATTGCCTTCTCCAAGAATTCATTGACATAATCATGAACTGAAGATGACCCTTGCTCCAACCTTAAGAATTCTGACTCCAGTTTCTTCACCTATGATTGGGTGCAGTACTTCTCCATCATTAGTTTCTTCATTTGCTCCCAAGATATAGAAGCAATTTCACCCTCTCCTCTAATCTCGCACTCAGTATCCCACCAGTCAAGTGTCGAGTCCACAAGGGTTGTAGCCGCATAAGTCACCTTCTGATCCTCGGAACACTTGCAGATTTTAAAGCAGCTCTGCATTTTCTTTATCCAGTTCATTAGGGCTACCGGCCCCTCGATACCCTTAAACTCTTTCGGACGTGTGTTACTGAAGTCCTTAAAGTTGCATCCATTCTCCTTTGTGGTTGGAACCACCATCTTGTCCTCTTCATTCATACTCACCTTAGTATTCTCCTGGTTGCTTGCCTCAGTATCTTTCTGGTCTCCCATCTCAGAATTTATTTGTTCAGTCTTCTCATCTTCTGCCTGTTTCTTTAGTCTGGCCTCTAACGCTGCCTCTATCATACCAGGTAAGGTATTCTGGAGGATCTGTGTCATTCTATCAGCCATCGTCTCCTCGGTCATAGGGTTTCCGCCTCCCCCTCGTTGTGCCCTCCCACGTCCTCGGCCTCTCCCTGTGGCTGTACTAGCGTGTACAGAAGGGGTGGCACTAGAGCTGGCAGTATGACCATCACCACGACCTCGACCTCGGCCTCGGCCCACCGACGGTACCACATCATTGACACCTTCCCCGATGAGTTCAATTCTTCTTGATCCTCTAGACGCCATACTGATACAAAAAGGCACCGTTAATCTCCATATTTACTCTTAACCATAGTCTAAATAAACATCATCACACAAAGTCCCATACTAAAAGAAACGACATTCTCATTCACATAACTAATAAGTTTGTACATTAATAAACGTTACTGAACATAAATAAAGGACAACCAAGATAAGATAATTGAGTCTAAAGCCGACCACACATGCACGGCAAAATACAAAATCCTAGCAATTCAATCCCAACCAAAGACTAAAAAAGAAACTAGCATTATCCTAATATGAACAATAAAGAGAGATTTATAAACTGAAATCTTCCATCGTCATCGCTACTCCTCATGCTCGTGCTCACCCTCATCCTCCTCTTCCTCCTCCTCCTCATGGTTCTGGTGTCCCTGGAACATCGGCTCCTCAAATCGATAATAACGGAACCCAAGCCAATGATGATAGGGCTGGATCGGGTGGAAGTAGAAGGTAATATCCATATGCGGTCCATGCTGGAACCAACTAATCCACTGCCCGACAAATACTGTCGCACCCATATATACATCCCGTAAAACCTCCCACATGTACCTGAACCAGTCCACGACCCTGGTAAAAAATGACCTGGATGCTATGTGTGCCTCCTGTCTGGCCGTCCGGTATGCTACCACTGTCATAAAGATGCGATGCTGCAAATCTTCTATGTGCTCATTATATTGGTGAATCATGGCAAAAGGGACTTCGATCCTCTCCTGTGCAAGCCCGACTGGCTGGTCGACCTCCTCGTACTCTATGCCAACCTCTATCTGTCTCTCCAACGTGTATCCCTCCGAGTCACTATTCGAATGTGCCATGCCCACCATGTCCTACAAGCCATAGAAGTATATTGGGTCAAGTATCATAGTGAGATCAAACTTAATATAAAGCAAGATAATGCTAGGACATAAACAATCACATACACCTACTCCTGCCTAACAAAATCTCTATCCCCTCCTCTCCAAAACAAAGTCCAGTTTAAGCTTAGGCTAAGTACTTAACCTAATTCTCTTAAACTATGGCTCTGATACCAACCTGTAACACCCCCATTTTACCCTTGGGTAATGTCACATCTTTCAGCCCAAATATTTACCTTATGTCGTCGAATATGACATCAAGATATAAGCAAATCACCATCACAACGGAAGTCTTAACTTAAAGTAATACCAGTCTCCAACATTAGTCTGTCTCATACCGGACTATATTACATAACGCTCCAAATACATAATAATTAAGTTGATAACTAGCAAGGCATTAAAGAACATAATAAAAGTAAATCTAATTATGCTTTGCCCTTTCCTTTGTCCACACCTGAACCACCGGCTCCTGAGATGCATACTATTAGTTAGCTAAAAAGCTAAGTGAGTTCATGGTTTACGTGCATATAAATACACACCCCAATAAGCATAAAAATATCAAGCACCAATTAAATAGTATGCATATTGTTTTCGAAAAACATTTGACACAATGTAATTCCCTAAACCTCCTCGTCCACTTTGTCATTGGCATTCCCTGGGTCGCACGACTCACACCTGTCCGGCACCCATTACGGGGTCGTGCCAATCCTCCCTTAGGTAGGTTTGCTCTGTCACTGGCATTCCCTGGGTTGCACGGCTCACACCCTTCCGGCACCCATTACAGGGTCGTGCCACTCCTCAACGTGACATATCGAGCTCGATGCCATACCCCATATCGGCACCAAAATGTGTCACATAAAATTACCCCATGAATATGACATGCTAAGAATGTTTATAAACCAACAAAACAATAGCATGCAATCTCCTTTATAAAATAATGTACATGAAACATTCACCCGTAAATATGTACATAACCCAATTATCATGCATAACATACGTACTCCAAATAAATAACACATTTATATACATGCAATAATACACCATAAACATGCACATAAAAATGTATCATTTTTACACCATGTACGTACTCCAAATAATTATCATGCCAACATAACTTTAATTACGTATGTATGCATCCCAGAAAAGTCTCATGAAAACTCACCTCGATTTATTGTAGGTTCACCCTTCGCAAAGTAGTTCCCGAATCCTACATAAATAGTAATAGTTTCTAAGTACCCTTTTCTTATAAATAATTGCCCTTTACGAGTTTTTAAAATAATCTCGTAAAATTTTATTTACCCTCTTTAACCCATTAGACACCTTAGTTCATATATTGTCTACACTCCTTAAATAATAGGTGTCTATCTCATTCCTCGTTTTATTAGATACTCAATATATGTATTTACATACATATACATATATTCACAAACATATACATGTACACATGTATACTATGAATATATTAACACCTTCTTTCTACACCAACATATATATAGACATATGTGTGTGTGGTGTACCTTTATATATACATGATACCCAACGTATATATACATACCCACATATATAATATATACATATACATGTACTATTGAGACTTTCAAGGAAACCCAAAAAGAAAATCATCTCCATCATATCCCTTTTCTTTTCTTTTTTTCTTTTTTCTCTTTCACTAGCCACATCCCACCCTCACGTACCTACACCCCTTTTCTTTTCATTTTAGATTTATAATATGTATATACATATATATTTATATACACACACATAAGTAAACCTACAACTCCACAACCCATTTGGTTTCCATGAACAACAGTCTCCAAATTTCAATGTTCCAACATATTTATTACCGAAAGAAGTTTTCACCCGTAAGTGTCCTTAAAGGAAGGAACTCTCAACCATTTTTCAGAAATACATAAACTTCCATCTTTTAATCCATGCATTATATATATATATATATATATATATATATATATATATATATATACACACACGTATAACAAGCACACATCACTGGAACAACAATGATTCAAGAGATGTATAAGCTTCTTACCTTGATTTTCAGACCTCCTCAAGTTAACGACCCGAAATCTTGCTTCGTTCTCCGGCGGAGTTCCTCACTATCTCCTTTCCTTCTCTCAATGTGTTTCTCTATCTCCCTCTCACTTTCGGAAACATGCGAAATGAATATAATGGTCACTTCCTCATAGTTCTTATTCGTAAACGAATCAAAACCCAAAACCGTTGCCTCCATATCACAATCCACGTTCCATTTTGAAAATTTTAGGAGTTTGGCAAAACAGGTCCCTGTGGTTTACACTCCACACCCTTAACCTTTTCTCCATTTTTCGCTTTTAACCCTCCACTTAAGTTTGAATTATTTTATCCCCTCAACCTTTATTCCAATTATTACTCTCTTTCTCTCTCTCTCTCTCTCTCTCTTTTTGAGTGTTACAAAATCTGATGAACTCGCGCAAAGCTATAAGAACTAGCGCAAAGTATAGATCTATTCGATTCTTGGCTCTGACTTGCTCAATTCGATCCAAATCTGCAAATTGGTTCTCAAAAACTTATCAGTATCATCGAAAAACAATACTAAACACAAATTTACTATCAATTTCAGATTAAAATCAACAATTCACACATATTCGATCAAGAACAGTGTTCGAACAATATTTCAAGAAAAATTCAAAATTCAAAAATTGACATTGAATTAGTTCGAATTATGAGATGTAAGCAATACAAGAATCAATCCTAAACACAAATCGAATCTAATGATTCCATTTTCTTGCACCAAAAATGATTTTTCCAACAAAATTCGGATGAACAGTACACAAACTCGAGTTCTTGAAAAAAATTTGAAAAATCAAATTTTCGATCTAAAAATCCAGATTTCAATTCAATTCATTGATCAAATCATTTCTGAAAAAGTTTGGTTCAGCTCTGATAACAATTGTTAAGGATAAAATCCCAATTCAATAAAGCAATTCTCATCAATATGAACAATAACGTCTAGAGAGAGAGAGAGAGAGTAGATAGAGAAAGTAGATCTTGAATATTAACCACAAGTCTGAATGTTTACAATGACGTGTTTCCAAGATTCTTACCCACAAGATTACAAAGCAAACCTATTTATACCACCTATCTAACAAAGACTTAACAACCAAGTAAACTAAACATCTTTGACTTTCTAAGACATTGACATTGTTGACTTTTACATCTTTAACTTTTCTCATTAAATCTTGGATACAATATTTAGACTTAACAATTTCCTAAAATTTCTCAACCAACTATTTATGAGATATTCTGTTTACTTTTTGATTTGGTCGTATGAAATTTTAAATTATGCATCCTTTCCATCGTTCATATTGTAACACGATGGTAATCACAGTGTAACACAATAGCAATCACAGTGTAACACGATGTTAATCACAGTGTAACACAATGTTCTTTGAGTGCATCACAATAGTAATAAAAGTGTAACAAGATGTTAATCACAGTGTAACACAATGTTTTCTTTGAGTGCATTACAATAGTAATCAACTAATCATAGTGTAACACAATGTTAATCATAGTGTAACACAATATACTTTGAGTGTATCACATTGGTAATCACAGTGTAACACACTGTATTTTTGGTATTCATCGGGATAAAGTTTGATTGAATGGTAAGTTTCAATATTCTGAGATAATCTTATCTGATTTCATTCCAAAATTATCGTACCCGCCTAAATTAGATCACAATGAATTATAAAGTTTTTTTTGACAATTTTATCCTTTTTACCTATTTTAATGACCTAAATTGTGTTTTTAATTAATATATCTCCTGTTTATTTTAAACCATTGATTACTAAGATTGATGGATGAGATTGGATCTCATGGTTACCACAAAATACTAGGGTCTCCCATGAAAAGAAATGCCTAGGAAGGTCATGGGTTGAAATTAATACCCTGCATTTTTTTTGGCAATTTTAAAGTTGTTTTGATTATGACCTTTAAAGGAAGGGAGATCCAAAGAGCCCAAGTACCATCCTCATCTTCCTTTGTTGTTACCTTTTATATAAAAAAACATTAAAATACATTTAGCTTGGAATACTTGGATGAGGGATTATAGGGGCAGACTACAAATTAAACATTGATTACTCAAGTGGATGATCCAATTGCTTAGTGAATGTGTGTTGCAACTACCATCATAGTAAAAAACAAATTACTTTACCCACAAAAATCATTCAAGGAAATTTCTGTCGATGATTATCTACGGATCACCCACAAACTATTAATAGTTTCGGTGATCACTTACGGATCTCCCACAAAATCCCTGATACTGATTTGAATTTCGCACCAACAATTTACCCACCAACTTCTGTAACGGTTTTGTGACGAATTACATTTTTAGCGACGGATTTCTCAAGGAAAATTCCATAACTTAAAGTCTTTCAGAAAGAACAAAAAAGGTTGTACGATTTCTCCACACTAGGTATTATTGCTTTTGACATGTTATTAATTACTTGTAGGTTGTATATAGCAACAAACGACTTTAGTTGTCGGGAAAGTCACCCCAAGTTTTGTTAGCGATTTTCTAAAGGCAGTTCCAACATTTCTTTTGGGCATTCTCTTCACATGTTCATCGTATCCTCTCCAAAAAGGATAGATACATAATTTCTAGATTAGATCAATATATATTTGTATTGTATCTTTTTTTTTAGATCAATATATATCTTTTTTTTAGATCAATATATATTTCTATTGTATCTCAATTTGTATCCAAGCATTGTACTCAACATTTATTTGATAGTGGACTTCTCTGTGGTCTTCTTCGTCTGTGTTTCTTCTTATTGTGGGGTTTCCAAGTAAATTCGGTGTTGTCTCTTTTCTTCTTTGTTTTTCTTGCACTTGCTTACATAAGTGTGTTGCTATTTCGATTGTTGGGTTTATTTGTTCATTGAAGTTTGATAAGTAACTCTTGACGGATCACCGACGGATCTTCTATCCGTCGCAAAAATTACTTTTCCGTCGATGTTCCGTCGGTAATTACCTACGGATACTATCCGTCGGAAATGGCTGGTCGGTGATAAGCATTTTTCTAGTAGTGTTAATTGGCAATCAAATTAAATGGCTTATGTATATCCTGGCTTTAGCTGTGTCTTCCATTAACATGGTGTATATGTTATACTCCCACACTGACCAAAGTGTTGGGGATTATAATCTTAGTAAATGATTTGGCTAATTAAAAGAGACAAAGATTTTGCAGCATATTTCAGAGATTATAATTAAGGTGACAGTAGTAGAGAATGCAAGAATCTAGGGAGGAAAAACAAATTAAAGCAAAACTTTTGAACCCACTAACGTAAATAAAAGAATTGAAAATTTAATGGAAGGACTGTGCTGTTTTGAAGCATTATTTCGCTCGTTCAATCAACTAGTTAAGTGGGTGATGTCAACTACGTCATAGCAAGCTGCTTTTCAACCAATCATACTTTCTTTCTCCCTTTCCATATCACAAAACATGGCTATTTGTTCATCGGATAACTTTTACTATATCAGATAGGCATCTATATTGGTTATTAATTATCACTACTAGGAAAGAGAGTATCATCTGCGACCCTTATCCGCCGATGATTTCCGACAGATCACCGAGAGAAAAAAGTATCCGGCAATGATGTCGAATTGTGTCGGGGATCCGTCGGTAGTAAAAACATCTCCGACGGATTACAAGCAGATGGTAAAATAATTTCTTTTTTAGTTTTTTTTAATATCCGTTGGTATAACATACGGATTAGCGGCGGATTGATAAAGATTTAGCAAAAATAAATAAAAACTAAATTATTTAATAATCTCCGTCAGTGATCCGTAGGTAATTATCAAATATTAAAAAATTTAAAGTTAAATTATTTTACCATTCGTCGGTAATCTGTTGGTGATGTTTTTATTACCGACGGATCAACGTCATAATTTACATCGTCGTTCCTTCCCAGGATACTCATCTCGTTTCCCTTGGTGATCCGTCGGAAATCACTAACGTATTAGGGCCGTCCATAGTGTTTCATCGGACACTCTTTTTCTAGTAGTGTCATTGCTTACGCCAATGGCCTATATAATACAATCGTATTTACGGATTTGATCCTCTTTTTGATGTCATTAGCCTCAAAGAATCAACGAATTCTAGTTATAGGGTAGATAAGCATTGGACTGGGGGCGAATCTAACTCAAAGAGCAGTCATGGAGCTCAATTGTAAAGTCGGCAATCTTCCAAGAAAAGAAAATACAGGATTCCATTGGGTGCATATACTTCTATAGGGCCAGAGCTTGGGCCCCAATTGGTGTAAATGAATAGTGTTACATCAAATTTGGTGTGTTATTATTCATTACATCAATTTTGGTGCAAGATTTGATGTCCTTGATCATTATAATTATTTGGGGTCAAATTTGGTATCTAGTATAAGGGTTGTTTGTTTACCTGGTTCCATTAAGAGACAACCTCTGAATCGTTTAGAGGTAAATCTTGTTTGATAAATAAAATTTTGCGTCTTAATGGTTCCAAAACACTCTGAATGATTTTGTGTCTTGGTCATGTCTTAACCATTCAGAGCCCTGATTTCATTCTGAACAATTAGCAAATAACCATATTTCATTTCGTATTATATCATAAGAGTCTCTTAATCATTCTGAACATTTAATCATTTTGCACCTAACCATTCAACAACTGTCAAACAACCCCTAAGATTTTCTTCTTCATTAGAGAGATGACTAAACAACTTGTTAAGATTTGTTAATGGAAAATGAAAGAATGACAACTGCACAAAAAAAAGGGCAAACTTCAAATATGCAAAAATATTTATTTAGGAAGAGGTACAAAACATACGACTAGTAAACGGATGGGTCTAGATAGAAACCGTCTGGCCCAAATTTCATCATCTAGTGTTCCAACATTTTTTTTATTCTCATAATTCGCGTTCTTATTCCACTTTAATGTAGTAGCGATGTTCACTACTTTTTACTTTATTTTAGTTTTAAGTTTTTACTGAATTTGAAAAAAAATAAAAATAAAAATATACCATATATTGTAAGCGGAGATTCGCATAAATTAACATGTTAACTGCACAGTGATTACGTGGTTTTCTGGGATTTGCACTTCACAATTTGCTTCAATTTTCGCAATATTGTTGGAAAAAGTTGAATACAGGGTGTAAAGAGCAATGTGTACATATTTAAAGAGAATGTAATTAGCTTCAAAATGGGAAGATCAAACAACGTGTCAAGATCACTATATATGAGAGGCGAAACTTCACAGAAAATCAAAATCAAGTTGTTAGGGTTTCAAGCACCAACTTCAATCGTGTGATTTGGCATGTTTTGGAGAGCCTGAGGCTCTACAACAGTATAATTAGCATTATGAGCATATTTTCCATCCCCCGGAAGAATCTCAACAGGCATCATACCTTTCAGCTTTACCACATCAATGCTTTTTGTATCCTTAAATTCTGGAATTCTTTGCTCCTCCATTTTAGTGACTTTCTCTTCAAATTTGAAAGTCTTTTCATAGATGATGGGCTTCTTGTTTTTGTATACAAAGTATAGTATCATTTGAATGATACCAAAAGTGAATCCAAGTACATTTGGAATCTGTAAACAAAATCATAAAAAAAATGATCATCAGATAAAAGATAACTATTCTTAAAGGCAAATGTACAAGTTGAATGTTCTTTTGCCATACCGCAATATTAAAGTCACCAAGAAGTAGGCCATAAAAGAACCACATGACAGCGCTAAGGGTGAGTGCTACCGATAATAGAATTGGCATGTACTCCACACTTTTTGTTTTAATCACTTGTCGCTGCAAAATGATGTCGATGAATATTAAGAGAAATATAATCATGTCATATATATATATATGCATATAGCATTTTCTTGTGTCACAAGACTAATATTTCCTTTCTATGCATGCATACTTACCAGGACTCCCAATGGTGCTACAAAAACACATAAAGAAAATACAAGGCAAATCCATCCAACTATGACCCCACGGGTAACTCCACTTGCAAAGAATTGAGTGAGGACAACAATCAATCCGAATCCAACAACTATTAGCAACACAATTAGCTTCAAACTCTCCATCTGCATAACCGAGTTTTCTTTTTGTTAATTTGACTCTATTGATAACCATGATCGTCAATTTCATCGTAAAATAAAGATTGGTACATACCCTAGCCTTCTTTGGTGCATAGATGAGAAAGAAACATATGTATAAGGTTTCGATGAAGCAACCAACTGAGTTAATGGTGATGAGGAGCAAGACATTGCTCTTGAGCAATGCATAGTATATCCAAAGCATGGCACTGAATAAGCCCACCACATAAGGTGCCGATTGAAACCCCTCCGTTGATTTCTTTTTGTAAACTTTATAAAACGTAGGTCTGCATTTTTGTTAATTGTGTCGGGCAGGTTAGGAAATTATTAGCCCAAGGGGTAAACCAAGATACATTATGATAAAAGAATAAAATAAAATGACAACTATCATAAGCAGACTTACATCGGTGCAAGAAATACCATAAACGAAACAATATTCCCTGCAATTTTTAGAAAACAAAATGTTAGCTATATAATTACTTGTGCATGCAATATAGATACAAGGGGAGGAGAGCAAAAAAAAAACAAGTGAAGAGCACAATGTAGAAAGTTTATACCAAGAAGACCAAATGCAAGAGTGAGATGAGCCATGTTTCCAGTCATCTTTCTAATCAATTGATTACTATCTCTCCTTCCTCTTTCACAAGACAAGTGTTAATTCTTTAAAGGAAGGCTACCTTTCTCTCCCTATATCTTTTATTGTTCCTGATGAATGGTGCAGAAGATACGGTAGAGTGATCCCTTTATATAGGGGAGTTTGAGGATGAGTGGATGAATAATTGGTTTTTCTTTTGCAAAATATGACTATGTTGTGGACACATATTGTCTACCAGTGTTTTTTGTTTCCGGTTGTAACAATATAATATCCCAACATATATATAAAAATATAAGAAAAATGAAAAAAAAAATTATAGAATAAAGTCAAAATTACCAAAATGATAGAATGAATACAAATACGTTAGGTAACTTTCAAAACACCCAATCTTTTTTACCGTTCTAAAAAAAGTAACAGAAAACGTATATTTTAATCTACCAAGTGTTTGATACAATTGGTATTTAAATGAGTGTTAAACTTATATGTCATGAATTCACTACTAATATTTGAGTAAGTCGTCCGGCACATTGTCAACTGAGCTACATGTTCGAGGGTCGGTTCACTACTAACATTAATAGAGTATGAATATTTCTTTGTTTCTAATTGTATTCTGAAGAAAAAAGTACATTCTAGTGGCATTTTTATGCAAATGACGATTTTTATCCAATGTATTCTAGGATAGCTTTCATATCTCACCCCAATTTGGAGCCTCGTTTAAGTTTTTTTGTTAGGGCTCTCATGCCCTTAACACTACAAAAACAAAGATGCATCACCGAAGAAAAAATCCGTTGGTAATCCACCCGGAAAAAGCCATCACCGGTGGAACTCATCCATCACTGGAGAAAGTGTGGCCGGTGATCGGCGGATTTTAGTTGAACAATCCGTCAGCAATGATCAATCCGTTTGTGATCGGCCTCAAATCCGTCGGAAATTACCGGCAGAAAAATTCGACGATGAAGCCTCTTTGTTTTGTAGTGTAAACAAACAACGGTTGGTCATTAATTAATGGCCGCCCATTTTCAGGGTTAGCTTGTGTCCTTTGACACAATGGCACCTTTTGATGCATATATATGTCACCCACCCATCCAATTGCCCTTATTTATAAATAGCAATCATGATCTGCTTTGGTAAGCTTATCTTACTTTGATTGATTGGGGTGGTTTACGTACGAAGTAATTATCCATGACTACCAATTGAAGATGAGTTCACCACCATTTTGGGAGAAAAAGTGCATGCATATCAAGAATCACATTTCACACGTCTGATAAGGTTGCCAATAGAACATTCACTTTTCCGTTTATCAGCAATATATAATAATACTTTTCCGTTTATCAGCAATCATTGATGATTCCGTTATAGTCAATATCTTTGATCGTACTTGAGATCAAAAGGTTAATATGTGTGCAATTACAAATTATTGTTCTTTCACGTTTAACATTAATTATACTTTGATATTTCGTGATGATCCCCTTATTTTCATTGTGTTTAGATGGATTTGCATCTTAGTTGGGTAACTCCATTTATTATTTGATTTTATGTACTAAAATTAGATTATTTATTGCATTTAATTACAAGATGAGTAATTAAAAATATTTTAGAAAATGCAAAAACTAAAAATATTTTAGAAATACAAGTTAACCTAACGAATTTATAACATAACACCAACGCATCCCTACATATTTTCTGATGAAAAGCTTACACTCTGCGGATGATATGGCCATAATGTGTGATCCAATATTTAATTGTACCAGCATAATTAAAAGACGCCAATTCAGTCGGTAACGAGTTAGAAAATCAACGTGTCAATAATCTGTCAATAAATAAGTGTTCGGAATCCGAAGTTATTTTGTCAATAATCTGTATTCCAATATTTTATTACGACGGATATTTCTGTCTCTAATGTTAAAATTCCATCGTTAATATTTGTCGGTACAATTTACCGAGAAAATAAGTTCGGATGAACATTTTCCATCGGTAATGGACATTAACGACTAATTAGCGACAACAGTTTGTTTTCTAACAGTGACACCATATATTGATTGTTATAAAAATAAAATGAATATATATATAGTATCTGATTTTAAAAAAATTATCTAAAAAAATATTAGCATATGTTAACAATGGACCATATTTTTTATATAGAAGTGCTCATTAAGCAGTTCATGTGTCCATATTTTAGTTTAATTTCTTCCTTCTATAATTAATTAGAACATATATAAAACTTCACATATGACGTTAAATAAAAGCTTATTTCAAATAACATTTTAAAAACCCGTCAAGATCAAAAGTATTGATACGTAGAGTCTTGACCTACTACAAATATTCATTTTCGCCTTTCATCACAGACTCACAATATTACTTGCCGTAATCAATGTTCGTTTGATATTCTTCTATGAAGCCACTTCTTTAAAATCAAGTCATGATGTGGCTGAAATTTTATGATGTGTACGTACAGATTGATAGTAGCCCAGCAATGTACAATTCATATTTGGTCTTAATTCATCCTGAGTTCTTTCAATCTATAATGGAGGAAACTTTTAAGAAAACTTATCTTTGTCGAAATTGTGGAATTAGACTAAAAACACATCGGACAATATTGAATGTCGGTAAAAAGATGAAGATACGTCGATAAAAAACCGTGTTTTTTGTAATTATTTTTTGTTGGTGTTATCGTATGGAAAAAATTCTGGGTCCGTCCCTGATCTGCGGCGGATATGATGATAATGTGTGATCCAATATTTAATTTTACCAACATAATTAAATGATGCCAATTCAGTTGGTAACGAGTCAGAAAAGCAACATGTCAATAATTTGTCAAAAAATAAGCATTCGGAATCCAAAGTTATTTTGTCAATAATCTGTATTCCAATATTTTATTTTTCGAAATATTTTACGACGGATATTTCTGTCGCTAATGTTAAAATTCCATCGGTATATTTGTCAGTACTATTTATCGAGAAAATAAGTTCCGATGAGCATTTTCCATCAGTAATGGACATTAATGACTAATTAGCAACAGCAATCTGTTTTCTAACAGTGACACCATATATTGATTGTTGTTATAAACATAAAATGAATATAGTATCTGATTTGTAAACAATGCAAAGAATGAGAAGGATATTTTGAAAAAAAATATCTAAAAAAATGTTATCATATGTTAACAATGGGCCATATTTTTTATATAGAAGTGCTCATTAAGCAGTTCATGTGTCCATATTTTAGTTTAATTTCTTCCTACTATAATTAATTAGAAAATATATAAAACTTCACATATGACGTTATAAAAGCTTATTTCAAATAACATTTTAAAGCCCGTCAAGATCAAAAGTGTTGATACGTAGAGTCTTGACCTACTATACAAGGGTTTGTGTGTACATAGAATTTATTTCCTAGACTTTGTCAAACATACATGAAAGATGCCTAATACGAATGTCGTTTTCGCCTTTCATCACAGACTTACGATATTACTTTTTGGCACACAACAAGTGTTCAATTGTGCCAACTTGCCGTAATCAATGTTTCGTTTGAGATTCTTCTATGAAGCCACTTCTCTAAAATCAAGTCATGATGTGGCTAAAATTGTATGAAATAGTAGCCCAGCAATGTTCAATTCATATTTGGTCTTAATTCATCCTGAGTTCTTTCAATCTATAATGGAGGAAATTTTTAAGAAAACTTATCTTGTCGATATGCACTTTGTAATTATTGGAAGTGATCAACACTAAAGTGCTTTGCCTTTTTAACAAGCTTTCTCACCGCACAATTGTGCTCCAATTTTATGCGAAAGCAATCCAAGAAATTTTCAATTTTCCAAGTTTTTCGTAAAAGGCCATTATTTGTGGACGGCTAACATTCTTGAGATAATAATGGTTGTTCCGCTCCCCTAAGCATTTGCAGCGATGCAAGATCATTGAAACACGGGTTCTTTTAAAAGAAAAAAGGACCGAGTACGTATATAAGAAAACAGAGTGCGTTTGGTACACCGAACATGATAGGACAAAGCAGAACAAGGATCACGGTCTCACGTTTGGCAGGACTGTTAAGTGGAACAGACATGAACAAAGTGGAACAAAAGTGGAACATGCCTGTTCCACTCTCATCTCATTGAACAAGCTGGAATAGACTTATGTTTTTAACGATATAACCTCAAAATAAAATCTAATTCTCTTCTAAAACTTTAAATACGCATTCTTTTTTATATTTTATTCATTATTTATATTTTATTTATTTTGTACTCAAATATTATTTTTATTTAGTTACTATGTTTTGATTAATTATTTAAATTATTAAATATTAATAGTAAAAAAAATATAGAAAAAGTTTAAAAAAAATGGAAACTATGTAAACTTTTTATTTTTGTGGCACTTTAATAGAGAAGTTTCTAACACTATATTTTATTATAAAAAATATTTATTTCGTTATATTTTAATAAATTACATAATTAGAGTCGGGTTCAAAAGAAAACAATACATATTTAAAATAACACGAGAACTAACAAAATCATTAGTATTTTATATTAACACACAAAAAAGGACTTTGGCCACGGTTTTTGGTCCGCATGGTTTTTTTGTGCGTTAATGTAAAATCACTAATGATTTTGTTCATCCTGGTTTTCTTTTAAATAGTTACTGTTCTCGTTTGATCCTCCCTCTATATAATTAATCAAAATATATATATACACACAATATATAAACAACTTATTATATATGGGTAAACAGTCATGTTATCTGTTTTGTTCTGTCCAATTATGTTTTACCAAACGCTCAACAGTTGTTTTTTCATGTTATGTTATGTCTGGTCATGTTCTATCTTGTCTGCGTAGCAAACACACCCTGTGGACTCCCTTGTCTCTGCCGCTCTTCTTGGTTCTCTCTATTTATGGAGATTAGAGTTTTTTTTAGTAAACCTCCTTCGTTATCCGAATAATCTTTAATGAGTTTTCAGTTATGAGCATGATCTTCTATATTTTTTAAACTCAATTACCTTTATCTGACCTACTATTGCAATTGATTAAACAGTCGTCCGCTTCCTTGGGCAATTTTTTACTTCAACGATTATCCAAAATTTCCTCCAAAACGGAGAAAGTAAGAGAGAGAGAGAGAGAGAGAGAGAGTATAAATTTCTCCAAATTTGGAGAATTCTCAAAAAATATTACCATGAAAGAGAAATGATTTTTAATTATATTCCACCAATAAGGAACCTTAAAATGAAATGTATAGGAGAGAGATTAATATTTTATTAAATATATGAAATTTTTAATAATATAATTAATTATTAATATTCAAAATGGAGAATTATGTTACAGTTGAATGATATTTTCTTAGAGATTTTGAACCACTACACCAAATATTGTCTTAGACAACATATGCTAATTGTCTATATTGCTTAATATAAGCTTAGGCAACAAAGGCTAATATATGTTACCTAAGTTTCCTCTTAGGCAACATGTAGTTCTATGTTGCTTAAGACAAACCTTATGCAACATATGAATAATTATATGTTGTCTCAACTATCTTAAGCAACATTTTCCCTTATGTTGCCTTAGTTCTATAATATTGTCTTTTTTTAATAAATGAAAGTTATCTTAGGCAACATATTGTCTTGTTTATATATTTTCTAAGGTCAAAAATATAAATAAATATAGGTAGTTGAAAATGTAAAAACTTGTATACTGTTTTTTTTTTAATCAATGTAAGTTATCTTAGGCAACATATTTTCTTTTTTCTATGTTGCCTAAGGTCAAAAATATAAATAAATATAGGTAGTTGAAAATTTAATAACTTGTATAATGTTTTTTTAAAATCAATGAAAGTTATCTTATGCAACATATTTTCTTGTTTCTATGTTGTCTAAGGTCAAAAATATGACTAAATATAGTTAGTCGAAAATTTAATAACTTGTATAATATTTTTTTTAATCAATGAAAGTTATCTTAGACAACATATTTTCTTGTTTCTATGTTGCCTAAGGTCAAAAATATAAATAAATATAGGTTGTTGAAAATGTAATAACTTGTAAAATGTTTTTTTTTAAATCAAACCGCATATATTGGGCTCGAAAGGAGTTGGGCCCAAAGTAACCCGACCAACCCGTCAACCCGACTAAAACTTGTACGTTCTTACTTTTTTTTTATGATTTTAAACTTTTAGAAAAAATCGCATACGAAAATCGTGTATAAAGCGATTCTGCATACGGAAATCGAACCACAAGTTATAGCTGTGAAGGTACTAAAACTCGCAGTTCATGGTGTTGACCACAGTTTTATCGCAGAATGTGAAGCTTTAAGAATCATTAGACACAAAAATCTTGTGAAAATCATCACCAGTGTGGATCGCTAATGATTCATTGTGATATCAAGCCTAGTAATGTTTTACTGGACGCACATTTTGTTGTCATCTTAGTGATTTCGGGTTGGCAAGATTTCTTGATCATTTTTATACAAGCCACACCAGTTAAGTTCTCTTGGAGTAAAAGGAACAATCAGATATGCGACTCCTGGTAATTATTCTATCTTTCTGATTCATATAATCAATGAAGTACATAGACACTATTCATGTTTGATTTCTTCGTGTGTAAACTATGCAGAATACGGAATGGGAAGTAAGGTGTCAACGTATGGCGACGTCTACAACTTCGGCATCCTCATACTGGAGTTGTTTACGGGCATTCGTCCCACTGACGAGATGTTCAGTAACGGTCTGAGTCTTCATGATTTTGTGAAGACGGCTATATCGGATCAAATTATCGAGATAACTGATCCGGTCGTTTTCAAAACTAGACAAGAAGAAAAGGTTTAATTACCTTAATGGATCTATTGGCCTTTAATTAACTCTACTTGACTTTAATCGGTCATGTTGGCATTTAAAGAGTTTCATTGAGTCTTAATGGATCTATTGGACTTTAAAGGATCTATTGGGCTTTAAAGGTTTCATTGGGTATTAATGGATCTATTGGGATTTAAAGGGTTTCATTAGGTCTTAATGGATCTATTAGGGTTTAATTAATTCTACCTAACTTTAATCGGTTTTATTGGCCTTTAAAGGTTATCATTGGTCCTTAACGGATATATCGGGCTTTAAGGGGTTCTATTGGGTTTTAAAAAGTTTCATTGGACCTTAATAGATCTATCGAAATTTAAAGGGTTTCATTGGGTCTTAATGAATCTATCGAACTTTAAAAGGTTCTATTGGACATTAAAGGGTTTCATTGGTCCTAAATGGATCTACTGACCTTTATTAAGTTCCACTGGACTTAAACCCAGGAAAACTAATAGCTCATGAAGAGCACTCCCATGAATTGCAACTTAGAATGGAATTGATCTGATACATCTCATCCTAATGTGCCTCCATTTCTCATCAAACGGTTGATAACCAATTCTTACGTTTCTCACCGTTAACTCAATTTATCCTCGGAACCCAACCATATATATTGAATACTAAGTTTATCATCTTTTTTTAACAAAACAACATTTATTAACTAAAGTTATTTATTTAGATAAAAAACAAACTAAATTACAAATATTTATCATCTAAAAAAATATTTACTTGAAATTAAAAATACAAATCAAAAGTTTTTAACAAAAACTCAAATTTGTCAACCAAAAATAAGAGTGCCGCCACCCCTTCCCCCCCTTTTTTCAGTTCCCTCTTCTTTCCCTTCCCCAAAAATTAGGTCAAAAAAACTCTCCCTCTTTTTTATTTCCGTCGATTTGGTTTCTGTTTTTGGTTAGTTTTCATCTTGCAAAACAAAAGCAGGTTCGATTTGGTTTCGAAGAACAGGTTCGAGTTGGTGTTGACGAACAAGTTCGAGTTGGTTTCTGTTTGTGTTGGTTTATGCTTTGAAGAACAGGTTCGAGTTGGTTTCTGTTTTTGGTCAGTCGAGAGCCACCACCAGCCACCACCAACCACCAGCGACGTTGATTTGGTTTCTGCAAGTTCGATTTCACCCTTGTTTATAGCAGAGAGTTTGGAGGTAACATCGTATTTCTATTGTGTGTATGTTCAGTAACTTATTTTTGAACAACTTCACTTTAGGAGGTTCGGGAAGCAAGTAATCACCTGTTCCTACTCATTGTATTTATTTTTATGTTACAAATTATGCTCTATAAATCATTGATAACTGCTAATGCCTATTCTAGTTAAAATGCAGTGCCTTCTATCTCCAGTGGTTTGCCTTCAGGATTGTCTCCAAGGAAATTTTCCTTTCTACGGTATATCAATTTTCCTTTCTACGGTATATCAACTGGTCTTGATTGTCTAGGGTATTTCAATTTGTTATCCCTTTCTACGATTTTAATTCTATTCTCATGTTTAAACCGAACTTAATTAAGTTGGGAAAACCCACCTTTGGATCAACCTATGTGTTAAAACACATATTTATTGGATTCAAGATCATAATTATCTGAAGATGGAAATCTGAAGTTAAAGCTGATAAAGTCGTCTCAACAAATAGTCTAGGGTCCTTTTGTAATAAATAATCAAAGTCTGTTTACGTATTTTATTTATTAGTTAGTTTTAATTTTAGTTAAATTAGTTTGTTTTAGGTTGTTGGGCCAAGCATTGCAAAGCCCATTACAAAGCCTTGGAAAGCCCATTAGGCTTATGGCCTAAGTATAAATATGATTAGGTTAGATTAACTAGGGTTAAGGATTTTAATTGCAAATTTAATTATTGAGAAAGTGTGTTGGGTGGTGGTGTGCGCCGTGAACAGTAGAAAAGAGAAAGAGATCGATTTCAATTCCAAGCTTGTAATCTTGTTGAATTCATTGAATATCAATATCAGGTTTGATTTATTATATTGTTTATGTGATTGCTTGTTTGAATGATTGCATATCGGGACACACAATTGGTATCAGAGCGCAGTACAGATTGGATTGAATAAGTTTTTGTTCGGTTCTAATTTTCTGTCAAAGATTCATTTTTTTATTGTGTGATTGTTCATTCAAGTTGATATTAGTTTGATTGTGTTTGTTTTGCATATTATAGTGATTGGGTATTGTTTGATTTGATATTTGCATTGATTTTGTTTATCAATTTGTTGATTCTTGTGTTCTGGGTTCGTTCTTGGAGTCACTACTGTGTGTTCAATCGATTCCATCATAAAGTTGTTTTTTTACTGAAATTAATTGGTAGTTATCGTTCTATACGTTTAATCGATCGTGTATGCAAAGTTTGGTTGGTCAATTTAGTGTTTTGATCTGTTTCTGGGCTGATTTTTGAGTTTCTGGGTCGATTCTGTATCAAGAACACTCCGGTCGAACATATCGGTCTATGTCTACTTCTGGTCGATTACCTTTATCGGTCTATAGCATTCGACCGGGACACTCACTGCCAACATCCGGTCTTACCCAACATCCGGTCTTACCAATATCCAGTCTTACCAAACATCCGGTCTTACCAATATCCGGTCTTACCAAACATCCGGTCTTACCATTCTATCGGTCAAATCACTCGACCGGACTTTACAAGTTCCCGGTCGAAGGTAATATCGGTCTTTGCACTTCCCCGGTCGAACTCTCGACCGGTCTTTACAAGTCTCCGGTCGACTCAATACCGGTCGAAGAACATCCCCGGTCGATTTTTGCAAACTGTAATAGGGCATCTAAATGTCAAAAAAAATTCTCTAGGGGCGCTGCCCCTCGACCCCGCAAGGGTGTTGCCCCTTGACCCCACCCGCGTGCTAAGTCTGCGAAGGGGGACAAAGTTCTGTTCGTGATCAGATTTTTCTGAATTTCTTTCCAAAATTTTCAGTATTGTGTGATTTTATCTTGACTTCTAACGATCTCATCCAGTTGATTGTTTAATATCAGATAAGTTTGATTTCTAATCATATAAGTAAAGATGTCTCGGGAAGCTCTTGCTATTGGAACAGATGTGAAGCCACCAGTACTCTTCAAGGGGGAGTACGAGCAATGGAAGGACAGATTTTTGGACTTCATTGATCGACATGATTTGGGAGATGAAATCAGAAAATCTCTGAAAGACGGGATCATGACACCTCCGACCAAGGTTCTCACTGTAGCTGGAGAAAATGGTCAAGAAGAAGAGACAGAGTACAAATTACCGATTGGTGAATATTCGGAAGATCAGCTGAAGAGACACAAGGGTGACAAGCTGGCAAGATCATTTATTCTCCAAGGCATACCGAATGAAATATATGTCAAGATTGACAGCTATAACGCTACCAGTAAGCAAATGTGGGATCAATTGGAGAAGATGATGATCGGATCCAAAGTCGGCAATCAGCTCAAAGTATCTACATGCCTGAATAATTATGAAGAGTTAAAAGCCAAAGCTGGAGAGTCTCTCGAAGCTACTTATGACAGATTTGTCACTTTGCTGAACGAGCTCAGCAAGAACAAGATCTGCAAATCTCATGTGGAGCTGAATGTGAAATTTCTCAGCAATCTTCAGCCTGAATGGAAGAGGTTCACCCGTCAGATGAGACAGTTGAAGGATCTGCATGACATTCCTCTTCATGAAGTTTATGAGATCCTCAGACAGAATGAGGAAGAGGTAGAAGAGATCAAGGCTGAGATGAAAAAGGCTGACAAAGCAGTTGCTGATCCAATTGCTCTTGTGGTTAAGAAGTCAAAGAAGAAGAAGGTGATAGATTCTGATTCGGAAGAAGCTGATTGTGAGGAAAAGTCTGAAACTGACGATTGTGAAAAACTGATGGAAACCATGCTCATGTTAACCAAGGTTTTCCAAAAGAAGTTCTATAAAAATCCAAACTCCAATAGTCAGCGATACACGTCTGGTCCGAACAACTACAAGCATAAAGAGAAAGTTGAAGAAAGGAGATCAGAAGAAATGAAGAAGGATGGAGCTGAAGAGACCAAGAAAGAAGAACCGATTAAGTGCTACAACTGTGGTAGACTCGGTCATTTTGCCAAGGACTGCCGCAAATTAAAAGTCCGAAACTCAGACTATTACAAGAATAAAATGCTTCTAGCCAAGCAACAAGAGGTTGGAAAAGCATTAATGGCCGAGGAAGAATACTGGATCGACCACTCGGATGAAGAATCTGAAGAAGGAGAGAAGGATGAGACAACACATCTGTGCTTGATGGGGAAGAACCAGTCAGAAGCTGAAGCTGATTCGGATGATGGAGATACTGATGAGGTATGTAACTTTATTGAATTTGATTTATTGAACCAAATGAATGCCATGATGTCTAAACTCCAAGAATTAGAGTCAAAACTGAAGCGTGAAAGAGGTGTCATAAATGAGAAAAATCAATCTATACATAAACTTAGTAATGATATTGCTGAGAAAAATGTATTAATTGAAATTTTGCACAAAAATATAGACACCAGCGCTAAAGAAAAGACTATAATTCATAAAGAGTTATCTGAAACTGATTCAAAGTTTAAAGAATGTGAGTTTAAATCTAGAGAGATTGCTAAAAGGTACTTTTCTACTTCAAAAGAGAATAAATCTTTAATAGAAAAGGTGAATGCTTTGGAAGAAAAATTACACTCTTTGGGTCAAACTGAACACACTATTAATTTGAACAAACCTAAAGAGAAACCTAATACTTGGGGACTTGGTTACAAGAATCCACATCATCTCAAAAAGGGTATATCTGAAGTGCATGCACTTTATGACTTTGGGTTTATGTTGTTGGCTCCTCAACATCAAGAACTCAAACCCTTTTGGACTAGTCTGTCGGAAAAAGATAAAGCCAAGGAATATGATAAAAGAAAGAACACAACTAAAGTTCAACTTCCATTCCGCTATGAGAAGTTGAATAACGGTTATCGTTCTAATAAATCAAAATTTCTGTCAAATGATTATTTTGAAAGTTATTCTGTTAAAGAGTTGGAGGCTAAACCCATTGAAGGTAAGCTTTACGTTCCTCCCCTCGTTTTGGAAAGTAAAATTTCTGAACTTGAGAATACTCTTACAGATGAAAGAATTTTGATGGACTTAGAACAAATTGTATTTTCAACAGTGTTCAAAAATTCTAATTTTTCTAAACTCTCCAACGCTTTAAATTCGGATGACAGATCTGGTTCACTTGATAATGAGCTTAATTTCTTAAACTCTGAAGGTGTTTTAAATAAGTGTGTTTCTCAGTTTGATTTTTCTTCTAAACTTCCTGATCATTCATCATGTGTTGTTAATTCCTTTGGATTACCCAGTGATTTTGAAAAGGGTGAAACATCAACGAAAGTTGATAAATCAGTTTCTGTGAAATCAAAGAAAGCAAAAGGTAAGAAACAAAAATCTCAGCTTTCACAGAAACCGATCCACACTGGTAGGCCAAAGAAGAAGCATTCTCTTAATTCTCATCATTCTAACTCTACAGTTTCAAATGTTTCAGATTTGAGAAAGCAAAGGGTTGGAGTTAAGACTGCATGGATACCGAAACAGAAGATAGACGAGAAAGCTAAATCTAGTTCTAGTTTTATTTTGAATAAAAAGACTCCTAGTAAAGATGATTTGAGTGTGAATGTTGCTACTTTCAAAAATAATCTTGTTGATTCTCGCAAGAAATACTCTATAAAGCAATTATTTCAGTTAGCTCCAACTAGTACTAAAAAGCTTTTAAATTATGGTGAATGTGATTATGCTTCTCGTAAATATTCTGATGTTTGGTATGGTTCATATAATGTTTCATCTTATTATTATCATTCATCCTATCATGATTATGGTTTTCAAAGAAAAAGCGGACTCAATTTTAAATGGGTGCCAAAATCAAGTACTAACAGTGGAGGTCCCATTTTTAAATGGGTTCCTAAACCTCTTCTTTCTTGATTTGTTTTGTGCAGACCCGTCATATGTGGTATTTGGATAGTGGGTGTTCCAAACATATGACCGGGCAGAAGAGTATGTTGTCTAGTTATAAGGACAAATACTGTGGCACAGTTCGTTTTGGGAATGATCAGTTTTCACCTATTCTGGGATATGGTGATGTTGTACATGAAAATCTTACGATCAAGAAGGTGAGTTACGTTGAAGGCTTAGGGCACAACCTGTTCAGTATTAGCCAGTTTTGCGACAAAGATTTAGAGGTTAATTTCAAGGCCAAGACATGTTCAATACGCACTGAAGAAGGAAAAGAACTCCTGGTCGGATCTCGCAAGTCAAACCTCTACACCATCAATTTGTTAAAGGTCCAGGCTGACAATCAGGTCTGCCTACTATCAAAGGCCTCAATGCAACAAAGCTGGTTATGGAATCGACGGCTTTCTCACCTCAACTTTTGGTACATCAGCAAGTTGGTCAGTGGTAAGCTAGTAAAAGGTCTTCCAGAGCTGAAGTATGAGAAAGAACATCTATGTGCAGCGTGTGAAAAGGGAAAGATGAAGAGAGCCTCACACAAACCAAAGCCTGAACCTAGTACCAACTCTCCATTAGAGTTGTTGCATATGGATCTATGCGGTCCTATGCGAACGCAAAGCTTAGGAGGAAAGAAGTATGTGTTGGTTATTGTGGATGACTATACGCGATACACTTGGGTTAAGTTTCTACGGTCTAAAGATGAGACTCCCGATGTTCTCATTACGTTTCTAAAAAAACTCAAGTCAATCTGCAAAAACAAGTCAAGATTCTCAGGACTGACAACGGCACAGAGTTCAAGAACAAGACAGTCGAAGAATATCTCGAATCATTCGGGATATCACATCAATACTCTGTTGCTCGCACACCTCAACAGAACGGCGTCGTCGAAAGGCGAAATCGTACACTTGTTGAGGCCGCTCGAACAATGCTCAGCCAATCTGAATTACCTTTATTTTTGTGGACTGAAGCTATATCGACTGCGTGTCACACTCAGAATCGCTCTATGATACACCGTCGATTTCAGAAGACTCCGTATGCGTTGATCAACAACCGCACACCAACCATTAAATATTTTCATGTTTTTGGTTGTACGTGTTATGTTCTAAACGACCGAGAGAATCTGAACAAGTTCAGTGCTAAGGCGAATGAAGGCATCTTTGTTGGTTATTCCTCTACATCGTCTGCATATCGTGTTTATTTAAAGAAGTCGAAGGCATCTTTGTTGGTTATTCCGAGAGCGTCACTATTACATTCGATGAGTAAATGGCTTCTGAGCACATCAGCTCAGAACCCGTCATTGCTGGAGTATTAGCTTCTGGACCAACCAGTCCAGGACCTGCACCTCAAGAGAACAAATCAGATGGCGCTTCGTCGTCTACTTCTAATTTATCTGATTTGGATTTATTATTTGAATTGTTCTATGATGAATTTCTTGGTTCTAAATTGCCTAACTCTGTTGTGATTGACAGGATAGAAGACTCGATGACTACTCATCCAACCACTTCCGATATCTCTACTGAATTTGGTTCCCCTATTCAGCAAGAAGTTCCAGTTCAAAAGCCTACTCCGACAGTTGAAGTTGTGACCAACAATGCCGAGACAGAAGTAGCTGACTCCGTAGGATGTACTGTAGGGACTGATCAACAGATTGACCAAGTTGTACCTACTGTTACTTCTGCAACAACTACTTCAACTGAAGCCTCCGTTAATTCTGAAACATCTGAAGGAGATACCAGTGGATTCCTAGATGCGGACAATGATCAACATGCATCTAATCCACTCCCTCATGAACATAAGTGGACCAAAGAGCACCCAATACATCAAATTATTGGAGATCCTTCTGCACCGGTGCAAACTAGGTCTGCAACATCAAATCTATGTATGTATGAATCCTTTCTGAGCAAGATCGAGCCTACACGCGTATCTGAGGCCCTTACCGATTCAGATTGGGTAACTACGATGCAAGATGAGCTGAATCAGTTTGAAGCACTGAAAGTCTGGAGACTCGTACCCAAACCGCAAGGTAAAACCATCATTGGTACGAAATGGGTGTTCAAAAACAAGAAAGATGAAGATGGCACCGATATCCGAAACAAAGCACGACTTGTCGCCAAGGGATATAGGCAAGAGGAAGGGATAGACTACGATGAGACTTATGCTCCAGTGGCACGTATAGAGGCAATTCGGATGTTCTTAGCCTACGCAACCCACAAGAACTTCACCGTCTATCAAATGGACGTGAAGACAGCTTTTCTGAATGGAGTACTCAAGGAAGAAGTCTACGTCTCACAGCCAGAAGGGTTTGTAAATCCAGATAAGCCGAACCATGTCTACATCTTGGATAAAGCTCTTTATGGACTAAAACAAGCTCCTCGCGCCTGGTATGATATTCTATCTCAATTCTTGGTTAAGTCGGGTTTCACAAAAGGTACGGTTGATACCACTCTTTTTATTAAAAAGGATAAAGGCGATATCATTCTTATTCAAATATATGTGGATGATATTATTTTTGGTTCTACAAATCCTAAGTATTGTAGGAACTTTTTAAACCTCATGGTGTCTCGTTTTCAAATGAGCATGATGGGAGAGATGAATTTCTTTCTCGGATTGCAAGTCAAACAATTTTCAACAGGGATCTTTATCAATCAATCTAAATACATTCTGGATATTCTTCGGAAGTTCAAAATGGAAGATTGTAAACCGATTGGTACCCCAATGGCACCTGGTACTAAGATTGGCACCGATCTTTTGGGAAAGGCTGTTGATGTTAGGACTTATAGAGGAATGATAGGTTCTTTAATGTATCTCACTTCAAGTAGGCCGGATATAATGTTTTCTACATGCTTATGTGCTAGATATCAGGCCAATCCTAAAGAATCCCATTTGTCTGCTGTAAAGCGGATTTTCAGGTATCTGAAGGGGACTGCAGATCTTGGTCTGTGGTATCCTAAGGATACAAGCTTTGAACTAACATCTTACTCAGACGCAGATCATGCTGGTTGCATGTTAGACAGGAAAAGCACCTCGGGTCATATACAATTCCTCGGAGATAAACTCGTCAGTTGGCCTTCGAAGAAGCAATTATGTGTTTCCACATCAACGACCGAAGCAGAATATGTAGCTGCTGCTAACTGCTGTTCTCAGGTCTTGTGGATGAGAACACAACTGCGAGACTATGGATTTCATTTCAATAGAATCCCGATCTATTGTGATTCGAAGAGCGCTATTGCAATTACCGCTAACCCTGTGTCAGCATACTAAGACCAAACACATAGATGTCCGGTATCATTTTATAAAAGATAATGTAGAAAAGGGGACAATTGAACTTTACTTTGTAAAAACCGATTATCAGCTTGCGGATTTGTTTACCAAACCTTTAGACGAAAAGAGATTTAATTTTCTTGTCTCAAGACATGGTATGCTAAATCTTAAGACCTAATCGGTAGTTACCTATTAAAGTTTCTTATTGTATCTCTTTATCATTTCTTTATTATTATTTCCGCATGATACCTGCTTTTTAATAGTTTGTTCATGATCTCAGGGGGAGTGTGAAAAGTATCTTATAGATGATCAATGTTAGTTTGAGGGGGAGCAATTATGAATGCATTGTACTTACTGATCAATGTGTTAGTAGTGCATAATTTTAGGGGGAGCGATCAAGTCAAAGGAGTATGGCGATGACTTCTGATTATTTCTGATCAGAACTCGTGCATTAATTGTTTTACTGCTTTATGTCATTTCAATTTCACTGAATAAAGTTACTTTGACTATACTTTTAGACTTTTGTAGGTTGAGACATGCTTCAAAGATCATATCTTTATGACTTTAAGATTGACTTCGCGAGATGTAAGACTGTACTCGAAAGGTATAATTTCTTTCTCTTCATCTCCTCCATGGTTGAAAGACGGACAACTTTCAATCAGAAGAAAACATGTTCTTAATTGTTCAATGCACTTCCCAATTCTCAATAAGTTTTCTTGATTTGGAAGTGTGATTTTAAATGTTTTCTGCTTCATCATTGAGCTCTAACTGATAAAGTTAAATCATCTGAGCAACTTTTGCCTCTTAGGAAAACATGGGATCAGTGTGCTAGGACTTAAAAGAAACTTCTATGGATTCACGTTAACCAGTGTTTCCTACCCAAGAAGTTAATCCTGTAGTGAAAGAATGTGAGGAGTCCAACAAGAAATGAGTGTGGGATGTGTGATGAGGGACAATTTTAAAAGAGAGTTTGGTTAGTTGTGAGCTTAAAGATTAAAAGAAAGAGGGTGAGAGATCAGAGTAAAAGAATTTTTAAACTCTGCACCAACTACTTTCTGAGTCGGGCAGCCACATGTCTAATGTTTCACAATTCTTTGGTGAACATTATTGAAACAGGCAACTAGCCCATGCCAACTCTTGACTTTACCCCACCATCTACTCATTTTCTTCTCAACAAGAAAATGTTTCATTTTCAAAGGGGACGCAGCACATATGCTATCTGATTTTCATTTGGAAAATCTGGATATTGAAAAGAAGGTAGTTTGCCCCACCTTCACACTTCACTAATGCACATTGAGTTTGTGTTTGACTACTTGTCTCAGTGCTTTACACTTATTTGAGCCTTATAAGCAAACATCATCTGCTTAATTTATTCTATCACTTGCACGAACACACAAAGAATTTGTTTCTTTGTCATAACGTTCATAGAAATTGCCTTTGTGGTGTTTCGATGATTGAATGGAAGCCCTGGGGGAGTGAACATCATAAAAGTTCCTTTATATTGTGTATTTGTTACACACAGTGACTTTGTGTTACTGACAGACAATTTTAACTGGTTCATTTGTTGATTCAGGTGTTACCTTTCATATCTATCTATTTTGTCTGGATTTGTAAAGATCTGGATGAACATCTTAATGAATTGACGGATAATTAGTGGTTCTGTTTGCAGCATCAATAGTGGAAGAAATTTCTTGAAGACACGTTTTGATGAACTCTTTGCTCTTTTCATCAAAAAGGGGGAGAAGCGTCAATCAAGAAATGTGGAGATCAAAAGTTTTTGAAAGAATTTCTGAAGATATTATGAAGTTTTGCTGCTTTGAAGAAATTTTCTTTGAAGATGATTTGCTGAAGTATTCCAAGCTGGAACTGGAGATAATTTCTTTCCAAAAGATATTCTCATCGATTGGGGAGATTGCTACATTCTGAAGACAAAGAGGAAGATTACATTTTCTGAGCTTAAAGAATGATCTTGATCCAAAGGGGGAGATTGTTAAAGCACATATTTATTAGATTCAAGATCATAATTATCTGAAGATGGAAATCTGAAGTTAAAGCTGATAAAGTCGTCTCAACAAATAGTCTAGGGTCCTTTTGTAATAAATAGTCAAAGTCTGTTTACGTTTTTTATTTATTAGTTAGTTTTAATTTTAGTTAAATTAGTTTGTTTTAGGTTGTTGGGCCAAGCATTGCAAAACCCATTACAAAGCCTTGCAAAACCCATTAGGCTTATGGCCTAAGTATAAATATGATTAGGTTAGATTAATTAGGGTTAAGGATTTTAATTGCAAATTTAATTATTGAGAAAGTGTGTTGGGTGGTGGTGTGCGCCGTGAACAGTAGAAAGAAAAAAGAGATCGATTTCAATTCCAAGCTTGTAATCCTGTTGAATCCATTGAATATCAATATCAGGTTTGATTTATTATATTGTTTATGTGATTGCTTGTTTGAATGATTGCATATCGGGACACACACTATGACATGTGTTTTTGCCACTATCTCAACTTTCATTAATTCTCGTTAACGTAGCTGTAGAAAGGAAAAATTATCAATCACCATTAACCTATGCATCTTGGCAAATTTTCAAAGTTGTTTTCATCTTTCTGGAATAAGAATACAGATGAATTAAAGCATTTGTGTAATTTGTTCTTGAGTTAATGAATTGCATAAATAAATTACTGTTTTTGAATTTTCCACAAGTTTATATTTAAAAATCTGAAAGTATCAATCACTATTAAGCGAAGACCATAAAGTAAGAACTTATAGTTTAAATGTGTTAATAATTGAGTGGTGGTTTTACTTTGTAGATTCTTTCTGTTTGTTGATTATAGCTTGGGAGTCATGTCTTACATAATATTTACTAAATTTGCTCATCCTTTTTATGCACATTTATGGTTGTGTTTTATATATGGAGTTCTTTCTTTACATGAGGTTCTAGTTATAGATTGGGTGTTCGTTATCTAATATCTAATGATGTTTTAAACGTAAGATATGTTAATAATTGTTTGAATCCTATTTATAGAGACTTGTCGACCACACTTTAGATTCTATCGTGACTCCAATGCATTGCCCAATCGAGAAAAAAATATCAATAATTGAGCAAATTGTTGGTCCGTCGGTAGGGACGGTTGTTCGAGGTATGGGTAGTTTGGCAGTTTGAGCTCCGAGGATGAGAGGTCTGGCGAAGGGAATCTCTATGTCGGTGCGTACGGTTAACGAAGATGATTTGCGGCGACAACTTGCCGAGCGCGACGAGGAGATTCGCTTACTAAAAGAGGCACAAGATGAGGCAAAAAAGGAAGTCGTTGAACAAAAAAAGGAAGCAACCGAACAAAGAAAGATGATAGAATCTTTTATGTGTATGTGCGGTGGTGGTAGTGAAGCAAAATCCAACACAACAACCCCGACGAACAATTCTTTAGGTTGATATTTATTTCATGTTTTCGAACTTGTTGCTTATTTTTGTACTTATTTTTAGGAAAAAACGTTATATTTCAATTATTGAATTTATTAGTTACTAGTATGGTAATTGGAGTTGTTTGCCGAAAATGAACAGTAATATATTTTTTTTATATATAAAACATCGTAGGCAACTAATCTATTAGTGTTGCCTAAGTGAAATATTATATTATTTTAATCACATTTCAAAGACAACATATGCAAATAAAGTAAGTTGTTTAAGTTGATATCTTAGGCAACACATGCATAAATCTAATGTTGCCTTAGTGTTTGGTTGGTGCAACATATGTTTTTTTCATAGGCAACATAACCTATTGTATGTTGCTTAAGGAGCCCACTTATGCAACATACGATATTTGCCTATGTTGCCTACGTTCTTATGCAACATTGAGAAGACAACATTGCTTAGGCATGTTGCCTAAACCTTAGGCAATACATAAACCTCTCTTAGGCAACATTTTTCATTTGTTGCCTAAGTGACATTTGGTATAGTGAACTTTGATTGTCCATTT
Source organism: Arctium lappa (assembly GCA_023525745.1). Classification (NCBI taxonomy): domain Eukaryota; kingdom Viridiplantae; phylum Streptophyta; class Magnoliopsida; order Asterales; family Asteraceae; genus Arctium; species Arctium lappa. Next base: position 147,087,120 of record CM042048.1, read on the forward strand.
CAAAAAAAATTTGGAGAATCTGTTGGAGATGCTCTAACAACTAGGTGGTATAGTGAACTTTCGATGTTAATTCTTCACATTATAAAACAAGAAACATGGGTTCTAGGAACGACTTTTATCATCGCTAAAAGTCTGTTTTTGTCAAAAATGGTTTATAGTAACAACAGGTCGTTGTTGTAGCTTGTGGCAAAAACATACTAAAGGTACGTTACCAAAGCTCACCCTTCATTAAAATTAATGCATACTAAAAGGACCGCAAGATCTTCATATCAAAAATCTTAGCCGGCAAAAGAAATTAAGAAAAAATAATGATAAACTCCCAACATCAGAGAGGTTAATTATTAACTAAGGGCCTGTTCGGTAGCAGCTTAATGGGCTGAATAAGGGATATGGCTGATTCGGTCAACCATATCTGAGTGTTCGTTAGTGGCTTAATGAGACAGCTAGTGGCTGACCGAATCAGCTACCAAAATAAATTCATATACACTCAGCCATTTAGTATCCTTTAATTTCCTCATCTACCCTTCTCCTTTAATAAACATGTACTCTTAAAACACAGCCCGATATATCTGCTTTCTCTCCATTGATTGAAGAAGCACAGGAACGATCTCTCTCTCTTTTCCTCTCCATCGATCGCGGTTTTCCTCTCCAGGTACTGTAACATCTCCCTTTTCCTCATCGATCTCTCTTTTCCTCTCCATCTATCTGAAATCCATCGATTTGGTTAAACTCATCGATCTGGTTTAAATCCATTGATCTGGTTTAAACCCATCGATCTGAATGTTGACATCGATCTGATTTTCCTTTAAGGGCCTGTTCGGTAGCAAACGTTTTTTCACAGTAGCCGTTTTCACAGTATATGATGTGGGTTCTTATATGTTGAAATGTAAGAAATGTGGGTTCTTATATGTTTTCACAGTATATGTTGAAATGTGGGTTCTTATATATCGATTTGGATTGAAATGTATATGTTGTTTTTCTTTTCACGGTATATAATGTGGGTTCTTATATGTTGTTTTTCACAGTAGCAACCCTATAAGGTTCTTATATGTTGTTTTTATATGTTATTTTTCACAGTAGCATAAGGTTCTTATATGTTGATTTTTTCACAGTAGAAATGTGGTCAAGTTGTTTTTATTTGGAAAACTTTTAAATTGATTTTTTTTAATAATTATAAGTCATTTATTCCATATTTTTATAAAACAACTATTTTGTTCAGAAAAAAATAAAGATTGGGGGTAAAATGGTCATTTCTGACATTCAGACTGTTTATTCAGCATACTAATCGAACAACAAATTTTCTTCTGTTAACATACAGACAACTATATCCAGACAGACAGCTATATCCATTCAGGTCTTAACAGAAAAGGAACCGAACAACACCTAAGCTTTATATGTCGCAACTCCTATGGAAATCCATGAAAATGCTTACACATTTGATTGATCGGTCCATGACTTCAAATTTTCAATTAGTGTTTCAAAATGTAATAAATATTATTTATTTTTTATTTCTTAGTCAAAATATGGCTTTTAGGAAAAAATGTAGCGAAATAAGATACGACTAAAAATAAAATTATCATGGGTAAAATATGAAATGTACACCTTTATAGAGGCCAAAAAGTGAGTAAAATATGCCCAATGTTGAAGGATTATGTGCCATCATCAAAAGGAAGTGATTGAAAAAATATTTTTTTTATTATTAGATTACCATAATGAATGTTTCATTTTCTTTGTAAACTCCTCCCTATTTAAAGGGGCTATGATTAATGAGAATTACAAACTTCTTCTCTATGTGTTATTGTTATTCTCTCCATATGTTGTTCCATTTGTTTTTCCTTTTAACACGTTATCAGCACGTAAACTCAGATTTTAGCTTCTAAGCTCTAACTGCCACTATCTACCGCCACCAAACTAAACAATTATTGTGTTTGGTGTTTGTTGTCATTACCGCTACAGATCAACATCCTGTTAATCATATTCAAGTACGCATACTTATTCTCTTTATGCATTTTGTGCTAATTGTATGCTTGATTTTTTTTACCACCATGATTCATGTTTTTTTTTTCTAAATATCCACATTGTTTGCTTAACTCTCAACCCCATAGCATCATGTAACTTTGTCCTTTTTTTTACTTTGAGAGAAATAATTTTAACTTGTTTTTTTTTTACCATGGAGATTGAATTCGGTATAAAAGAGAGGTTGGGGGTAGTGGAATAATAGAGAATGACGGTCAGTTAGGGTTTTTGAGAAATCCATCATTTGGTGAAACAAATTCTTTAATTTTTTTTATATTTATTTTTTATGTTATATAATATTTATTAAAAAAATCCTCGGTTTTTTTTACATATTAGTTTTGGTAATTAAAAGTTCTCAATCATATTGATTTAACTAATGATTTATTTTATATTGATTTGTTTCCTTTATTAATTCTTTATTATTTAACATCTATTTTAAGAAAATATATAATATATTTTCCTTTCTATATATTATCCAATAAATATAATTTTCGTTTATGGTAATATATATAAATATTTCTTGTTGTTTAAAATTCAAATCTATTATTATGTTTACATTAACTTATTTGGTTGTTGATCTAGAATTATGGATATGCGATTGTTTGAGTATTTGATTATTTCATTTAAATGTTTATTAATCTAATCATTTATTAAATTTTGAATTGATTTATCCATATATTATTCAAATGCTTATTTTAATTATAAGTTCCTACGTATAATTTCCAATCTTACAGTACTTTTTGGAAGTTACACTTCCAACCCCATATATATTGGTCTTTTATCAAAAGCACTCAAATACAATTAATATGTTAAAAGTTTGACGTCGATTTTATGTCAAAACCAATATTTAATTGTCTCATGACAAAATCCCTCAAAATACCATTAAGGTATTAAAACACTGAAATTGACTTCATATGCCAAACTCATATTCATTTTTGGCCTCAGGCCAAAAACTCTATAATGTTATCTTCAAATCAAATAAATCACAAGATATCGAAAGGATTTTGTCAAACGGGTGTAAATAGCCCTAAGGTTTGTAGGGACTTAAGAAATCCATGTGATTCCCCTACTACCTGAAAATCCAATAGTTTGAGTGATTTATTTTCGCAAATTAAAATATTGATGAAGTATTATCAAATAAAAAAATGTATGTATACAAAATCCAATATTGTTATGATAATGAAATTTCATACATAAAATATAAAATCATATATTATCCCTTATATATGTAAATGGTTGAAACAGTTCATCCTGAAATCAATGTCCTAAACTCAAAAGAACTTGAGTACAAATATGGAATATCAAATGTAAAAACTACTTTTGTCGAAAAGGTACAAGAATATATATCTAGCGTTCATCAACTCCCTATTGACCCTAAAACCAACATTCTGAAAATGTACAAACAACATGTTTTGAGACGACATATAAATCCTAATTTTCATAGGAATACCTTTACTAGAAACCCCCAAAAAATTGTGGGATGCCCCGAAAGGGAGAATAGGGGGTATTCATGAACATGTACTTCCCAAACTAATCGTACAACGGAATGAAACTTGCTTACTCGATCACAAAAAGGTAATTGATCTCAACAAATAAATGTTATATCCAAAATGCGTCTCAATCTCTGTGGCAAGGAACTCACAGAAAATGGCATGATTTATAATATTATTTCCACCTTTCATATATCAGTAAATATTAATGAACCAATATAAGTTGGAACGCAATATTTCGACAAACTCATCAACCTACTGCAGCTGGTGGAGAAACAGAACAAGGTTCTTTCAGATAACAACACCAGATATGTTGTAACACCCTAAAATAAGCGGAAATAAAAATTTCAAAAAATTCGGCAAATAGACTAAACTCGCGGAATAAGGTGCTACAATTCCAATATTCAAAATCATCCCAACGGGGTATAGAGTAGACATTAACGTGGTAAATAACTGAAGCATAAAACGACAACCTACTAATCTACAGTTGATTAACTAGATTAGGGTCGGGTGTCGCTATCCTTCCAAAATATATCTTCAAAAAAAATCACTGGACGATGGTCACTAGATATCCTCAAAAAGACCACTCACGACCCCAAGGTCGCTCCCTCAGTCCCGGCGTGCCCCACTGCTAAGATAACCTGCCACATGACAATCAAGAGCAAGTGTTAGGCTAAAGCCTAGTGAGAACAAGCCAATAAGAAAAGAGTACTAAACCCAAATCGATGTCACGCGGTGAGTATAGCCATGAGCTAAGTCAAGAAATCAAATAAACCATTAGTGATTAAACATGGTACAAATAACACCAAATCACATAACGAGCTCAACCCCTCTAGATCTGTTGCTCAAAAACATCAGGTCACATAATGAGCTCAACCCCTCTAGATCTGTTGCTCAAAACACCAAGTCAACCCCTCTGGATCTATTCTTGAGAGTTCCCAAAACAGGGGGAACTCAAGCACCATATGGAATTACACCTTACTGCACCATGAGACGCTGCCCGACCGTATAGGCCCACACCTTACTTATCATGGCAACCCGATGCCTATTCCATGCTAAAACGTGAACCAAATGCCCAAAACCGGGGACATAGGAACATAGTGCCTATGGATCCATTGCACCAAGACTCAAAGCCAAAGCATGTCATTCCAGAGCATACTCATATTAAATCAATATACATGCAATTCATATGGACAATGGTTCAATTCCATAAATCTTGATTCTTGAAATGATTGAGATTTTAGAAAGCATTACCCAATCAATAATAAGCCATATTAAAACAAAATTTTCCACATTTAAATAAACACATTTATCACATAACTTTCGTAATATAGACTTATTTAACTTAAAGGACTCACCTCAGATTTCTTCCTGTTTATAGGTTGCTTCCTATGATCGCTACCTACGACACCACCAATAAATCGGTAAGCCAATAATAAAGACAACTTACTGACCTACGATTCCCGAATTCAAAACACAACACACTGCTGAATCACAGTACCGGTCGAGTACCAATACCGGTTGAAACAACATACCGATCGAAGCCTAATCGGTCTAAAGCCCATATCGGTCGAAGCCTATATCGGTCTAAGCCCATATCGGTCGAAGCCCGTATCGATCGAAGCCCATATCGGTCTTATCCCACATCGGTCGAAACCCATATCGGTCTAAGCCCATATCGGTCGAAGCCCGTATCGGTCGAAACCCATATCAGTCTTAGCCCATATCGGTCTAATGCACTTCACCGGTCAAACACCAACTGGTCGAATACATCTTCTCGATCTTATTCGATGGGACGTTTACAAAACCCAGATTCAACCCAAAATACGTAGATCTCGAAATTAAACGGTTAAAAACCTTAACAACGAGATTCTATACTGCAGATAACACTTATATCAAAGCTTTAAGCTAGATTCGTACCTTGATTTGAAGAAAATCGAACGACCTCTTTTCTCCTGCTTCCTTCTCTCTCTCTCTCTGATTTCTTTAGAAATCAGGTTTGTGATATTTTAGAAAATATCTAAAACTTGATTTATATTTATATAACCCAAGTTACATTTTACCCCCCTGAACTTCGGGTAAAGGTCAACTTTTCACCCAAATCCAAAATAGCGGGTGTTACATATGTCGGGACATAGAAAATTCCCGAGATCAATAATGAAAGTATTAGAGGTGGAACAACTCCAAAGAATAGTGAGTGAAAGACAATTTCTCACACGTGGCATCTATGTACCACGTGGACAAAACCGTGGAAAATGGTCAGGGTCATGACAATAGTTGGAAGGATTTTGCATTCCTTGAAGCAGAGATGTAACTACTGCCCATTTAATATTGGATAGTCAAGGAAGAAATACATTAATCGCTAGCTCTTTCAAAAAAAATAACAAATTGAAAATAAACTATATCATATTAATTTAAGAATAATTAAGCATATGTCTCCTTGAAATTTATGTTAAGCATGAAATTAACATACACTCTCAAACCGATAACCATTATAGATGTAAAGAAATACATCAAAGACAAATACAAAACTCTCAATATTCTCCGTTCCGTGTAGGAATGTATCGAGGAGAACTTGAGTTTTTGTAGGACATTTCACAATATAAAGAGATTGACTAACATTTTTTTTAATTTATCCAATCAAAATACTTAGACGATGTACTGTCATTTTCTTGTTGATACAAGATTAATAGTCATTAAAGCACTATATTAATGAAAACTTTGTTAAGATATTCATATAAACTAGAAATCATATTATAATAATGGAATTGAGTATATGTACATCAACTCTAATGATATGAAAGGAACATATATTAGAGAAATTAATGTGTCAAATTAGTAGATTATCTAGGTCGCTAAATCATATTTTGTCACTAATAAAGAAGTTTTGGACAATGACCCATATATGTTTCACATGGGATACCATGGTCATGACATAATGATCCGTGTTTGCAAAATACATATAAACACATTCTCTTTCGAGTGAAAGGTAAAAATGAGGCAAATTGCAAATGTTGACTTCTGCAACATAAGAAGCAACGCCATTATCATAATATGCCCTCTCGAATACCTAAAACTTTTGTAAACCCTGATCCTTAGCCAAGACAGGAATGAGACCATCCTAAAGCCAAGGACATAATACCAAAATATTTCATTCTTACAACGAATACAAAATGATATTTATGGACATAAACATCTAGAATGCGGGTCATTAAAGCACTTTATGGTTTTGGTTTCGACATGATGAATGTATGTTGTATTATTGTCCACATGAAACTTTGCACCCCTAGCACTAGTTATATGTTTAAGGGCTCACCACCTTGATTATCTCATCAAGTCTAGATGACTTGGAATGCTAGAGAATTTACATCATAAGGATTTGATGATTATTGCATTTGTATTGGGATCAATATAGAGTTTCCTATACCCCATAGGTATATCTAAAATGGTCTCGTAGATGTTGTCATCAAAAGAATATAGATGGTAGCCAAGACATTAGTTATGCGCACTGATTTACTTACATGTGTTTAGGGTTATGCAATACTATATACAACTTTACTTCTTCATTTTGAGACCTATTACTAGCTAACCAGTCTCATGTGTCCCAGTTGGTAACCGGATATAAGTCTGATATTTTACATTTACACATGTTTGGTTGTGCAGTATATGTGCCAATTGCACCCCCACAACGCACCAAAATGGGTCTTTAAAATGATTAAGTATATTTGTTGGATATGAATCTTCAAATATTATCCGCTAATTAGAATCCTTGATGGATGATCTTTTTACCGCTAGATTTGCGGATTGTCACTTTGATGAGACAGTCTTCCCGTCGTTAGGGGGAGAAAGGAAAAATGATTTTCCGTAGGAACAACAGGAAGTGTCATTGAATATTCCCACTCTGTCTCATTTTGATCCCGAAACTTCATAATGTAAAGTTGAAGTCAAACGAATCAGACTCGATACCTGATACGTTTAATGTTATTCCATAAGTGACAATATCACATATACGAGCTGCAAATATACTCGCAAGGTTAAAGTCCCTAAACAAGGGCACAACGTCGCTGGAAAGTGTGTTGCAATCACACATGGTGGAGGTGTGGTTGAGGTCGTAGCTCCCAAACGGAAATGGGGGAATCTACTTGGTTCGATAGATACTCATCTAAAGGAAGAGAAGAGTAAGGCACAACTATTTTTCATCAATACATAAACCTCTCATGAGATTATCTCTGATTAAACTATGTCTATGAATCATTACTGGAGGACGCTCCGAAGTTAATATTGATTCCAAAGATCAAAGAAATCTCAAATAAATTATGAGAGTGCATATGAGTCGATGGACAAATCATACATACTCATTGATGATATATTTCACATATATTGTTGCTTATGAGGTGATAGAGCACATTGACATCGAACCATGCTCAGTTGAAAAATATCAACAAAGAGCAAATTGGCCTAAATAAGCAATCCAGGAGAATCATATTATTTGACAAATGAACATGTATTTGGTTTGGTAGTGCTAACCTACCAAGTGTAAAGCCTGCAAGACATAGATAAATCATTTGTCGTAAAGCGTAATGAGAATAATTAAGTCATAATGTATAAGACTCTGTTTTGGCGCAAGGTTTCTCATAACGCCCTGGATTGACCGCGAGAAGACTTACTCTCCCATGATGGACGTTATAACGTTCTGCTAATTAATTATCCTAGTAGTTTCCGAAGGACTGAAAATGTAGCTCATGGATGTGGTTAATACATATCTCTACGGGGATCTAGATTCAGAGATATAAAAGTGCTTGATGGCATTACATTACCAAAATCAAGTAACTCTAAACCACGAAGTGCGTTTGCAAAAAAATTGAAAAGCTCACTTTATAGATTAAAACAATCTATGCAGATGTGGTATAACCCCCTAAGTGAACACTTGATTGGGAAAGGATATATAAGAACTATGAACTGCTCCCTTGCGTATTTATGTAGAAAAACAAGTTCTAGATTTTCAAAGTAGCTTTATATGTCAATGTTATGAACATAATAGGCACTCTTGATGAAATAAGAGAAACCACAAGCAACTTGAAATCTAAATTTGAGATAAAAATCTTGAGAAAACTTGGGTTTGTCTAGCTATTTGAGCCAGGACACCGAGTTTGTGAAATATTAATTCACCGATCGCATATGTCTAGAAAATAATCAGGCAATTTAATATGGACAAAGCGCATCCGGTTAGCACTCTCATGATTGGTTAAAGTGTTGGATATAAGGAAATGTCCATTTCGTCTAAAGGAGGGTGACGAAAAAGTGTTGGGAGCTAGAATTCCCGATCTAAGTACAATATGCACATTATCGTACTTAACACAATACACTTGATCGTATGTTGTATTTCTCAGTGAACTTGTTAGCTAGATTTAGCTCAGTGCCAACGCAACGTCATTTGGAATGATATCAAGTAAATCTTTTAGAACCATTAACATGGGCTTATACTTTCCCTGTAGAAATAAAAATGAGATTGATAATGAAAATGAAAATTCAATACCTACTTAGAATGTAAGCAGCAAAAGTACTAGCTCTTATAAAAAAAACACCAAACAACCTCTTGGTATGTCTTTGCTGATATTAGGTATCTGTCTTACTCATACAAAGGTTGTTCTCAAATTGGATAAGGAATTACCACTGGGAATACGTTGATTGCTTGGAAGTAAGATAAGCAAACCATTATAACTACCTCCTTGAACTGATCCAATAATATTACTCTCCATGAGATAATGTATATGATTAAGGACTATCATTACATATATTAGAGGAGTTAGTAATTTTAGGTTCAACCAATATCCTATTTGCATATATGGAAATAATGCATCATGTATCGAAGAAATGAACATAAGATACATCAAGGGTGATAACACAAAGCATATTCTGTTGAAGTCTTATACAATCAGCTATAAGAAAACTCTCCTCGATATTCAATTGAATCAGGTAAGATGCCAGGAGAACATGACATATTTTACCAAATCATTACCTAAATCCATATATTAGGAAACATGTAGAAAGTAAACGTAAATGTTTTCCAAACTCCCTGGATTAATGCACGAATCAGGGGGAGTAGTAGACAAAAGGGGGAGTCTACTATATTTTTGATATTGGTATGTTGTGCTCTTTCCTTAACCAAAGTTTTATTTTTTCCATTGGGTTTTGTTCCTTGATGTAAGGTTTTAGTGAGGCGACTATTTATATACCATCATGTTTTCCTAACTCTCTCGATTAATGTACGAATCTAAGAGAAAACTAGACTGAAGGAAAAGTCTATGTATTACAAAGATGGTGCGTTGTACTCTTTCCTTCGTCACACTTTTATTTTTTCCCACTGGGTTTTTATTTTGGCGTAAGGTTTTAACGAGGCAACAATTGTGCACCATCACTCATTTGACTCGGCACAAGGGGGAGTGTTGAAGGATTATGTGTCACATCAAAAAGGAAGTGATTGACAGAATATTTTTTTATTATTAGATTACCATAATGAATGTTTCATTTTCTTTGTAAACTCCTCCCTATTTAAAGGGGCTATGATTAATGAGAATTACAGACTTCTTCTCTCTGTGTTATTGTTATTCTCTCCATATTGTTGTTCCATTTGTGTTTCCCTTTAACATCCAAAACATTTAATTTAAAGCTAATGCAAAATACATAATATACTTTCAAATATTTTATTAAAACATTTTATCTTCAATTTTTATGGCAATTTGTAACATGTTGATTTGAATTTCAATAACATAACACAAGTTAACAAACTTTATTTATTCCAAATCACTGTTTACATGGGAAAATTATTAATTTTTTCTCTTCTTTTGGAATGCCAAATATTATCTTTGTTCTTTCTTACCTTTTTTTCGTAGATACGAGGATAAGGGGATGAGAATATTCAAGTAATTTTCCATGGTGTCAATGGTGGATTAATTACTTTCCATTATGTAGTTGTTGAAGTAGGTTTCTTCAAACCAATGTTAATTGGTGATGATTCATTTGTGTTTATTATTATTATTATTGATGATTCATTTGTGTTTATTATTATTATTATTTTTAACAACGAGAAAGGAAGCACTTCATTTGTGTGTTTATTGTTATTATTGTATTTTAATTTATATTAATTGCTATATAAAATTGATGTGTTTCTATTCATTACTAGTATGTTGCACCGTACGTTGTGCGATGATGAAACGTAATTCATCAACTGACAATTAGTAAAATGCAGTCTCCTCCAACCCAGTGTGGTTCGAACAACTAACATCCTCCGGTTAAATAGATACACATCTAGCCATTGTGCTAGTTCTTTACCTCAATAAGTAATCTACTTAATTTTGAATACAAATTCTTTCCTATTCATAATTTCATTCTATATTGTTCTGATTAACAAAGTGACTTTCATATATTTTTGTTATAATAATAATGTTATGATGTTAAAGTTAAAATTAAAAAAAATGATTAGTAATATTAAACATTATGCTTTGGTTTGTCACTACACACGCGTCGAAGCATGTTTCCCAAAGTCATGTTAGTGACTTCCGTTTGGCAATCGGTTTGGAGGTGAGTGGTGCTACTTTTCTTAAGAGTCGTTCCGAACATTCGCCAAAGCGTCATCCAAAAATGGCTAAGAAATTTTCTGTCTCGATCGGAAGTGATCATTTTCGGGAAACCATGTAGACGCACCACTTCTTTGAAGAAGAGTCTTGCGATATTATTTGCAGTGTAGGTTTGTGAAAGGATCAACAAGCGTCTAAATCCCTTAACGGTTAAGAATTACGAACGTAAAAGTCGAGAACTCAAGAGAAAACTCTTCAAGGCTAAACTTTTATTGATTGATAACTTGATAAAACAATGAAAACGAGAAACCTTATTTATCACTTAAACTAAGAAAAAATAATTACGGAAAAACAAACCTAATCTTAATCTACTTAAAAAAGATAATTAAAAGAAAAAAAAAGGAAAGATAATAATAAAACATGGAATGGTATGGTATGGTGTCGCATAAATCCTTGGAAACTTGGAAACTATACATGCATTTGGAAATTCAACAGTGGCTTAGGCGGCTTGCATGCATATGAGGTCGTATGCAAGCTGCACGTATGGAAGGGAAATCAACAGTGTCTTACGCAGGTGTCATGCGGCTCAAGTGGCATGGTACCTGCATTTGCCTATGTTTTCGATCTTCCATTTGTTCTTCGATCTCCCGCGCATCCCTTTCTATATCAATGTTGTTGCTAAAAGATTGCACTGACACATGAATCGGTGGAGGAATAAGGGCAGAAGTATGTACAAAGGGTTGTACGTAACCCCTAGAGAAACCTCGTTGGGATTGCAAGTGTGTATATTTATTACTAATACTTTTACTTTGTTGGTACCATTCATGATTTCCACGATTGTGCAAATGTTGTTCTTCAAAGTTGCAGTCAACATTCTTAAAATAAGAATGTTTGAAGTTATGTAGTTTTATTATAAGAGAAGATCAATAGTTGGAGGACATGAATGGTTTAGAGTTATATCACTAGAATTAATATAGAAGGAGATGGATGGTTTGGAGTTGAATGCAAATATTTAACCCAAAAAAACATAAACTGAATAAAAAAAACAAGATAGTAGTGGATATTGAAAAAATGAAGGAGAAAAAAGAAAAAAAAAAGGTTTTAGGCTTTAGGAGAGGCCACGTCAAACACTCATGGTTTTTTCTTATATATATATATATATATATATATATAGAGAGAGAGAGAGAGAGAGAGAGTCCGGTTTAAACGAGAACAATACATATTTAAAAAAATACGAGAACTAACAAAATTATTAGTGATTTTACAATAACACATGAAAAAAAGACTTTGGCTTTGGCCGTGGCTTCAGGTACGCGTGGTTTTTTTGCGCATTAATGTAAAATCATTAATGATTTTGTTAGTTCTCGTATTCTTTTAAATAGTTATTGTTCTCGTTTGATCCTCCCTCTATATATATAATCATTACGTGGATGTATTTGTTTTGTTAAATAGTCAATTAATTACTTATGTCCAATTTATTGTCTTGGCTTGATTTTTATTTAAATAAAAATATTCTACTTGTTTATTAATCAGCATAGTTGTTTATAATATTCTTCAAAATAAATTTCCTTCCCAAAGTCATTAATTTGTATGTATTATAAAAATAAAAATAAAGTACTTTTATATAAATTAAATATTTTAGTTTTGAATTTATATATAAAAACATAAGCGAGAGTCAATTATAAAACGTAAGGGTTTTATGATTGTGGGGTGTGTTTTATAAAATAATTAAAATGTTTATAATGCTAATATGATATGACAGAAATATAATGTGATAATTTTATGAAACAATATTGGGTATTATCCGTTACAATAAAATTTGGATTTATAGAATCAGTGGTGGATTCAGAATTTTTTCTTGTTGGGGGCACTTTTTAAGGTAGATTATATGCTCGTAAAGTTTTTCGGTACATTTTAGTCTAAATCCCACAGTTTTGAGGGATTTTTAAAGTTATTTTGGTTGATTTCAAAGGATTTTTTAAGTTTTTTTTGTCGATTTTGAAAAACTTTTTCGGTTTTTTTAGTTGATTTCGAGAATGTTTTTTTGGTTGGTTTCGATTCATTTTTTTTGGTTGATGGGATCCCAGACAAAAAATTACTGGGAGAACTCGAGGTATAAATGTAACACCCGGTTTTTCGTAAAGCAAGTTCCATCCTTCGTTGGTTATTTCTCCGCCTTCCGTCTATCTTTTGAGCGGTAAATGTTGTACTTTCGAACCTTGAGTCGACCCATGCGAGAATCTTGAGTTTCGACCTTTTCGAGGCTCGGTACGTGACTCGCGATAGTGACACGTGTCACTATCGCGTGGCACAATCGCCGGGGGTGTACCACCCGCGGTACATTCCCCGCGAGAGTGCCCTCGCGATAGTGACAATGTCACTATCGCGTGGCCAGGTCGCCCGCGGCCCCTGTCTCCTAAAATGTCCGAATTCTCACCCTTTCTCCTCATTTCTCACTTCCATCTTCTTCTCTTTTCTCTCCCAAACACTAAAACCGAACCCTAACCCATTTTGATGGTTTTTCCCCCTTGAACCACATGATTCTTCATCATCTAACTAGTTGGAACCTTGAACCACAAAACCTCCATCTTCATCTTCCTCATCAAGTTCATCGGTTGGGAACTCGGATTGAAGTGTTGGCTTGGGTGTTCTCGGAAGCCTCTTTGTCTTCAAGGGTAAGTTTTCTTGTATTAAGGTTATAAATGCTCCATTGGTGGTTTCTTAAGGTTCGATATCTCAAATCTCGGATTTGGTGGTTTTGAAGAAATTAGGGTTTTGATCTTGTTTGGGATCTTGGTATTTTTATGTTTGGGGAACGTTTCCCTATGGTTGAAAAATGGTTATTTATGGGTTGGAACTTTGGATCTAGGTTTAGGAAGTTTTCGGCTTGAGGATGCAACTGGTCTTCAAAAGAGCTCGTTGGGTAAAATCTAGATTTAGCCTAAATCTAGCAAGGTGAGTTCAAGTTGATTTGTGAAAACGTTGTACATGCCAAAATGTCTACTTTAAAGTGTTTATGTGTTTTACATGAAATTATCAAATGTTGGGTTATTTGTTGATCTTGATTATTTGAAGTATTTAACTTTACAACTTTGTATAACACCCATATTTGGGATTTTTGGGCATTTTGATAAATGTATTACAAACAAATGTGTTTTGAGGTCTTATTGCATAAGTAGATCTTTGGTCAAAGAAAATACACTTTTAAATGTTTATCGGGTTCCATGCATCATCATGAAATGAAGTGTTTTATAAAGTATTACTTGCACTTTTATGTGAGGTATTTGAAAAAGCGTTTATAGTCTCATTTTATGATTTTCATTCTTATCAGCAGTTAAGTTTGGAAAAAGGCATGTCTTTTGTGTTATGAGGCATTATGGGAATATAAGGGTATAAGTCATTTGTAAAATTGATTGCCTCAACTAACGTGGATTTTTGAATTAATTACACTTTTAGTCGTTGTGTTTGCATACTCGTGGGTCGAGTGCGTTTTATCGTATTTTTACTTCATTTATCAATGGGTCAATGGGTGCTAAGCCTGCGGTTTGGCATTTGTATTTGAGATGGAGTCTTTGGACAATTGTCCAGTTTTGGTAGCTCGACTTAGAGCCTTGGTTGCGATATTGGATGAGGAGCTCGACCTAGCAACCCTTCGGGGTTGAACTTGAGTTTTCGTGGGTGTATGTTTAAAGCCACTGAGCCTGACATCCCTTGCGCTTGTATTTATTGTTCCGGCGTGGGACGACTAGTTTTCCACGTCGAGGCACGTTTGGCATCGGATTGGGGTATAAGTCCTTCGTGATCAAGTATTACGATATTGGATGAGGAGCTCGACCTAGCAACCTTTCGGGGTTGAACTTGAGTTTCCGTGGGTGTATGTTTAAAGCCACTGAGCCTGACATCCCTTGCGTGTACTTTTGTTTATATGACTAGTCATAACAACATAAAATGGGCTTACTTTGTGGACCGTCACATTTTATGGAATCGGGAATCCCCCGTCACCGAAAGGTGTTGTTTTTGGGTATTGAGTTTTATTATCCAAGTTTTCGGTGACGTTTTGTATATTTGGGTTTTACCCTTGATTTATGGGTTGAGTATTATGCCCTACCCGTGTTTGAGTGTTTTGAAATATAAGGTTTAACCGTACTTTCTTAAATGGAGAGT
This sequence comes from Arctium lappa, assembly GCA_023525745.1. Taxonomy (NCBI): domain Eukaryota; kingdom Viridiplantae; phylum Streptophyta; class Magnoliopsida; order Asterales; family Asteraceae; genus Arctium; species Arctium lappa. Next base: position 147,102,367 of record CM042048.1, read on the forward strand.
TCAAGTTATATTTACACTTTGAGTGAGTTTTGGGTTAAAGCTAATTTATGAAGGGGCGGTTTACATTGGTGTCATTATCTTCAAAGTAGTTGGTTTTGGAAAATGTCCAAGTTGGTGTTCTCCGTCTAAAATGCATATTATTGGAAAACGAGTCGTTTGTATATTCAAAGCATACCTTTGAAAGATTATGAATTAAACTACATTACCTATTTTCGCAGACATCTTTATATATGTTGAAAACTCTTGAGCTCACTAGGCGTTAAACCTAACATTTTTATTTGTCGGCATGTGCAACAGGTTCCAGTTGGGAGTTGGGTTCTAGCAGTTTTATGAAGCGTAGAGCCTTACTAGACACTAAAGTAAGTAGTTGGTGAAGTCTTCCGCAATGTTGGAGATAGTGACTATCTTTGGGGTTTTAGTAGCACCCGTTTTTATCATAGGCTTTTGTATAAAATAAATGTTTGTATTGAGATTAAATCCTAATTTGTGGTTGTAGATAATTCCTTTATTGATGTATTTAGAAAATTTTAAATAAGTTGTTATTTCCAGATTTGAAGGTGTTACAATAAAATTTAAAAATAAAACATATTTTTACCTTAAAAAACACACTTTTTTCTCAATTTAATGGGGTCCAATCCCCCCACTAATTGCATAATGAATCCGCCATGTATAGAATGCTAAAAATATTTAATATTTTAATAGACTGTTTTATATAACATAAGTTTATATGACCAAACAAATATGCATTCAATGTAAAAGTTTATAATTAGTTTATTGGACGTTTTTTTGACGTCTCAACAGTTTTTTGGACACTACTGAAATAAAACGTCGTACTTAATTTATAATATATGACATTATTTAAAAAGTTTTATAAAAGAAATGTGTTTATAAGACAATTCTCAAAGTTAAAAAAAAAGTTGATATGAAACTTTATTTTGAAAAAGATTTTAAATAATAAAACGTGTGTTTCATAAACTTATTGTAACATTTTTACCATGAACGCACAATTGTCTGGTGCTAAACTTAAATCATATAAAAAGTCTATTAACACATTTAGATACTACCTGATTTAATTTGTTTAAGTGATAATGTTGATGCTTCTTCTACTAAACAATTACCAAGGACAAAGGTGGAGGTGGAGGTGGGGGTGGGGGGGGGGGGGGGGGGGTTCACAGTTTTAGTACTCTTGATTTCCAAGTTGGATGAGAACGGGATATATATTATACTCCATATCCTCACATATTCAGATATCTTGGAAGAATAATGCAGTTCTCTTTATCCAAAAAGAGGAAAGAAAAAAAAAATAATGCAGCTCTAGGAGATTTGATCAATCATCTGTTAGTAGTGGTTGTTCCCTTTTTAATTTCTTTTTATTCATGTAGTTTTAAGGAGGTGATTTCATGCATATCTTTTTAGCCTTTGCCCGGTGCTTTATTGTTTTGCAGACTCGTCAGCTTAAAAGACTGTTTAGATTAGGTTTAACATTAGATCCTTTCTTAATTGATGTATCTATACATATTTAATTTACTTGTGCACTTCTGTTTCTTACTTTTTATAACTTTAAAAGAAACGTACAATAACTTCATAAATTGATGGATACTGGGATATTAATTAAATGGAACGCTAAATCTGAAATGTTCGACGACTTTGAAGAACAGAGATTTCAACATGTAGTTTGTAAGAGCTTGTGTTCGTTAACACTTTTAAGCCTCCATAAGAAATACTTTCAAGCGAGGGTCGCTATTAGCTCCCATTACAACGTTACTTGACGGCATAAACATGAGCGTTTCGTGCCCACTTCCCGTGATCAAAGCCCTTTAGATATTTTTCTATGGAACCACTTGTCTAAGATCAAACCACGATGTGGGTGAAATTGTTGGATACGATAGTATATAGCAGTCCAGAAATTTTCATTTTCTTTTTTCTTTCAATTCATCATGGAAGAAACTTTTACGAAACCTTATCTTGTTTATCAGTATGCACTTTGTAATTATTGGAAGTGATCGACAACACTTAAAGAGCTTTGCCTTTTTAACAAGCCTTTAGCACAATTGTGCTTCAATCTTGTGCATGAACAATTCAAGAAATTTCTGCAATTTTATAAGTTTTCCATAAATTAAAAAAAAAAAAAGCATCCCAGAAATTTTCATTTTCTTTTTTCTTTCAGTTCATCATGGAAGAAACTTTTACGAAACCTTATCTTGTTTATCAGTATGCACTTTGTAATTATTGGAAGTGATCGACAACACTTAAAGAGCTTTGCCTTTTTAACAAGCCTTTACCACAATTGTGCTTCAATCTTGTGCATAAGCAATTCAAGAAATTTCTGCAATTTTATAAGTTTTCCATAAATTAAAAAAAAAAAAAAAAAAACCCATCATATGCAGGTGGCTAGCTTTCCCTACGAAAATTAAAATATGATAAATCATATGCAGGTGGCCAACATATCATATCTCTTATTCTCTTGATACATGTTTTCGACTTACAGTTGTAGCCTTTGTAAGGGAAGAGGCGAGATAATGGTTGCTAGCATTAGCAGTTATGAAAGATCAATATTCGAGGTTGAGTTCTTCTTGAAAGGAGTATGTATGTGCGCAAATAATAACGGCTTATAGAACGACAAAAATGCTTAATTATCCTAATAGATTGATTTATAAGATTTAAGTCTATAGGACACTGTTGATAATTAACCTAAACTTGTGGGTTAAATATAATCAAATATGTATGTATGTATGTAGATAGAATAGTGTAAGTATCAAAAGTAAAAATATGAAAGGATATGTCTATTAGGAAGAAAGGTGTCGTTTGGGGCTGCCGTGAATAGTTGCAACCGCCGGTAACCATCACCGATGAACAGTCGCATCGGTTCGGAGGCACATTTTCTGTGTTTATAAATAGGGTCAATGTATTGTAAAGTGTATGAACAAAAAATTACAAGTATCAATCAATTAACAAGTGTATTCGTATTATTACTTGTGATTTGTTCATCATAGCAAGATTTTCCAACAATTGGTATCAGAGCATAGGCTTCGATTTTTGGCACTCCAGGACCGGAATAAAATCAAGGAAGATAGGGGCGATTTCTGTTTATAGATTTAGAACCAAAACACAACTCCAGTGTTGATTTCTGGTTCGGACAGAAACAAAGAAGAGCAGGGAGTTCTTTGGACAAACAGATTAGGGAAAAAAGGGAAGAACACATTTGTGTGTTCTTGTTGGTTAAAAAAAAAATCAACAAGGAGGTTAATACCTTTCCCAATTTCAATGTCCCGTTTCGAAGGCAACAAATTATACGAGCACGTTAATCGATTTAGAGAGGAACAAGTGCAAGGGGTGGTCGATTAGAATTGAAGGGGAAGGAAAAATAAAGGGAAAGAAGAAGTACTGGGATTTTGAAAAATTAAAAGGTTATAATCCCAAAATAATTGAAAAATAGCAAGAAATGATCAATTATTTTGATCAAAGCAAGTAAGAACCTGATTAGCAAGTGGGTCAGGAGGCACGAACTGATTAGCAAGTAGGTCAGATACGTGCAGTAAGAGCCAGATTAGCAAGTGGGTCTGAAAATACAATATTGATTAGTAAGTTGGTCAATATTTAGCAAGTTTAGCAAGAAAAACCTGGTTAGCAAGTTAGCCAGTAGCAAATAAGATTTTTTTATTTTTCGATCAAACACAAGAGCAAGTAAACCAGAAACCATCTCGGTTCTGATTTGTAAGAAGTAAGCAAGTTAAAAGCAAGCAAGCAAACATGACAGGAAAAGCAGGTGATAAACATGATAACGCATCAAGCAGTACATCAGTTCGAGAGCAAGGAAACGTTTTACTACAATGTCCAAAATTGACTAAAACAAACTACACTACGTGGGCATTGTTGATGGAAACAATATTGAAGGCCCATGGTCTGTGGGAAACAATTGATGTTAAAAATGCGGTGGATGAGAAGAAATCACATACATCAAAGGCAATGATCTTTCAAACTTTTCCCGAAGATGTCCTAATGCAGCTAGCACAGTGCTCGACTACAAAGGAAGTTTGGGACTCAATCAAAGTTCGTTTCATTGGAGTAGACTTAGTTCAAAAGGCACGCTCGCCAACTTTGAGGAGTGAACTAGAGTCTTTAAAGATGAAAGAAAATGAAACTGTAAGTAGTTTTGCAAGCAAATTGAGCACAATATTTACAAATCTTGGAACTACACTCGAAAGCAAGATAATTGTGAGGAAACTACTCAATTCGGTTCCAAAGAAGTTTTTACCGATCGTGGCAACTATTGAACAATATCAAGATTTGGACAAAATATCGTTTGAAAAAGCCGTTGGAAGATTAACAACCTTTGAAGAACGAATCAAAAGTCAAGACATGCCAGAGTCAAATGATGAAGACAAACTTCTGATGGCAAGTTCAAACAACCAAAGCCGTGGTAAAGGGAGAGCTAAAAATTTCAACAACGAAGCCAAGGAAAGCATAAAATGCAAGAATAGTCCAAATACACGAGGAAGAAGTACGATTCAAGGAACTAAAGACAAGAGCACTTTCAAATGTTATGAATGTGGTGACTTCAGTCACTTTGCAAGGGAATGTTTGAAGTGGAAACACGATAAAGACAAGCAAGAAGAGTCTTGTCTCATTAATGATGACGAATGACCTACGCTACTGTGAAGAGCAAGATAAACGCAAGTTGAAGACCTACCTTAAACCAAAGTTTAGTTTAAGGGGGAGTGTTTATAGTTAACCTAAACTTGTGGGTTAAATATAATCAAATCAGAAAGTATGTATGTATGTATGTATTATGTAGATAGAATAGTTTAAGTATCAAAAGTAAAAATATGAAAGGATGTCTATTAGGAAGAAAGGTGTCGTTTGGGGCTGCCGTGAATAGTTGCAACCGCCGGTAACCATCACCGATGAACAGTCGCATCGGTTCGGAGGCACCTTTTCAGTGTTTATAAATAGGGTCAATGTATTGTAAAGTGTATGAACAAAAAATTACAAGTATCAATCAATTAACAAGTGTATTCATATTATTACCTGTGATTTGTTCATCATAGCAAGATTTTCCAACAGACACAAGTGTGTATCCTATGTAAAAGTGTTGCTATAAGATTATAAAGACGTTTTTGGTCGTTTTAACAAATTTTTAGGACAATTTTAAAATAAAGTGTCGTTGTGACTTTTTTACATGACACCTATGAGAACTGTCCTATAAATAAATCTTTTTATAAGATACTTGTTTTCGAATAATTTCATATAAAATATTAATATGACATTTTATTTCAAAAGTATCTTAAAAGAATTTTAATACATCCAAAAACGTCTTATAAACTTATTACAACGCTTTTATATAGGATGCATAATTGATTGATCTTATAAACATTAGTCCTATAAACAAGTTTATTATAACATTTAGACATTTTGAGCGGTCTATATTTAAACCCAATTTTGTTATAATAAAATTTTGAAGTGATCCACTACTAGAAGCTCTAGAAACTCTGGACTTTCATTATCTGAAATTACTGACGGATTTCTGATGCATTTTTTCGACGGAATGCCTTAGAATCAAAATTTTTATCAATTTTACTTAATCCTTCAGAAATTCTTGTAATCTACCGACGAAACTCCATATCTCATTCTAAAAAATAAAATTTTATGTAATTTTACAAATTCATCAGAAATAGTAACAATCAAAATCTGTCGGAAATTACACCATCGAAAAACCGTCGGAAAAGCCACCGGATATTAATGATTGGAAATTCTTCAGGAATTCATGTTTTTTTGCAAATGGTTTTCGTAGTTAACCGACGATGCTTTTCCAATGGAAATTGTCGTCGGAAAGATTTTTAGTTTCGTCGAAATGGTTGTGAAAAAAAAATACGATGTCCGGCGGATTTCCTACCGAAATGTTTGTTGGTGAAAGTACCATTTCAAGGGTGAACCTGTGAAGCCCCGAGCGAGCCAGCATTCAACCGATTTTCGCAAATAGATTTTTTTTGGGGTATGAAAGGTACACCCGCTAAAATTTGAGGGGGTGCTCCGAGATATTAGAAAATACAAGGAATATCAACCAAAAACCCAAAAAAATCCCTCGAAATCAACCGAAAAAAAAACTCTTGAAATTAACAAAAAAAAAAAACCGAAATACTATAAGTCCTTTAAAATCAACCAAAAAACATAAAAGAATCACTCGAAATATACCAAAAAGAAACTTTAAAAAATCCCTCGAAGCAGTGGAATTCGGCTAAAAACAGATCGTGCAACATTACGGGCTTTACCCGCTCGGCAAAAATTTCGTAATTCAATCACCTATGCATGATGATTAAAAGGACTGTCATCGTAGCAAATACTGTAACTACTCTTAATTATACGTGATAACAATTATATATGATTATCTGAAAACAAATTAAGGGATATCAAGTTCATCATGGTCCTAGCTAGGTTGTAATACTCCTTTTCACTGATTCAGAAACTTTTGAAATCAATTTTAGTAATGAACTTTTCAAACAAATGTTTAGTCAGTTATGCATAAAGGATTCATGCATAAATTAATTTAGGGTCAAATTAAATAATTATTAGATTACAAGCGAACTGAAATATTATGATCTTTGCTTTCTGTTTATATTGGTGAATTAATTGAAGCAATGCATGCTAAGAATATGGGGAATTAGGAAGAAGCCCCAAATGTACACAGAACCAAAAAGTAAAAAAAATTTAATAATAACCATGGATGTCTAGGTCCGCTTGTACGTACCTCGAGTAATCCCAAAGTTCCAACAGAATAGCCAGGAAATCTTCAATGACCTTGCAGGAATCAAAAGTAAAATTGATCACCAAATTATTGCTACTTCTTGGTCTACGTATAAGTGTATGAAAGAACTTTACATACATACATACATACATACATACATACATACATACATACATACATACATATATATATATATATATAGAGAGAGAGAGAGAGGGATAATTATTTAGAAACCTTCTAAAGGTTACAAACTATACAAACCCATCTAGGTCATCCAAATTTTTGATCAACGGTTGAGTAATTTTAGGACTTAAATTAATTAAGAAAATAGGGAGAAAATAAGGAAAGGGTAGTTTAAGAATAGTTTTAGGTATTTTAAATTTAAATTTTATTAATTAATTTGGATTATCTAATTATCTTACAAGAAGATATCCTTAATTTTCTCCATATTTAACTCAATCTCTCTCTCCTTCTATCTAAAAAAAATCCAGCCACCACCACCATCATCTCCATCGTCATTACTACGTCGGTGACCGAGAACCACCGCGGTTCTCCACTACTCCATCCGACGACTGTTGTGTGTTGCCGCCATCTTCCAGGAGCCTCCTTCACCACCCCACGTATTGTGACCTCCTCTCCCGAATCTTCGACGAGTTTATGAAACTTCAAGTTTATACAATGTTTGTTCGAGTTTCATAAACTGTTTTTTTTGAAATTTTCTAGTTTCATAAACGGTTTCATATATTTTCATAAACGGTTTCATATATTTTTCTCCCATATGAATAATCATATTTTAAAGTTTCATATATTTTTCTCTCATATAATGATATGAATATTCAGATTTTTTCGAAATAATCATATATTTTTTAACTTTCATATATTTTTCTCCTATATGAATAATAAGATTTTTCAGTTTCATACATTTATCCAATATGAATAATTAGATGATGAGACGTGAAAATTTTAAAAAAACATTTTATGAAACCAAAAAAACTTGAAACTTTAAAAAAAACAGTTTATATATGAAAGTCAAAAAAATTATGAAACTCGTCAGAAATGGGGAGATCGTCGGAGTGGGAGGAGGTCACCCAGAAGTAGGAGGACGTCACTAAAAGTGGATGGTGACGGTGGATCGTGAGTGTGTGTGAGAGAAAGATGGAGAGATAATTAAGAAAGTTAATTTTTTCCTAAAATTACGAAATTTGTAAAAAGACATAAATGCCCTGGTTTGTATTTTTTGTAACCTTTAGAAGATTTGCAAATGAAGATGTCTCTCTCTCTCTCTCTCTCTCTCTCTCTCTCTCTATATATATATATATATATAGGCGCGTAATCAAATGAGAACTTGATAATTTGTGATAACTGTGAGATCCAACGTGAGTCACTCATTTAATATAATTAATATTGTATTTAAAATAAAAGAAAAGGATAATTTGGTAAATTGACAATTTGGATTTTTTAATAAATAAATTCCTTATTTTACTCCTTCCAATTATACTATACGGTTACCTAATATAATTAATTTAATATATCATAATTTATAATTTTGAAATACCTTATAGTTGGAAAATCTTGTGGTATCACAGTGTGATTCATTGTTAGTTTGTGTCATACAGTTAGAAAATATTTTGGTATCACAGTGTGATTCATTGTTGGTTGCGTCTTACGGTTACAAAATCTTTTGGTATCACAATGTGATTCATTGTTTGTTTGTGCCTTACGGTTAGAAAATCTTTTGGTATCACAATGTGATTCATTGTTGGTTGCACCTTATGGTTACAAAATCTTTTGCTATCACAGTGTGATTCATTGTTTGTTTGTTTGTCCCTTACAGTTAGAAAATCTTTTGGTATCACAGTATGATTCATTGATGATTTATGTTTTATGGTTAAAAATAATTGGGTATCACAATGGTGTATCACATTGTATTTTTCCGGAATTATGTTCAGAGGAGATAAGAGAGAGGATAGAGGATAGAGAAAATTTTCACAATACTTAATATGCCCTTCAATTAAAATTTTAAATCAAAATTACGAAATTTATAAATTTCCTAAATTATTCTTTAATTTGTGGTTGAGAATGGATCTCACAGTTACCACAAACAAATGAGTTCTCCCTTGAATGGCCCCCTATATATATATATATATATATTTCTACCACATATGTTTTTCTTCTTTGTAATGGTTATGTCTTAAGAACAATTACGGGTTTTTTACCGAACGTTAACCAGGTAAGCGCTTAAATAGTCACTTACCTCATCGGTGAGCATGGCAAGGAGAGAAAACTATACCTAGTATGGCAAGAATCGAGAGTTTACCTAGTATGTGAGTGAGGGTGGTGACACAACCCAGTTAATTAGCACTTATCGGGTAAGACACATTTACCAACAATCTTACTATGTTTTTTGATAGCTGAGAATGTTACCTATTAAAATAAGTTAGGGTGGTGACTCTTACCAGGTTAGCGTTTAATAAACGACCCTTAGTCACACATGTAAAGTGGATGCTTGAAAAAAAGTGTGACACAAAGTTTTGAGGACATACGAATGTCAGCATTCAAAGTGTATGTTGTAGATCGTCTACGATGTGCAATATTGTGGATATGACGTCTGATTTTCACAGATGTTTTGGAAAATTAATTAGCATGCACAATTGTGCCCCTATTAATGGAGCACTGTGATACACTCGGAAAACCTTGATTTTAGGATTCAATTTGTAAAAGGATACTTCGGGTTTTTATATAAATATCACTACATAATAAATGACTTTTACCCACAAAAATAACCCAGGGAAATTTTCGTTGGTGATTACCGATGAATCATTTACAAAATACCAGTCCAGTCCAGTCCAGTCCAGTCCAGTCCAGTCCAGTCCAGTCCGTCCACAAAATCCTTGGGTAATCTATTACTGACTTGAATTTCCAACCAACAGATTTACCCACCAACTTTTATGATGAACCATCCCTTTAGCGACGGTTTTCTGACGTCCCATTAACTCAAAGAGCACGAGAAAAATTATCCAACTCATGATTTAGAGTTAGCGGCGGTAGTTTTTGCATTAAATTTGTGGTGGCACTATCTTTATGGCACAAGGTGTAACATTTTCAGCGACCATAAAAGCTTGAAATACACCTTCGATCAGAAATAACTAAATATGTGTCAAAGAAGATGGCTAGAGTTTCTGAAACAATTAGGACTACGAATTGATTTACTACCCCGGTAAGGCGAATGTGATAGAGGATACCTTAGGTCAGAAAGGACATATTAGGGGTGTTCAAGTGTCGCTCACAATGATCGATGTAGTGTCAAGCTTAATCGGGAAAACCAAGGCGTGCCAAGTCGAGACCCTCCTAGAAAGAAAATCTCAAAACGGAAGTCATGGTGGAACACCATGACTTGTTGACGGAAGATGGTCGTGGTCTCAAGCTTTTCCAAGGTCGAATATGGGTATCGAAGTTAAGAGGAAACCGGGAATTGCTCCTAGAAGACACCCACAAATCCAAGTATTTTATTCATCCCAGTAGCATGAAAATGTACATAGATTTAAAGTTAAATCACTGGTGGCCCGTCATGAAGCTAAATGTGGCAAATTATGTGGAAAAATGTGTTAATTATTTGCCTTCAAGTAAAAGAGGAACACTAAAAGCAATATGGCGGAACTAGGATTTTCGCCGACCCGTGCACCTTTAAGGTGATCAAAGGCCTGCAAAATCGTCCGATGTGTTTTTAGCTGAATTCCACGATTTCGAGGGGTTTTTTAAATTTTTTGGTTGATTTCGAGGGATTTTCAATTTATTTGGCTGATTTTGAAGGACTTTTCTTGTTTTTTTGGTTGACTTCGAGAGATTTATTCAGTTTTTTGGTTGATTTCAAGGTACTTTTTCGATGTTTTGGTTAAATGTTACTTATATTTTCTAATATCTCGGAGTAGCCCTCAAAGTTACGAGTGCAACTTTCATACCTTAAAAAGTTCAACTTTTGAAAATTAAGTTGAGCTCGTGAACGAAATCATTTGGGGCTTCATACGTCCCCGACCTCCTACTAGACAATTTTCCTAAGCAATTAAATATTTCTTTCAATTAATCAAAAAGTTGTATATTGGATGCCAAATTCGGAAAACACACCTCTTTCTTGTGCAATCTGGACAAGCAAAGGTCCAAATTAAGCGTTTTATGGTTGTTGATGTTAGAAGATTATTATTAAAAATTACAAGTGCAAAGAGGTATCATTTAGGATAGCGAGTCAAGGTGCAAGGATCTTTTCGAATTGGTGGACCATCTCTTTTTGCTTTGTCCGTAGGCCTTTTTTTAGTAGACTTCTTTAAGATGGTTGATGGAGCTTTGGGTTGGATCCAAAAAATTCAAGATATTAGAAGAAAGATTGGCACTTTGTTGTGGTTAATTTGGATGAAATTAAGGAAACAACAATAACTTCAATAATAACAGCAAATCACATTCAAAGTAAATTTCTAAACCCTAAATAATTAAAACATTTTTTTAAATATTAAATTCCATCGGTAATCCGTCACAAATCACCGACGGATTACCGACGGAATTTAATATTTTTTTTGTTTTTTGAATTCTAATACGCGTATGAGGTTTTAAGGATGATATTTGTCTTATTTGGTTTATATGTGTGTATGTATATATGAATAATAGTATATATGTGTATGTATATGTCGGTACATAAGTCCGTCGGTAATCCGTCGGCAAAAATAAGGTCGTCGGTAAAATACGTCCGTAGGTAATCCGTCGATAAATCAAGTCGTCGGTAATCCGTCGGGAAATAATGATCCGTCGATAATCCTTGCCGTTGGTAATCCGTCGGTAAATCAAATGTCTACCAGATAATTTCCGACGACAATTACCGACGGATCTTACCCATGGCCGACTCCTATTATGGCCCTTATACATGCTGCTACGATGGTATACCAACGAATTACCAACGGATCACGCCATCGTAATTATTGTTTTTTTTGTGGACGCTTTTCCAACGGAAATTGTCATCGGAAAGATTTTTAGTTTCGTCGAAGTGGTTGTTGAAAAAAATATGATGTCCTATGGATTTCCTACGGAAATGTTTGTTAGTGAAAGTAACATTTCAAGGTGGACCTGTGAAGGCCCGAGCAAGCCAGGGCCCCGTTCAACCGATTTTCGCAAGTAGATATTTTTGTTGGGGTATGAAAGGTACACCCGCTAAAGTTTGAGTGGTGATCTGAGATATTAGAAAATACAAGAAATATCAACCAAAACCCAAAAAAGTCTCTCGAAATCAACCAAAAAGAAAGTTTAAAAAATCCCTCGAAACAGTGGAAGTCGGCTAAAAACAGATCGTGCAAGATTATGGGCTTTACCCGCTCGGCAAAAATTTCGGTTCCACACTGCCTTTTTTGTTGTGTAATTAAATCACCTATGGATGATAATTAAAAGGACTAAGGTCATCGTAGAAGAAACTTTAACTACTCTTAATTATGTAACAATTATATATGATTATCTGAAAACAAATTAAGGGATATCAAGTTCCATCATGGTCCTAGCTAGGTTGTCATACTCCTTTCACTGATTCACAAACTTTTGAAATCAATTTTAGTAATGAACTTTTCAGACAAATGTTTAGTCGGTTATGCATAAGGGATTCATGCATAAATTAATTTAGGGTCAAATTAAATAATTATTAGATTACAGAATAGTGATAATTGATATAAGCGACGACATATTATGATCATTGCTTTCTGTTTATATCGGTGAATTAATTGAAGCAATGCATGCTAAGAACATGGGGAATTAGGAAGAAGCCACAAATGTACACTGAACCAAAAAGTATAAAAAAAAATTAACCATGGATGTCTAGGTCAGTTTTTACATACCTCGAGTAATCCCAGAGGTCCAACAGAATAGCCGGGAAATCTCCAATGACCTTGCATGAATCAAAAGTAAACTTGATCACCAAATTATTGCTACTTCTTTGGCCTAATCATATGAGACCTTATTAGATTGTGGTAACTATGAGATCCAATTTCATCCATCCATCTAATATTATTTTATTTTTTTATTTATTAATATTGAAGGATATTTTGGTCATTTGAAAAATTAAATAATATTAAAAACAAAATTGTAACTGAAAAAATCAATCATTTATAAATTAAATATATTGTTTATGTTAAGGATAAAATCCCAATTCAATCAAGCAATTCTCATCAATATGAACAACAATGTCTAGAGAGAGAGAGAGTAGATAGAGAAAGTAGATCTTGAATATGAACGACAAGTCTGAATGTTTACAATGACGTGCTTCCAAGATTCTTACCCACAAGATTACAAAGCAAACCTATTTATACCACCTATCTAACAAAGACTTAACAACCAAGTAAACTAAACACCTTTGACTTTCTAAGACATTGACATTGTTGACTTTTACATCTTTGACTTTCCTCATTAAATCTTGGATACAATATTTAGACTTAACAATCTCCCCCTTTGTATTCAAGATTTAATAAAATTTTGACACTGAACTTCAGCACTTGATTCTTCAGGTTTTGTTTCTTTAACTTTGAACTTTGAAGCTTTCACAGTCTTTACACTTTCAGTCTTTGAAGAATCTTGAAAAGTCTTTTACACTTTGAAGCTTTGAAAGTCAACAAGTCTTGAACGCGAATCTGAAATCTTGAAATTTTTGAAAATCTTTGACAACTTTGAAACAACTGTTCTTCGAACAATGAAACAACTTTGAAAGCTTTATCTCTGAAATTTCTTTCATCTCTGAGCAAAATTGTATCTTCATCACTTTGATCTCTGGACTGTCTTGAACTTTGAAATCTTTATCTCTGAAATTTCTTTCATCTCTGAGCAAAATTGTATCTTCATCACTTTGAAATCCTGTCTTGAACTTTGAATTTGAAATTCTGTCTTGAATTTGGAACTTGATCTTTGTAAAATTCTCCCCATTTTTGATGATTGAGAGCATCATAATCATCAAAATTTCATCAATTTCAGCACAGACTTTGATTTCCCCCTTTTTAAATAAAGTAACAATCTCCCCTTTTGACAGTCTCCGCTCTTTGACCTGAATAGCCGTCAATTCATGAAATGTATATATCCGAATCTTTTCAAATTCAGACATAATGAACGAGGTAACCCTGAATCAACAAATGAAACAGTTAGGAATGCCTGTCAATAACACAAAGTCACTGTGTACAACAAATATACAATTTAAGGAGCTGATTTGAAGATGACTCCCCAGGACTTCCATTCAATCATTGAAAAACACAAGGTTTATCTTTGAATGTTCTGACAAAAAAAACAAATTTTTAGTGTGCTCGTGCTTGTGTATGAAAAAATTTAGCACAATGATTGTGTTTTATAAGGCTCAAATTGTGTAAACTGTTGAGACAGCAACATGTATTACACGGACTCAATGTGCATGAAAGAAGTGTGAAGGTGGGGCTACTTTCCTTCTTTTTCAATATCTAAATCTTCCGAGTGAAGATTAGATAGCATATATGTTGCGTCCCCAAAGAAAATGAAACATTTCTTTGTAAAGAAAGAAATGAGTGGCTAGTGGGGTAATTGCAAGAGTTGGCATGGGCTCACTGCCTATTTCAATGATGGTCACCAAAGAATGTGAACCAATCAGTAGATGTGGCTGCCCGGCTCAAAAAGTATTTGGTGCAGAGTTCTGATATTCTTTTAACTCTGTTCTCACACCCTCTTTCTTTTTATCATTTAAGCTTACTTCTAACCAAACTCTCATTTCCATTTTACCGCTCAGCACAATCAGAATAACTCAACCGGATGAGTTATCTCCCCCACTCTTTGATTTTGACCCCTCACCCCTCAATCACTCAAGGATAACTTCCTGGGTAGGAAACACTGGTTGACGTGAATCCATGGAAGTTCTGTTTAAGCTCACACACGAATCCCATGTAGTTCCTAAGAAGATTTGTTGCTCAACAGTTTAACTTGAACATTTAAGCTCAAAATATGATAACATAATCAGAATGTATGCTCATTTAAAAATATGAATTAAATTTGAGCATTTGAACTTTGAATATTTCTCAAAACAAGGATATTGAATGAATGAAATGAAGTCAAGAGAATTGTTTTGAGAATCTGACAATGTATAGATCAGATCAAATGAAATGGTTAGGGTATCAAAGAACTGGATATTTTGTTTATATGAACGAATATAAATAATTTATCAATGAAAGCACAAGAATTAGAAATAATGATTGATGCTCAACAACATTGAAATTCAAACGAGGGTATTACCATCAAAAAATTGGTTTATTATGAGACATGGTAATAACAATTTCAAAAGAAGTACTGAACCGATGTGTGTAAATACTTGACATTATATGGAAAAGACAATATACGAGTATTGATCTTTGGAAACACACGGTCAGTTAAAAATTAAGCTCAAATTTTGAAAAAACATTTAAAAACTCGCTTCTGAATTCATGAAATCCTTTTAGAATAGAGAAGTGGTTTGAACATTTAAGAACATGTTTTTCATGCTTGAAAGTTGTTTTTCTTTCAAACAATCAGAGATCTAGGACAGAAGATAGTTACCTTTAAGCTCCCCCTCAAATCATGAAATAATGATTTGGTTCTTTTAAGCTTCCCTTGGATTTTAGCATAATATTCTTCTTTGATCGTTTAAAAACGGGTCTTGATCTGTCATGTGATCAGAAGCTATTTTATTCACAACATTTATTAAAAATAAAATAAAATGACAGAAAGCAGTAAAACAGTTTAAAGTATGAGTTCTGATCTGAAGTAATCAGAAGTCATCACCTTTACTCCCCCTTAAATTAGGCATCTGAAATATGTCAGTTAAAACACAAGATAGAGATCAATACAACTTCCTTTTGAAGTGTAGACCGTCATATCGTAAGTATATTTCAATGAAAAAGTACAGGATAGAGATCAAGACAACTCCCTTGTGAAGTGTAGACCATCATATCTTATCGGATGCAAAATACAGGAGTAAGGTCTTTTGATCGCTGAGGTCCGAGTCCTAAACTGTTGTGTTTAGAAGTCATAGTCTTTCAGCTTTGAAGTCCGGGTTTTGAATTGCTTTGTTCAAAAACCATTGTGCTCTTACTCCCTCTTGACTTGAGGTGCCTGCAACACAGAATCAGTTTTCTTCTTTGGTACCCACTGGTATTTGGGTCCACGAATGTTAGTTGCAGTTCTTGTAGGGGTAATAGAGTAAGAACCATACCAGAAATGATCACTCTTTTTGTGAATATAATCATGTGTAAAGCAATAAAAACAATAATTTTTATTACCTGAAAACCTGAGTAATTGATCTTTTGAGTATACATGGTCAGGTTTACCTTTATGCTCTTTGTTCTTCTTTGCTTTATGTTCATGTATACATGATGTGTTTCTTTTCAGCACATCTTCCTTGTCATCCTTGACTGATTTCTTTTTCCATATCTTTTCCTCTTTCTTGTAACTTCTTCTTCTCGGATATGTACGTGAACCATCTAGGTATCTATCATAAAAAATATTAGATCTACGAATCTGATCAAAAGATTTAATTGACCTTTGTGAAGAGACAGATTTCTGATTTGAACTTGAAGCAGACTTTTCAAGCTCTTTGATCTTTGATGCAAAATTGTCTCTTTCTATAACAAGCAAGTCAATCTTCTTCGAGAATTCAGACTTCGTTTTCTGCTCTTTTAGTGCAGTTTCAGATAGTTCAGATAACTTTGAAGTCAGCTTTTTGATTTCATTCTCAAATATGCACCTTTCTTCTTCAAATCCTTTCTATGAATCATTTCTTTGGCCAGATAGTTCCTTAAAAAATCCCACATTCTTTTGTTCAATGACCTTCTTTTCTTGAACAAACTTCTCTCTTTCCAAAATAAGTACTTTCTCAAAATCGGAAACTTGTTGAGAAAGTTTAATGCATTTAAGATCAACTGACTTCTTCTCTTCAAAACATTTTCTTGAGAAATCTGACAACTTCTTTGAAAAACTTTTCTTTTCAGTATCAAAATCAGCTTTATTTTCAGCAAGCTTTTGTTCCAAATCAGATATATTCTTTCTTAGTTCAGCATTCTTAGATTCCAATCTCATTATCTTCTCATCATTCAGCCCAGAAGTTCTTTGCAGAAGATCTTCATTGATTGTCTTTAAAGCACTAATTTCTTCTTTCAGTATGATAATTTCAGCAAAATATTTTTTTGACTTTTGCGAGTGAAAGTCAACAGCATATCCCAGATTAACTTTCTTTAATTCAAGCTTTCTATTCTTCTCTTCAAGATCTGTAAAAAATCCCATTTTTAATGAGTGATCAACTTGATATGAAAGATCGTTCCCAAACTGTAAATCTATAAATCAAAAATCAGATCGAATTGAAATCTTTCGCAACTGTTAGATCATTTTTAATTGTAACCTTTGTATTTATTTTACTGTTAGGACTGAAAGTCCGGTGTGTTGAAAGTGGAATAAAGTATTTATAAGGGTGCATAATGTAATTCTTTAATAGTTGATTAATTAGATGGGCCCAAGCCCATAAAGCCCAATTGCTTGTAAAGCCTAAGTATATAAAGGCTTATTTAGTTCATAATTAGGGTTCAACAGTTTAGTTTAGAAATTCATTATTCAGTTTACTAGTCATTAGGTTTACATACCCTTATCAGAAATTCTATCTGTAAACCTAAACCCTTTGAAGTATTATCAATCATATGACTAGTTTCTGTGATCTAAAATCTGTTCATCCTTGATTGCTGTTATTCTGATTTGCACTGCAACTGGGATCTACAATTGGTATCAGAGCAAAGAGACTAAAGGTTTGATCCAGAAAAAGGTTTGTCTAAAACCTTATAATCAATTATTTGTGTTAATTGCTTTTATGTGCTTTAATTGGTTACTGTTTATGTGTTTATTGATCGATTGTATCGGTCTAATGTGTTTCTGAAAATCAGTTTATCGGTCTGTTGTGGTTATTGTTTATCGGTCTGAGTTAAATATTTTTCTGGAAAATTAATACTCTCGGTCGATAGGTTGATAAATCGATTTCTTGGTTTTTTTGTGTTAATCTGCTGTTCGATCGATTGTTTTCTGGGTTGATTGTTCATCGAGTTCATCGGTGTATTCTTCGACAATATCGGTCGTATCTGTTTTTTTTTTGTGTTTATCGTTTAATTTGTCTTTCGACCTGAGCCCTTCGACCGAATAAGAGTCTCTCCGGTCTTGTCCTTTGACCGGATATGTGTATCCCCGGTCTTGTCCTTCGACCAGATACGTGTATCCCCGGTCGTATCATTCGACCGAATAAGAGTATTCCCCGGTCTTATCCATTCGACCGGTCACTTGTACTCCGGTCTTGCACCTTCGACCGGGGAGTTATAATTCCTTCGACCGGACCTTATCTTTCCCGGTCTTTCCTTCGACCGGAACTTAGCATATCCGGTCTTACCCTTCGGCCGGGTTCTTGCTACTCCGGTCTTTCCTTCGACCGGGTGTTTTAAAAAAAAAAAAATAAATAAATAAAATAAAATAAAAGGTCAAATTTTTTTGTCTCACGATCTTTTTGCAGTGTATCTTTTTTAGCCCCCGTACTTCAAGGATTCAGCGTGTCGTTTGTGACCCTAAACTTTCAAGTTTCACATTTTGTCACTTTTGGTCCCTGCACTTTCAAGTTTCATCTTTCTTCAGTCTAGTCAATTCGTACAAAATGGTGAGCCCACCAATGTTGCGGTCCAAAGGAGAATATGAAAGGCGGAAAGCTGATTTTCTGGATTTTGTTGACGAACATGAGGTTGGTCCCTACATCAGATTATCATTGACTGAAGGAGAGAACCAATCCTAAATTTCGCCAGAAGCTTCTCCTGTGGAAAAGGAACAAGGAGAGAGGGCCAATAATAATGCTCGAAATTATATGAAACATAGTATCTGTAATGAATTTATTAGTGACATTTTTAGTGAAATTATTGGTCAAATAAATACTAACAACATGACAGGAAAAGAGCTGTGGGATTGTGCTGAATGGTTGGTGTTAGGGACAAAGGGTTTATTAACAGGAAGAGAATCGGAAGCTGAGAACTCTGAGCTAAAAGGAAAGATCTCTATTTTGGAAGCTAAAACTCAGCAAATAGTCTCTGTTGAAAGTTCTGAGGAAAAGATTTCTGAACTGAAAGATGCAAATGCAGATCTTCAAAAGCGTTTATCTGATTTGGAGCAACTGCTTGCTAAACACAAATCTGATTTTGAGACTAAAGAGAAATCTTTCGCAAAGAAGTTCTCAGAATTCTCGAGAAAATGTGCTGAGGAGAAGAAAGAAGTTGAACTGAAATTCATAAAACTTTCTCAGCAAGTTTCTGCTTTCAAGAAACTAATCATTCTTGAAAGAGAAAAGTTTGCAAAAGAAAAGAAGGCCATTGAACAGAAGAATGTTGGATTCTTCAAGGAAATATCCGGCAAAAGAAATGATGCTGAAAAGGGATTTGAAGAAGAACGAAGCATCTTTGAGACTGAGATTAAAAAGATAATGCCAAGCTATCTGAACTATCTGAGAAGGCACTAAAATAGCAGAAAACGAAGTCTGAGTTCACGAAGAAGATTGACCTGCTTGTCCAAGAAAGAGAAAACTTCGCTTCAACGATTAAAGTGCTTGAAAAGTCTGTATCAAGTTCAAATCAGAAACCTGTCTCTTCACAAAGGTCAGCTAAATCTTTTGATCAGATTCGTAAAACTAACCTTTTCTATGATAGAAATATAGATGGTTCAGGTATACATCAAAGAAGAAGGAGATACAAAGATGAGGAACTGGTCTGGAAGAAGAAACCAGTTGAAGATGAGCTGAAAGAAAAAGAATCATGTGTATATGCGGTCAATGCCAAGAAGAACAAAGTACATAAAGGTAAACCTGATCATATCTACTCGAGAGATCAATTACTCAGGTTCTCAGGTAAGAAATACCACTGTTCTTATTGTCATACACATGATCACATTCACAAAACCAGTGATCATTTCTGGTATGGTTCTTATTCTATATCCCCCACACGAACTGCAACTAACATTCATGGACCCAAATACCAGTGGGTACCAAAACCGAAAACTGATTCTTTGTTGCAGGCACCTACTGTCAAGGGGGAGTAGAAGAATGATGGCTTCTAAGTAAATCAGCTTAGAACCCGGACTTCAACGAACTTTGGCTTCTGATTACATGACAGATCAGGACCCGTTCTTCAACGTTTAGACCTGGATATTTTGCAAATATTCAGGGGGAGCTTAATAGATCTATATCGTTCTATCATGATTTTAAGGGGAGCTTAATAGGTAAATATCTTCTAATCCTAGATCTCTGATTGTTTGAAAGAAGAACACCTTTCAAGCATGAAAAACAGTTTTTGAAATGTTCAAACCACTTCTGATTCTCAAAAGGTTTCATGAATCTAGAAGTGTGAATTTAAATGTTTTTCAATTCTTGAGCTTTAATGTTTAACTGACTGTGTGTTTCTAAAGATCAATACTTGCGTATTATCTTATCCTTATACTGTAACGTATTCACACACACATGTTCAGTACTTCATTTGTATTTGTTATTACCATGTCTCATAGCGAAACAATTTTTTCGATGGTAATACCCCCGCTTGAAATTCAATGTTGTTGAGCATCTATCATTATTTCTAAATTTGTGCTTTCATTGCTAAATTGTTTATATTTGTTCATATAAACAAAATATCCAATTCTTTGATACCCTATCCATTTTATTTGATCTGATTGATACACTGTCAGATTCTTAAAACAATGCTCTTGATTTCATTCAATATATCTGTTTTGATAAATCTTCAAATTTCAATTGCTCAAATCTTATGAGCATACATTTTGACAGTGTTATCATACATTCTGTGCTTAAATGTTCAAGTTAAACTGTTGAATAACTATTTTTTAGGACTTACATGGGATTTGTGTGAGAACTTAAATAGTACTTCCATGGATTCACGTTAACCAGTGTTTCCTACCCCGGAAGTTATCCTAGAGTGATTTGAGGGGTGAGGAGTCATAAATCAAAGAGTGGGGGAGAAAACTCATCGGGTTGAGTTTTTCTCATTGTGTGGAGCGGAAAATGGAAAAGAGAGTTTGGTTAGAAGTGGGCTTCAATGATAAAAAGAAAGAGGGTGTGAGAACTTAGTTAAAAGAATATGAAAACTCTGCACCAACCACTTTCTGAGTCGGGCAGCCACATATTCTGATTGGTTCACATTCTTTGGTGACCATCATTGAAAAGGCACCTAGCCCATGCCAACTCTTGCATACAACCCCACCAACCACTCGTTTCTTTCTTAACAAAGAAATGTTTTATTTTCCTTGGGGACGCAACATATCTGCTATCTAGTCTTCACTCGGAAGATTTAGATATTGAAAAAGAAGGAAAGTTGTCCCACCTTCGCATCTCTTTCATGCACATTGAGTCCGTGTAATATCTGTTGTTGTCTCAACAGTTTACACAATTTGAGCCTGATATAGCTAAGTAGCTTCAATCATTCATACACTTGCACGAGCACACAAGGAATGAGTTTTCTTGTCTTAACATTCATAGAAAATTCCTTTGTGGTTTTTCGATGATTGAATGGAAGCCCTGGGGGAGTGAACATCACAAAAGCTCCTTTACAAAGTACATCTGTTGTACAAAGTGGCTCCGTGCTACTTACAGGCATACTAACTGTTTCATCTGTTGAATCAGGGTTACATTGTTCATTATGTCTGAATTTGAAAAGATTCGGATATATAGATTCATGAATTGACGGATAATCAGATCAACGGGCGGAGAATGCCAAATTTTCATAGAGGGGAGATCAAAGAAAGTGCTGAAATTGAAGAGTTTTGAAGATCATGATGCTCACAATCATCAAAAAGGGGGAGAAATGTTTACAATGTTCAATTTCAAAGTTTTGAAGAAAGAAAGTTTGCTAGTTTGCTTTTCTGAAGACGGTCTAAAGATCAAAGAGATGAAGATATGAGTTTGTCTGAAGACAGTGAATATTTCAAAGATTGAAGATTTCAAAGTCTATATTGATTCTTTCCCGTATCATGTGGTGTCTGCTTCAAATTTGTTTATCATTTCTCCTACGAGTTGATTGAAACAAGTTCTTAAATTTAAAGCTTATTCAACTCGCGGTTCAAAGACAGATTCTTTGTTTTAAACTGAAGATGCACCGTGGAATGTCAAGTAACTCTCACATTATCCTTCTTGTGTGCTGATCCGATGTGATTGAGTTTTTACAGCTGAAAGCTGCTTGATAGTGCGTTCAGTCGATGTTACTGTACATTGAATCTGGTTACAAAGTTGATACTATGAAGATCAAGAGCTTTATTCAAGGGGGAGCGTGGAAATTCATGAAGACATGCAACACCAAAGTTCTTCAAAGATTCAAGAGGGAAAGAAGATCAAGGCCTAAAGTTTTTCATGTTGATAAATGCTTTATTCAACTTTAGGGGGAGATTGTTAGGACTGAAAGTCCGGTGTGTTGAAAGTGGAATAAAGTATTTATAAGGGTGCATAATGTAATTCTTTAATAGTTGATTAATTAGATGGGCCCAAGCCCATAAAGCCCAATTGCTTGTAAAGCCTAAGTATATAAAGGCTTATTTAGTTCATAATTAGGGTTGAACAGTTTAGTTTAGAAATTCATTATTCAGTTTACTAGTCATTAGGTTTACATACCCTTATCAGAAATTCTCTCTGTAAACCTAAACCCTTTGAAGTATTATCAATCATATGACTAGTTGTTGTGATCTAAAATCTGTTCATCTTTGATTGCTGTTATTCTGATTTGCACTGCAACTGGGATCTACATTTACCTTGTGGGTTTATAAGCCCTTGACTTAGTAGTTTTTGATAAGAGAAGATTACATTTTCATATCTTGAATATAGAACTACTTTTGGCTCCATATTCACTTTCTCTCTCTAGAATCTTTAGATCGTGTGTTCACAATTGGTATCAGAGCAGGTTAGATTTTGAGAGATTTGAGAGTAGAGTACTAATTTCATGTTATCAGATCAATCGGTTTTCTAAATCGTTAGAATTTTTTTTAAGAAAATCGTTTTCTGGAAATTTCTTTAGATCTAGGTTGATTTTCTGAACGATTTTCAGTGTCTTTTGATTCAATTGCTTCGGAATTCAGTTTAGAACAAGTTTTTTTCTTGTTTCGTGCAAAGATTTGATCATTTTGTAATCGAATTTGTCAATTTTGTAAATTCCAGAAAAGTTCTCGAGTTCTCTGTTCTTCGCGAATTCTTGCTGAATTTTGATGTTTGATCTATATTTGGATTAGTTTTGGATTATGAACATGTTTCTAAATGAATTCCGCGAGAGTGTTTTGAGGAATTTTGGACTTTTGTGATTTTCTTCGTTCGTAAACTTGACATAATTGATTTTCGGTTCATTCATAAGGGTTTTCGGGTTATTCATCAGAGTTTTCGGTTCATTCTTCAGGGTTTTCGGTTCATTCATAATAGATTTCGGGTTCTCATCTGGTTTTTGGGTATTTCAGGAAGTTTTCAAAATTTTCTTTTCGGCTAAGTTTTTTTATATCTACTCAGTATCACACTTAGTTTTTCGGTTTCTTCTTCAACCGAGAAGCTAGGTTTTTGGTCCCCCCTATAACCGAAAGGTTTGGTATTCGGTTTCTTCAATAACTGAAAAAGGTGGTTTTCGGTTCTTATTTTCTTCAGCCGAAAAGCATTCTGCTTTTATTCAGCATGTCTCTTCAATCACAAGTTTATAAGAATGAATTGATGATGTCTCTCGGGACAGATACTCGTCCCCCTGTGCTTATCAATGAGAATGAGTATTCTCAATGGAGAGATCGATTTATTAATTTTCTTGAGAGACAACAGAATGGGGATTACATGGTTCGAGCTTTAACAAATCCTCCTTTTGAGAGACCTGTCAAGATCATTCCAGCCACTGCTAATACTGATCAAACCACAATACTAAAGCCAGTTGATGAGTACAATGAAGAAGAATCTTTAAAGTACAACGGAGAAAGAATTGCTAAGTCTAATCTCATTCTTGCCTTGCCAAATCACATATACAATCGTGTAGATTGTTACAAGAACAATCTAATGCTCATGTGGACTCATTTGGAGAAAATCATGTTTGGCTCAGTGGTGGCTACTCAACTTCGAAAAACGAGATATATGAACAGTTTTGAGGAGTTCAAAGCAAAGAGTGGGGAGGATTTGAAGACTGTCTTTGATAGATTATGTGCTGTGATAAATGATTTATACAAGATTAGTGTGGAAAAGTCCCCGTTGGAAACAAACTTAAAGTTTCTAAACGCTCTTCAACCTGAATGGACAAAGGCATGTCATAGACTCTGTATTGATCCAAAGATTTCAATCATGCCAATTCAAGAAATGTTTGAAATTCTCCTGAATGAAGAAAATCTGATTGTGGCAAAGAAAGAAAAGCAAGAAAAGAAGCAGAAAGAAAAAGATGTAGATCCTATTGCTCTAATGACTGCAAAATTTACTTAGCAAGCTTTTGAGAATGCTTATGATGGGAATATTGATGATGAAGGAGAAGCTCTTCAAAGAGCAGTGATCTTACTTTCTCAGCAGTTTGCACGAAAGTTTCCTAACCGGGCCAGCTCCAACAACAATCTTCGACTTTCATAGGGGTCAAGGAAGGTGGATTTTTCTGGGTCAAAGACTATCTATCCAAAGCCTGATCATCCAAAGCTTGTGGAAGAAAAGAGGGATGAGAAGAAACCTCCCACATGCTACAATTGTGGTAAAGTAGGTCATTACTCTAAAGAATGCCGAACAAAGGTGGTTCGTGATTCTACCTACTATCAAAAGAAGGCTGATATGTTGAAAAAGAAGGAAAGTGGAGCTGTTCTCTTAGTTGAGGAAGAATCATTCATCGATTTCTCTGATAATGAAGAAGAAAAAGAGGAAACTACAGCAATGTGCTTTATCGGTGATGATCAATCTGATGATGAGGATGATGATTCAACTGATGAGTCTGAGGTATATTCTGACTTAGAAATTAAATTCATTATCTCTCAGTTTGATACTATCATTTCTGCCCTGCAAAAATTTCGAAAAATGCTTAAATCTGAAAAGGAAGTGAGTCAAGAAAAGTCTTATAAAATTGAAAAATTACAAATATCTTTGGAAGATCAAAAATTGATTCTAAACGATACCAAAGAAAATTTGCAAAATAAAATAAATGAGTTGGAAAGTTCAAACAAGACTTATCTTGATTCATTGACTAACTTGACCACTTCTAAAAATGAGCTTTCAAATAACATTGTGGATTTAGAAGAAAAATTATATATGAGAGCTCAATCTGAACAAACAATCAATATGAATAAACCTCGTAGTTATGAGTCCATTAAAGAAAAGTGGGGGCTTGGATATGAAAGTCCTAAATATTTAAATTTAGCCATTAACAAATCCCCCACTATATATCACTTTGAATATTTGAGACTTGCTCGTTATGCTCCCCAATTTAGAATAGATTGGATGAATGAAAAGCAAATCTTAGATATTGAGGCTAAGAAAAGAACGAAAAACACTAGAATGGAACTCCCATTTGTTTATTCGCGTGAAAATGCAAAATATTTTCCTGATCCTCAAAAGAAAAAGAAATCTGGAATATTTTTAAATACAAACTCATCTAACAAAACAACTTTACCAAACAACTATTTTGATTCTTATATTGTAAACAAAAATGAGGATAGTGTTTCTAAAATATCTTATGATACTAAGAAATACGTTCCTCCTTTGATTTTAGAATCTAAAATTGTTGAGTTGGAAGATAAGATAGATGATGATTTTATTCAAAACAGTTTGGAAAAAGATATTGTTGGATCAAATAATTGTATTCAAGATTAAAGTTAAAGTTAAGGGTTTAAACTGCAATTGTGCTAAAGTTAATTAGAGGGTTTATTATGTAACAAGTCAATTGTTATTAAGCTATTGGGCCCAAAGCCCATTAGAAAGCCCATTAAGCTTAAAGCCCATAAGACTTAGGTATTTAATGTTTTAGTTAATAGGTTTTTAGGTTAGAATCCTCATATTTACAATAATCATATTATAGTGAGGTGAAGGTTTCTCTGTATTCAAAGGGTATTAAGAACACTCAAGGGTTTCATTGTTTATTCAAGGGATTGGTATGTTACTCTGATTTATATATCTCTTGATTATTATTGTGTTACTTGATTACTTGATTGATTGTTTACCAACTAGAATAAATCTGGGTTAACAATTGGTATCAGAGCCTAAAGAATCAAGTTTTAGGATTACATCTATATTTTTTTGGAATTTACTGTTCATCGAAAATTTACTGTTCTTCGAAGTTACTATTCATGCGAATACTGTTCATTCGTCTTCATGAATATGTGTTTATCAATCTGTATGATCTTATCGCTTTCTGTCAATTTTTTTTTTGAAAAAGGTGTTTCCGGTCAATTAGTGGTTGATTCTATGTGTTTTATTCGATCGAATTGCTTTCTGTTGAATTCATTGTGTTCATCGGTCGATTAAAGTTTTTGGGTTCGGTTTCGGTCGAATCCCAGAAACTCATCGTGTTCTTCGGTCGTTTAATAGTGTTCATCGGTCTTATGAGTTAATAGAACATATCTGTTACTGTGGTTATCAATATTATTGTTCGATCGATAGTTATTCGTCCTTAGCCTTCGACCGAGTGTTTGTAAACACCGGTCCTTACTTTGACCGAATAGTTGTAATCTCCGGTCATTCCTTCGACCGGACCTTAGTATTCCCCGGTCTTTCCTTCGACCGGGTAGGAGCATCGACCGGACCTTAGTGGTTTCCGGTCTAGCACTCGACCGGATATTTGTTACTCCGGTCTTGGCATTCGACCGATACTAGCCGACCCCGGTCTCACCATTCGACCGGATACTTGTTACTCCGGTCTTGTCCTTCGACCGGGTACTTGCTTCCTCCGGTCTTCCCTTCGACCGGATACTTGTTACTCCGGTCTTGTCCTTCGACCGGGTACTTGCTTCCTCCGGTCTTCCCTTCGACCGGATACTTGTTACTCCGGTCTTGCCATTCGACCGGTATCTTGCATACTCCGGTCTTTCCTTCGACCGTACAGTCCATTCCCCGGTCGATTTTTGCAAACTGTGATAGGGCATCTCAAAGTCAATTTTTTTTCTCTAGGGGCGCTGCCCCCATACCCACGCAAGGGCGTTGCCCCTTGACCCCACCCGCTAACCGGGTAGCGGGACCCTCGTGCTAAGTCTGCGAAGGGGGACAAAGATTTGCTCTTGATCAAAATCTTCTTAATTTTTCAGTATTTTATTCATAAATATTAGTGTTGTATACTGTGTGTGAGGACTGCATTTGATTATTTTTGGAAATTTATTTTTTCTAAAATTTTTTGAGTGTAGTCTTTACTTTTGATTCTAACGATCTCATCTAGTTGGTTGTCTTGGTACAGAAAAGTCTATTTACTAACCGTACAGCTAAGATGTCGAATCAGCTTCTCTCGATGGGTTCTCAAATTAAACCTCCTGTCCTCGTGGCAAATGAGTATCAGCAGTGGAAGACAAGAATGATTCAGTTTCTGAATCACAAGAACAGAGAGTTCATGACAATAATCATTGAAGGTCCCAAAACTCCAATGATCACAGTAAAGGGTCAACCTGCTACAGATTCCTCTCCTGAAATCCCTGACAGAGATATTCCTAAACCTGTTCAGTTCTACACTGAAAAGCAGAAAGACCAGCTCAAGTTAGAAGAAGAAGCTCTAATCTATCTGACGATGGCAATTCCAAACGACATCTACAATCGTGTCGATAGTCAGAGTACTGCTAAAGGAATCTGGGATGAACTAGCAAGGCAGTTTGAAGGAAGTGAAGCTTCTATTCAAGCTAAGCAGAATCTGTGCATAAATGCTTACGAGGGATTTCATGCAAAAGAAGGAGAGCTGCTTTTAGATACCTATAATAGGTACAACATTATTCTCAATGACTTGCGGAGGAATAAAATCGCCAAATCTGCTTCTGAGATAAACTACAAGTTCATCAAGAATCTGAATCCAGAATGGAAGAACTTTGCTATCAACCTCCAGATGTCGAAGAATATGGCTCGAGAAAATGTCACCGATATCTTCTCTACTCTTGCTCAACATGAGGATGAGGTGAGATCTATGAATAATGAGTCTAATCATCTGAAGGATTCTGTGGCTCTCATAGCCGGCAAAGGTTCTGTATCCTCTGCAAGGTCGAAGTAAAAGGCTTCTAAAGCTTTAGTTACCGAAGTTACTGACTCTGACTCTGATTCAAGCAATGAAGAACTGGAAGTTGATTCAGATCCTGATATTCAAAAGTTCTCTGAAGACTTGGCTCTCATTACGTGACGATTCAAGAAGAGCTTTGGCAAGAAAAGATTTTACTCAAAGCCAAAGTATGATGAATATAAGAAAGATAAGTCAGAGATGCGATACAAGCCGAGGCATGGAAGGAGAGAGGAAGGAGGAGAAGATCGGAAGGAAGATAGAAGAGAAGGAAAGAGAGAGGAGAAGCGAGAAGAGCAAAAGGATGAACCAGGAAGATGCTACAACTGTGGCAAATTTGGGCACTTCTCAAGGGACTGCAAATTCAAGAAAGTGAAGAACTCAGAGTACTACTCAAGAAAGTCACTAATTGCCAAGAAAGCTGAAGAAGGAAAAGTACTAATGGCTGAAGAAGAGAACTGGCTGTTCCAAAGTTCTGATGACGAGGAGCAAGCACACTTCACCCAAGTTTCTTACATGGCAAAGCTGGAAGGTGACGATGAAGACTCTGAGACACAATCCAAAGAAGCAAACTCTGAGGTAAGTGAAAATTCTGAACTTATTGAATCTTTAATGGCCCAAATACATGGCATGAAAGATGAATTTGCTTTACTGAAAGGCAAACTTAGCTCTGCACATCAATCTGTTTTAAGCTTTCGTGATGAAAATGCTATTTTAAAAGTTGTTGTGGAAGAAAAGGAAATGGAAAAAGATGATTTAAAAGCTGAAAAAGAGTCTTTAAAAGAAAAAATATCTTGTTTAGAAACAGATCTTGTGAATCTTAATGCTGAAAAGGGTGAGTTTCAAATCAAATTTCAAGTTTGTTATAAAGAAAGAAATGAAGCTTACACCAAAATAAAGCAACTGGAGGACATTAACATGAAACGAGGTCAGACTGAACAGACATTAAATCTGTTGACTAATAAACTCCAAGACGAAAGGTTTTACAAACTTAAACCAGGTTTAGGTGTGCCAATTAATGAAATTTTGAAAAAGGCACCGGAGCACCTATATAATTTTGATAAATTTGGCTCCGCAATAAAACCCATTCCTGACATTCGCGCTACTTTTGTTGAAGCAAGTTCTCCTAAACCTTCTGAAGAGACCAAAGGTCAAGAAGAAATGGGAAAGAACAAGTCTGGTGACACTGATTCTCAAAATCTTTTTAAATCTGTTGGTTTTACATATGGTGATTTGAACGAAAGCTATGCAACTCGAAAGATCGAATTTACTGAGTTTGAATCACTATTTACCACACCTTCTAAAGAATCAATGAGCACCAACACAGTTCTACCTGAGATTGCATGCAAATTTGATGAGTATGAATCGGATGTTGATCCATCTACTATACCATCAGTCTCAACTCCCATTGCTTCTAAATCTTTACTTCCTGGAGAGGTTGAAGAAGTTACTGCTACCGCGGATGAATCTTGTGTTCAAAATGATAAAACGGAGTTTATTGAGTCCATGACTGAAGAGATATTTTCTGAAATGATGAATGCTTCAGACTCTGATCATGTTTCTAATTCAAAGGGATCAAATTCTGTGAATGATCATATATCTGAATTGATGAAGCAAATCGATTTGTTGCAACAGTCTCTTGATGAGGTTGAAGATGAAAACTTTGATCTCAAACATAAACTTGAAAAGTCTTTAAAAGTAAATCAAGAGCTTTGCATAGAGATCAATGATTTGAAAGTTACTATGTTTAAAAATGCTTCAAGTGATAAACAGATGTTCAATGACCCAAGCTGGAAGGTAAGAACCAATCCAGAATTTGATGCTCCTGCAAAACCTACAGTTGCTTACTCTGATTGTCCTGAATATCCACCGAGTATTTTTGAAAAGGGTGAGACTTCAAAGAGTACTAGAAAAGAACCACCTTCTAAGTTAGAGACTAACAAGGTTTCTGTTTCTCTTTCAGATATAAGAGGAAATGGAGTTGGGAAGAATA
This sequence comes from Arctium lappa, assembly GCA_023525745.1. Lineage (NCBI taxonomy): Eukaryota > Viridiplantae > Streptophyta > Magnoliopsida > Asterales > Asteraceae > Arctium > Arctium lappa. The sequence goes on from CM042048.1 coordinate 147,132,335, forward strand.
AGAAGAATAAAGATCTTAGTTTGAATAAAAAGAATAGTTTGAATTCTAGTAGTTGTCCTACAGACAGTGTTATTTTGAATAGTACTTCTTTTGATAAACATGAATGTAAGATTTGTTCCGATAAATCTAAGTTTATGAATTTTGCTCGAAAGAATCTTTATTGCAAACACTGTTGGGATAATTCATTCAAATACTACTCCTCTCCTAAGTCCAAAAAGAATAAAAGCAAAGCTAAGCTGAACTCTAAGTCTAACTCTAATTCTGATTCTTCTACACAACCAAAAGTGTATCGTGCTAAGGTTGCCAATCCTACTTCTAAAAAACACTTTCAGGAATTAAATGTTAAGATGGTTTGGAAATGGGTTCCAAAACCGCTATATGAATGGAGAGTGAAAGTCAAACCAGATGATATTCCTGAGTTGCTTGATGCTAACCGCGAAGGACCCATCCTGATATGGGTGCCTAAGCAAAACTAATTGTCTCTTTTGCAGGCCTGTCGATTGTGGGTAATAGATTCCGGATGTTCACGCCACATGACAGGATTCAAGCACCTCTTGCATAACTATGTGGAGGAGCCTGCCGGAGCAGTTAGATTTGCCAATTCTGAAGCCGAAGGCTACGTCAGAGGATATGGAATGCTCGATAACGGTGTTGTGAAGATTCAAAAAGTGCTATATGTTGAAGGACTTGATCACAATCTGTTCAGTACCAGTCACTTCTGTGACATGCAATATCAAGTCCGCTTCACAACCACTCATTGCTATCTAGAAGATCACGATGGTTACGAAGTCTTCAAAGCTGAGCGCCATGGAAATCTATACTATGTAGATTTCCCTACACTGTCTGCCACACGTCCAGTATGTCTACTAGCCAAAGCTTCTAAAGCACAATCATGGACGTGGCATCGACGCTTGTCTCATCAGAATTTCCGATCTATAGCGAAGCTACAAAGACAAGGTCTGGTCAAAGGTCTACCAGAAATGAGGTTCGAAAAAGACTCACTCTGTTCCGCATGTGAGTTGGGCAAAATGAAGCGTAGCTCCTTCAAGTCCAAAGCTGAATCATCGACCTCATCAGCACTGGAACTTCTTCATATGGACCTTTGTGGCCCAATGCGCACAACATCTATCAACGGAAAGAAATATGTGTTGGTAATGATAGATGACTACTCAAGGTATACATGGCTCGAGTTTCTTCGCAACAAGTCAGATGCGCCAGAGTTGATTATCGCTTTCATCAAGCGCATTCAAGTACGCCTTCAACTGCTAGTCAGAACCATTCATAGTGATAATGGCACGAAGTTCAAGAATGACACCCTGAAGAGTTATCTTACTTCCGTGGGTATTTCACACAATTTCTCCGCCGCCTTCACTCCGCAGCAAAACGACATTGTTGAACGGAAGAACCGCACTCTGGTTGAAGCAGCTCGGACTATGCTTGCTTACTCAGATCTACCCATGTACCTTTGGGCCGAGGCAGTCGCTACAACATGTTTTACACAGAACCGTACCATTGTGGTCAAGCGATTTAATAAAACAACATATGAGTTAATCAACAATCGTACACCTAATATCAAATTTCTTCGTGTCTTTGGTTGCAGGTGCTACATTCTCAAAGAGCGTCAAGGATTATCAAAATTTGATAAGAAAGCGGATGAAGGATATCTCGTTGGATACTCTCTGACATCCAAAGCTTATCGAATTTACATTATTCGAACAAAGACGGTTGTTGAGAGCATGAATGTCTCCTTTGATGAGAATTCAACAAGGACTTCTGGACACAACAGTTCAGAACTCGGTCTTAACGACAAAGCTTCTATTCAATCAAGACTAGAACCAGCTTCTAAAGGATCCACTTCTTCTAACTCTAACTCTACTTCATCTGAGTTAGATTTACTGTTTATTGATGCCTTTGATGATATATTTGCAGATTTTGAAAAAGGCATATCAACATCAATAACAAGTGGTACAGGCTCGGAGGTCCCTACTATATCTGAAGACATGTCTGGACCTTCCGAAGAAGTCACTGAAACTTCAACTCCATCAGGTACGACTACAAAGTTAGTTTATGACTCTACTAATGTTGAATCTGTCTCTACAGATAGTTCTTCTGGAAACGAAGTCCCGAGCACTTCAACTGCTAGTCCAGAAGCCTCAGTATCAGAAACACCAGTACAAGATGTCCCGAGTACATCTATGGAGCAACCTGCCGTACAAGATGACAACGATGCATCAAATACGCAACAAGCAATTGATGCACTACCAAGCACACATCGTTGGACTAAGGATCATCCCCTGGAAAACGTGATAGGTGACGTACAATCTGGTGTCACAACAAGATCTGCAACAGCTAACTTCTGCATGTTTTCAAGCTTCCTCAGTTCCTTAGAGCCAAAGAAAGCGGCTGAAGCTCTACGCGATCCTTTCTGGATTTCTGCTATGCAAGACGAGCTTCTACAATTCGAAAGGAACAAGGTATGGCGCTTGATCCCACTACCTAAAGGTAAATCCGTTATTGGAACAAAGTGGGTGTTCAAAAAAATAAGAAAGACGAAGCTGGAGTAGTTGTGAGAAACAAAGCTCGTTTGGTCGCAAAAGGGTACTGTCAACAAGAGGGCATCAACTATGACGAAACATTCGCCCCGGTTGCAAGGATTGAAGCCATCAGAATCTTCCTAGCCTATGCAGCGCACAAACACTTTACAGTCTATCAGATGGATGTAAAGTCGGCTTTCCTGAACGGCGTTCTGCATGAGGAGGTCTACGTGGCTCAACCTGAAGGTTTCGTTGATCCTCATCACCCTGATCATGTCTATGTCTTAGACAAAGCATTATATGGTCTTAAACAAGCACCGCGAGCCTGGTATGAAACCCTCACTAAATTTCTAATTGCTTCTGGTTTCAAGAAAGGTACATTAGATACAACCTTATTTCTTAAAAGGCAAGGTGATGACTTAATTCTCATTCAGATTTATGTTGATGACATAATATTTGGGTCGACAAATCCAAAATTTTGTAAGAACTTTTCAAAGATAATGGAAACAAAGTTTGAGATGTCGATGATGGGTGAGTTGAATTTCTTTCTTGGTCTACAAGTAAAGCAATTTCCCGAAAGCATATTTATTAATCAAGCTAAATATATAAAAGATATTTTGAAAAAGTTCAATATGTCAGATAGTTCAGTCATGAAAACACCAATGGCTACTGGTACACTCTTAGACGCGGATCCCTCCGGGAAGCCTGTTGATCAAAAGGTGTATCGTAGCATGATTGGATCTTTACTTTATCTGACTGCCAGTCGCCCGGATATAATGTTTGCCACATGTTTTTGTGCGAGATATCAGTCTAATCCTAAAGATTCGCACTTAACTGCTGTTAAGCGAATCCTTAAATATCTCAAAGGTTCTCCTAATATAGGCCTTTGGTATCCAAAGGATTCTCGTTTTGAACTAACTGCCTTTACAGATGCTGATCATGCAGGTTGTAAGCTAGACCGGAAGAGCACCTCTGGGTCATGTCAATTCATAGGTGACAAACTTGTGAGTTGGACTTCAAAGAAACAAAACTGTGTTTCAACATCCACTGCCGAGGCTGAGTATGTAGCTGCTGCTAGCTGCTGTTCTCAAGTCCTCTGGATGACGACACAGTTAACGGACTTTGGATACAACTACAAGCGCGTTCCGATTTATTGTGATTCCAAGAGTGCAATATCTATAACTGCTAATCCGGTACAGCACTCGAAGGCTAAGCATATCGATGTACGCTATCATTTCATCAAGGATCATGTAGAAAAAGGTAATATTGAAATGCACTTTGTTCAAACTGACTTCCAGTTAGCCGATCTTTTCACCAAGCCGTTGGATGAAAAGCGTTTTCAATTTCTAATCAGCAAACTTGGTATGTTGAACATGTCTTAAACCTTTCTCATGATTCTAGGGGGAGTATTCTACGTTTTTATCTCGTGTGTTATTTTCCAACTGTTGTTAACGAGAAAGGAATCATTTTCATAAATGATTACCATTGTTTCTTTCACTTATGCAGGTTGGTTCAGGTGACTATGGCTTCTAATCACATCGGATTAGAACCCGCACTTCAGTGCTTTATTTATTTTTATATGCTTTATTTGTTTTTATAAAAATAAAAAAAAAATAAAAAAAAACCTTATGTTAATTTAAGGGGGAGAATATCTGTGATGCTAACAGATTTTTTGGATACTTAAATGCTTATCTGACCGTGTGTTCTTAAAGATAAATACTTGCGTTTTATCTTGTCAATATACTTTGTCAAGTATTTATACACATAACGGTTCAGATCATTATATTTTGACTTTGTTATTACCATGTATCAAAAGTAAAATCTTTCTATGGTAATACTCACGTTCTTTGTATTCATTGTTGCTTGAATCAAACGTCATTTCATTTGCTTTCATTGAAAATATGTTTATATATATTGTTCATATAAACAACATTCTTTTTGATTCTCCGACATATTGTTCTTCATAACAAAACTTTTAGTTTGAGGGGGAGAATTGCATCGTCAAACATAATTGTTTTGACATCTCCGAATATTATATTCTTCATGTAACAAGTGGTATTTGTGCTTACATGTACAAAACTCCTGTTGAACAGCATGTTCTTTTAGGACAATACATGGGATTCAGTGTGAGTACTTAAGAGAACTTCCATGGATTCACGATAACCAGTGTTTCCTACCCAGGAAGTATTCCCTGAGTGATTGAGGGGAGAAGGGTAAAAAGAATTGAGTGATGGTGTGTGAAGAGGTAAAATGAAAAAGAGAGATTGGTTAGAAGTGAGCATTAAAAGAAAGAGGGTGAGATAACAGAGTAAAAGAATATTAAACTCTGCACCAAACTTCTTTCTGAGTCGGGCAACCACATAATCTGATTGGTACACATTCTTTGGTGACCATCATTGAAAAAGGCACCTATCCCATGCCATCTCTTGCATACAACCCCACCAGCTACTCATTCTTTTCTCAAAAAGAGAATGTTTCACATTTTCTGGGGAAGCAGCACATATGCTATTGGTTCTTCATTTGGAAGATACTAATATTGAAAAAGAAGGAAAGTTGCCCCACCTTCGAACCCTTTCTCATGCACATTGAGTCTTTGTATAATTTGTTGCTGTCTCAACAAGTTTACATATTTTGAGCCTAAAATGAAAAGCAATCATCTATGCTTAATTTCTTTCATACACATGCACGAGCACACAGAAATTTGTTTTATGTCAGAACGTTCATAGATAACCATGTGTTATTCGATGATTGAATGGAAGACCTGGGGAGTCTACATCAAACCAGCTCCTTATATAGTAACTTTGTGTTACTCAGTGACTTTGTGTCATTGACAGGCATTTTAACTGAATCATTTGTTGATTCAGGGTTACATCTATTAAACTGTTTGAATTTGAAAAGATTCGAATGGTTACTATTTTCTATTTTAATCTGAAAAGATTGAAATAATCACTCTTTCCGTCTGGGAAGACTGCTCTTATTTCCATACAGGGCTCGTTACATGATGAAGACTATGCTTACATGATGATCATACACAAAGGGGGAGATTGTTTTGAAAAGGGGGAGATTGTTTTGCCAAGTTTTGATGATGTTGATTCTCACCACTCATCAAAAAGGGGGAGAAGATATAAAAAGGGGGAGAAGATACAAAAAGGGAGAATACAATCTGAAGATCTGAAGATATTCAAATTTTCAAAGATTTTAAAGATTTGAAGATTGTTTAAAGATATCAAGTTTTGAAGTTTTGACATATTTGAAGAAAAGTGAAGACAAGTGAAAGACCCGAAGACAATTGCAAATTTTTTTTAATCTTGAATCCAAAGGGGGAGATTGTTGGATCAAATAATTGTATTCAAGATTAAAGTTAAAGTTAAGGGTTTAAACTGCAATTGTGCTAAAGTTAATTAGAGGGTTTATTATGTAACAAGTCAATAGTTATTAAGCTATTGGGCCCAAAGCCCATTAGAAAGCCCATTAAGCTTAAAGCCCATAAGGCTTAGGTATTTAATGTTTTAGTTAATAGGTTTTTAGGTTAGAATCCTCATATTTACAATAATCATATTATAGTGAGGTGAAGGTTTCTCTGTATTCAAAGGGTATCAAGAACACTCAAGGGTTTCATTGTTTATTCAAGGGATTGGTATGTTACTCTGATTTATATATCTCTTGATTATTATTGTGTTACTTGATTACTTGATTGATTGTTTACCAACTAGAATAAATCTGGGATAACAGATATCATTTTTACTGTTTTTAAATCTAGTTTTGAAGAGAATGTTATTTCTGAAAAACAAGTTTCTGGATTTTCTGAGGTTTCAGTTGAAAATAAAATGGGATTTTCATCAAGTGTTGGTTCTCGGTCCAAGCTAGAAACGAAAACTGAATCTTCTCGGTCTTAGTTAGAAACAAACACTGGACTCTCTCGGTCCCAGTTCGAAACGAAACTGGACTTTCTCGGTCTCAGTTAGAAACGAAAACATCAGTTTTCGGTTCATCCTTAGAACGAAAACCAGATTCTAACTCTTATCATTGTGATAATTTTACGACTTGTGCTACTGATGGTGAATCATATAAATTGTCTGATCAAATGGATGATTCTTTGACTTTCAATGATTTTTATTTTTCAAAGAAAAGAAAAAGAAGACGGTCAAGAAAGTCTAAGAAGAAAGATAAGGCTGAGTCTGATAAATCTGATTCTGATTCTGATTCTTCCTTTTCAGATCGGCCTTTGAGAAAGGAAATCAAGATGGAATGGCGGGTGAAGAATAGAAAAATAGATGATATACATGTATTAGATAAACGTGATGATGCTTGTAATAAAAACACATTTGCTAGTTTGAATAATGTTCAAAAATATTCTCGTGAGCAAATGTTGATTCTTCAACAGGATGTCACATGTTTATCTTCTCCATGTGATCTATCTTCTATTGCTTTACACACTTCATCTAAATGTACTAACTCTTCTTTGTTTCACTATGCAAAATCTTTTGTGAAAAGTACATTTTTCTTTAACTAACTCATGGAATGTTCTAATAAAAAGGGACCCATTCTGAAGTGGGTTCCTAAAGCTTTGTGAGTTTTTTCTACATGAATGCAGCCTAGTCATCTCGGGTATATGGACTCTGGATGTTCAAAACATATGACTGGCAATAAATCTTTATTGTCAAATTTTAAAGAACAGTCTGGAGGTCGTGTGAGATTCGGAAACAGAGACACTTCTCCTATTCTTGGTTATGGCGAACTTGTACAAGGCAACATAACGATTAAAAGAGTTAGCTATGTTGAAGGCCTCGACTTCAATCTCTTTAGTATCGGGCAATTCTGTGATAAGAATTTGGGAGTCAATTTTAAATCAAAGAGAGTTACAGTCAAAGATGACAGTGGTAAGGAACTTCTCATTGGTAGAAGACGGTCAAATCTTTACACTATTGACTTCTCAACAGCCAATTCCCTTCCAAGACTTGTCTTCTTTCAAACGCTTCAGTTCAAGAAAGCTGGTTGTGGCATAGACGGCTAGCTCATCTCAACTTCAAGTACATTGATCGTCTTTCTAAAAACGACTCAGTTCGTGGTCTTCTGACTCTTCGATTTCAAACAGACAAACTTTGCCGAGATTGTGAGAAAGGTATATTGAAGAAAGTTGCACACAAGCCAAAGTCTGATTTTTGCACAAAGGATATTCTAGAAAACCTTCATGTAGACTTGTGTGGCCCAATGAAAACAAAGAGTATTGGTAAGAAACACTATGTATTGGTAGTCGTTGATGATTATTCAAGATACACTTGGGTTCGTTTTCTGAAATCCAAAGACGAAACACCGGAGATACTCATCACTCTCATCAAGACTACTCAGACTAACAAGCAAAAGCCAGTCAAGATTGTCCGATCGGACAATGGTACAGAATTCAAGAACAGCATTTTACAAGCTTTTTATAATGAACATGGCATCCAACAACAGTTTCCTGCCGCACGTATACCACAACAGAACGGAGTTGTTGAACGCCGCAATCGTACACTTGTAGAAGCTGCTCGTTCTATGCTTGATTACTTTGGTCTTCCTATCTTTCTTTGGGCCGAGGCTATCTCTACTGCGTGTTATACTCAGAACCGTTCGATTCTACATCGCAGATTCAATAAGACTCCATACGAACCGATGAATGGAATCAAGCCCAATATCAAATACTTCAAAGCGTTTGGGTCAAAATGTTATGTTCTGAACGATCGAGATAACCTCAACAAGTTTGCACCAAAGGCTGATGAAGCAATCTTTCTTGGTTATTCAATTTCTTCAGTTTCTTATCGAGTATATCTCACTTCTTCGCGCAAAGTCATCGAGAGTGTCAATGTCAGATTTGATGAAGCTGCTGGTTTGGCTTCTGACCAGTCTGGATCAGAACCCGATGTTATTAAGAATGCTTCTGATCAACCAAGATCAGAACCAGTGAAGATTTCTGATAATCAAGATTTTTTCATCTAATACTTCATCTATTATTCTTACTGATCTTGATTTATTATTTGAAAACTTTTATGATGATGTACCTAAAACTAATTCTTCTAATGTTTCTACTGTTGTACTACAGGAACATGGCATTGCTTCTACTAATTCTTCCGCTGCTACACAAAATTCTGATGATGCAATTCCAGATGTTCCTGTGACTGAACTTCCTACATCAGCAGTTGAAACTACATCTCACAAGGTACAACATGAAGTGGATGACGTATTTCATGATGAAACATCTACACCACTTCCTGCAAATGATCAATTGATTGAGGAATCTGTTCCTTCTTCTCAACTGGAACCATCCATTGTTATAGAGCTGAATTTTTCTCCACCAGTTCATTCTGAAGATGCTCCAGCTATTTTCGATGACTCTCAAACATCATTTCCAGATGATACTTTATCTGAATCAGTTGAAGTAGTCCCTCCTCCAACAATTCATACTACACAGATTATCTCTTCTGATTCAGAACCTCTCATAATTTCATCTCATGATTTTCAAAGTGTTCAAGATGAAATAATTCCTCTGCCTCATACGACAAAATGGACAAAGGCACATCCTCTTCATCAAATCATTGGTGATCCTGCTTCTTCGGTATCAACTAGGTCAAAAGTTGCTTCTTCAAATGAATGTTTGTTCACTTGTTTTCTAAGAAAGCTTGAACCTACAAAAGTTTCTGAAGCATTGGCCGACCCAGACTAGATCATTGCAATGCAAGATGAACTGAATCAGTTCAAGGCATTAAAGGTATGGCGTCTTGTTCCAAAACCACGAGGAAAGAGCATTATCGTAACGAAGTGGATCTTTAAAAACAAGAAAGATTCAGAGGGTATTGTTGTCAGAAACAAAGCAAGACTTGTTGCAAAAGGCTATCGTCAACAAGAAGGGATAGACTATGATGAGACATTTGCTCCCGTTGCACGTCTTGAAGCTATTCGAATGTTTCTTGCTTTTACTGCTTATCAGAACTTTAACGTTTATCAGATGGATGTAAAGACAGCGTTTCTTAACGGTCGTCTAAAGGAAGAGGTCTATGTCTCTCAACCGGAAGGTTTTATGGACAAAGATCATCCAGATCATGTTTACATCCTCGACAAAGCATTGTATGGCTTGAAACAAGCTCCAAAAGCGTGGTATGACGAATTGTCTGCATTTCTGCTAAGCTCAGGTTTCACAAAAGGTTTAATCGATACTACTCTGTTTGTTTTTAGAAAAGATTTTGATATTTGCTTAGTTCAAATTTATGTTGATGACATTATTTTCGGCGCTACTAATCCTTCACTTTGTACTTGGTTTTACGATCTCATGACTTCTCGATTTCAGATGAGTATGATGGGAGAGATTAAATTCTTTCTCGGACTCAATGTTCAGCAACTTTCAGATGGGATTTTCATCAATCAAGCCAAATATGTCTTTGACATTTTGAAGAAGTTCAATATGGATAAATCTACGAGCATTGGAACTCCAATGGCTCATGGTGCAAAGATAGGCTTAGACCCAGATGGAAAAGCTGTTGACATCAAGACTTACAGAGCCATGATAGGATCTCTAATGTATTTAACTGCCAGTAGACCGGACATCATGTTTTCAACATGCTTACTTGCACGATTTCAGGCGAATCCAAAGGAATCTCATATGTTAGCTGTAAAGCGGATCTTCCGTTACATCAAAGGAACACCATATCTAGGTTTGTGATATCCTAAATCATCTGATTATTCATTAACAGCTTTTTCAGATGCAGATTACGGAGGTAATCATCTTGATCGCAAAAGCACTTCCAGGCATATCCAGTTTTTGGGAGATCTTTTGATTAGCTGGTCATCAAAGAAACAGAACTGTGTGTTAACCAGTACTGCTGAAGCAGAATATGTGGCCGCTGCAAGCTGCTGTGCTCAAGTGTTATGGATGAAAACACAGCTGTGGGATTATGGGATGCATTACAACAAGATACCCATCTTCTGTGACAGCAAGTCTGTCATTGCTATTTTAGTAAACCCGGTTCAGCACACTAAAACAAAGCATATTGATATGAGATATCACTTTATAAAGCATCACGTCGAAGAAGGTACGATTGAACTTTATTTTGTACCTACTGAGTATCAATTAGCTGATATCTTTACTAAAGCATTGGATGAAAAACGCTTTAATTTTCTTCTGTCGAAAATTGGAATGCTTAATTTAAAGATTCAAAATGATTAACAAATATTGTTTAACAGAATAGATTTTTTTATAAATTTTTTATCTTTTGATTGCCTGTGCATGCCTAGGAAATATTTACAAGTTTATTGTTTATAAATGAGTATTATTTGTTCAAATTTCAAAATTTCTGATCTCGAATGGTCCACTTCATGAAAATTTTGATATGTGTTTTAAGATATGTAGGTCAATATATAATAGTCATCAAGGCTTTGAAATCCTATTCTACAAATTTTATGGATGATTATGGAGATATAGGTTAAACTAATTAGTTAGTTGATTCTAGTGATTGAGATGATAAAATAATTCATATTTCGTAATACATAAATCATTTAGTTTGATAGTTCATATATGTGACCTTTCTGGTTTGGAAGAGTAAGATCCGCGGGGTGCTTGACATCTGACCCCCTAAGGCTACGGTTTGGGAGCGGTCGATCAGAAATTCTGCTATAAAACCAGTTAGAAAGTCATGTTCCACTGATATGAATGGGCTTAGGGAATATCGATATAGCCTTTCTGATCTGGGTAAGTAAGTTCCGAGGGGTGCTTGTCACCTAGTCCCCTAAGGCTATGGTCTGGGAGCGGCTGATCAGAAAACCTGCTATAGGATCAGATAGAAAGTTATGTTTACGATGTTTTCTAGGCTTACTAAACTCTCTGGTTAAAAAGATGCTAAAGTGCACAAATGCAAAAGATGCTATAAGAGCACAATCATTTGAAGATGCCAATGTGCACACTGTAAAAAAAAAAAAAAAGATGCCAATGAGCACAACATATCATGATACCTGGTGAAACTGCTAAGATGTGATAAACCTGTAAATCTATGAAAGTTCTATTTTTTTTAGTATGAGTAACAGCTGCTTTTACTCTTATATAGTGAAATACATTTTTCTTAAGACTGGTCATTTTTTCTCATGTTTGTCCACCTATTAGAAGGATGAAAATCTTTGTTTTCGAACTTATATAAACTCTTTTTGCAATAATACATGTCTATAGTTCCAAAAGCATGCATAGGATTTCATTAGATGGTTTATTTTATGAAAATTTTATTAGGTCAAATTTTATTTGTTAATTATTTTTTATTCTTTAAAATACTCAGTAATTACAAAATCTTGTTCAATCTTATTTTCTAAAAATGTTGATGTAATATGAAATGATTTTCTTTTCTCAATATTTTAACTATTTTTTTTTATGCTTTTCTTGAAAACCCGGTTCTTTAAACGTTTTTCAAAATTTCACTTTTCCCAAGGTCACTATTCATCTTCTTCATTTTCACTTCCATTCGGTCTCTTTGGGTTCCAGTTCTATTTTCAAATTTCAGTTGTCTTCGAAACATTTTGAATACATTTGTGTGTTTCGTGGTTCGCCGATTCAACTTCGGTGGTGGTGAAGTTCAGGGGGAGTCTTCGAATCGATTTGTTCTTCTAGAGTATAAGTCGATTATTGTCTTTTGATTTAACGAGTTTTTCGCATTACAGGTATGTTTTTCTACTCTTATGCTTCGATTAAAAGGTTTTATGTATGCATTTTTGTAGGGGGAGCAAAGGGGGTTCTTTCGATTCTTATCTGGAACGAGAAAGTATCCTTCTCGGTCCTCTCCATACCTGAGAAATTCACTTCTCGGTCTCCTCGATATCCGAGAACTTCACTTCTCGGTTCCCTCATCAACCGAGAACTTCACTTCTCGGCTCCTTCAATAACCGAGAACTTCCCTTCAACCGAGAACTTCATTCCTTGGTTCACTCTATTTTTTGCAATCTTTGCTTCTCGGTCCAACCCATACCCGAGAAGCTCATTTCTCGGTCTATGTTATAACCGAGAACCTCTCTTCTCGGTTCTTGGTGCAACCGAGAACCTTGCTTTTCGGTTCTTGTTTCAACCGAATTTTTCACTTTTCGGTTTGTTCTACAACCGACAACCTCACTTGGTTCTTTCAGATTGATTATGTACTAATTGTTTTAACTATGCTTACTTTTCAGACTTAATGGCTGATGTTCAAGTACAACAAGATGAGAATGATCTCTTGGATCATCTTAATGATCAAGAACATATTTCTAGTCTTCGTCCTATGCCTTCTCAGCCTTCCACAACGACTGATCAATCTGCTCAAGGACTAGTTCCGGATGATTTTCTGCATCATTCTCTCTTCCTTCCATACAAGGGCAATAATCATTATATTGATTTTGGACATCTGAACATTCGTGGTGTGGTGAAAGAAATTTTAAGAGGACATCCCCTTGCTTATGCGTTGACAAAAACAGTTGATGTTCCTGAGGTATATGTCCAGCAAGCCTGGCACTATATTACAAAGAATGATAGAGTAAATCCTCCACATTTCCTGATAAAAGTCGATCAGTTTGAATCTTGGCTTACTTTTAGAAGGTTACGTGTACTTCTACAATTTCCAGGCCCTGATTCCAGACCAGGCAAAGTTGCTTATGATCCGTTCCCTTCTGATCAAAATGTTCTTGATGGCATTATTGCTCTTGGTTATAATGGTGAACTCAAGAAAGTGACTCAGTTTCACAAGGCTAAGCTTCCACCTCACTGGTATGATTTCTTCTCTATATTCAATCGGTGCTTAACTTCAAAAGCTACTGGTACAGATAGCACAAGCATGCCGATTCTAAAGCTATTCTACTGTGTTATTCACGATCTTCATATCGATTATACTTTGGCCATCTGGACTGGTCTTTCCGAAGTTGTATATGCTAAGGTGACAAACAATAGGATAAAGTTTGTGCCGTTTCTGCGATTTTTGAAGATCTTTGTTCGGAGCATTATGGATAGCACAGAGAATTTTCCTGCTCGCACACAGTGGCCTCGCATTGCCGATTATCAGTGTAAATACTTCCAGATTCAAAAGCATACGTTTACGAATGAAGATCAATGGATGTCCATTCCAGCAATTCTTATCTTGACTTATGCAGATTTGACAAATGAAGCTGTGGTCGAATACATGCTAGATCATGATTACGAGATTCCACAGGCAGAGAATGCTGATGCAGATGTTCAAGTTGCTCATTTACAACGACAAGTTCAAGACCAGGCTGCAGAGGAACATGTTGATGAAGTTCAAGAGGTTGCAGAGCAAATTCAGACACAACAACAGGCAGTCCCTGTTGGTTCTCGTTTGGTTCAGGCAATCCCTGAATCAGGTTCAGATATTCACTTTGTCGTTGAAAATGAACTTGAGGAATTACATGATGATGATGATAATCAAGAGTTTGTTGATTTTCAATCCAATCAAGAAGGTTCTGATGACGAGTCTGTTCCAATAAATCCAGGTGTTGGCCACCTTGCTGTAGACGAGCTTGATCTTTCACTGAAGAAATTTTCTGCTGCTCATGAATCTTCCACTGTTGTTGTATCTACCACTGATTCAGCATTGGCTATGGTGTCCACTTCTTCTGGTTTGCACTCTTCTTCAAAACTAGAGATTGTTCATAATCTTCTACGGACAATAAAGGCTTCTATGGATGCAGAAAGAGATACTCAATTAGCCAGGATGGAGGCGTTTCTGCAAGGAAATCTGACAAATATTGATCCATCTATTATCCCTCCACAGTTGTTGGCCGACAAACCCATAGAACTTCATCTTTCTCATTCAGCAGCTTTGGGTTCTGCACCGGTTCAAATGAGTGAACTAGTTTCGATTTTCGGTCAATCTATTTCTGTTCCTTCTTCTGCAATTCTACAAGTGACATCTTCTCCTGCTCCTTCACTATCTGCACCGATCTTTTCGTCATCTACTATGTCATCAGTTCTTCTATCTTCTTCTGCCCAAATGGCTTCATGTGCTACTATGTCATCAACTTTTGCAGGTGCATCTTCCTCTTCTACTCCTGCAGGCCCTCGTATTGATGATCTTTCTGTTTAGGAAGTAGCTGAGCACTTAAGAGCTCGACTTGCATCTATGGCTCCAACAAATCAACAGTCGATCGATCTTTTGTCTCTTCTCAGATCTTTTCAGCCATCATTTCGACCACCTACAACTGAAGATTCTCTCTCTGCTTTACGATCAGACTTTGAGAAATTTAGAGATGAGGTACAGTTAGGTTTGGGTCAATTGCAATCCACTGTTTTTGCTATTGCTCAACATTTGCAGGTTCCAAATGTATCGTGTAGTGCTAAAGATGGACCATCTAACAAGCGTTCACATGATCATGATGATTCTCAACCTGATCATGAGGGGGAGAAAAAGAGACGCTTGGATGAGTCTGCAGCTGATCTTTCTAAAGAAAATAAAACGGAACCTGCTCCAAGTGAAACATGCTCTGCTGATAAAGAAAAGCCTAAAGAAGCAGAAACAGAAATGCAGTCTATGTTTGATGACATGTTGAGCAAAGTAAATGTTCTAGAGACTGACATTTCTACAGAAAACAATTTTCAGCTGGTACTTTATGTTGATCCAGATTCTGAGCCAGTTTCTTCTGTTATACCAAAATCTGTGAATATGACTGAGGCTGAAGCATTTGAGAATTTCAGAGCATCTTACGAAAATATTATTAATGTGGATTCTGAAAATGAAATTGATGACAAGTTTGAAAGCTTCTGTAAAGTCAAAGAAGAAGAAAAAGAAGATGATGATGATAGTGATGCCGATTTATTGTATGCAGATCTTTCATCTCAAGAAGTTAGATTCCCTTTTCACAATGAACAGAATTCTCCACAAGATGATTCTTCTCAGATTCAGTCTGAAGCAGTTTCGAATCCTCTGGTTATCTCTACAACTCATATATCTTCTACATCAGTTGTCTCTGAGCCTCCAGCAATTGTTTCTAATGTGTCTATTCCAGTCGTGACTCCACCTACCAAGATTCCTCGTGCTCCAACAAGTAAATCTGGTAAGTCAGTTGATCCTATTTATATGGCTCCTGATTTTATTCCAGAAAACCTTAGATCTTCAGGAATTCTTATTTCAAGGGAGCACAGACGACAAAGGTTTGAGGCTAGAGATATGAGACAGGTGTTTCGAAATGTGTACCTTGAAGATACTCACCGAAGTATTTTTGTGGAACACAAGACTGCTTTGAGTATTGAGTTTTTCTTGGGCATTGAAAAAGAGTCTGATCTTGTTAAACAGAACTATTTGATGGCCATGAGGTATTTGAGACAAGGGAAAGAAACAGTATATTCTAAGAAGGGGATTGTACAAGTTAAATGTGTTTCCATGTTCAACATATTCAACATCTGGGTTTCTAATTTCACTGTTCAACGAAGAGACTGCAAAGACTATACCTTCACAGAAGCAGATTTTAATGAAGTTCATGTGGATGATATTGAGTTTCTATTCAATTTCTTCAGCTCTCTCAATGAACGATCAGATGATATGAATAGAGCCTTCAACACTGTCAGAAGACATATTATCAAAACAATTCGCTTTTATAGCTTATTTGAATTTCAGTTGGGTGTTGAAAATCATCAACCTACGGTCAACATGCACAAACCGAAACAGAAGCTCGACAAAATTGAAAGTTTCTTATTATATAATGTTGTTGATGAACCGTATGGTGTGGTGTACAGAAACTTGAAGGGTCGTCATTGTTTTATGAGATTTGAAGAAGTTTGCAAGTATTCTGATGGAACTTTGAAGCTTATCAAGATGCATCTAATTCAGAAGTTGAAGTATGAAAAGCAGAATGTGGCAAACAGACAGAGATTCAATTTTTATCCACAAAAGGAAGGAAACAAGGAGTTACTGAGGTTGGAGAAGGCAATTGATGTAATTCAAGACCGAATCAACTTTCGAAATGATTTACGTCGCCTTGAAGCTCAAGTGGATATCAGAAGGTTTTCTTGATTTTAGAGCTCA
Organism: Arctium lappa; assembly: GCA_023525745.1. Lineage (NCBI taxonomy): Eukaryota > Viridiplantae > Streptophyta > Magnoliopsida > Asterales > Asteraceae > Arctium > Arctium lappa. Next base: position 147,148,875 of record CM042048.1, read on the forward strand.
GTGCCAAAGGTTACAAAGGGGGAGATTGTTAGATCATATTTAATTGTAACCTTTGTATTTATTTTACCTTGTGGGTTTATAAGCCCTTGACTTAGTAGTTTTTGATAAGAGAAGATTACATTTTCATATATTGAATATAGAACTACTTTTGGCTCCACATTCACTTTCTCTCTAGAATCTTTAGATCTTGTGTTCACAGCAACATTTAAAATTTGAACAACACTTGTTATGGCGCAAGACTGAGTTTTGGTGAACTGTGTATGGCGCAAACCAAACTTCTCGTGAGCACAGAATGGCGCAAAGTATGGTTCTCGTGAACCATGAAAGACGCAAAGTAAGGTTCTCGCCAATAGGGGATAGCGCAAAGTGAAATTCTCGCTATCAGTGTAAGACGCAAAGTAGACTTCTCGTGATAAGCGAATGGTGCAAAGTACACTTCTCTTGAACAGTGTATCACGCAAAGTAGATTTGCGTGACCTGTTTAAGACACAAATTAAGCTTTTCGTGAGAGCCTTGTAGCGCAAAAGTAACTTTCCATCGTCATCGCTACTCCTCATGCTCGTGCTCACCCTCATCGTCCTCTTCCTCCTCCTCCTCATGGTTCTGGTGTCCCTGGAACATCGACTCCTCAAATCGATAATAACGGAACCCAAGCCAATGATGATAGGGCTGGATCGGGTGGAAGTAGAAGGTAAAATCCATATGCGGTCCATGCTGGAACCAACTAATCCACTGCCCGACAAATACTGTCGCACCCATATATACATCCCGTAAAACCTCCCACATGTACCTGAACCAGTCCACGACCCTGGTAAAAAACGACCTGGATGCTATGCGTGCCTCCCGTCTAGCCGTCCGGTATGCTACCACTGTCATAAAGATGTGACGCTGCAAATCTTCTATGTGCTCATTATATTGGTGAATCATGGCAAAAGGGACTTCGATCCTCTCCTGTGCAAGCCCGACTGGCTGGTCGACCTCCTCGTACTCTATGCCAGCCTCTATCTGTCTCTCCAACGTGTATCCCTCCGAGTCACTATTCGAATGTGCCATGCCCACCATGTCCTACAAGCCATAGAAGTATATTAGGTCAGGTATCATAGTGAGATCAAACTTAATATAAAGCAAGATAATGCTAGGACATAAACAATCACATACACCTACTCCTGCCTAACAAAATCTCTATCCCCTCCTCTCCAAAACAAAGTCCAGTTTAAGCTTAGGCTAAGTACTTAACCTAATTCTCTTAAACTATGGCTCTGATACCAACCTTTAACACCCCCATTTTACCCTTGGGTAATGTCACATCTTTCAGCCCAAATATTTACCTTATGTCGTCGAATATGACATCAAGATATAAGCAAATCACCATCACAACGGAAGTCTTAACTTAAAGTAATACCAGTCTCCAACATTAGTCTGTCTCATACCAGACTATATTACATAACGCTCCAAATACATAATAATTAAGTTGATAAGTAGCAAGGCATTAAAGAACATAATAAAAGTAAATCTAATTATGCTTTGCCCTTTCCTTTGTCCACACCTAAACCACCGGCTCCTGAGATGCATACTATTAGTTAGCTAAAAAGCTAAGTGAGTTAATGGTTTACGTGCATATAAATACACACCCCAATAAGCATAAAAATATCAAGCACCAATTAAATAGTATGCATATTGTTTTCGGAAAACATTTGACACAATGTAATTCCCTAAACCTCCTCGTCCACTTTGTCATTGGCATTCCCTGGGTCGCACGACTCACACCCGTCCGGCACCCATTACGGGGTCGTGCCAATCCTCCCTTAGGTAGGTTTGCTCTATCACTGGCATTCCCTGGGTTGCACGGCTCACACCCGTCCGGCACCCATGACGGGGTCGTGCCACTCCTCAACGTGACATATCGAGCCCGATGCCATACCCCATATCGGCACCAAAATGTGTCACATAAAATTACCCCATGAATATGACATGCTAAGAATGTTTATAAACCAAAAAAACAATAGCATGCAATCTCCTTTATAAAATAATGTACATGAAACATTCACCCGTAAATATGTACATAACCCAATTATCATGCATAACATACGTACTCCAAATAAATAACACATTTATATACATGCAATAATACACCATAAACATGCACATAAAAATGTATCATTTTTACACCATGTACGTACTCCAAATAATTATCATGCCAACATAATTTTAATTACGTATGTATGCATCCCAGAAAAGTCTCATGAAAACTCACCTCGATTTATTGTAGGTTCACCCTTCGCAAAGTAGTTCCCGAATCCTACATAAATAGTAATAGTTTCTAAGTACCCTTTTCTTATAAATAATTGCCCTTTACGAGTTTTTAAAATAATCTCGTAAAATTTTATTTAACCTCTTTAACCCATTAGACACCTTAGTTCATATATTGTCTACACTCCTTAAATAATAGGTGTCTATCTCATTCCTCGTTTTATTAGATACTCAATATATGTATTTACATACATATACATATATTCACAAACATATACATGTACACATGTATACTATGAATATATTAACACCTTCTTTCTACACCAACATATATATAGACATATGTGTGTGTGGTGTACCTTTATATATACATGATACCCAACGTATATATACATACCCACATATATAATATATACATATACATGTACTATTGAGACTTTCAAGGAAACCCAAAAAGAAAATCATCTCCATCATATCCCTTTTCTTTTCTTTTTTTCTTTTTTCTCTTTCACTAGCCACATCCCACCCTCACGTACCTACACCCCTTTTCTTTTCATTTTAGATTTATAATATGTATATACATATATATTTATATACACACACATAAGTAAACCTACAACTCCACAACCCATTTTTCAGAAATACATAAACTTCCATCTTTTAATCCATGCATTATATATATATATATATATATATATATATATATATACATATACACACACGTATAACAAGCACACATCACTGGAACAACAATGATTCAAGAGATGTATAAGCTTCTTACCTTGATTTTCAGACCTCCTCAAGTTAACGACCCGAAATCTTGCTTCGTTCTCCGGCGGAGTTCCTCACTATCTCCTTTCCTTCTCTCAATGTGTTTCTCTATCTCCCTCTCACTTTCGGAAACATGCGAAATGAATATAATGGTCACTTCCTCATAGTTCTTATTCGTAAACGAATCAAAACCCAAAACTGTTGCCTCCATATCTCAATCCACGTTCCATTTTGAAAAATTTAGGAGTTTGGCAAAACAGGTCCCTGTGGTTTACACTCCACACCCTTAACCTTTTCTCCATTTTTCGCTTTTAACCCTCCACTTAAGTTTGAATTATTTTATCCCCTCAACCCTTATTCCAATTATTACTCTCTCTTTCTCTCTTTTTTTAAGTGTTACAACTCTCCCCTCCTTTTAGGAATTTCCGTCCCCGGAATTCATACCACTTGAAAATAGTTGAGGGTATTTCACCCTCATCTCCTGTTCGGGCTCCCAGGTCATTTCTGACCCTTTATGAAATCTCCATTTGACCAGCACCAAAGGTATAATCTTGCTCCTCAGTCGTTTCGTTTTCCGGTCCAACACCTGGACTGGCTCCTCAATATAGTCGAGCTTATCGTTTAGCTCAACTTCTCCTATATCACCACAACTGAATTTTCAGCCAAACACTTCCTTAAATTTGACACGTGGAATGTGTCATGTATACCTTTGAGCTCTTCCGACAACTTTAACCGATAAGCCACCGCTCCTATCCATGAAATAACCTCAAATGGTCCAACATATCTTGGACTTAGCTTGCCCCTCTTTCCGAATCTTACGATTCCTTTCCATGGCGATATCTTTAACATGACCCCATCTCCTACTTGAAACTCCAAAGGTCGACGCCTCTTATCCGCATAACTTTTCTGCCTGTCACGCGCGATTTTCAACCTTTCACGTATTTGCACTATCTTGTCTGAAGTCTGCTGGACTAACTCCGGTCCAGCCAACTGCCTTTCTCCGACATCAGCCCAACACACTGGCGTTCTACATTTACGACCATACAAGGCCTCAAACGGCGCTGCCTTGATACTAGAGTGATAGCTATTATTATAAGCAAATTCTACCGGTGGAAGATGGTTATCCCAACTCCCCCTAAAATCTATAGTGCAAGCTCTTAACATATCCTCCAATGTTTGTATCGTCCTCTCACTTTGACCGTCAGTTTGAGGATGATATGCAGTGCTCAAGTTCAATCTAGTTCCCATTTCTTGTCGAAAACTAGCCCAAAATCTCGACGTAAACCTCGTATCCCTATCTAAGACAATCGATAGTGTCACTCCATGCCTTGAGACTATCTCATTGACATACAATTGCGCTAACCTTTCTAGAGAATACTTTTCGCTGATAGGTAGGAAGTGAGCAGACTTTGTGAGTCTGTCAACTATCAACCATATCGCATCATGCCCTTTCACCGTTTTTGGCAATTTAGTCATGAAATCCATCGTGATCATCTCCCATTTCCATAATGGAATCTCCATTTGTTGCAACATACCCGACGGCTTCTGATGTTCCGTCTTCACCTGTAGACATGTCAAATATTTCTCTACATACTTTGCTACTGCCTTCTTCATGCCAGGCCACCAGTAACTGTAGATCCCAGTTTCAGTGCAATCAACAGATATAAGAACAATGATGAACAAAATATTGGCCACATCAACTAGTCATATGATTAATATAAAATCAAAGTGTTTAGGTTTACAGAGAGAATATCTGATCAGGGTATGTAAACCTATTGACTAGAGAATTATGAAATGCGACTGCCTCACCTAAACTGTTCAACCCTAATTATGAACTAACTAAGCCTTTATATACTTAGGCTTACAAACCTAATGGGCCAATGGGCTTGGGCCCATCTAATAAAACAACTATTAAGTAATTACAAATTGAACCCTTATAAATATTTTATTCCACTTTCAACACACAGGACTTTCAGTCCTAACAATCTCCCCCTAAAGTTGAATAAAGCATTTATCTTCTTGAAAAACTTCAGGCCTTGATCTTCTTTCCCTCTTGAATCTTTTGAAGAACTTTGGTGTTGCATGTCTTCATGTCTTTCAACGCTCCCCCATGAATAAAGCTCTTGGTCTTCATAGTATCAACTTTGTAATCAGATTCAATGTATAGTAGCCTCGACTGAACGCACTATCAAGCAGCTTTTAACTGTAGAAACTCAATCACATCGGATCAGCATACAAGAAAGATAATGTGAGAGTTACTTGACATTCCACGGTGCTTCTTCAGTTTAAAACAAAGAATCTGTCTTTGAACCGCGAGTTGAATTAGACTTTCATCTCAAGAACTTGTTTCAATTAGCGCATAGGAGGAATGATAAACAAACTTGTAGCAAACACCACTTGATACGGAAAGAATCAATACAATCTTTGAAATCTCTTTGAAAAATTGAGTTGCATTAAACTCATATCTTCATCTCTTTGATAAATGAAATAGCATTTGCATTAAACTCATATCTTCATCTCTTTGATCTCTAGACTGCCTTCAGAACTAACTTTCTTTCTTTAAACTTTTGAAATTGAACTTTGAAAAATTCTCCCCCTTTTGATGATTGTGAGCATCATGATCATCAAAACTTCTTCAATTTCAGCACCTTCTTTGATTTCCTCTTTATGATAATTTGAAACACTCCCACATGTGATCTGAGTATCCGTCAATTCATGAAATTTATATATCCGAATCTTTTCAAATTCAGATATAATAGGAATGGTAAACCTGAATCAACAAATGATACAGTTAGTATGCCTGTAAGTAGCACGGAGCCACTTTGTACAACGGATATACTTTGGAAAGGAGCTTTTGTGATGTTCACTCCCCCAGGGCTTCCATTCAATCATCGAAAAACCACAAAGGAATTTTCTATGAATGTTATGACAAGAAAACTCATTCCTTGTGTGTACGTGCAAGTGTAGAATGATTGAAGCTACTTAGCTTGATCAGGCTCAAAAATGTGTAAACTGTTGAGACAACAACAGATATTACACGGACTCAATGTGCATGAAAGAGGTGCGAAGGTGGGGCAACTTTCCTTCTTTTTCAATATCTAAATCTTCCGAGTGAAGACTAGATAGCAGATATGCTGCGTCCCCAAAGAAAATGAAACATTTCTTTGTTAAGAAAGAAACGAGTGGTTGGTGGGGTTAATATAAGAGTTGACATGGGCTAGGTGCCTTTTTCAATGATGGTCACCAAAGAATGTGAACCAATCAGAATATGTGGCTGCCCGGCTCAGAAAGTGGTTGGTGCAGAGTTCTGATATTCTTTTAACTCTGTTCTCACACCCTCTTTCTTTTTACCATTATGCTCACTTCTAACCAAACTCTCATTTTCCATTTTACCGCTCCACACAATGAGAAAAACTCAAGCCGATGAGTTATCTCCCCCACTCTTTGATTTATGACCCCTCACCCCTCAAATCACTCTAGGATAACTTCCGGGGTAGGAAACACTGGTTAACGTGAATCCATGGAAGTACTGTTTAAGTTCTCACACAAATCCCATGTAAGTCCTAAAAAAATAGTTACTCAACAATTTAACTTGAATATTTAAGCACAGAATGTATGATAACACTGTCAAAATGTATGCTCATAAGATTTGAGCAATTGAAATTTGAAGATTTCTCAAAACAGATATATTGAATGAACGAAATGAAATCAAGAGCATTGTTTTGAGAATCTGACAGTGTATCAATCAGATCACATAAAATGGATAGGGTATCAAAGAATTGGATATTTTGTTTATATGAACAAATATAAACAATTTAGCAATGAAAGCACAAATTTAGAATAATGATAGATGCTCAACAACATTGAATATCAAACGGGGGTATTACCATCGAAAAATTGATTCATTATGAGACATGGTAATAACAAATTCAATCGAAGTACTGAACCTGTGTGTGTGAATACGTTACAGTATAAAGACAAGATAATACGCAAGTATTGATCTTTAGAAACACACAGTCAGTTAAACATTAAAGCTCAAAACTGAAAAACATTTAAAATCACACTTCTATATTCATAAAATCTTTTGAGAACCAGAAGTGGTTTGAACATTTCAGAAATTGTTTTTCATGCTTGAAAGTTGTTCTTCTTTCAAACAATCAGAGATCTAGTTCAGAAGATGTTTACCTTTTAAGCTCCCCTTCAAATCATGATAGAACGATATAGATCTATTAAGCTCCCCCTGGATATTTGCAAAATATCCAGGTCTAAACGTTGAAGAACGGGTCCTGATCTGTCATATGATCAGAAGCCAAACTTCGTTGAAGTCCGGGTTCTAAGCTGATTTACTTAGAAGCCATCGTTCTTCTACTCCCCCTTGACAGTAGGTGCCTGCAACAAAGAATCATTTTTCGGCTTTGGTACCCACTGGTATTTGGGTCCATGAATGTTAGTTGCAGTTCTTGTGGGGGATATAGAATAAGAACCATACCAGAAATGATCCCTGGATTTGTGAATGTGATCATGTGTATGACAATAAGAACAGTGGCATTTCTTACCTGACAACCTGAGTAATTGATCTCTCGAGTAGATATGATCAGGTTTACTTGTACTCGCTTTGTTCTTCTTGGCATTAGACGCATGTACACACGATTCTCTTTCTTTCAGCTCATCTTCAACTGGTTTCTTCTTTGAGACCAGTTCCTCTTCTTTGTATCTCCGTCTTCTTTGATGTGTACCTGAACCATCTATATTGCTATCATAGAAAAGGTTAGTTTTACAAATCCGATCAAAAGATTTAACTGACCTTTGTGGAGAGACAGATTTCTGATTTGTACTTGATACAGACTTTTTAAGCACTTTAATCGTCGAAGCAAAGTTGTCTCTTTCTTTAACAAGCATGTCAATCTTCTTCGTGAATTCAGACTTCGTTTTCTGCTCTTTTAGTGCCTTCTCACATAGTTCAGACAACTTGGCAGTAAGCCTTTTGATCTCCGTCTCAAACATGCTCCGTTCTTTTTCAAATCCCTTCTCAGCATCATTTCTTTGGCCAGATATTTCTTTGAAGACGCTAACATTCTTTTGTTCAATGGCCTTCTTTTCTGTTGCAAACTTCTCTCTTTCAAGAATGATTACTTTCTGAAAATCAGAAACTTGCTGAGTAAGTTTTATGCACTTCAACTCAACTTCTTTCTTCTCATCAACACATTTTCTCGAGAATTCTGAGAACTTCTTTGCGAAAGATTTCTCTTTAGTCTCAAAATCAGATTTGTGTTTAGCAAGCAGTTGCTCCAAATCAGATAAACGCTTTTGAAGTTCTGCATTTGCATCTTTCAGAACAGAGATCTTTTCCTCATAACTTTCAGTAGAGACTGGTTGCTGAGGTTTAGCTTCCAAAATAGAAATCTTTCCTTTTAGCTCAGAGTTCTCAGCTTCCAATTCTCTCCCTTTTAAAATCAGATTTGGCCCTAACACCAACCATTCAGTACAATCCCACAACTCTTTTCCTGTCATTTTGTTATAAAATATTTGACCAGAAATTTCATTAAAAGTATCACGAAAAATGTCACAAGAAATACTACTTGTCATATAATTTCTAGCATAATTATTGCCACTCTCTCTTTGCTCCTTTTCCACAGGAGAAGCTTCTGCCGGAATTTGGGATTGCTTTTCTCCTTCAGTCAAAGATAATCTGATGTAGGGACCCACCTCATGTTCGTCAACAAAATCCAGAAAATCAGTTTTCCACCTTTCATATTCTCTTTTGGACCGCAGCCTTGGTGGGTACACCATTTTGATCGATTTTGAAGAAAGATGAAACTTGAAAGTGCAGGGACCAAAAGTGACAAAATGTGAAACTTGAAAGTTTAGGGTCACAAACTACACGCTGAATCCTTGAAGTACGAGGGCTAAAATAAATACACTGCAAAAAGATCGTGAGACAAAAATTTGACCTTTTATTTTATTTTTTTATTTATTTTTTTTATTATTTTTTTTTAAACCACCCGGTCGAAGGTAAGACCGGAGTAGCAAGAACCCGGTCGAAGGGTAAGACCGGATATGCTAAGGTCCGGTCGAAGGAAAGACCGGGAAAGATAAGGTCCGGTCGAAGGGTTTGACCGGAGATTACAACTACCCGGTCGAAGGTGCAAGACCGGAGTACAAGTATCCGGTCGAATGGGTAAGACCGGGGAATACTCTTATTCGGTCGAAGGTGCAAGACCGGAGTACAAGTATCCGGTCGAAGGGTTTGACCGAACAACTACCCGGTCGAAGATAGGACCGGTGTTTACAAACCCTCGGTCGAAGGCTCAGGTCTAATGACTATAAATGCGATAAACACAAATATTAGATAAGATCGATTAATCATAAAAGACCGATGAACACGAAGAGCACCGAAGAACACGATGAACACAGACCGATGATGATAACCCATATATTCAATCGAGCCCAGAAAACAATCGATCGAACAACAGATTAACACAAAAAGACCAAGAAATCGATTTTCAAAAGCATATATAGACCGATACTTAACCCAGATACCCAAAATTCAATAGACCGGGAAAAAAAATTAAACACGGAAAGACCAATAAACTGAAACAACCAAGATATTCGATCGATAAACTGATTTTTCAGAAACACAGTAGACCGATAAAATTCATAAACAGATAATCAATTAAAACACCTAAAAGCGATTAACACAAATAATTGATTATAGGGTTTCAGACAAACCTTTTTACTAGATCAAACCTTTTGCCTATCTGCTTTGATACCAATTGTAGATCCCAGTTTCAGTGCAATCAACAGATATAAGAACAATGATGAACAAAATATTGGCCACAACAACTAGTCATATGATTAATATAAAATCAAAGTGTTTAGGTTTACAGAGAGAATATCTGATCAGGGTATGTAAACCTATTGACTAGAGAATTATGAAATGCGACTGCCTCACCTAAACTGTTCAACCCTAATTATGAACTAACTAAGCCTTTATATACTTAGGCTTACAAACCTAATGGGCCAATGGGCTTGGGCCCATCTAATAAAACAACTATTAAGTAATTACAAATTGAACCCTTATAAATACTTTATTCCACTTTCAACACACAGGACTTTCAGTCCTAACAGTAACTCTCCTTTAAACTATTGTACATCTTATCACTTCCTGGGTGCATAGTGTATTTGGCTTTGTGCGCTTCACCTAACACTATGTCCCTTAAATCTCCTTTGCAAGGAATCCAAACCCGATTCCCAAACCTATATACACCATCTGACCCAACGGTTAGAAGTTTAACTTGTCCGACCATCCTCTCCTTCTTGACGTTTTCTTCCAATAGGGCCTCCTTTTGAGCTCCTCGTATTTGATCAATCAAATCTACCTGAATATTCACCCACATGGCACGAACCTTAATCGGTTCGGCCCTCTCCTTTCTACTTAGGGCGTCAGCGACCACGTTTGCCTTGCCCGGGTGGTAATGAATCTCACAATCGTAATCTTTTAATAGCTCCATCCACCTTCTCTGCCTCATGTTTAGCTCCTTCTGATCAAAGAGATACTTCAAGCTCTTATGATCCGTGTAAATCAGGCATTTTGTGCCATACAAGTAGTGCCTCCAAATTTTTAGTGCAAAAACCACTGCGGCTAACTCCATGTCGTGTGTTGGATACTTCTTTTCATGTTCCTTTAGTTGGCGTGAAGCATAGGCAATAACCTTGCCTCTTTGCATCAATACGCACCCTAGTCCCATTTTTGAAGCATCACTGTACACAACAAAGTCTTCCGTTCCCTCTGGTAGGGACAGTACTGGTGCACTGCTCAACCTCTCCTTAAGCGTTTCGAAAGCTTCTTCTTGTTTATGACCCCAATCAAACTTAACTGCCTTTCTAGTCAAGGTCGTCAAGGGCGCCGCTATCTTTGAGAAATCCTGGATGAATCTTCTGTAGTAGCCTGCTAAGCCAAGGAAACTTCGGATTTCTGACGCTGACTTAGGCGACTCCCAATCCATTACTGCCTCAATCTTGGTTGGATCCACCTTGATCCCCTCCGCGTTAACCACATGACCAAGAAATTGCACCTCTCGTAGCTAGAATTCACATTTCGAGAATTTGGCATACAACCTCTCCTTGGCCAACAGCTCAAGAATTGCTCTCAAATGTTCCTCATGTTCCTCTTTGCTCCTTGAATAGATAAGGATGTCGTCAATGAAAACTATGACAAACTTATCTAGGTAGGGTCCACAAAGCCTGTTCATCAAATCCATGAATGCAACAGGTGCATTCGTCAACCCAAAAGGCATTACCAGAAACTCATAGTGCCCATAACGAGTTCTAAAAGCCGTTTTCGGTATATCCTCCTCTCGAACCTTCAACTGGTGGTAACCAGATCTCAGATCAATCTTTGAGAAATAAATGCCTCCCTGAAGCTGATCAAATAAGTCATCGATCCTTGGTAATGGGTACCTATTCTTGATCGTGATCTTATTTAACTCTCGATAATCGATGCACATCCTCATCGTACCGTCTTTCTTCTTGACGAACAATATCGGTGCTCCCCAGGGTGACGAACTCGGTCGTATGAACCCCTTATCCAACAGCTCTTGGAGTTGCTTCATTAGTTCTTGCATCTCCGTCGGAGCCAATCGATATGGTGTCTTTGCGATTGGTGCTGATCCTAGCACCAAGTCAATTGGGAATTCCACCTGACGTTCTGATGGTATCCGTGGCAATTCCTCCGGGAACACTTCTGGATATTCCCTTACTACTGGTACACTTGCTACCGTCTTCTCCTCCAGCTTGGTGTCTATAGCATAAGCTAAGTAAGCTATGCACCCCTTTTAAAGACACCTTCTCGCCTTCAAGGCCGTAATCACTTTAGTGTTGTCTTTCTTTCGATCCCCATAGACGTGAACTGTCTCTCCCTCTGGGGTCTGAATCTTGATCAACTTCTTATTGCATACGATTTGAGCATGGTTGTCAGATAACCAATCCATGCCTAAGACCACATCAAAACCTCCTAAACACATTGGCATTAGTCTAACAGGCAACTCCTTACCATCTATACAGATCGTGCAACCATCAATTATCTCTTCTACCTTAACTTGACCACCGTCAGCTGTTTCTATAGTGCAGCCCTTCTCTAGTCTACATGCATCTTTGTTCAAGTAGTGGCGAAAAACAGTAGACACAAAACTACCATTTGCACCCGAATCGAACAATACATGAGCATAGACATTGTTAATAGGGAACATACCTGATACGACGTCAGGGGTCTCCCTAGCCTCCTCCAATGTCATGTTATACGCTCGGCCACGTCCCTTGGGCACTTCTTTCTTTTTGTCAAAACTCCTTCCCACACCTTCAGCTGATGACTTCACACTATTCATTGTTCCTTTCTGAATCTTAGGGAACTCATAACGCAAATGCCCTTCTACACTACACTCATAACAAGCCTTCCTTTCTGGACATTCACGCGCTGTATGTTCTGGTTTTCGACACCTATAGCAAGAGTTGCTCCCAGCCCGACACTCACCCCTGTGCCTTCGCACACATTTACCACATTGAGGAACAACAATCTCTCCTTTTATCTTCACCGCAGATGAACTCACCTTCGCCTTTTTAACTATCTTGCTTGGGCCTTCCCACTTTCTCTTATTGTCCCTCATTTCACCAGTTGCCTTAGCATTATTCTTCTCTGCCACTGTCGCCATTTCCACAGCTTGAACGAATGTCTTTGGGGCGTTCATGTCAACATATCGCTTAATTTCTATTCGGAGACCGTCCTTAAAACGATCTATCTTTCTCTGCTCCGTCGCCACCTGATAACTTGCAAACATTGCCTTCTCCAAGAATTCATTGACATAATCATGAACTGAAGATGACCCTTGCTCCAACCTTAAGAATTCTGACTCCAGTTTCTTCACCTCTGATTGGGTGCAGTACTTCTCCATCATTAGTTTCTTCATTTGCTCCCAAGATATAGAAGCAATTTCACCCTCTCCTCTAATCTCGCACTCAGTATCCCACCAGTCAAGTGTCGAGTCCACAAGGGTTGTAGCCGCATAAGTCACCTTCTGATCCTCGGAACACTTGCAGATTTTAAAGCAGCTCTGCATTTTCTTTATCCAGTTCATTAGGGCTACCGGCCCCTCGATACCCTTAAACTCTTTCGGACGTGTGTTACTGAAGTCCTTAAAGTTGCATCCATTCTCCTTTGTGGTTGGAACCACCATCTTGTCCTCTTCATTCATACTCACCTTAGTATTCTCCTGGTTGCTTGCCTCAGTATCTTTCTGGTCTCCCATCTCAGAATTTATTTGTTCAGTCTTCTCATCTTCTGCCTGTTTCTTTAGTCTGGCCTCTAACGCTGCCTCTATCATACCAGGTAAGGTATTCTGGAGGATCTGTGTCATTCTATCAGCCATCGTCTCCTCGGTCATAGGGTTTCCGCCTCCCCCTCGTTGTGCCCTCCCACGTCCTCGGCCTCTCCCTGTGGCTGTACTAGCGTGTACAGAAGGGGTGGCACTAGAGCTGGCAGTATGACCATCACCACGACCTCGACCTCGGCCTCGGCCCACCGACGGTACCACATCATTGACACCTTCCCCGATGAGTTCAATTCTTCTTGATCCTCTAGACGCCATACTGATACAAAAAGGCACCGTTAATCTCCATATTTACTCTTAACCATAGTCTAAATAAACATCATCACACAAAGTCCCATACTAAAAGAAACGACATTCTCATTCACATAACTAATAAGTTTGTACATTAATAAACGTTACTGAACATAAATAAAGGATAACCAAGATAAGATAATTGAGTCTAAAGCCGACCACACATGCACGGCAAAATACAAAATCCTAGCAATTCAATCCCAACCAAAGACTCAAAAAGAAACTAGCATTATCCTAATATGAACAATAAAGAGAGATTTATAAACTGAAATCTTCCATCGTCATCGCTACTCCTCATGCTCGTGCTCACCCTCATCCTCCTCTTCCTCCTCCTCCTCATGGTTCTGGTGTCCCTGGAACATCGGCTCCTCAAATCGATAATAACGGAACCCAAGCCAATGATGATAGGGCTGGATCGGGTGGAAGTAGAAGGTAATATCCATATGCGGTCCATGCTGGAACCAACTAATCCACTGCCCGACAAATACTGTCGCACCCATATATACATCCCGTAAAACCTCCCACATGTACCTGAACCAGTCCACGACCCTGGTAAAAAATGACCTGGATGCTATGTGTGCCTCCTGTCTGGCCGTCCGGTATGCTACCACTGTCATAAAGATGCGATGCTGCAAATCTTCTATGTGCTCATTATATTGGTGAATCATGGCAAAAGGGACTTCGATCCTCTCCTGTGCAAGCCCGACTGGCTGGTCGACCTCCTCGTACTCTATGTCAGCCTCTATCTGTCTCTCCAACGTGTATCCCTCCGAGTCACTATTCGAATGTGCCATGCCCACCATGTCCTACAAGCCATAGAAGTATATTGGGTCAAGTATCATAGTGAGATCAAACTTAATATAAAGCAAGATAATGCTAGGACATAAACAATCACATACACCTACTCCTGCCTAACAAAATCTCTATCCCCTCCTCTCCAAAACAAAGTCCAGTTTAAGCTTAGGCTAAGTACTTAACCTAATTCTCTTAAACTATGGCTCTGATACCAACCTGTAACACCCCCATTTTACCCTTGGGTAATGTCACATCTTTCAGCCCAAATATTTACCTTATGTCGTCGAATATGACATCAAGATATAAGCAAATCACCATCACAACGGAAGTCTTAACTTAAAGTAATACCAGTCTCCAACATTAGTCTGTCTCATACCGGACTATATTACATAACGCTCCAAATACATAATAATTAAGTTGATAACTAGCAAGGCATTAAAGAACATAATAAAAGTAAATCTAATTATGCTTTGCCCTTTCCTTTGTCCACACCTGAACCACCGGCTCCTGAGATGCATACTATTAGTTAGCTAAAAAGCTAAGTGAGTTCATGGTTTACGTGCATATAAATACACACCCCAATAAGCATAAAAATATCAAGCACCAATTAAATAGTATGCATATTGTTTTCGAAAAACATTTGACACAATGTAATTCCCTAAACCTCCTCGTCCACTTTGTCATTGGCATTCCCTGGGTCGCACGACTCACACCTGTCCGGCACCCATTACGGGGTCGTGCCAATCCTCCCTTAGGTAGGTTTGCTCTGTCACTGGCATTCCCTGGGTTGCACGGCTCACACCCTTCCGGCACCCATTACAGGGTCGTGCCACTCCTCAACGTGACATATCGAGCTCGATGCCATACCCCATATCGGCACCAAAATGTGTCACATAAAATTACCCCATGAATATGACATGCTAAGAATGTTTATAAACCAACAAAACAATAGCATGCAATCTCCTTTATAAAATAATGTACATGAAACATTCACCCGTAAATATGTACATAACCCAATTATCATGCATAACATACGTACTCCAAATAAATAACACATTTATATACATGCAATAATACACCATAAACATGCACATAAAAATGTATCATTTTTACACCATGTACGTACTCCAAATAATTATCATGCCAACATAATTTTAATTACGTATGTATGCATCCCAGAAAAGTCTCATGAAAACTCACCTCGATTTATTGTAGGTTCACCCTTCGCAAAGTAGTTCCCGAATCCTACATAAATAGTAATAGTTTCTAAGTACCCTTTTCTTATAAATAATTGCCCTTTACGAGTTTTTAAAATAATCTCGTAAAATTTTATTTAACCTCTTTAACCCATTAGACACCTTAGTTCATATATTGTCTACACTCCTTAAATAATAGGTGTCTATCTCATTCCTCGTTTTATTAGATACTCAATATATGTATTTACATACATATACATATATTCACAAACATATACATGTACACATGTATACTATGAATATATTAACACCTTCTTTCTACACCAACATATATATAGACATATGTGTGTGTGGTGTACCTTTATATATACATGATACCCAACGTATATATACATACCCACATATATAATATATACATATACATGTACTATTGAGACTTTCAAGGAAACCCAAAAAGAAAATCATCTCCATCATATCCCTTTTCTTTTCTTTTTTTCTTTTTTCTCTTTCACTAGCCACATCCCACCCTCACGTACCTACACCCCTTTTCTTTTCATTTTAGATTTATAATATGTATATACATATATATTTATATACACACACATAAGTAAACCTACAACTCCACAACCCATTTGGTTTCCATGAACAACAGTCTCCAAATTTCAATGTTCCAACATATTTATTACCGAAAGAAGTTTTCACCCGTAAGTGTCCTTAAAGGAAGGAACTCTCAACCATTTTTCAGAAATACATAAACTTCCATCTTTTAATCCATGCATTATATATATATATATATATATATATATATATATATATATATACACACACGTATAACAAGCACACATCACTGGAACAACAATGATTCAAGAGATGTATAAGCTTCTTACCTTGATTTTCAGACCTCCTCAAGTTAACGACCCGAAATCTTGCTTCGTTCTCCGGCGGAGTTCCTCACTATCTCCTTTCCTTCTCTCAATGTGTTTCTCTATCTCCCTCTCACTTTCGGAAACATGCGAAATGAATATAATGGTCACTTCCTCATAGTTCTTATTCGTAAACGAATCAAAACCCAAAACCGTTGCCTCCATATCACAATCCACGTTCCATTTTGAAAATTTTAGGAGTTTGGCAAAACAGGTCCCTGTGGTTTACACTCCACACCCTTAACCTTTTCTCCATTTTTCGCTTTTAACCCTCCACTTAAGTTTGAATTATTTTATCCCCTCAACCTTTATTCCAATTATTACTCTCTTTCTCTCTCTCTCTCTCTCTCTCTTTTTGAGTGTTACAAAATCTGATGAACTCGCGCAAAGCTATAAGAACTAGCGCAAAGTATAGATCTATTCGATTCTTGGCTCTGACTTGCTCAATTCGATCCAAATCTGCAAATTGGTTCTCAAAAACTTATCAGTATCATCGAAAAACAATACTAAACACAAATTTACTATCAATTTCAGATTAAAATCAACAATTCACACATATTCGATCAAGAACAGTGTTCGAACAATATTTCAAGAAAAATTCAAAATTCAAAAATTGACATTGAATTAGTTCGAATTATGAGATGTAAGCAATACAAGAATCAATCCTAAACACAAATCGAATCCAATGATTCCATTTTCTTGCACCAAAAATGATTTTTCCAACAAAATTCGGATGAACAGTACACAAACTCGAGTTCTTGAAAAAAATTTGAAAAATCAAATTTTCGATCTAAAAATCCAGATTTCAATTCAATTCATTGATCAAATCATTTCTGAAAAAGTTTGGTTCAGCTCTGATAACAATTGTTAAGGATAAAATCCCAATTCAATAAAGCAATTCTCATCAATATGAACAATAACGTCTAGAGAGAGAGAGAGAGAGTAGATAGAGAAAGTAGATCTTGAATATTAACCACAAGTCTGAATGTTTACAATGACGTGTTTCCAAGATTCTTACCCACAAGATTACAAAGCAAACCTATTTATACCACCTATCTAACAAAGACTTAACAACCAAGTAAACTAAACATCTTTGACTTTCTAAGACATTGACATTGTTGACTTTTACATCTTTAACTTTTCTCATTAAATCTTGGATACAATATTTAGACTTAACAATTTCCTAAAATTTCTCAACCAACTATTTATGAGATATTCTGTTTACTTTTTGATTTGGTCGTATGAAATTTTAAATTATGCATCCTTTCCATCGTTCATATTGTAACACGATGGTAATCACAGTGTAACACAATAGCAATCACAGTGTAACACGATGTTAATCACAGTGTAACACAATGTTCTTTGAGTGCATCACAATAGTAATAAAAGTGTAACAAGATGTTAATCACAGTGTAACACAATGTTTTCTTTGAGTGCATTACAATAGTAATCAACTAATCATAGTGTAACACAATGTTAATCATAGTGTAACACAATATACTTTGAGTGTATCACATTGGTAATCACAGTGTAACACACTGTATTTTTGGTATTCATCGGGATAAAGTTTGATTGAATGGTAAGTTTCAATATTCTGAGATAATCTTATCTGATTTCATTCCAAAATTATCGTACCCGCCTAAATTAGATCACAATGAATTATAAAGTTTTTTTTGACAATTTTATCCTTTTTACCTATTTTAATGACCTAAATTGTGTTTTTAATTAATATATCTCTTGTTTATTTTAAACCATTGATTACTAAGATTGATGGATGAGATTGGATCTCATGGTTACCACAAAATACTAGGGTCTCCCATGAAAAGAAATGCCTAGGAAGGTCATGGGTTGAAATTAATACCCTGCATTTTTTTTGGCAATTTTAAAGTTGTTTTGATTATGACCTTTAAAGGAAGGGAGATCCAAAGAGCCCAAGTACCATCCTCATCTTCCTTTGTTGTTACCTTTTATATAAAAAAACATTAAAATACATTTAGCTTGGAATACTTGGATGAGGGATTATAGGGGCAGACTACAAATTAAACATTGATTACTCAAGTGGATGATCCAATTGCTTAGTGAATGTGTGTTGCAACTACCATCATAGTAAAAAACAAATTACTTTACCCACAAAAATCATTCAAGGAAATTTCTGTCGATGATTATCTACGGATCACCCACAAACTATTAATAGTTTCGGTGATCACTTACGGATCTCCCACAAAATCCCTGATACTGATTTGAATTTCGCACCAACAATTTACCCACCAACTTCTGTAACGGTTTTGTGACGAATTACATTTTTAGCGACGGATTTCTCAAGGAAAATTCCATAACTTAAAGTCTTTCAGAAAGAACAAAAAAGGTTGTACGATTTCTCCACACTAGGTATTATTGCTTTTGACATGTTATTAATTACTTGTAGGTTGTATATAGCAACAAACGACTTTAGTTGTCGGGAAAGTCACCCCAAGTTTTGTTAGCGATTTTCTAAAGGCAGTTCCAACATTTCTTTTGGGCATTCTCTTCACATGTTCATCGTATCCTCTCCAAAAAGGATAGATACATAATTTCTAGATTAGATCAATATATATTTGTATTGTATCTTTTTTTTTAGATCAATATATATCTTTTTTTTAGATCAATATATATTTCTATTGTATCTCAATTTGTATCCAAGCATTGTACTCAACATTTATTTGATAGTGGACTTCTCTGTGGTCTTCTTCGTCTGTGTTTCTTCTTATTGTGGGGTTTCCAAGTAAATTCGGTGTTGTCTCTTTTCTTCTTTGTTTTTCTTGCACTTGCTTACATAAGTGTGTTGCTATTTCGATTGTTGGGTTTATTTGTTCATTGAAGTTTGATAAGTAACTCTTGACGGATCACCGACGGATCTTCTATCCGTCGCAAAAATTACTTTTCCGTCGATGTTCCGTCGGTAATTACCTACGGATACTATCCGTCGGAAATGGCTGGTCGGTGATAAGCATTTTTCTAGTAGTGTTAATTGGCAATCAAATTAAATGGCTTATGTATATCCTGGCTTTAGCTGTGTCTTCCATTAACATGGTGTATATGTTATACTCCCACACTGACCAAAGTGTTGGGGATTATAATCTTAGTAAATGATTTGGCTAATTAAAAGAGACAAAGATTTTGCAGCATATTTCAGAGATTATAATTAAGGTGACAGTAGTAGAGAATGCAAGAATCTAGGGAGGAAAAACAAATTAAAGCAAAACTTTTGAACCCACTAACGTAAATAAAAGAATTGAAAATTTAATGGAAGGACTGTGCTGTTTTGAAGCATTATTTCGCTCGTTCAATCAACTAGTTAAGTGGGTGATGTCAACTACGTCATAGCAAGCTGCTTTTCAACCAATCATACTTTCTTTCTCCCTTTCCATATCACAAAACATGGCTATTTGTTCATCGGATAACTTTTACTATATCAGATAGGCATCTATATTGGTTATTAATTATCACTACTAGGAAAGAGAGTATCATCTGCGACCCTTATCCGCCGATGATTTCCGACAGATCACCGAGAGAAAAAAGTATCCGGCAATGATGTCGAATTGTGTCGGGGATCCGTCGGTAGTAAAAACATCTCCGACGGATTACAAGCAGATGGTAAAATAATTTCTTTTTTAGTTGTTTTTAATATCCGTTGGTATAACATACGGATTAGCGGCGGATTGATAAAGATTTAGCAAAAATAAATAAAAACTAAATTATTTAATAATCTCCGTCAGTGATCCGTAGGTAATTATCAAATATTAAAAAATTTAAAGTTAAATTATTTTACCATTCGTCGGTAATCTGTTGGTGATGTTTTTATTACCGACGGATCAACGTCATAATTTACATCGTCGTTCCTTCCCAGGATACTCATCTCGTTTCCCTTGGTGATCCGTCGGAAATCACTAACGTATTAGGGCCGTCCATAGTGTTTCATCGGACACTCTTTTTCTAGTAGTGTCATTGCTTACGCCAATGGCCTATATAATACAATCGTATTTACGGATTTGATCCTCTTTTTGATGTCATTAGCCTCAAAGAATCAACGAATTCTAGTTATAGGGTAGATAAGCATTGGACTGGGGGCGAATCTAACTCAAAGAGCAGTCATGGAGCTCAATTGTAAAGTCGGCAATCTTCCAAGAAAAGAAAATACAGGATTCCATTGGGTGCATATACTTCTATAGGGCCAGAGCTTGGGCCCCAATTGGTGTAAATGAATAGTGTTACATCAAATTTGGTGTGTTATTATTCATTACATCAATTTTGGTGCAAGATTTGATGTCCTTGATCATTATAATTATTTGGGGTCAAATTTGGTATCTAGTATAAGGGTTGTTTGTTTACCTGGTTCCATTAAGAGACAACCTCTGAATCGTTTAGAGGTAAATCTTGTTTGATAAATAAAATTTTGCGTCTTAATGGTTCCAAAACACTCTGAATGATTTTGTGTCTTGGTCATGTCTTAACCATTCAGAGCCCTGATTTCATTCTGAACAATTAGCAAATAACCATATTTCATTTCGTATTATATCATAAGAGTCTCTTAATCATTCTGAACATTTAATCATTTTGCACCTAACCATTCAACAACTGTCAAACAACCCCTAAGATTTTCTTCTTCATTAGAGAGATGACTAAACAACTTGTTAAGATTTGTTAATGGAAAATGAAAGAATGACAACTGCACAAAAAAAAGGGCAAACTTCAAATATGCAAAAATATTTATTTAGGAAGAGGTACAAAACATACGACTAGTAAACGGATGGGTCTAGATAGAAACCGTCTGGCCCAAATTTCATCATCTAGTGTTCCAACATTTTTTTTATTCTCATAATTCGCGTTCTTATTCCACTTTAATGTAGTAGCGATGTTCACTACTTTTTACTTTATTTTAGTTTTAAGTTTTTACTGAATTTGAAAAAAAATAAAAATAAAAATATACCATATATTGTAAGCGGAGATTCGCATAAATTAACATGTTAACTGCACAGTGATTACGTGGTTTTCTGGGATTTGCACTTCACAATTTGCTTCAATTTTCGCAATATTGTTGGAAAAAGTTGAATACAGGGTGTAAAGAGCAATGTGTACATATTTAAAGAGAATGTAATTAGCTTCAAAATGGGAAGATCAAACAACGTGTCAAGATCACTATATATGAGAGGCGAAACTTCACAGAAAATCAAAATCAAGTTGTTAGGGTTTCAAGCACCAACTTCAATGGTGTGATTTGGCATGTTTTGGAGAGCCTGAGGCTCTACAACAGTATAATTAGCATTATGAGCATATTTTCCATCCCCCGGAAGAATCTCAACAGGCATCATACCTTTCAGCTTTACCACATCAATGCTTTTTGTATCCTTAAATTCTGGAATTCTTTGCTCCTCCATTTTAGTGACTTTCTCTTCAAATTTGAAAGTCTTTTCATAGATGATGGGCTTCTTGTTTTTGTATACAAAGTATAGTATCATTTGAATGATACCAAAAGTGAATCCAAGTACATTTGGAATCTGTAAACAAAATCATAAAAAAATGATCATCAGATAAAAGATAACTATTCTTAAAGGCAAATGTACAAGTTGAATGTTCTTTTGCCATACCGCAATATTAAAGTCACCAAGAAGTAGGCCATAAAAGAACCACATGACAGCGCTAAGGGTGAGTGCTACCGATAATAGAATTGGCATGTACTCCACACTTTTTGTTTTAATCACTTGTCGCTGCAAAATGATGTCGATGAATATTAAGAGAAATATAATCATGTCATATATATATATATGCATATAGCATTTTCTTGTGTCACAAGACTAATATTTCCTTTCTATGCATGCATACTTACCAGGACTCCCAATGGTGCTACAAAAACACATAAAGAAAATACAAGGCAAATCCATCCAACTATGACCCCACGGGTAACTCCACTTGCAAAGAATTGAGTGAGGACAACAATCAATCCGAATCCAACAACTATTAGCAACACAATTAGCTTCAAACTCTCCATCTGCATAACCGAGTTTTCTTTTTGTTAATTTGACTCTATTGATAACCATGATCGTCAATTTCATCGTAAAATAAAGATTGGTACATACCCTACTCTTCTTTGGTGCATAGATGAGAAAGAAACATATGTATAAGGTTTCGATGAAGCAACCAACTGAGTTAATGGTGATGAGGAGCAAGACATTGCTCTTGAGCAATGCATAGTATATCCAAAGCATGGCACTGAATAAGCCCACCACATAAGGTGCCGATTGAAACCCCTCCGTTGATTTCTTTTTGTAAACTTTATAAAACGTAGGTCTGCATTTTTGTTAATTGTGTCGGGCAGGTTAGGAAATTATTAGCCCAAGGGGTAAACCAAGATACATTATGATAAAAGAATAAAATAAAATGACAACTATCATAAGCAGACTTACATCGGTGCAAGAAATACCATAAACGAAACAATATTCCCTGCAATTTTTAGAAAACAAAATGTTAGCTATATAATTACTTGTGCATGCAATATAGATACAAGGGGAGGAGAGCAAAAAAAAAACAAGTGAAGAGCACAATGTAGAAAGTTTATACCAAGAAGACCAAATGCAAGAGTGAGATGAGCCATGTTTCCAGTCATCTTTCTAATCAATTGATTACTATCTCTCCTTCCTCTTTCACAAGACAAGTGTTAATTCTTTAAAGGAAGGCTACCTTTCTCTCCCTATATCTTTTATTGTTCCTGATGAATGGTGCAGAAGATACGGTAGAGTGATCCCTTTATATAGGGGAGTTTGAGGATGAGTGGATGAATAATTGGTTTTTCTTTTGCAAAATATGACTATGTTGTGGACACATATTGTCTACCAGTGTTTTTTGTTTCCGGTTGTAACAATATAATATCCCAACATATATATAAAAATATAAGAAAAATGAAAAAAAAAATTATAGAATAAAGTCAAAATTACCAAAATGATAGAATGAATACAAATACGTTAGGTAACTTTCAAAACACCCAATCTTTTTTACCGTTCTAAAAAAAGTAACAGAAAACGTATATTTTAATCTACCAAGTGTTTGATACAATTGGTATTTAAATGAGTGTTAAACTTATATGTCATGAATTCACTACTAATATTTGAGTAAGTCGTCCGGCACATTGTCAACTGAGCTACATGTTCGAGGGTCGGTTCACTACTAACATTAATAGAGTATGAATATTTCTTTGTTTCTAATTGTATTCTGAAGAAAAAAGTACATTCTAGTGGCATTTTTATGCAAATGACGATTTTTATCCAATGTATTCTAGGATAGCTTTCATATCTCACCCCAATTTGGAGCCTCGTTTAAGTTTTTTTGTTAGGGCTCTCATGCCCTTAACACTACAAAAACAAAGATGCATCACCGAAGAAAAAATCCGTTGGTAATCCACCCGGAAAAAGCCATCACCGGTGGAACTCATCCATCACTGGAGAAAGTGTGGCCGGTGATCGGCGGATTTTAGTTGAACAATCCGTCAGCAATGATCAATCCGTTTGTGATCGGCCTCAAATCCGTCGGAAATTACCGGCAGAAAAATTCGACGATGAAGCCTCTTTGTTTTGTAGTGTAAACAAACAACGGTTGGTCATTAATTAATGGCCGCCCATTTTCAGGGTTAGCTTGTGTCCTTTGACACAATGGCACCTTTTGATGCATATATATGTCACCCACCCATCCAATTGCCCTTATTTATAAATAGCAATCATGATCTGCTTTGGTAAGCTTATCTTACTTTGATTGATTGGGGTGGTTTACGTACGAAGTAATTATCCATGACTACCAATTGAAGATGAGTTCACCACCATTTTGGGAGAAAAAGTGCATGCATATCAAGAATCACATTTCACACGTCTGATAAGGTTGCCAATAGAACATTCACTTTTCCGTTTATCAGCAATATATAATAATACTTTTCCGTTTATCAGCAATCATTGATGATTCCGTTATAGTCAATATCTTTGATCGTACTTGAGATCAAAAGGTTAATATGTGTGCAATTACAAATTATTGTTCTTTCACGTTTAACATTAATTATACTTTGATATTTCGTGATGATCCCCTTATTTTCATTGTGTTTAGATGGATTTGCATCTTAGTTGGGTAACTCCATTTATTATTTGATTTTATGTACTAAAATTAGATTATTTATTGCATTTAATTACAAGATGAGTAATTAAAAATATTTTAGAAAATGCAAAAACTAAAAATATTTTAGAAATACAAGTTAACCTAACGAATTTATAACATAACACCAACGCATCCCTACATATTTTCTGATGAAAAGCTTACACTCTGCGGATGATATGGCCATAATGTGTGATCCAATATTTAATTGTACCAGCATAATTAAAAGACGCCAATTCAGTCGGTAACGAGTTAGAAAATCAACGTGTCAATAATCTGTCAATAAATAAGTGTTCGGAATCCGAAGTTATTTTGTCAATAATCTGTATTCCAATATTTTATTACGACGGATATTTCTGTCTCTAATGTTAAAATTCCATCGTTAATATTTGTCGGTACAATTTACCGAGAAAATAAGTTCGGATGAACATTTTCCATCGGTAATGGACATTAACGACTAATTAGCGACAACAGTTTGTTTTCTAACAGTGACACCATATATTGATTGTTATAAAAATAAAATGAATATATATATAGTATCTGATTTTAAAAAAATTATCTAAAAAAATATTAGCATATGTTAACAATGGACCATATTTTTTATATAGAAGTGCTCATTAAGCAGTTCATGTGTCCATATTTTAGTTTAATTTCTTCCTTCTATAATTAATTAGAACATATATAAAACTTCACATATGACGTTAAATAAAAGCTTATTTCAAATAACATTTTAAAAACCCGTCAAGATCAAAAGTATTGATACGTAGAGTCTTGACCTACTACAAATATTCATTTTCGCCTTTCATCACAGACTCACAATATTACTTGCCGTAATCAATGTTCGTTTGATATTCTTCTATGAAGCCACTTCTTTAAAATCAAGTCATGATGTGGCTGAAATTTTATGATGTGTACGTACAGATTGATAGTAGCCCAGCAATGTACAATTCATATTTGGTCTTAATTCATCCTGAGTTCTTTCAATCTATAATGGAGGAAACTTTTAAGAAAACTTATCTTTGTCGAAATTGTGGAATTAGACTAAAAACACATCGGACAATATTGAATGTCGGTAAAAAGATGAAGATACGTCGATAAAAAACCGTGTTTTTTGTAATTATTTTTTGTTGGTGTTATCGTATGGAAAAAATTCTGGGTCCGTCCCTGATCTGCGGCGGATATGATGATAATGTGTGATCCAATATTTAATTTTACCAACATAATTAAATGATGCCAATTCAGTTGGTAACGAGTCAGAAAAGCAACATGTCAATAATTTGTCAAAAAATAAGCATTCGGAATCCAAAGTTATTTTGTCAATAATCTGTATTCCAATATTTTATTTTTCGAAATATTTTACGACGGATATTTCTGTCGCTAATGTTAAAATTCCATCGGTATATTTGTCAGTACTATTTATCGAGAAAATAAGTTCCGATGAGCATTTTCCATCAGTAATGGACATTAATGACTAATTAGCAACAGCAATCTGTTTTCTAACAGTGACACCATATATTGATTGTTGTTATAAACATAAAATGAATATAGTATCTGATTTGTAAACAATGCAAAGAATGAGAAGGATATTTTGAAAAAAAATATCTAAAAAAATGTTATCATACGTTAACAATGGGCCATATTTTTTATATAGAAGTGCTCATTAAGCAGTTCATGTGTCCATATTTTAGTTTAATTTCTTCCTACTATAATTAATTAGAAAATATATAAAACTTCACATATGACGTTATAAAAGCTTATTTCAAATAACATTTTAAAGCCCGTCAAGATCAAAAGTGTTGATACGTAGAGTCTTGACCTACTATACAAGGGTTTGTGTGTACATAGAATTTATTTCCTAGACTTTGTCAAACATACATGAAAGATGCCTAATACGAATGTCGTTTTCGCCTTTCATCACAGACTTACGATATTACTTTTTGGCACACAACAAGTGTTCAATTGTGCCAACTTGCCGTAATCAATGTTTCGTTTGAGATTCTTCTATGAAGCCACTTCTCTAAAATCAAGTCATGATGTGGCTAAAATTGTATGAAATAGTAGCCCAGCAATGTTCAATTCATATTTGGTCTTAATTCATCCTGAGTTCTTTCAATCTATAATGGAGGAAATTTTTAAGAAAACTTATCTTGTCGATATGCACTTTGTAATTATTGGAAGTGATCAACACTAAAGTGCTTTGCCTTTTTAACAAGCTTTCTCACCGCACAATTGTGCTCCAATTTTATGCGAAAGCAATCCAAGAAATTTTCAATTTTCCAAGTTTTTCGTAAAAGGCCATTATTTGTGGACGGCTAACATTCTTGAGATAATAATGGTTGTTCCGCTCCCCTAAGCATTTGCAGCGATGCAAGATCATTGAAACACGGGTTCTTTTAAAAGAAAAAAGGACCGAGTACGTATATAAGAAAACAGAGTGCGTTTGGTACACCGAACATGATAGGACAAAGCAGAACAAGGATCACGGTCTCACGTTTGGCAGGACTGTTAAGTGGAACAGACATGAACAAAGTGGAACAAAAGTGGAACATGCCTGTTCCACTCTCATCTCATTGAACAAGCTGGAATAGACTTATGTTTTTAACGATATAACCTCAAAATAAAATCTAATTCTCTTCTAAAACTTTAAATACGCATTCTTTTTTATATTTTATTCATTATTTATATTTTATTTATTTTGTACTCAAATATTATTTTTATTTAGTTACTATGTTTTGATTAATTATTTAAATTATTAAATATTAATAGTAAAAGAAATATAGAAAAAGTTTAAAAAAAATGGAAACTATGTAAACTTTTTATTTTTGTGGCACTTTAATAGAGAAGTTTCTAACACTATATTTTATTATAAAAAATATTTATTTCGTTATATTTTAATAAATTACATAATTAGAGTCGGGTTCAAAAGAAAACAATACATATTTAAAATAACACGAGAACTAACAAAATCATTAGTATTTTATATTAACACACAAAAAAGGACTTTGGCCACGGTTTTTGGTCCGCATGGTTTTTTTGTGCGTTAATGTAAAATCACTAATGATTTTGTTCATCCTCGTTTTCTTTTAAATAGTTACTGTTCTCGTTTGATCCTCCCTCTATATAATTAATCAAAATATATATATACACACAATATATAAACAACTTATTATATATGGGTAAACAGTCATGTTATCTGTTTTGTTCTGTCCAATTATGTTTTACCAAACGCTCAACAGTTGTTTTTTCATGTTATGTTATGTCCGGTCATGTTCTATCTTGTCTGCGTAGCAAACACACCCTGTGGACTCCCTTGTCTCTGCCGCTCTTCTTGGTTCTCTCTATTTATGGAGATTAGAGTTTTTTTTAGTAAACCTCCTTCGTTATCCGAATAATCTTTAATGAGTTTTCAGTTATGAGCATGATCTTCTATATTTTTTAAACTCAATTACCTTTATCTGACCTACTATTGCAATTGATTAAACAGTCGTCCGCTTCCTTGGGCAATTTTTTACTTCAACGATTATCCAAAATTTCCTCCAAAACGGAGAAAGTAAGAGAGAGAGAGAGAGAGAGAGAGAGAGAGAGTATAAATTTCTCCAAATTTGGAGAATTCTCAAAAAATATTACCATGAAAGAGAAATGATTTTTAATTATATTCCACCAATAAGGAACCTTAAAATGAAATGTATAGGAGAGAGATTAATATTTTATTAAATATATGAAATTTTTAATAATATAATTAATTATTAATATTCAAAATGGAGAATTATGTTACAGTTGAATGATATTTTCTTAGAGATTTTGAACCACTACACCAAATATTGTCTTAGACAACATATGCTAATTGTCTATATTGCTTAAGATAAGCTTAGGCAACAAAGGCTAATATATGTTACCTAAGTTTCCTCTTAGGCAACATGTAGTTCTATGTTGCTTAAGACAAACCTTATGCAACATATGAATAATTATATGTTGTCTCAACTATCTTAAGCAACATTTTCCCTTATGTTGCCTTAGTTCTATAATATTGTCTTTTTTTAATAAATGAAAGTTATCTTAGGCAACATATTGTCTTGTTTATATATTTTCTAAGCTCAAAAATATAAATAAATATAGGTAGTTGAAAATGTAAAAACTTGTATACTGTTTTTTTTTTAATCAATGTAAGTTATCTTAGGCAACATATTTTCTTTTTTCTATGTTGCCTAAGGTCAAAAATATAAATAAATATAGGTAGTTGAAAATTTAATAACTTGTATAATGTTTTTTTAAAATCAATGAAAGTTATCTTATGCAACATATTTTCTTGTTTCTATGTTGTCTAAGGTCAAAAATATGACTAAATATAGTTAGTCGAAAATTTAATAACTTGTATAATATTTTTTTTAATCAATGAAAGTTATCTTAGACAACATATTTTCTTGTTTCTATGTTGCCTAAGGTCAAAAATATAAATAAATATAGGTTGTTGAAAATGTAATAACTTGTAAAATGTTTTTTTTTAAATCAAACCGCATATATTGGGCTCGAAAGGAGTTGGGCCCAAAGTAACCCGACCAACCCGTCAACCCGACTAAAACTTGTACGTTCTTACTTTTTTTTTATGATTTTAAACTTTTAGAAAAAATCGCATACGAAAATCGTGTATAAAGCGATTCTGCATACGGAAATCGAACCACAAGTTATAGCTGTGAAGGTACTAAAACTCGCAGTTCATGGTGTTGACCACAGTTTTATCGCAGAATGTGAAGCTTTAAGAATCATTAGACACAGAAATCTTGTGAAAATCATCACCAGTGTGGATCGCTAATGATTCATTGTGATATCAAGCCTAGTAATGTTTTACTGGACGCACATTTTGTTGTCATCTTAGTGATTTCGGGTTGGCAAGATTTCTTGATCATTTTTATACAAGCCACACCAGTTAAGTTCTCTTGGAGTAAAAGGAACAATCAGATATGCGACTCCTGGTAATTATTCTATCTTTCTGATTCATATAATCAATGAAGTACATAGACACTATTCATGTTTGATTTCTTCGTGTGTAAACTATGCAGAATACGGAATGGGAAGTAAGGTGTCAACGTATGGCGACGTCTACAACTTCGGCATCCTCATACTGGAGTTGTTTACGGGCATTCGTCCCACTGACGAGATGTTCAGTAACGGTCTGAGTCTTCATGATTTTGTGAAGACGGCTATATCGGATCAAATTATCGAGATAACTGATCCGGTCGTTTTCAAAACTAGACAAGAAGAAAAGGTTTAATTACCTTAATGGATCTATTGGCCTTTAATTAACTC
Source organism: Arctium lappa (assembly GCA_023525745.1). Lineage (NCBI taxonomy): Eukaryota > Viridiplantae > Streptophyta > Magnoliopsida > Asterales > Asteraceae > Arctium > Arctium lappa. The sequence goes on from CM042048.1 coordinate 147,178,953, forward strand.
TACTTGACTTTAATCGGTCATGTTGGCATTTAAAGAGTTTCATTGAGTCTTAATGGATCTATTGGACTTTAAAGGATCTATTGGGCTTTAAAGGTTTCATTGGGTATTAATGGATCTATTGGGATTTAAAGGGTTTCATTAGGTCTTAATGGATCTATTAGGGTTTAATTAATTCTACCTAACTTTAATCGGTTTTATTGGCCTTTAAAGGTTATCATTGGTCCTTAACGGATATATCGGGCTTTAAGGGGTTCTATTGGGTTTTAAAAAGTTTCATTGGACCTTAATAGATCTATCGAAATTTAAAGGGTTTCATTGGGTCTTAATGAATCTATCGAACTTTAAAAGGTTCTATTGGACATTAAAGGGTTTCATTGGTCCTAAATGGATCTACTGACCTTTATTAAGTTCCACTGGACTTAAACCCAGGAAAACTAATAGCTCATGAAGAGCACTCCCATGAATTGCAACTTAGAATGGAATTGATCTGATACATCTCATCCTAATGTGCCTCCATTTCTCATCAAACGGTTGATAACCAATTCTTACGTTTCTCACCGTTAACTCAATTTATCCTCGGAACCCAACCATATATATTGAATACTAAGTTTATCATCTTTTTTTAACAAAACAACATTTATTAACTAAAGTTATTTATTTAGATAAAAAACAAACTAAATTACAAATATTTATCATCTAAAAAAATATTTACTTGAAATTAAAAATACAAATCAAAAGTTTTTAACAAAAACTCAAATTTGTCAACCAAAAATAAGAGTGCCGCCACCCCTTCCCCCCCTTTTTTCAGTTCCCTCTTCTTTCCCTTCCCCAAAAATTAGGTCAAAAAAACTCTCCCTCTTTTTTATTTCCGTCGATTTGGTTTCTGTTTTTGGTTAGTTTTCATCTTGCAAAACAAAAGCAGGTTCGATTTGGTTTCGAAGAACAGGTTCGAGTTGGTGTTGACGAACAAGTTCGAGTTGGTTTCTGTTTGTGTTGGTTTATGCTTTGAAGAACAGGTTCGAGTTGGTTTCTGTTTTTGGTCAGTCGAGAGCCACCACCAGCCACCACCAACCACCAGCGACGTTGATTTGGTTTCTGCAAGTTCGATTTCACCCTTGTTTATAGCAGAGAGTTTGGAGGTAACATCGTATTTCTATTGTGTGTATGTTCAGTAACTTATTTTTGAACAACTTCACTTTAGGAGGTTCGGGAAGCAAGTAATCACCTGTTCCTACTCATTGTATTTATTTTTATGTTACAAATTATGCTCTATAAATCATTGATAACTGCTAATGCCTATTCTAGTTAAAATGCAGTGCCTTCTATCTCCAGTGGTTTGCCTTCAGGATTGTCTCCAAGGAAATTTTCCTTTCTACGGTATATCAATTTTCCTTTCTACGGTATATCAACTGGTCTTGATTGTCTAGGGTATTTCAATTTGTTATCCCTTTCTACGATTTTAATTCTATTCTCATGTTTAAACCGAACTTAATTAAGTTGGGAAAACCCACCTTTGGATCAACCTATGTGTTAAAACACATATTTATTGGATTCAAGCTCATAATTATCTGAAGATGGAAATCTGAAGTTAAAGCTGATAAAGTCGTCTCAACAAATAGTCTAGGGTCCTTTTGTAATAAATAATCAAAGTCTGTTTACGTATTTTATTTATTAGTTAGTTTTAATTTTAGTTAAATTAGTTTGTTTTAGGTTGTTGGGCCAAGCATTGCAAAGCCCATTACAAAGCCTTGGAAAGCCCATTAGGCTTATGGCCTAAGTATAAATATGATTAGGTTAGATTAACTAGGGTTAAGGATTTTAATTGCAAATTTAATTATTGAGAAAGTGTGTTGGGTGGTGGTGTGCGCCGTGAACAGTAGAAAAGAGAAAGAGATCGATTTCAATTCCAAGCTTGTAATCTTGTTGAATTCATTGAATATCAATATCAGGTTTGATTTATTATATTGTTTATGTGATTGCTTGTTTGAATGATTGCATATCGGGACACACAATTGGTATCAGAGCGCAGTACAGATTGGATTGAATAAGTTTTTGTTCGGTTCTAATTTTCTGTCAAAGATTCATTTTTTTATTGTGTGATTGTTCATTCAAGTTGATATTAGTTTGATTGTGTTTGTTTTGCATATTATAGTGATTGGGTATTGTTTGATTTGATATTTGCATTGATTTTGTTTATCAATTTGTTGATTCTTGTGTTCTGGGTTCGTTCTTGGAGTCACTACTGTGTGTTCAATCGATTCCATCATAAAGTTGTTTTTTTACTGAAATTAATTGGTAGTTATCGTTCTATACGTTTAATCGATCGTGTATGCAAAGTTTGGTTGGTCAATTTAGTGTTTTGATCTGTTTCTGGGCTGATTTTTGAGTTTCTGGGTCGATTCTGTATCAAGAACACTCCGGTCGAACATATCGGTCTATGTCTACTTCTGGTCGATTACCTTTATCGGTCTATAGCATTCGACCGGGACACTCACTGCCAACATCCGGTCTTACCCAACATCCGGTCTTACCAATATCCAGTCTTACCAAACATCCGGTCTTACCAATATCCGGTCTTACCAAACATCCGGTCTTACCATTCTATCGGTCAAATCACTCGACCGGACTTTACAAGTTCCCGGTCGAAGGTAATATCGGTCTTTGCACTTCCCCGGTCGAACTCTCGACCGGTCTTTACAAGTCTCCGGTCGACTCAATACCGGTCGAAGAACATCCCCGGTCGATTTTTGCAAACTGTAATAGGGCATCTAAATGTCAAAAAAATTTCTCTAGGGGCGCTGCCCCTCGACCCCGCAAGGGCGTTGCCCCTTGACCCCACCCGCGTGCTAAGTCTGCGAAGGGGGACAAAGTTCTGTTCGTGATCAGATTTTTCTGAATTTCTTTCCAAAATTTTCAGTATTGTGTGATTTTATCTTGACTTCTAACGATCTCATCCAGTTGATTGTTTAATATCAGATAAGTTTGATTTCTAATCATATAAGTAAAGATGTCTCGGGAAGCTCTTGCTATTGGAACAGATGTGAAGCCACCAGTACTCTTCAAGGGGGAGTACGAGCAATGGAAGGACAGATTTTTGGACTTCATTGATCGACATGATTTGGGAGATGAAATCAGAAAATCTCTGAAAGACGGGATCATGACACCTCCGACCAAGGTTCTCACTGTAGCTGGAGAAAATGGTCAAGAAGAAGAGACAGAGTACAAATTACCGATTGGTGAATATTCGGAAGATCAGCTGAAGAGACACAAGGGTGACAAGCTGGCAAGATCATTTATTCTCCAAGGCATACCGAATGAAATATATGTCAAGATTGACAGCTATAACGCTACCAGTAAGCAAATGTGGGATCAATTGGAGAAGATGATGATCGGATCCAAAGTCGGCAATCAGCTCAAAGTATCTACATGCCTGAATAATTATGAAGAGTTAAAAGCCAAAGCTGGAGAGTCTCTCGAAGCTACTTATGACAGATTTGTCACTTTGCTGAACGAGCTCAGCAAGAACAAGATCTGCAAATCTCATGTGGAGCTGAATGTGAAATTTCTCAGCAATCTTCAGCCTGAATGGAAGAGGTTCACCCGTCAGATGAGACAGTTGAAGGATCTGCATGACATTCCTCTTCATGAAGTTTATGAGATCCTCAGACAGAATGAGGAAGAGGTAGAAGAGATCAAGGCTGAGATGAAAAAGGCTGACAAAGCAGTTGCTGATCCAATTGCTCTTGTGGTTAAGAAGTCAAAGAAGAAGAAGGTGATAGATTCTGATTCGGAAGAAGCTGATTGTGAAGAAAAGTCTGAAACTGACGATTGTGAAAAACTGATGGAAACCATGCTCATGTTAACCAAGGTTTTCCAAAATAAGTTCTATAAAAATCCAAACTCCAATAGTCAGCGATACACGTCTGGTCCGAACAACTACAAGCATAAAGAGAAAGTTGAAGAAAGGAGATCAGAAGAAATGAAGAAGGATGGAGCTGAAGAGACCAAGAAAGAAGAACCGATTAAGTGCTACAACTGTGGTAGACTCGGTCATTTTGCCAAGGACTGCCGCAAATTAAAAGTCCGAAACTCAGACTATTACAAGAATAAAATGCTTCTAGCCAAGCAACAAGAGGTTGGAAAAGCATTAATGGCCGAGGAAGAATACTGGATCGACCACTCGGATGAAGAATCTGAAGAAGGAGAGAAGGATGAGACAACACATCTGTGCTTGATGGGGAAGAACCAGTCAGAAGCTGAAGCTGATTCGGATGATGGAGATACTGATGAGGTATGTAACTTTATTGAATTTGATTTATTGAACCAAATGAATGCCATGATGTCTAAACTCCAAGAATTAGAGTCAAAACTGAAGCGTGAAAGAGGTGTCATAAATGAGAAAAATCAATCTATACATAAACTTAGTAATGATATTGCTGAGAAAAATGTATTAATTGAAATTTTGCACAAAAATATAGACAACCAGCGCTAAAGAAAAGACTATAATTCATAAAGAGTTATCTGAAACTGATTCAAAGTTTAAAGAATGTGAGTTTAAATCTAGAGAGATTGCTAAAAGGTACTTTTCTACTTCAAAAGAGAATAAATCTTTAATAGAAAAGGTGAATGCTTTGGAAGAAAAATTACACTCTTTGGGTCAAACTGAACACACTATTAATTTGAACAAACCTAAAGAGAAACCTAATACTTGGGGACTTGGTTACAAGAATCCACATCATCTCAAAAAGGGTATATCTGAAGTGCATGCACTTTATGACTTTGGGTTTATGTTGTTGGCTCCTCAACATCAAGAACTCAAACCCTTTTGGACTAGTCTGTCGGAAAAAGATAAAGCCAAGGAATATGATAAAAGAAAGAACACAACTAAAGTTCAACTTCCATTCCGCTATGAGAAGTTGAATAACGGTTATCGTTCTAATAAATCAAAATTTCTGTCAAATGATTATTTTGAAAGTTATTCTGTTAAAGAGTTGGAGGCTAAACCCATTGAAGGTAAGCTTTACGTTCCTCCCCTCGTTTTGGAAAGTAAAATTTCTGAACTTGAGAATACTCTTACAGATGAAAGAATTTTGATGGACTTAGAACAAATTGTATTTTCAACAGTGTTCAAAAATTCTAATTTTTCTAAACTCTCCAACGCTTTAAATTCGGATGACAGATCTGGTTCACTTGATAATGAGCTTAATTTCTTAAACTCTGAAGGTGTTTTAAATAAGTGTGTTTCTCAGTTTGATTTTTCTTCTAAACTTCCTGATCATTCATCATGTGTTGTTAATTCCTTTGGATTACCCAGTGATTTTGAAAAGGGTGAAACATCAACGAAAGTTGATAAATCAGTTTCTGTGAAATCAAAGAAAGCAAAAGGTAAGAAACAAAAATCTCAGCTTTCACAGAAACCGATCCACACTGGTAGGCCAAAGAAGAAGCATTCTCTTAATTCTCATCATTCTAACTCTACAGTTTCAAATGTTTCAGATTTGAGAAAGCAAAGGGTTGGAGTTAAGACTGCATGGATACCGAAACAGAAGATAGACGAGAAAGCTAAATCTAGTTCTAGTTTTATTTTGAATAAAAAGACTCCTAGTAAAGATGATTTGAGTGTGAATGTTGCTACTTTCAAAAATAATCTTGTTGATTCTCGCAAGAAATACTCTATAAAGCAATTATTTCAGTTAGCTCCAACTAGTACTAAAAAGCTTTTAAATTATGGTGAATGTGATTATGCTTCTCGTAAATATTCTGATGTTTGGTATGGTTCATATAATGTTTCATCTTATTATTATCATTCATCCTATCATGATTATGGTTTTCAAAGAAAAAGCGGACTCAATTTTAAATGGGTGCCAAAATCAAGTACTAACAGTGGAGGTCCCATTTTTAAATGGGTTCCTAAACCTCTTCTTTCTTGATTTGTTTTGTGCAGACCCGTCATATGTGGTATTTGGATAGTGGGTGTTCCAAACATATGACCGGGCAGAAGAGTATGTTGTCTAGTTATAAGGACAAATACTGTGGCACAGTTCGTTTTGGGAATGATCAGTTTTCACCTATTCTGGGATATGGTGATGTTGTACATGAAAATCTTACGATCAAGAAGGTGAGTTACGTTGAAGGCTTAGGGCACAACCTGTTCAGTATTAGCCAGTTCTGCGACAAAGATTTAGAGGTTAATTTCAAGGCCAAGACATGTTCAATACGCACTGAAGAAGGAAAAGAACTCCTGGTCGGATCTCGCAAGTCAAACCTCTACACCATCAATTTGTTAAAGGTCCAGGCTGACAATCAGGTCTGCCTACTATCAAAGGCCTCAATGCAACAAAGCTGGTTATGGAATCGACGGCTTTCTCACCTCAACTTTTGGTACATCAGCAAGTTGGTCAGTGGTAAGCTAGTAAAAGGTCTTCCAGAGATGAAGTATGAGAAAGAACATCTATGTGCAGCGTGTGAAAAGGGAAAGATGAAGAGAGCCTCACACAAACCAAAGCCTGAACCTAGTACCAACTCTCCATTAGAGTTGTTGCATATGGATCTATGCGGTCCTATGCGAACGCAAAGCTTAGGAGGAAAGAAGTATGTGTTGGTTATTGTGGATGACTATACGCGATACACTTGGGTTAAGTTTCTACGGTCTAAAGATGAGACTCCCGATGTTCTCATTACGTTTCTAAAAAAACTCAAGTCAATCTGCAAAAACAAGTCAAGATTCTCAGGACTGACAACGGCACAGAGTTCAAGAACAAGACAGTCGAAGAATATCTCGAATCATTCGGGATATCACATCAATACTCTGTTGCTCGCACACCTCAACAGAACGGCGTCGTCGAAAGGCGAAATCGTACACTTGTTGAGGCCGCTCGAACAATGCTCAGCCAATCTGAATTACCTTTATTTTTGTGGGCTGAAGCTATATCGACTGCGTGTCACACTCAGAATCGCTCTATGATACACCGTCGATTTCAGAAGACTCCGTATGCGTTGATCAACAACCGCACACCAACCATTAAATATTTTCATGTTTTTGGTTGTACGTGTTATGTTCTAAACGACCGAGAGAATCTGAACAAGTTCAGTGCTAAGGCGAATGAAGGCATCTTTGTTGGTTATTCCTCTACATCGTCTGCATATCGTGTTTATTTAAAGAAGTCGAAGGCATCTTTGTTGGTTATTCCGAGAGCGTCACTATTACATTCGATGAGTAAATGGCTTCTGAGCACATCAGCTCAGAACCCGTCATTGCTGGAGTATTAGCTTCTGGACCAACCAGTCCAGGACCTGCACCTCAAGAGAACAAATCAGATGGCGCTTCGTCGTCTACTTCTAATTTATCTGATTTGGATTTATTATTTGAATTGTTCTATGATGAATTTCTTGGTTCTAAATTGCCTAACTCTGTTGTGATTGACAGGATAGAAGACTCGATGACTACTCATCCAACCACTTCCGATATCTCTACTGAATTTGGTTCCCCTATTCAGCAAGAAGTTCCAGTTCAAAAGCCTACTCCGACAGTTGAAGTTGTGACCAACAATGTCGAGACAGAAGTAGCTGACTCCGTAGGATGTACTGTAGGGACTGATCAACAGATTGACCAAGTTGTACCTACTGTTACTTCTGCAACAACTACTTCAACTGAAGCCTCCGTTAATTCTGAAACATCTGAAGGAGATACCAGTGGATTCCTAGATGCGGACAATGATCAACATGCATCTAATCCACTCCCTCATGAACATAAGTGGACCAAAGAGCACCCAATACATCAAATTATTGGAGATCCTTCTGCACCGGTGCAAACTAGGTCTGCAACATCAAATCTATGTATGTATGAATCCTTTCTGAGCAAGATCGAGCCTACACGCGTATCTGAGGCCCTTACCGATTCAGATTGGGTAACTACGATGCAAGATGAGCTGAATCAGTTTGAAGCACTGAAAGTCTGGAGACTCGTACCCAAACCGCAAGGTAAAACCATCATTGGTACGAAATGGGTGTTCAAAAACAAGAAAGATGAAGATGGCACCGATATCCGAAACAAAGCACGACTTGTCGCCAAGGGATATAGGCAAGAGGAAGGGATAGACTACGATGAGACTTATGCTCCAGTGGCACGTATAGAGGCAATTCGGATGTTCTTAGCCTACGCAACCCACAAGAACTTCACCGTCTATCAAATGGACGTGAAGACAGCTTTTCTGAATGGAGTACTCAAGGAAGAAGTCTACGTCTCACAGCCAGAAGGGTTTGTAAATCCAGATAAGCCGAACCATGTCTACATCTTGGATAAAGCTCTTTATGGACTAAAACAAGCTCCTCGCGCCTGGTATGATATTCTATCTCAATTCTTGGTTAAGTCGGGTTTCACAAAAGGTACGGTTGATACCACTCTTTTTATTAAAAAGGATAAAGGCGATATCATTCTTATTCAAATATATGTGGATGATATTATTTTTGGTTCTACAAATCCTAAGTATTGTAGGAACTTTTTAAACCTCATGGTGTCTCGTTTTCAAATGAGCATGATGGGAGAGATGAATTTCTTTCTCGGATTGCAAGTCAAACAATTTTCAACAGGGATCTTTATCAATCAATCTAAATACATTCTGGATATTCTTCGGAAGTTCAAAATGGAAGATTGTAAACCGATTGGTACCCCAATGGCACCTGGTACTAAGATTGGCACCGATCTTTTGGGAAAGGCTGTTGATGTTAGGACTTATAGAGGAATGATAGGTTCTTTAATGTATCTCACTTCAAGTAGGCCGGATATAATGTTTTCTACATGCTTATGTGCTAGATATCAGGCCAATCCTAAAGAATCCCATTTGTCTGCTGTAAAGCGGATTTTCAGGTATCTGAAGGGGACTGCAGATCTTGGTCTGTGGTATCCTAAGGATACAAGCTTTGAACTAACATCTTACTCAGACGCAGATCATGCTGGTTGCATGTTAGACAGGAAAAGCACCTCGGGTCATATACAATTCCTCGGAGATAAACTCGTCAGTTGGCCTTCGAAGAAGCAATTATGTGTTTCCACATCAACGACCGAAGCGGAATATGTAGCTGCTGCTAACTGCTGTTCTCAGGTCTTGTGGATGAGAACACAACTGCGAGACTATGGATTTCATTTCAATAGAATCCCGATCTATTGTGATTCGAAGAGCGCTATTGCAATTACCGCTAACCCTGTTCAGCATACTAAGACCAAACACATAGATGTCCGGTATCATTTTATAAAAGATAATGTAGAAAAGGGGACAATTGAACTTTACTTTGTAAAAACCGATTATCAGCTTGCGGATTTGTTTACCAAACCTTTAGACGAAAAGAGATTTAATTTTCTTGTCTCAAGACATGGTATGCTAAATCTTAAGACCTAATCGGTAGTTACCTATTAAAGTTTCTTATTGTATCTCTTTATCATTTCTTTATTATTATTTCCGCATGATACCTGCTTTTTAATAGTTTGTTCATGATCTCAGGGGGAGTGTGAAAAGTATCTTATAGATGATCAATGTTAGTTTGAGGGGGAGCAATTATGAATGCATTGTACTTACTGATCAATGTGTTAGTAGTGCATAATTTTAGGGGGAGCGATCAAGTCAAAGGAGTATGGCGATGACTTCTGATTATTTCTGATCAGAACTCGTGCATTAATTGTTTTACTGCTTTATGTCATTTCAATTTCACTGAATAAAGTTACTTTGACTATACTTTTAGACTTTTGTAGGTTGAGACATGCTTCAAAGATCATATCTTTATGACTTTAAGATTGACTTCGCGAGATGTAAGACTGTACTCGAAAGGTATAATTTCTTTCTCTTCATCTCCTCCATGGTTGAAAGACGGACAACTTTCAATCAGAAGAAAACATGTTCTTAATTGTTCAATGCACTTCCCAATTCTCAATAAGTTTTCTTGATTTGGAAGTGTGATTTTAAATGTTTTCTGCTTCATCATTGAGCTCTAACTGATAAAGTTAAATCATCTGAGCAACTTTTGCTTCTTAGGAAAACATGGGATCAGTGTGCTAGGACTTAAAAGAAACTTCTATGGATTCACGTTAACCAGTGTTTCCTACCCAAGAAGTTAATCCTGTAGTGAAAGAATGTGAGGAGTCCAACAAGAAATGAGTGTGGGATGTGTGATGAGGGACAATTTTAAAAGAGAGTTTGGTTAGTTGTGAGCTTAAAGATTAAAAGAAAGAGGGTGAGAGATCAGAGTAAAAGAATTTTTAAACTCTGCACCAACTACTTTCTGAGTCGGGCAGCCACATGTCTAATGTTTCACAATTCTTTGGTGAACATTATTGAAACAGGCAACTAGCCCATGCCAACTCTTGACTTTACCCCACCATCTACTCATTTTCTTCTCAACAAGAAAATGTTTCATTTTCAAAGGGGACGCAGCACATATGCTATCTGATTTTCATTTGGAAAATCTGGATATTGAAAAGAAGGTAGTTTGCCCCACCTTCACACTTCACTAATGCACATTGAGTTTGTGTTTGACTACTTGTCTCAGTGGTTTACACTTATTTGAGCCTTATAAGCAAACATCATCTGCTTAATTTATTCTATCACTTGCACGAACACACAAAGAATTTGTTTCTTTGTCATAACGTTCATAGAAATTGCCTTTGTGGTGTTTCGATGATTGAATGGAAGCCCTGGGGGAGTGAACATCATAAAAGTTCCTTTATATTGTGTATTTGTTACACACAGTGACTTTGTGTTACTGACAGACAATTTTAACTGGTTCATTTGTTGATTCAGGTGTTACCTTTCATATCTATCTATTTTGTCTGGATTTGTAAAGATCTGGATGAACATCTTAATGAATTGACGGATAATTAGTGGTTCTGTTTGCAGCATCAATAGTGGAAGAAATTTCTTGAAGACACGTTTTGATGAACTCTTTGCTCTTTTCATCAAAAAGGGGGAGAAGCGTCAATCAAGAAATGTGGAGATCAAAAGTTTTTGAAAGAATTTCTGAAGATATTATGAAGTTTTGTTGCTTTGAAGAAATTTTCTTTGAAGATGATTTGCTGAAGTATTCCAAGCTGGAACTGGAGATAATTTCTTTCCAAAAGATATTCTCATCGATTGGGGAGATTGCTACATTCTGAAGACAAAGAGGAAGATTACATTTTCTGAGCTTAAAGAATGATCTTGATCCAAAGGGGGAGATTGTTAAAGCACATATTTATTAGATTCAAGATCATAATTATCTGAAGATGGAAATCTGAAGTTAAAGCTGATAAAGTCGTCTCAACAAATAGTCTAGGGTCCTTTTGTAATAAATAGTCAAAGTCTGTTTACGTTTTTTATTTATTAGTTAGTTTTAATTTTAGTTAAATTAGTTTGTTTTAGGTTGTTGGGCCAAGCATTGCAAAACCCATTACAAAGCCTTGCAAAACCCATTAGGCTTATGGCCTAAGTATAAATATGATTAGGTTAGATTAATTAGGGTTAAGGATTTTAATTGCAAATTTAATTATTGAGAAAGTGTGTTGGGTGGTGGTGTGCGCCGTGAACAGTAGAAAGAAAAAAGAGATCGATTTCAATTCCAAGCTTGTAATCCTGTTGAATCCATTGAATATCAATATCAGGTTTGATTTATTATATTGTTTATGTGATTGCTTGTTTGAATGATTGCATATCGGGACACACACTATGACATGTGTTTTTGCCACTATCTCAACTTTCATTAATTCTCGTTAACGTAGCTGTAGAAAGGAAAAATTATCAATCACCATTAACCTATGCATCTTGGCAAATTTTCAAAGTTGTTTTCATCTTTCTGGAATAAGAATACAGATGAATTAAAGCATTTGTGTAATTTGTTCTTGAGTTAATGAATTGCATAAATAAATTACTGTTTTTGAATTTTCCACAAGTTTATATTTAAAAATCTGAAAGTATCAATCACTATTAAGCGAAGACCATAAAGTAAGAACTTATAGTTTAAATGTGTTAATAATTGAGTGGTGGTTTTACTTTGTAGATTCTTTCTGTTTGTTGATTATAGCTTGGGAGTCATGTCTTACATAATATTTACTAAATTTGCTCATCCTTTTTATGCACATTTATGGTTGTGTTTTATATATGGAGTTCTTTCTTTACATGAGGTTCTAGTTATAGATTGGGTGTTCGTTATCTAATATCTAATGATGTTTTAAACGTAAGATATGTTAATAATTGTTTGAATCCTATTTATAGAGACTTGTCGACCACACTTTAGATTCTATCGTGACTCCAATGCATTGCCCAATCGAGAAAAAAATATCAATAATTGAGCAAATTGTTGGTCCGTCGGTAGGGACGGTTGTTCGAGGTATGGGTAGTTTGGCAGTTTGAGCTCCGAGGATGAGAGGTCTGGCGAAGGGAATCTCTATGTCGGTGCGTACGGTTAACGAAGATGATTTGCGGCGACAACTTGCCGAGCGCGACGAGGAGATTCGCTTACTAAAAGAGGCACAAGATGAGGCAAAAAAGGAAGTCGTTGAACAAAAAAAGGAAGCAACCGAACAAAGAAAGATGATAGAATCTTTTATGTGTATGTGCGGTGGTGGTAGTGAAGCAAAATCCAACACAACAACCCCGACGAACAATTCTTTAGGTTGATATTTATTTCATGTTTTCGAACTTGTTGCTTATTTTTGTACTTATTTTTAGGAAAAAACGTTATATTTCAATTATTGAATTTATTAGTTACTAGTATGGTAATTGGAGTTGTTTGCCGAAAATGAACAGTAATATATTTTTTTTATATATAAAACATCGTAGGCAACTAATCTATTAGTGTTGCCTAAGTGAAATATTATATTATTTTAATCACATTTCAAAGACAACATATGCAAATAAAGTAAGTTGTTTAAGTTGATATCTTAGGCAACACATGCATAAATCTAATGTTGCCTTAGTGTTTGGTTGGTGCAACATATGTTTTTTTCATAGGCAACATAACCTATTGTATGTTGCTTAAGGAGCCCACTTATGCAACATACGATATTTGCCTATGTTGCCTACGTTCTTATGCAACATTGAGAAGACAACATTGCTTAGGCATGTTGCCTAAACCTTAGGCAATACATAAACCTCTCTTAGGCAACATTTTTCATTTGTTGCCTAAGTGACATTTGGTATAGTGAACTTTGATTGTCCATTTCAAAAAAAATTTGGAGAATCTGTTGGAGATGCTCTAACAACTAGGTGGTATAGTGAACTTTCGATGTTAATTCTTCACATTATAAAACAAGAAACATGGGTTCTAGGAACGACTTTTATCATCGCTAAAAGTCTGTTTTTGTCAAAAATGGTTTATAGTAACAACAGGTCGTTGTTGTAGCTTGTGGCAAAAACATACTAAAGGTACGTTACCAAAGCTCACCCTTCATTAAAATTAATGCATACTAAAAGGACCGCAAGATCTTCATATCAAAAATCTTAGCCGGCAAAAGAAATTAAGAAAAAATAATGATAAACTCCCAACATCAGAGAGGTTAATTATTAACTAAGGGCCTGTTCGGTAGCAGCTTAATGGGCTGAATAAGGGATATGGCTGATTCGGTCAACCATATCTGAGTGTTCGTTAGTGGCTTAATGAGACAGCTAGTGGCTGACCGAATCAGCTACCAAAATAAATTCATATACACTCAGCCATTTAGTATCCTTTAATTTCCTCATCTACCCTTCTCCTTTAATAAACATGTACTCTTAAAACACAGCCCGATATATCTGCTTTCTCTCCATTGATTGAAGAAGCACAGGAACGATCTCTCTCTCTTTTCCTCTCCATCGATCGCGGTTTTCCTCTCCAGGTACTGTAACATCTCCCTTTTCCTCATCGATCTCTCTTTTCCTCTCCATCTATCTGAAATCCATCGATTTGGTTAAACTCATCGATCTGGTTTAAATCCATTGATCTGGTTTAAACCCATCGATCTGAATGTTGACATCGATCTGATTTTCCTTTAAGGGCCTGTTCGGTAGCAAACGTTTTTTCACAGTAGCCGTTTTCACAGTATATGATGTGGGTTCTTATATGTTGAAATGTAAGAAATGTGGGTTCTTATATGTTTTCACAGTATATGTTGAAATGTGGGTTCTTATATATCGATTTGGATTGAAATGTATATGTTGTTTTTCTTTTCACGGTATATAATGTGGGTTCTTATATGTTGTTTTTCACAGTAGCAACCCTATAAGGTTCTTATATGTTGTTTTTATATGTTATTTTTCACAGTAGCATAAGGTTCTTATATGTTGATTTTTTCACAGTAGAAATGTGGTCAAGTTGTTTTTATTTGGAAAACTTTTAAATTGATTTTTTTTAATAATTATAAGTCATTTATTCCATATTTTTATAAAACAACTATTTTGTTCAGAAAAAAATAAAGATTGGGGGTAAAATGGTCATTTCTGACATTCAGACTGTTTATTCAGCATACTAATCGAACAACAAATTTTCTTCTGTTAACATACAGACAACTATATCCAGACAGACAGCTATATCCATTCAGGTCTTAACAGAAAAGGAACCGAACAACACCTAAGCTTTATATGTCGCAACTCCTATGGAAATCCATGAAAATGCTTACACATTTGATTGATCGGTCCATGACTTCAAATTTTCAATTAGTGTTTCAAAATGTAATAAATATTATTTATTTTTTATTTCTTAGTCAAAATATGGCTTTTAGGAAAAAATGTAGCGAAATAAGATACGACTAAAAATAAAATTATCATGGGTAAAATATGAAATGTACACCTTTATAGAGGCCAAAAAGTGAGTAAAATATGCCCAATGTTGAAGGATTATGTGCCATCATCAAAAGGAAGTGATTGAAAAAATATTTTTTTATTATTAGATTACCATAATGAATGTTTCATTTTCTTTGTAAACTCCTCCCTATTTAAAGGGGCTATGATTAATGAGAATTACAAACTTCTTCTCTATGTGTTATTGTTATTCTCTCCATATGTTGTTCCATTTGTTTTTCCTTTTAACACGTTATCAGCACGTAAACTCAGATTTTAGCTTCTAAGCTCTAACTGCCACTATCTACCGCCACCAAACTAAACAATTATTGTGTTTGGTGTTTGTTGTCATTACCGCTACAGATCAACATCCTGTTAATCATATTCAAGTACGCATACTTATTCTCTTTATGCATTTTGTGCTAATTGTATGCTTGATTTTTTTTACCACCATGATTCATGTTTTTTTTTTCTAAATATCCACATTGTTTGCTTAACTCTCAACCCCATAGCATCATGTAACTTTGTCCTTTTTTTTACTTTGAGAGAAATAATTTTAACTTGTTTTTTTTTTTACCATGGAGATTGAATTCGGTATAAAAGAGAGGTTGGGGGTAGTGGAATAATAGAGAATGACGGTCAGTTAGGGTTTTTGAGAAATCCATCATTTGGTGAAACAAATTCTTTAATTTTTTTTATATTTATTTTTTATGTTATATAATATTTATTAAAAAAATCCTCGGTTTTTTTTACATATTAGTTTTGGTAATTAAAAGTTCTCAATCATATTGATTTAACTAATGATTTATTTTATATTGATTTGTTTCCTTTATTAATTCTTTATTATTTAACATCTATTTTAAGAAAATATATAATATATTTTCCTTTCTATATATTATCCAATAAATATAATTTTCGTTTATGGTAATATATATAAATATTTCTTGTTGTTTAAAATTCAAATCTATTATTATGTTTACATTAACTTATTTGGTTGTTGATCTAGAATTATGGATATGCGATTGTTTGAGTATTTGATTATTTCATTTAAATGTTTATTAATCTAATCATTTATTAAATTTTGAATTGATTTATCCATATATTATTCAAATGCTTATTTTAATTATAAGTTCCTACGTATAATTTCCAATCTTACAGTACTTTTTGGAAGTTACACTTCCAACCCCATATATATTGGTCTTTTATCAAAAGCACTCAAATACAATTAATATGTTAAAAGTTTGACGTCGATTTTATGTCAAAACCAATATTTAATTGTCTCATGACAAAATCCCTCAAAATACCATTAAGGTATTAAAACACTGAAATTGACTTCATATGCCAAACTCATATTCATTTTTGGCCTCAGGCCAAAAACTCTATAATGTTATCTTCAAATCAAATAAATCACAAGATATCGAAAGGATTTTGTCAAACGGGTGTAAATAGCCCTAAGGTTTGTAGGGACTTAAGAAATCCATGTGATTCCCCTACTACCTGAAAATCCAATAGTTTGAGTGATTTATTTTCGCAAATTAAAATATTGATGAAGTATTATCAAATAAAAAAATGTATGTATACAAAATCCAATATTGTTATGATAATGAAATTTCATACATAAAATATAAAATCATATATTATCCCTTATATATGTAAATGGTTGAAACAGTTCATCCTGAAATCAATGTCCTAAACTCAAAAGAACTTGAGTACAAATATGGAATATCAAATGTAAAAACTACTTTTGTCGAAAAGGTACAAGAATATATATCTAGCGTTCATCAACTCCCTATTGACCCTAAAACCAACATTCTGAAAATGTACAAACAACATGTTTTGAGACGACATATAAATCCTAATTTTCATAGGAATACCTTTACTAGAAACCCCCAAAAAATTGTGGGATGCCCCGAAAGGGAGAATAGGGGGTATTCATGAACATGTACTTCCCAAACTAATCGTACAACGGAATGAAACTTGCTTACTCGATCACAAAAAGGTAATTGATCTCAACAAATAAATGTTATATCCAAAATGCGTCTCAATCTCTGTGGCAAGGAACTCACAGAAAATGGCATGATTTATAATATTATTTCCACCTTTCATATATCAGTAAATATTAATGAACCAATATAAGTTGGAACGCAATATTTCGACAAACTCATCAACCTACTGCAGCTGGTGGAGAAACAGAACAAGGTTCTTTCAGATAACAACACCAGATATGTTGTAACACCCTAAAATAAGCGGAAATAAAATTTTCAAAAAATTCGGCAAATAGACTAAACTCGCGGAATAAGGTGCTACAATTCCAATATTCAAAATCATCCCAACGGGGTATAGAGTAGACATTAACGTGGTAAATAACTGAAGCATAAAACGACAACCTACTAATCTACAGTTGATTAACTAGATTAGGGTCGGGTGTCGCTATCCTTCCAAAATATATCTTCAAAAAAAATCACTGGACGATGGTCACTAGATATCCTCAAAAAGACCACTCACGACCCCAAGGTCGCTCCCTCAGTCCCGGCGTGCCCCACTGCTAAGATAACCTGCCACATGACAATCAAGAGCAAGTGTTAGGCTAAAGCCTAGTGAGAACAAGCCAATAAGAAAAGAGTACTAAACCCAAATCGATGTCACGCGGTGAGTATAGCCATGAGCTAAGTCAAGAAATCAAATAAACCATTAGTGATTAAACATGGTACAAATAACACCAAATCACATAACGAGCTCAACCCCTCTAGATCTGTTGCTCAAAAACATCAGGTCACATAATGAGCTCAACCCCTCTAGATCTGTTGCTCAAAACACCAAGTCAACCCCTCTGGATCTATTCTTGAGAGTTCCCAAAACAGGGGGAACTCAAGCACCATATGGAATTACACCTTACTGCACCATGAGACGCTGCCCGACCGTATAGGCCCACACCTTACTTATCATGGCAACCCGATGCCTATTCCATGCTAAAACGTGAACCAAATGCCCAAAACCGGGGACATAGGAACATAGTGCCTATGGATCCATTGCACCAAGACTCAAAGCCAAAGCATGTCATTCCAGAGCATACTCATATTAAATCAATATACATGCAATTCATATGGACAATGGTTCAATTCCATAAATCTTGATTCTTGAAATGATTGAGATTTTAGAAAGCATTACCCAATCAATAATAAGCCATATTAAAACAAAATTTTCCACATTTAAATAAACACATTTATCACATAACTTTCGTAATATAGACTTATTTAACTTAAAGGACTCACCTCAGATTTCTTCCTGTTTATAGGTTGCTTCCTATGATCGCTACCTACGACACCACCAATAAATCGGTAAGCCAATAATAAAGACAACTTACTGACCTACGATTCCCGAATTCAAAACACAACACACTGCTGAATCACAGTACCGGTCGAGTACCAATACCGGTTGAAACAACATACCGATCGAATCCTAATCGGTCTAAAGCCCATATCGGTCGAAGCCTATATCGGTCTAAGCCCATATCGGTCGAAGCCCGTATCGATCGAAGCCCATATCGGTCTTATCCCACATCGGTCGAAACCCATATCGGTCTAAGCCCATATCGGTCGAAGCCCGTATCGGTCGAAACCCATATCAGTCTTAGCCCATATCGGTCTAATGCACTTCACCGGTCAAACACCAACTGGTCGAATACATCTTCTCGATCTTATTCGATGGGACGTTTACAAAACCCAGATTCAACCCAAAATACGTAGATCTCGAAATTAAACGGTTAAAAACCTTAACAACGAGATTCTATACTGCAGATAACACTTATATCAAAGCTTTAAGCTAGATTCGTACCTTGATTTGAAGAAAATCGAACGACCTCTTTTCTCCTGCTTCCTTCTCTCTCTCTCTCTGATTTCTTTAGAAATCAGGTTTGTGATATTTTAGAAAATATCTAAAACTTGATTTATATTTATATAACCCAAGTTACATTTTACCCCCCTGAACTTCGGGTAAAGGTCAACTTTTCACCCAAATCCAAAATAGCGGGTGTTACATATGTCGGGACATAGAAAATTCCCGAGATCATGAAAGTATTAGAGGTGGAACAACTCCAAAGAATAGTGAGTGAAAGACAATTTCTCACACGTGGCATCTATGTACCACGTGGACAAAACCGTGGAAAATGGTCAGGGTCATGACAATAGTTGGAAGGATTTTGCATTCCTTGAAGCAGAGATGTAACTACTGCCCATTTAATATTGGATAGTCAAGGAAGAAATACATTAATCGCTAGCTCTTTCAAAAAAAATAACAAATTGAAAATAAACTATATCATATTAATTTAAGAATAATTAAGCATATGTCTCCTTGAAATTTATGTTAAGCATGAAATTAACATACACTCTCAAACCGATAACCATTATAGATGTAAAGAAATACATCAAAGACAAATACAAAACTCTCAATATTCTCCGTTCCGTGTAGGAATGTATCGAGGAGAACTTGAGTTTTTGTAGGACATTTCACAATATAAAGAGATTGACTAACATTTTTTTTAATTTATCCAATCAAAATACTTAGACGATGTACTGTCATTTTCTTGTTGATACAAGATTAATAGTCATTAAAGCACTATATTAATGAAAACTTTGTTAAGATATTCATATAAACTAGAAATCATATTATAATAATGGAATTGAGTATATGTACATCAACTCTAATGATATGAAAGGAACATATATTAGAGAAATTAATGTGTCAAATTAGTAGATTATCTAGGTCGCTAAATCATATTTTGTCACTAATAAAGAAGTTTTGGACAATGACCCATATATGTTTCACATGGGATACCATGGTCATGACATAATGATCCGTGTTTGCAAAATACATATAAACACATTCTCTTTCGAGTGAAAGGTAAAAATGAGGCAAATTGCAAATGTTGACTTCTGCAACATAAGAAGCAACGCCATTATCATAATATGCCCTCTCGAATACCTAAAACTTTTGTAAACCCTGATCCTTAGCCAAGACAGGAATGAGACCATCCTAAAGCCAAGGACATAATACCAAAATATTTCATTCTTACAACGAATACAAAATGATATTTATGGACATAAACATCTAGAATGCGGGTCATTAAAGCACTTTATGGTTTTGGTTTCGACATGATGAATGTATGTTGTATTATTGTCCACATGAAACTTTGCACCCCTAGCACTAGTTATATGTTTAAGGGCTCACCACCTTGATTATCTCATCAAGTCTAGATGACTTGGAATGCTAGAGAATTTACATCATAAGGATTTGATGATTATTGCATTTGTATTGGGATCAATATAGAGTTTCCTATACCCCATAGGTATATCTAAAATGGTCTCGTAGATGTTGTCATCAAAAGAATATAGATGGTAGCCAAGACATTAGTTATGCGCACTGATTTACTTACATGTGTTTAGGGTTATGCAATACTATATACAACTTTACTTCTTCATTTTGAGACCTATTACTAGCTAACCAGTCTCATGTGTCCCAGTTGGTAACCGGATATAAGTCTGATATTTTACATTTACACATGTTTGGTTGTGCAGTATATGTGCCAATTGCACCCCCACAACGCAGCAAAATGGGTCTTTAAAATGATTAAGTATATTTGTTGGATATGAATCTTCAAATATTATCCGCTAATTAGAATCCTTGATGGATGATCTTTTTACCGCTAGATTTGCGGATTGTCACTTTGATGAGACAGTCTTCCCGTCGTTAGGGGGAGAAAGGAAAAATGATTTTCCGTAGGAACAACAGGAAGTGTCATTGAATATTCCCACTCTGTCTCATTTTGATCCCGAAACTTCATAATGTAAAGTTGAAGTCAAACGAATCAGACTCGATACCTGATACGTTTAATGTTATTCCATAAGTGACAATATCACATATACGAGCTGCAAATATACTCGCAAGGTTAAAGTCCCTAAACAAGGGCACAACGTCGCTGGAAAGTGTGTTGCAATCACACATGGTGGAGGTGTGGTTGAGGTCGTAGCTCCCAAACGGAAATGGGGGAATCTACTTGGTTCGATAGATACTCATCTAAAGGAAGAGAAGAGTAAGGCACAACTATTTTTCATCAATACATAAACCTCTCATGAGATTATCTCTGATTAAACTATGTCTATGAATCATTACTGGAGGACGCTCCGAAGTTAATATTGATTCCAAAGATCAAAGAAATCTCAAATAAATTATGAGAGTGCATATGAGTCGATGGACAAATCATACATACTCATTGATGATATATTTCACATATATTGTTGCTTATGAGGTGATAGAGCACATTGACATCGAACCATGCTCAGTTGAAAAATATCAACAAAGAGCAAATTGGCCTAAATAAGCAATCCAGGAGAATCATATTATTTGACAAATGAACATGTATTTGGTTTGGTAGTGCTAACCTACCAAGTGTAAAGCCTGCAAGACATAGATAAATCATTTGTCGTAAAGCGTAATGAGAATAATTAAGTCATAATGTATAAGACTCTGTTTTGGCGCAAGGTTTCTCATAACGCCCTGGATTGACCGCGAGAAGACTTACTCTCCCATGATGGACGTTATAACGTTCTGCTAATTAATTATCCTAGTAGTTTCCGAAGGACTGAAAATGTAGCTCATGGATGTGGTTAATACATATCTCTACGGGGATCTAGATTCAGAGATATAAAAGTGCTTGATGGCATTACATTACCAAAATCAAGTAACTCTAAACCACGAAGTGCGTTTGCAAAAAAATTGAAAAGCTCACTTTATAGATTAAAACAATCTATGCAGATGTGGTATAACCCCCTAAGTGAACACTTGATTGGGAAAGGATATATAAGAACTATGAACTGCTCCCTTGCGTATTTATGTAGAAAAACAAGTTCTAGATTTTCAAAGTAGCTTTATATGTCAATGTTATGAACATAATAGGCACTCTTGATGAAATAAGAGAAACCACAAGCAACTTGAAATCTAAATTTGAGATAAAAATCTTGAGAAAACTTGGGTTTGTCTAGCTATTTGAGCCAGGACACCGAGTTTGTGAAATATTAATTCACCGATCGCATATGTCTAGAAAATAATCAGGCAATTTAATATGGACAAAGCGCATCCGGTTAGCACTCTCATGATTGGTTAAAGTGTTGGATATAAGGAAATGTCCATTTCGTCTAAAGGAGGGTGACGAAAAAGTGTTGGGAGCTAGAATTCCCGATCTAAGTACAATATGCACATTATCGTACTTAACACAATACACTTGATCGTATGTTGTATTTCTCAGTGAACTTGTTAGCTAGATTTAGCTCAGTGCCAACGCAACGTCATTTGGAATGATATCAAGTAAATCTTTTAGAACCATTAACATGGGCTTATACTTTCCCTGTAGAAATAAAAATGAGATTGATAATGAAAATGAAAATTCAATACCTACTTAGAATGTAAGCAGTAAAAGTACTAGCTCTTATAAAAAAAACACCAAACAACCTCTTGGTATGTCTTTGCTGATATTAGGTATCTGTCTTACTCATACAAAGGTTGTTCTCAAATTGGATAAGGAATTACCACTGGGAATACGTTGATTGCTTGGAAGTAAGATAAGCAAACCATTATAACTACCTCCTTGAACTGATCCAATAATATTACTCTCCATGAGATAATGTATATGATTAAGGACTATCATTACATATATTAGAGGAGTTAGTAATTTTAGGTTCAACCAATATCCTATTTGCATATATGGAAATAATGCATCATGTATCGAAGAAATGAACATAAGATACATCAAGGGTGATAACACAAAGCATATTCTGTTGAAGTCTTATACAATCAGCTATAAGAAAACTCTCCTCGATATTCAATTGAATCAGGTAAGATGCCAGGAGAACATGACATATTTTACCAAATCATTACCTAAATCCATATATTAGGAAACATGTAGAAAGTAAACGTAAATGTTTTCCAAACTCCCTGGATTAATGCACGAATCAGGGGGAGTAGTAGACAAAAGGGGGAGTCTACTATATTTTTGATATTGGTATGTTGTGCTCTTTCCTTAACCAAAGTTTTATTTTTTCCATTGGGTTTTGTTCCTTGATGTAAGGTTTTAGTGAGGCGACTATTTATATACCATCATGTTTTCCTAACTCTCTCGATTAATGTACGAATCTAAGAGAAAACTAGACTGAAGGAAAAGTCTATGTATTACAAAGATGGTGCGTTGTACTCTTTCCTTCGTCACACTTTTATTTTTTCCCACTGGGTTTTTATTTTGGCGTAAGGTTTTAACGAGGCAACAATTGTGCACCATCACTCATTTGACTCGGCACAAGGGGGAGTGTTGAAGGATTATGTGTCACATCAAAAAGGAAGTGATTGACAGAATATTTTTTTATTATTAGATTACCATAATGAATGTTTCATTTTCTTTGTAAACTCCTCCCTATTTAAAGGGGCTATGATTAATGAGAATTACAGACTTCTTCTCTCTGTGTTATTGTTATTCTCTCCATATTGTTGTTCCATTTGTGTTTCCCTTTAACATCCAAAACATTTAATTTAAAGCTAATGCAAAATACATAATATACTTTCAAATATTTTATTAAAACATTTTATCTTCAATTTTTATGGCAATTTGTAACATGTTGATTTGAATTTCAATAACATAACACAAGTTAACAAACTTTATTTATTCCAAATCACTGTTTACATGGGAAAATTATTAATTTTTTCTCTTCTTTTGGAATGCCAAATATTATCTTTGTTCTTTCTTACCTTTTTTTCGTAGATACGAGGATAAGGGGATGAGAATATTCAAGTAATTTTCCATGGTGTCAATGGTGGATTAATTACTTTCCATTATGTAGTTGTTGAAGTAGGTTTCTTCAAACCAATGTTAATTGGTGATGATTCATTTGTGTTTATTATTATTATTATTGATGATTCATTTGTGTTTATTATTATTATTATTTTTAACAACGAGAAAGGAAGCACTTCATTTGTGTGTTTATTGTTATTATTGTATTTTAATTTATATTAATTGCTATATAAAATTGATGTGTTTCTATTCATTACTAGTATGTTGCACCGTACGTTGTGCGATGATGAAACGTAATTCATCAACTGACAATTAGTAAAATGCAGTCTCCTCCAACCCAGTGTGGTTCGAACAACTAACATCCTCCGGTTAAATAGATACACATCTAGCCATTGTGCTAGTTCTTTACCTCAATAAGTAATCTACTTAATTTTGAATACAAATTCTTTCCTATTCATAATTTCATTCTATATTGTTCTGATTAACAAAGTGACTTTCATATATTTTTGTTATAATAATAATGTTATGATGTTAAAGTTAAAATTAAAAAAAATGATTAGTAATATTAAACATTATGCTTTGGTTTGTCACTACACACGCGTCGAAGCATGTTTCCCAAAGTCATGTTAGTGACTTCCGTTTGGCAATCGGTTTGGAGGTGAGTGGTGCTACTTTTCTTAAGAGTCGTTCCGAACATTCGCCAAAGCGTCATCCAAAAATGGCTAAGAAATTTTCTGTCTCGATCGGAAGTGATCATTTTCGGGAAACCATGTAGACGCACCACTTCTTTGAAGAAGAGTCTTGCGATATTATTTGCAGTGTAGGTTTGTGAAAGGATCAACAAGCGTCTAAATCCCTTAACGGTTAAGAATTACGAACGTAAAAGTCGAGAACTCAAGAGAAAACTCTTCAAGGCTAAACTTTTATTGATTGATAACTTGATAAAACAATGAAAACGAGAAACCTTATTTATCACTTAAACTAAGAAAAAATAATTACGGAAAAACAAATCTAATCTTAATCTACTTAAAAAAGATAATTAAAAGAAAAAAAAAGGAAAGATAATAATAAAACATGGAATGGTATGGTATGGTGTCGCATAAATCCTTGGAAACTTGGAAACTATACATGCATTTGGAAATTCAACAGTGGCTTAGGCGGCTTGCATGCATATGAGGTCGTATGCAAGCTGCACGTATGGAAGGGAAATCAACAGTGTCTTACGCAGGTGTCATGCGGCTCAAGTGGCATGGTACCTGCATTTGCCTATGTTTTCGATCTTCCATTTGTTCTTCGATCTCCCGCGCATCCCTTTCTATATCAATGTTGTTGCTAAAAGATTGCACTGACACATGAATCGGTGGAGGAATAAGGGCAGAAGTATGTACAAAGGGTTGTACGTAACCCCTAGAGAAACCTCGTTGGGATTGCAAGTGTGTATATTTATTACTAATACTTTTACTTTGTTGGTACCATTCATGATTTCCACGATTGTGCAAATGTTGTTCTTCAAAGTTGCAGTCAACATTCTTAAAATAAGAATGTTTGAAGTTATGTAGTTTTATTATAAGAGAAGATCAATAGTTGGAGGACATGAATGGTTTAGAGTTATATCACTAGAATTAATATAGAAGGAGATGGATGGTTTGGAGTTGAATGCAAATATTTAACCCAAAAAAACATAAACTGAATAAAAAAAACAAGATAGTAGTGGATATTGAAAAAATGAAGGAGAAAAAAGAAAAAAAAAAGGTTTTAGGCTTTAGGAGAGGCCACGTCAAACACTCATGGTTTTTTCTTATATATATATATATATATATATATATATAGAGAGAGAGAGAGAGAGAGAGAGAGAGAGAGAGTCCGGTTTAAACGAGAACAATACATATTTAAAAAAATACGAGAACTAACAAAATTATTAGTGATTTTACAATAACACATGAAAAAAAGACTTTGGCTTTGGCCGTGGCTTCAGGTACGCGTGGTTTTTTTGCGCATTAATGTAAAATCATTAATGATTTTGTTAGTTCTCGTATTCTTTTAAATAGTTATTGTTCTCGTTTGATCCTCCCTCTATATATATAATCATTACGTGGATGTATTTGTTTTGTTAAATAGTCAATTAATTACTTATGTCCAATTTATTGTCTTGGCTTGATTTTTATTTAAATAAAAATATTCTACTTGTTTATTAATCAGCATAGTTGTTTATAATATTCTTCAAAATAAATTTCCTTCCCAAAGTCATTAATTTGTATGTATTATAAAAATAAAAATAAAGTACTTTTATATAAATTAAATATTTTAGTTTTGAATTTATATATAAAAACATAAGCGAGAGTCAATTATAAAACGTAAGGGTTTTATGATTGTGGGGTGTGTTTTATAAAATAATTAAAATGTTTATAATGCTAATATGATATGACAGAAATATAATGTGATAATTTTATGAAACAATATTGGGTATTATCCGTTACAATAAAATTTGGATTTATAGAATCAGTGGTGGATTCAGAATTTTTTCTTGTTGGGGGCACTTTTTAAGGTAGATTATATGCTCGTAAAGTTTTTCGGTACATTTTAGTCTAAATCCCACAGTTTTGAGGGATTTTTAAAGTTATTTTGGTTGATTTCAAAGGATTTTTTAAGTTTTTTTTGTCGATTTTGAAAAACTTTTTCGGTTTTTTTAGTTGATTTCGAGAATGTTTTTTTGGTTGGTTTCGATTCATTTTTTTTGGTTGATGGGATCCCAGACAAAAAATTACTGGGAGAACTCGAGGTATAAATGTAACACCCGGTTTTTCGTAAAGCAAGTTCCATCCTTCGTTGGTTATTTCTCCGCCTTCCGTCTATCTTTTGAGCGGTAAATGTTGTACTTTCGAACCTTGAGTCGACCCATGCGAGAATCTTGAGTTTCGACCTTTTCGAGGCTCGGTACGTGACTCGCGATAGTGACACGTGTCACTATCGCGTGGCACAATCGCCGGGGGTGTACCACCCGCGGTACATTCCCCGCGAGAGTGCCCTCGCGATAGTGACAATGTCACTATCGCGTGGCCAGGTCGCCCGCGGCCCCTGTCTCCTAAAATGTCCGAATTCTCACCTTTTCTCCTCATTTCTCACTTCCATCTTCTTCTCTTTTCTCTCCCAAACACTAAAACCGAACCCTAACCCATTTTGATGGTTTTTCCCCCTTGAACCACATGATTCTTCATCATCTAACTAGTTGGAACCTTGAACCACAAAGCCTCCATCTTCATCTTCCTCATCAAGTTCATCGGTTGGGAACTCGGATTGAAGTGTTGGCTTGGGTGTTCTCGGAAGCCTCTTTGTCTTCAAGGGTAAGTTTTCTTGTATTAAGGTTATAAATGCTCCATTGGTGGTTTCTTAAGGTTCGATATCTCAAATCTCGGATTTGGTGGTTTTGAAGAAATTAGGGTTTTGATCTTGTTTGGGATCTTGGTATTTTTATGTTTGGGGAACGTTTCCCTATGGTTGAAAAATGGTTATTTATGGGTTGGAACTTTGGATCTAGGTTTAGGAAGTTTTCGGCTTGAGGATGCAACTGGTCTTCAAAAGAGCTCGTTGGGTAAAATCTAGATTTAGCCTAAATCTAGCAAGGTGAGTTCAAGTTGATTTGTGAAAACGTTGTACATGCCAAAATGTCTACTTTAAAGTGTTTATGTGTTTTACATGAAATTATCAAATGTTGGGTTATTTGTTGATCTTGATTATTTGAAGTATTTAACTTTACAACTTTGTATAACACCCATATTTGGGATTTTTGGGCATTTTGATAAATGTATTACAAACAAATGTGTTTTGAGGTCTTATTGCATAAGTAGATCTTTGGTCAAAGAAAATACACTTTTAAATGTTTATCGGGTTCCATGCATCATCATGAAATGAAGTGTTTTATAAAGTATTACTTGCACTTTTATGTGAGGTATTTGAAAAAGCGTTTATAGTCTCATTTTATGATTTTCATTCTTATCAGCAGTTAAGTTTGGAAAAAGGCATGTCTTTTGTGTTATGAGGCATTATGGGAATATAAGGGTATAAGTCATTTGTAAAATTGATTGCCTCAACTAACGTGGAGTTTTGAATTAATTACACTTTTAGTCGTTGTGTTTGCATACTCGTGGGTCGAGTGCGTTTTATCGTATTTTTACTTCATTTATCAATGGGTCAATGGGTGCTAAGCCTGCGGTTTGGCATTTGTATTTGAGATGGAGTCTTTGGACAATTGTCCAGTTTTGGTAGCTCGACTTAGAGCCTTGGTTGCGATATTGGATGAGGAGCTCGACCTAGCAACCCTTCGGGGTTGAACTTGAGTTTTCGTGGGTGTATGTTTAAAGCCACTGAGCCTGACATTCCTTGCGCTTGTATTTATTGTTCCGGCGTGGGACGACTAGTTTTCCACGTCGAGGCACGTTTGGCATCGGATTGGGGTATAAGTCCTTCGTGATCAAGTATTACGATATTGGATGAGGAGCTCGACCTAGCAACCTTTCGGGGTTGAACTTGAGTTTCCGTGGGTGTATGTTTAAAGCCACTGAGCCTGACATCCCTTGCGTGTACTTTTGTTTATATGACTAGTCATAACAACATAAAATGGGCTTACTTTGTGGACCGTCACATTTTATGGAATCGGGAATCCCCCGTCACCGAAAGGTGTTGTTTTTGGGTATTGAGTTTTATTATCCAAGTTTTCGGTGACGTTTTGTATATTTGGGTTTTACCCTTGATTTATGGGTTGAGTATTATGCCCTACCCGTGTTTGAGTGTTTTGAAATATAAGGTTTAACCGTACTTTCTTAAATGGAGAGTTCAAGTTATATTTACACTTTGAGTGAGTTTTGGGTTAAAGCTAATTTATGAAGGGGCGGTTTACATTGGTGTCATTATCTTCAAAGTAGTTGGTTTTGGAAAATGTCCAAGTTGGTGTTCTCCGTCTAAAATGCATATTATTGGAAAACGAGTCGTTTGTATATTCAAAGCATACCTTTGAAAGATTATGAATTAAACTACATTACCTATTTTCGCAGACATCTTTATATATGTTGAAAACTCTTGAGCTCACTAGGCGTTAAACCTAACATTTTTATTTGTCGGCATGTGCAACAGGTTCCAGTTGGGAGTTGGGTTCTAGCAGTTTTATGAAGCGTAGAGCCTTACTAGACACTAAAGTAAGTAGTTGGTGAAGTCTTCCGCAATGTTGGAGATAGTGACTATCTTTGGGGTTTTAGTAGCACCCGTTTTTATCATAGGCTTTTGTATAAAATAAATGTTTGTATTGAGATTAAATCCTAATTTGTGGTTGTAGATAATTCCTTTATTGATGTATTTAGAAAATTTTAAATAAGTTGTTATTTCCAGATTTGAAGGTGTTACAATAAAATTTAAAAATAAAACATATTTTTACCTTAAAAAACACACTTTTTTCTCAATTTAATGGGGTCCAATCCCCCCACTAATTGCATAATGAATCCGCCATGTATAGAATGCTAAAAATATTTAATATTTTAATAGACTGTTTTATATAACATAAGTTTATATGACCAAACAAATATGCATTCAATGTAAAAGTTTATAATTAGTTTATTGGACGTTTTTTTGACGTCTCAACAGTTTTTTGGACACTACTGAAATAAAACGTCGTACTTAATTTATAATATATGACATTATTTAAAAAGTTTTATAAAAGAAATGTGTTTATAAGACAATTCTCAAAGTTAAAAAAAAAGTTGATATGAAACTTTATTTTGAAAAAGATTTTAAATAATAAAACGTGTGTTTCATAAACTTATTGTAACATTTTTACCATGAACGCACAATTGTCTGGTGCTAAACTTAAATCATATAAAAAGTCTATTAACACATTTAGATACTACCTGATTTAATTTGTTTAAGTGATAATGTTGATGCTTCTTCTACTAAACAATTACCAAGGACAAAGGTGGAGGTGGGGGTGGGGGGGTTCACAGTTTTAGTACTCTTGATTTCCAAGTTGGATGAGAACGGGATATATATTATACTCCATATCCTCACATATTCAGATATCTTGGAAGAATAATGCAGTTCTCTTTATCCAAAAAGAGGAAAGAAAAAAAAAATAATGCAGCTCTAGGAGATTTGATCAATCATCTGTTAGTAGTGGTTGTTCCCTTTTTAATTTCTTTTTATTCATGTAGTTTTAAGGAGGTGATTTCATGCATATCTTTTTAGCCTTTGCCCGGTGCTTTATTGTTTTGCAGACTCGTCAGCTTAAAAGACTGTTTAGATTAGGTTTAACATTAGATCCTTTCTGAATTGATGTATCTATACATATTTAATTTACTTGTGCACTTCTGTTTCTTACTTTTTATAACTTTAAAAGAAACGTACAATAACTTCATAAATTGATGGATACTGGGATATTAATTAAATGGAACGCTAAATCTGAAATGTTCGACGACTTTGAAGAACAGAGATTTCAACATGTAGTTTGTAAGAGCTTGTGTTCGTTAACACTTTTAAGCCTCCATAAGATATACTTTCAAGCGAGGGTCGCTATTAGCTCCCATTACAACGTTACTTGACGGCATAAACATGAGCGTTTCGTGCCCACTTCCCATGATCAAAGCCCTTTAGATATTTTTCTATGGAACCACTTGTCTAAGATCAAACCACGATGTGGGTGAAATTGTTGGATACCATAGTATATATATAGCATTCCAGAAATTTTCATTTTCTTTTTTCTTTCAATTCATCATGGAAGAAACTTTTACGAAACCTTATCTTGTTTATCGGTATGCACTTTGTAATTATTGGAAGTGATCGACAACACTTAAAGAACTTTGCCTTTTTAACAAGCCTTTAGCACAATTGTGCTTCAATCTTGTGCATAAACAATTCAAGAAATTTCTGCAATTTTATAAGTTTTCCATAAATTAAAAAAAAAAAAAGCATCCCAGAAATTTTCATTTTCTTTTTTCTCTGTTCATCATGGAAGAAACTTTTACGAAACCTTATCTTGTTTATCGGTATGCACTTTGTAATTATTGGAAGTGATCGACAACACTTAAACAGCTTTGCCTTTTTAACAAGCCTTTAGCACAATTGTGCTTCAATCTTGTGCATAAGCAATTCAAGAAATTTCTGCAATTTTATAAGTTTTCCATAAATTATAAAAAAAAAACCATCATATGCAGGTGGCTAGCTTTCCCTACGAAAATTAAAATATGATAAATCATATGCAGGTGGCCAACATATCATATCTCTTGATACATGTTTTCGACTTACAGTTGTAGCCTTTGTAAGGGAAGAGGCGAGATAATGGTTGCTAGCATTAGCAGTTATGAAAGATCAATATTCGAGGTTGAGTTCTTCTTGAAAGGAGTATGTATGTGCGCAAATAATAACGGCTTATCGAACGACAAAAATGCTTAATTATCCTAATAGATTGATTTATAAGATTTAAGTCTATAGGACGCAAGTGTGTGTCCTATGTAAACGTGTTCCTATAAGATTATAAAGATGTTTTTGGTCGTTTTTACTAATTTTTAGGACAGTTTTAAAAATAAAGTGTCGTTGTGACTTTTTTACATGACACCTATGAGAACTGTCCTATAAATAAATCTTTTTATAAGATACTTGTTTTCGAATAATTTCATATAAAATATTAATATGACATTTTATTTCAAAAGTATCTTAAAAAGAATTTTAAGACATCCAAAAACGCCTTATAAACTTATTACAACGCTTTTATATATGATGCATAATTGATTGATGTTATAAACATTAGTCCTATAAACAAGTTTATTATAAAATTTAGACATTTTGGGCGGTCTATATATAAACCCAATTTTGTTATAGTAAATTTTTGAAGTGATCCACTACTAGAAGCTCTAGACTTTCATTATCTGAAATTACTGATGTATTTCTGATGCATTTTTTCGACGAAACGCCTTAGAATCAAAGTTTTTATCAATTTTACTTAATCCTTCGGAAATTCTTGTAATCTACCGAAGAAACTCCATATCTCATTCTAAAAAATAAAATTTTATGTAATTTTACAAATTCATCAGAAATAGTAACAATCAAAATCTGTCGGAAATTACACCATCGAAAAACCGTTGGAAAAGCCACTGGATATTAATGACTGGAAATCCTTCAGGAATTCATTTTTTTTTGCAAATGGTTTTCGTAGTTAACCAACGATGCTTTTCCAATGGAAATTGTCGTCAGAAAGATTTTTAGTTTCATCGAATTGGTTGTGAAAAAAAAAATACGATGTCCGGCGGATTTCCTACGGAAATGTTTGTTGGTGAAAGTACCATTTCAAGGGTGGACCTGTGAAGGCCCGAGCGAGCCAGCGTTCAACCGATTTTCGCAAGAAGATTTTTTTGTTGGGGTATGAAAGGTACACCCGTTAAAATTTGAGGGGTTGCTCTGAGATATTAGAAAATACAAGGAATATCAACCAAAAACCCAAAAAAATCCCTCGAAATCAACCGAAAAAAAAAACTCTTGAAATCAACAAAAAAAACGAAATACTATAAGTCCTTTAAAATCAACCAAAAAACTTAAAAGAATCACTCGAAATATACCAAAAAGAAACTTTAAAAAATCCCTCGAAACAGTGGAATTCGGCTAAAAACAAATCGTGCAACATTACGGGCTTTAATTACCCTCTCAGCAAAAGTTTCGGTCCGACGCTGCCTTTTTTGTTGTGTAATTCAATCACCTATGCATGATGATTAAAAGGACTAAGGTCATCGTAGCAAAGACTGTAACTACTCTTAATTATACGTGGTAACAATTATATATGATTATCTGAAAGAGAGCTTTGCATAAATGGCCAAATCACGGAGAGGGATTGGCCTCTTAGCCATCCCTCTCCCTGATTTGCAAAAATGTCCAAAGGGACGCAAATGGAGTCCCAAAGGACGCAAATGGAGTCCCAAGGGCGCAAATGGAGCCCAAGGGCGCAAATTGCGTCCAAGACTCCCCTTGGAATCTTGGACGCAATTTGCGCCCTTGGGCTCCATTTGCGCCCTTGGGACTCCATTTGCGTCCTTTTTGACATTTTTGCAAGTCAGGGAGAGGGATGGCTAAGAGGCCAATCCCTCTCCTAGATTTGGCCATTTCTGCTAATTTTTCTATCTGAAAACAAATTAAGGGATATCAAGTTCCATCATGGTCCTAGCTAGGTTGTCATACTCCCTTCACTGATTCAGAAACTTTTGAAATCAATTTTAGTAATGAACTTTTCAATCAAATGTTTAGTCAGTTATGCATAAAGGATTCATGCATAAATTAATTTAGGGTCAAATTAAATAATTATTAGATTACAGAATAGTGACAACTAATATAAGCGAACTGACATATTATGATCTTTGCTTTCTGTTTATATTGGTGAATTAATTGAAGCAATGCATGCTAAGAACATGGGGAATTAGGAAAAAGCCACAAATGTACATACAACCAAAAAGTAAAAAAAAAATTAATAATAACCATCAAAAAAGGTCTTTAGTGACGGCTAAAAACCGTCACCGTAAGTATTCGGTCACGGTTTTCGTGGACATAAAAATTGTTACCTATTCTGCCGTCACTTTTGATACACTTTTGATTACGTTTAAAAAACGTTACCAAATCACATCAAAAACCGTTAACATAGGCTAAAACCGTCACCTTAAATGTACAAAAAAATTGTTTTTTTTTCTAAAACCGTTACCATAGCATAACATACAGTGGCGGTTATTTGTCATAACCGTTACCATAGCATGACATACAATGACCTTCATTATTCAAAATCGTCACCATAGCATAATGTACGGTGACGTTTATTTCTCGAAATAGTCACTGTAACATGACATATGTTGACATTTCTATTTAAAAATCGTGACTGTAACATGACGTACAGTGGCATTTATTTTTTTAAACAGTCACCATAGCGTGACCAACGTTGACGTTTACATTTAAAAAACATGATTGTAGCATTACATAAGGTGACGTTTATTCTTCAAAATAATCATCGTAACACAATATATGATGACGTTTATTATTTAAAACCGTCACAATAGCATGCCATATGGTGACATTTATTTTTTTTCGTACTGTTACCAAAGCATGACACACGGTGACGTTTATTTTTCAAAACCGTCATTGTAGTACGAACTATGACGTATGGTGACGTTTATTTCAAATATGTTACCGTATAGTGACGTTTATTTTACAAAAATGTCACCATAGTCATAGGTATGCAGATGGTTCAAAACCGTCAACATACCACGACATATTGTGACGTTTATTTTCCAAAAGTGTCACCGTACCATGACATATTGTGACGTTTATTTTTCAAAATCATCACGGTAGAGTGTCATTCAATGACATATGTATACTATTCAAAACCATCACCATAGTTGGACCTAAGGTGATTTTTTTTTTCAAAGGTGTCATCATAGCACAACATATGGTGAGATTTATTTTTCAAAACCGTCACTGTAGTGTGACGTAAAGTGACGTTTATTTGTCAAAACCGTCATTATAGTATGACCTATTGTGACGTTTATTTTTCAAAACAATCATCACTGTAAAGTGACGTATGGTGACGTTTATTTGTCAAGTCGTCATTGTTAAGTGACGTATAGTGATGTTTATTTGTTAAAATTATAAGCGTAGCATGACATACATTAACCTTTATTATTCAAAACTGTCACCATAACATGATGTACTATACGGTGATGTTTATTTTTAAAGCCCATTATCATAGACTACCTTTTACGAACAATTTTAATAATATCCAACAAAAATAAAAACTAAAAGAAGTTCAAAATGATTATCAATATATATAAAATCATTAAGCTAATATTGATAATTATATGAATAATAAATACAAAGACAAATAATAAGCAAATTCAGTGTGTCAGAAAGATTGTTTCTAAACACCTATAATAATATTATGCATTATCTAAATCAATGTTTTTCTTATTAAATATACTTCTAGTATACACTTTGGCATCTTCAGCTGATTAACTGTTTGTAGCTCTTTTTTGTCTTCTTATTTTGCTTCTCTTTATGCTCATTAAAAGTTGTTTGTGGCATCTACAAAAAAAATATAAGTTGAACCAACATATAAGTTGTATAAGATATAATAGTAATCAGGTCTTTGTGGGTAATGGTCATTCTAAAGGCTCAAACCTTTGCAATGGTTTCTCAACATATAAGTTGTATAAGATACAATGGTAATAAAATATTTAATATCTTGATACCCATTGTTGTATACGCATTAAGACATGCAAGATTGTCCATTAAAACAAATGAAAAGCTAAATCAAATAAGCAACTGACCTTTGAGTCCGGGATCACGAGGCTTTTTAGCCAAGCAACAAAACTTTCATAAGTGTCTTATACAGTCTTGTGCTCACCCGATTGGAAGGGTAAAAATGCAGATGGCTTTATTGTTCTATAAATCGAGACCTTGTATATAGCAATCAGCACAAAGTGGAATTTCCATTGTTTGGTCTTGTTCATTTCCCACAATGTCAGTGCCTTCAACATAATATACCATAAACACAAAGTGGAAAATATTATAATTGCAAAAAACAAAGAAGTTATGTACACCATAAAGCCAAGGGAAAATCGTTGGTGGGTCAGAAGGGCGACACTAATATACAACAAAGGAAAAAAGAATATACCTGGAAACAACAAAGAATAAATAAAGAAAAACAATGAAGAAATATGAAACTTGAGTCTTGGGTGTGTTTCGTAAACGACCCATGTGGGCCGGAGGTCGATGAAAATATATTTCTTCGCAAGATGTTTAAATTTTTTGAAATGAAGTTTTTAACTAAAGGGAACTTTAACGGAACGTCTAAAAGTTGAGTATCAAAAATTCGAAGTTCAATATTTGCCAAAATGAGGCCGGACGGATACACGTAAAAGATTGATAAAGAAACTAAACTTTACACAAGAAACAACCATCACCATATTTGGCATATAGATCGAATGAAAAACATTTAGGATTTAAATCAATTTCGAAATCTAAAAGTAGTACTTAGTCAACAAAAGTCCTAACGTATATTTCTTTCACAAATTCAATCTCAATTCTAGTCTTAAATTAGTTATAGGGAACACGTTTTTAAGATGAATTAATCCACTGATCCCAAACATACAAATCACAATTAGCAAACCTAAACAATCTAAATTTCAATGAAAGTTAGGTTAAAAAAAAGAGTAAGTGAGCAATACGTGTTAAATGAAACGCTTTGTATTTCTCAGGCTTTACAAATCATCCATTGACATGATCGTATGTTCTAGCAAAGATAATCAATAATCTACATGAAATTGGACAATCCCCAAACCTTGACATTAAAAAAAACATATTTTTATGTTTTACCAACTCTAAAAAACATTCAATTTCAATCACGCACACTGAAAAAACACTTTCAATTTGTAATAAATTAAAACATCATACCCTTTTCATTATCATAAATTTCAATAAAATAATAAAGTGTAAACATATAAAATAGTAATAATAAAGAAAAAAGAGAGATGTCTTATGATATGAATAATCAATCAGCAAATTTCCAGGTCTCCTATTCATCATCACTAAATTGATGATGAAAATGCAATATGGTTGGAACATTTTCAGCCGGCTCAAACAAATAAGAATACGATATGGTGGAATTGAATTATAAATTAGGGTTTTTGTATTTTTGGAATGAGGGAAAATAGGTGGGAATCAATGTGCGGGAAAAGCAAATTAGAAATGTTTTGATTTGGTTTTGTAATTTTGAAGAAACCGGGAAAAAGAAAAGAGGCAAAATGTGGGAATTGATGTTTTGGTAAATTTTTAACTATTATTTGTTTTAGTAACATTAATTGGATTTAAATTAATATTTGACGTAATAACTCTTAAATGATAAATGTTTTATTTGAATTAATAAATTTTGATAGTTAACTTAGGGGTTGTTTTATTTTTTTATCTATTAAGCTCTGAATCTATTAAGTTATTTATAATCATTAATTTATCTCGATAAATTAAGATAAGTTGTATGATTTTTGTCCTGAATAAATAGTCTGAACATAAAAAATTACCATTTTAATCTTACGTCTACATAAGTGCTGGAATAAAAAAAAATTATTTGATAAATACTTAAAATGACAAAAAATTTAAAATAATATAAATTATATAAAATAACATAAATAATATGTATTCAGTTAGTTCAAAACAATACTTGTAACTTATAATATATTTAAAACAATAAAGTACTAATTTTTTATTACAAGTTTTTTAATTTATGCATGTTGATGAACTATTTATTTTTTTATGAGATGTATGATAAAAAATTATAGGACAAGGATAATTTTGGAAAAATTCTAACTTAATGCATTAAGATAGGATTAGCAAACTTAACATGTTAAGTAAATCTCTTAGTATTAAGTTAAAATCAAACACTTCAATTAATATAACTTAACCAATTAAGCTAACCACCCATTAAATCCATTAAGTTGAAAACAAACACCCCCTTAGATGTATAATATATTTATAAGTACATGGATGTATTAAACTTAATTTTATTTTTTCCTTCAAAAAGAAACGTTAATTTTATTTAAAATAATAACTCATAAGTATGAATTCTTTAATTTGAATATTTATTTTTATTAAATATGTAAAATTTTATCTAAAAAATAGAGTAAATTACGTTTTTAGTCCCTATGGTTTGTTGAAAATTTCTATATTATTTTTTTTTGAAATTTTATTCTATTATAATAATAGTGATTACGTGGGGTTCTTTTTCCTTCTTAATATCATTTTTTTTTGTTATTTTCATGCTTCTTTTATCAATTTATTTTTAATTAAAATATTTTAAATATTTTCATTTAACACTTTTTTTAAAACAAAATGATTCCAAGATATATTTTTATCTAAAGATATTTTGAGTTATTTGTCAATTTTGATATATTATATCCTTTTATGTAACTTTTTAAAATTTAGTAGAGCACATAAGAGAGACAAGTTTATTTAGGGCTCAATAACACCAAATGATCATTTGTTACGTGTTTGTATCCATGTATGTACTTGATATATGCACGTGTGTATTGGCTCGATAAAACTACTAAGACTCACTATATATAGCCTATTAATTAAGAACCACTAAAACTTATTAAGAGTATAGTCCAACAAGACCTTTTATGACCTATTGAGAGTCGATAACACCAATGTTGACTTATTACATGTTTGTATATAGGTATGTACTGCATATATGCATGTTATGTGTATTGGACTCGATAAGACCATTATGACCCATTATAGCTAATTAAGAACCACTAAAGCTTGTTAAAACCCATTATAGTCAACCAATACCTTTTATGACTTATTAAATCCCAATTTGTTCCATTAAAACCCAATTTGTTCCATTAAAACCCGATTGTTTCATTAAAGCACTATTGGATCCATTAAAATCCAATTTAATCCATTAAATCCCAATTTCTTCCATTAAAGCCCAATTAGATTTCAAAACAATCTTTATGTTATAAATTCATAATCTAATTGGATCCATTAAAGCACAATCGATCAATTAAAGCCAATTTGGTCCATTAAAACCCAAGTAGATCCATTAAACCCCGTGGATCCATAAATGCCCAATTGATCCATTAGACGCCATTGATCCATTAAAGACTCTAATGAGCTTCAATTATCCATTAAAGCCCAAACGATCAATTAAAACCCAATTGAATCCATTAAAGGCCAATCGATCCATTAAAATCCGATTGGATCCATTAAAGCCCGATTGGATCCATTAAAGCCCAAATGCATCCATTAAAGTTTTTATGGATCTTCTAAATCCCAATTGGATCCATTAAAGCACAACTGGATCCATTATTGCGCAAGTGGATCTATTACAATGCAAGTGGAACCATTAAAGCTCAAATAGATACATTAAAGCCCAATAGAAACCATTAAAGCGCAATAGAAACCATTAAAGCCTAACATGAACCGCTAAAGCCCAACTGGATCTATTAAAGGCCAATCGATCCATAAACACCAATGTGGATCCATCAAAGCCCAAGTGGTTCAATTAAATCCCAAACGATCCATTAAAGCCCAAATGGATCCCTTAAAGCTCAATTGGACCCATTAAAGCCTAAATCGGTCCATTGAAGCCCAACTGGATTCATTACATTTCAAGTAGATCCATTAATGCCCAACAGGAACCATTAAAGCCCATGTGGGTTCATTAAAGCCCCAATGGATCCATTAAAGCCCAACCGATCCATAAACACCCATGTGAATCCATTAAAGCCCAAGTGGATCAATTAAAGCCCAAATGGATCCTTTAAAGGTCACATGAACCCATTAAAGCCCAAATGGATCCATTAAAGCCCAATCAATCAATTACAGCACAAGTGGATCCATTAAAGCATAAATGGGTCTAATTAAAGCCCAAGTGGATCCATTAACCCTTTAGTCATTAACTATTTGAAATTAGTGACCACTATTTTTTGTCACTACTACTTTAATTTTAGTGACAAAAATAGTGGTCACTAATTTCAAATAGTTAGTGACCACTATTTTTTTTGTCACTAATCTATTCAATTAACATGAACTACTAAATACTATTTAGTGACAACTATTTTTAGTCACTGAGTCTTTGAAATTAGTGACCACTATGTTTGGTCACTAACCACTTTCATTTTAATGACAACTATTTTTTGTTACAAACTAGTTAAAATTAGTGACCACTATTTTCTGGTCACTAACTTTTTCAACTCAGTGACCATTATTTACGCCACAAAACACATGGATTTGTAATATTAGTGACGAAAAACATAATCGTCACAAATTTAGTCATTAAATTAGATAGATATGAATAATCTTATTTCAGCCATGAGAATTAGTGACAACTTTAGTGACCAAATTTTAGTTTTTGTCACTATATTCATATTAGCGACCAAATTTTAGTGACAACCTTTTCAATTGCACCAACATTGAAATTAGTGACCAGAAAATAATTCGTCACTAAAATTTTGGTCACTAACGTTTTTCTTGTAGTGCCTATTCGATAAAGCGTAGGTATTTACTAGGACTGATACACGGGTAATTGTAAATGTAAATTATTAAATTAAAAAAAAAATATTATTTTCCTTTTCATTGTGTCACAAAACCTTGTCCACAATTATATACATTTATAATTTTGATATTTTAATTTTTATGAAAAAGAAAATTAATTATATGTGATTACAATAAAAAAAATAACCCAAACTAATTATCAAATTGTAATGAAACGATATTAATTATAACATGTAAAATACTACTAAACAATGAAAAAGATAAAGGATCTTAAATAACATCCCTAAAAATTAGTAACACTATTCAAAATTACCGAATACCAATAGGGTAATTATTTTGGCGGTTATTGGAGGGAAATTCATAACATGTTTCATCATGGAGGGAATTCATAAATCTGTTTCAAAGAGTATTCAGGTCCGTTCCTGACATTTTATAGGCCCTGGACAAGATGTAAAACAGGGCCCTCCATAATTACGAAAAAATTCTTTAATATATCGATTTGTATCAAAAGAAATAACATTGAATTCAAGAAATACTAAAACCATTTTTCCGAGTCTAGTTTGAGTTCTTTTTCTTTTGATTTTTTTGTCGACTAAAAATATGTTATACATTACAATTATGTGCCAAAAGTGTTGGTTTCCTTAGAAAAGAATGTATCCAAAATGACATGTCAAATCGAGGCCCGGACCGAATGGGTTTTTTGGACTTGTTTGTGCATACCACTACTACATATGAAAACCGTTATTGTGTCATGACATAAAATGACATAAGTCACAAACTGTCATTGTCTCATGACAACCGATGAGGTAAATTTCTTAAAACCGTCACGGAATCATGATATTCGGTGACGTAACTTTATCAAAATTGTCACTATAAAATGACATACGGTGACATTTATCATTAAAAACCGTCACCGTAACATTACATACCGTGAGTAAATTTCTTAAAATCATCGCTACATGACATATGATGACGTAAATTTATCAAAATCATCACCATAACATGGCATACAACGACCCTTATCAATAAAAATCGTCATTGTATCTTTCCACACTATCACCCTAGTATGACAAATGGTGAAGTTTATTTTTCAAAACCTTCACAGTAATATGACATATAGTGATGTTTATTATTCAAAACTGTCACATGAGCATAACATATAGTGGCGTTTATTATTCAAAAGCATCACTGTAACCTAACATATAGTGACATAAATTTATCAAAACCATCACTACATGTACATTATGATGTACGGTGACATAACTTTATCAAAATTGTCACTATAAAATGACATATGCTGAAATTCATCATTCAAAATTGTCATCGTAACATTACATACTGTGATGTTTTCCATTCAACACAGTTATCGTAACATGACATACGGTAACATTTAGATGTCAAAACCATCACTGTAAAATGACATAGGATGACATTTATTTTTCAAAACCATCACCATTGGATAATATAAGATGACGTTCATTATTTAAAAACATCATTTTAACATGAAATACATCGACGTTTATTATTTGAAAACGTCACAATAGCATGACACAGGGTGACTCGTTTTTTTTTATCAATACCTCACCCTTGCTTAACGTACGATTACATTTATGTTTCAAAATCGTCACATAACATGACGTATGGTGACTTTTTTTTTTCTAAACCGTCAAAGTAGCATGACATTAGGTGACGTTTATTTTTCAAAACCGTCACCAGCATGAGGTACCTTGACGTTTATATTTTATAACCGTCATTGTAACACATGACGTACGATGACACTTATTGTTCAAAACCGTCACTGTAGGATGACGTACACTGATGTTTATTATTTAAAATTATTACCATAACAGTTTACATATGGTCACATTTATTATACAAAATCGTCATCGTAGCATGACTTACGCAGACGTTTATTATTCTAACCGTGACATCATAGCATGATATATAATGACATTTATTATACAAGACCTTCACCGTTGTGACATATAGTTT
The DNA here is from genome assembly GCA_023525745.1 of Arctium lappa. Lineage (NCBI taxonomy): Eukaryota > Viridiplantae > Streptophyta > Magnoliopsida > Asterales > Asteraceae > Arctium > Arctium lappa. Next base: position 147,220,614 of record CM042048.1, read on the forward strand.
TTTGAAACCGTCACCATAACATAACATACGGTGACATTTACTTTTCAAAATCGTTACCATAGAATGACATATCGTAACATACTCAAAACCGTCACCATAACATGACATATAGTGACATAATTATTAGGAACCGTCAATATAGTTTGAGATATTGGGATGTAAATGTTTTAATGCCGTTATCAAAGCATGACATATAGTGACGTAAGGTTTTCAAAAACCATTGTCATACACTAACTTTTGGTGACACAAATTTTGCAAAATCGTTGCCATAAAACTTGGTGACTTTTGGAAACGGTTTTCAAATAAGCGTTGCTATACATATATTAGTTTCCAGTAACGTTTTTTTAAAACCATTACGACATAAAGCAACGATTTAGACGAAAACCGTGACTAAAATGTCTTATATGGAAACGGTTTTTAAAAACCGTCACAAGATAAAGCAACGGTTTTTCAAAATCGCTCTAAACCGTTACCTTAGGGAACCTTTTATTGACGTTTTTATCTAAAACGTTGCTTTATGTTTCTACTTTTTTTGTAATAGTAACGTTTCTTTATAAAAACTGTTACTAAAACAATTCTCTAACTTTATATGTGATTTTTTGTAACGGTTTTTTTATCAAACCGTTATAAACCTGCTTTTCAAAACCGTCACAAAAAGTCATTTTTGTTACTAGTGCATGGATGTCTAAGTCAGTTTGTACGTAACTCGAGTAATCCCAAAGGTCCAAGAGAATAGCCAGGAAATCTTCAGTGACCTTGCAGGAATCAAAAGTAAAATTGATCACCAAATTATTGCTACTTCTTGGTCTACGTATAAGTGTATGAAACAACTTTACATATATATATATATATAGAGAGAGAGAGGGATAATATTTAGAAACCTTCTAAAGGTTACAAACTATACAAATCCATCTAGGCCATCCAAATTTTTGATCAACGGTTGAGTAATTTTAGGACTTAAATTAATTAAGAAAATAGGGAGAAAATAGGGAAAGGGTAGTTTAGGAATAGTTTTAGGTATTTTATATTTAAATTTTATTAATTAATTTGAATTATCTAATTATGGTTACAAGAATATATTCTTAATTTTCTCCATATTTAACTCAATATCTCTCTCGATCTCCTTCTATCTAAAAAAAATCCGGCCACCACCACCACCACCATCATCTCCATCGTCATTACTACGTCGACGACCGAGAACCACCGCGGTTCTCCACTACTCCATCCGACGACTGTTGTGCGCCACCGCCATCTTCCAGGAGCCTCCTTCACCAGCCCACGTATCGTGACCTCCTACCCCGAATCTCCGACGAGTTTATGAAATTTCAAGTTCATACAATGTTTGTTCGAGTTTCATAAACTGTTTTTTTGAAATTTTCTAGTTTCATAAACGGTTTCATATATTTATCTCCCATATGAATAATCATATTTTAAAGTTTCATATATTTTTCTCTCATATGAATATTCAGATTTTTTCGAAATAATCATATATTTTTTAACTTTCATATATTTTTCTTCTATATGAATAATAAGATTTTTCAGTTTCATACATTTATCCAATATGAAAAATCAGATGATGAGATGTGAAAATTAAAAAAAAAACATTTTATGAAACCAAAAAAACATGAAACTTTCAAAAAAACAGTTTATATATGAAAGTCAAAAAAATTATAAAACTTGTCGGAAATGGGGAGATCGTCGGAGTGGGAGGAGGTCACCGGAAGTGGGAGGACGTCACTAAAAGTGGATGGTGACGGTGGATTGTAAGTGTGTGTGAGAGAAATATGGAGAGATAATTAAGGAAGAGATAATTAAGAAAGTAATTTTTCCTAAAATTACGAAATTTGTAAAAAGACATAAATGCCCTGGTTTGTATTGTTTGTAACCTTTAGAAGGTTTGCAAATGAAGGTGCCTCTCTCTCTCTCTCTCTCTATATATATATATATATATATAATCAAATGAGAACTAGATACTTTGTGATAACTGTGAGATCCAACGTGAGCCACTCATTTAATATAATTAATATTGTATTTAAAATAAAAGAAAGGATAATTTGGTAAATTGACAATTTGGATTTTTTAATAAATAAATTCCCTATTTTACTCCTTCCAATTATACTATACGGTTACCTAATATAATTAATTTAATATATCATAATTTATAATTTTGAAATACCTTATAGTTGGAAAATCTTGTGGTATCACAGTGTGATTTATTGTTGGTTTGTGTCTTACAGTTATAAAATATTTTGGTATCACAGTGTGATTCATTGTTGGTTGCGTCTTACGGTTACAAAATCTTTTGGATCACAGTATGATTCATTGTTTGTTTGTGCCTTACGGTTAGAAAATCTTTTGGTATCACAGTGTGATTCATTGTTGGTTGCACCTTATGGTTACAAAATCTTTTGGTATCACAGCGTGATTCATTGTTTTTTTGTTTGTGCCTTACAGTTAGAAAATCTTTTGGTATCACAGTGTGATTCATTGATGATGAAAGTCCAAAATCTATGAATCTTTAGAGAGAGAAAGTAGAAAGAGAGACAGGAAGCGCAAAGTCAATGTATTCAATATGTGTGTGTGTGTGTTTCTTACAACAAACCAAGACCAAAGGGACTTAAATACCCTTGATCAGAAACAAGACAGATAAGCACTAAACACAGTATTTGACCAAGCCCTATAAATACAATAATTACAATAAAAACAGACCTAACAATCTCCCCCTTAGTAATCATTGGCGCTTTGGTCTTCAAAAATCATCTTCTATAACAGCACGGACCAACAAAGCGACTTTATGAAGCTTTCTGACTTTTTAAAAAAAAAATTCTTCTCAACATCTTTCAGATTGAAATTGTCTTTGTTGCTTGAGCTCTAGACGATACACCTCTATTGAATGATCTTGAATGAACTGTGGTGTTCGGAGCAGAAACAACAAAAGAATCAGTTGTAGCTGAGAGAATAGAATCTTCGAGCGAATCTTGATCAGCAGATAAACATTTAAGCTCTTTGTCTCTTTAACTTCTCCTTGACTTCTCCCCCTCATGACCTTGATGATCTTGATCAATTTGGTCATGTAAAAGTTGAAGACGAGACATCGAAAGATCTGCAAAATCAAAGAAACAGAGAAAACAGGGAGGTTTGCGCTTCATGTTGGATGCACAAACCAAAGTTTGCGTTTCATGAAGGGGACGCAAAGCAAGGTTTACGTTTCATGAAGGATGCGCAAACCGAAGTTTGTGTGTCATGCTGTAAGCGCAAAGCTGACTTAGACAAAGTTTACCTTTTGAAACCCTTTGACTCCCCCTACACGAATGCACTAGATATGACAATTCAAATTAGCATTCATGTAAAGAAAATCAGACACTCCCCCTCAAAAACAGATATAATATTTGAAAAACATTCTCTTTGTTCACTCCCCCTTGAATAATGCATAAACCAATTAAAATATATTTATGAGAAAACAATGATCAAAAATTAATGTAGAAAGAAAAATATGCTGAATGTAAATTTTGAAATGACTAAACATATAAAATTTTAAACACTAAACAAATTAAATTCTACAGAGTAAAATTTTACAAATTTATCAATCATTTGAAATCAAACATATGTTGTAGGATACAAGAACAAGTTTCATTGGATATCAAGTTAAGACCTGTTCAGTTTCAAAAACTTCCAACAATCTATTCAGTGTGCTCACATGCAAATCTTCGATTAGCTTCAAGAATACAATTCTAAAAATATTATAGAGAACTTTGCATGTACTCACACTAAGCCATCAAGAATTAAGATATTCATAAATTTACAGATTTATCGCAACTCAAACATATCACTAAGTATCATGAGATGTGTGCTCATTGACATCTTTTAGCATTGTGCACATTGGCATCTTAACATGAGTGTGATCTTTGGCATCTTTTAAGCTCGTGTACTTTGGAATCTCTTTAATCAAGAAGTTTATTAAGTAAAGAACATGTCGTAAACGTAACTTTCTATCTGACCCTATTGCAGGATTTGGGTCAGCCGCTCCCAGACCAGAAGGCCTTAGGGGACTAGGTGTCAAGCACCCCTTGGAACCTACTCTCCCAGATCAGAAAAGCTACATCGACATATCCTAAACCCATTTATACCAGTAGAACATGACTTTCAATCTGGTTCTATAGAAGGATTTCTGTTCAATCACTCCCAGACCAAATGACCTTAGGGGACCAGATGACAAGCATCCCGAGGAACTTATTTTTCCAAACCATAAAGGTCACAGGTACAAACTTTCAAACTTAGAGATTTATGAATTTTAAGAATTTATTATTCATCTCAATCACTCAGGTCAACATCTAAGTGCTTAGCCCATATTTTCACTCCAATCTAAAATTTTGATCGTTTAGTGTTGTCTAAGCAAATTAAACTATAAATATTCCGAAGCATACAACTTTAAAGCAGTAATAAAAGTTTCAAACATGTTGCAGACTTTTTGACTTTTGTAATACTTAAAATTTGACCATATAAAAACATTAATATAAGCAAAAGAACTTAAAAATTTATCCTAAACACATATTTTATTCAAAGGAAAGAAAAATGTAAAATCTTTACTTTATAGAATAAAATTTGTAAAGATTTAAATTTTTAATTAATATTTAGTTGGAACAAAATAAAATTCAACTATTTCATCTTTTACATTGAAGAAAATAAATTTCTGTCTCATATTAAAAGAAATTTTTGGGTAATACAAATTCATGAGTTAGATAAACAAGCTCAGATTCTTGAAACATTGAGAAAAACTGGAATACCATCATTATCAGAGATAAATGCAGCGGAATTAAAATTGATGTACTCACAGTATTTCATTAAGTCAGAAGCTTAATCATTGAAGAACGAGTTCTAAACTGTTGTGTTTAGAAGTTGATGTCTATGAAGTGCGGGTCTTGAGCTGAATTACTCATAAACCAATTTTCTATTACTCCCCCTTAACATGTGATGCCTGCAACTTTGAATCAGATAAAGATTTGGGTACCCACTTGAATTTGGGACCGTGTTTGTTAGTTGCAGTTCTTATGGGGAAATATTTAGAAGATATGACATTTAAAGCACGAGGAATATGATCAGAAAAATAATCACAACCATCAGAAGAGAAAGCATAATCATCAGAACTAGAATCTGAGGAAGAACATGAGACATGTTTTGAAATTCGAATCATTTCCTTTATAGAGTATTTTGAAAAATTATTACATTTAGCAAATGAATCACTATTATAATGTTTGTCTACACATTTATCCTCATCAAAAATATGTTCATCAGATGTCCGCTTCTTTCTCCAGATCTGCCTCTTTGATCGAGCGCTCAAAGTCCTATCTGTAAAAGTTGAATCGGAAGAATTAAGACTGTCAGTAATAACTGTATCTCGTTTCTTTGACTTCTTTGACCGTCTTCTTTTACGCTTAGGTTTATAATATTGATCATTTAGCGTAAAAGTGTCATCAAGAATTTTAGACGAAATATTTAAATCAGAAGAAATAAATTTATCTAAGCAACCAATCTGATAAACTAATAAATTTGAATTCACCTCGGAGTCTGAATTATTTTGAGAAAGGATTTTAAAATCGAAAACTTCCTTTTTGTTTTCCTTAGAATAAGAAGAAAGACTAGAAATATAATCTGATTTTTGAGAAAATAAATTTTCTTCAAGACTAGACGTCATGAAAGTAAGAATAATATCAGATTCAATTTTCTTCAAAATATTTTGATCTTCTATCTGATCTTCAAGATCTATGATTTTTCCTTCTAATACTAATGGAGGAGTATATTTATTCGAATCATAAATGATTGGAGAAATATTTCCTTTATTAGAATCAGGTGCATAAGGAGCAATAAAATCATCAGACATTGAAGATTTGATAGGAGATATATCATTTAAAACTCTTCTTCCTCTTCTTGATTTTTCAGGAAAATATTTGGCATTTTCACTTGTGTAAACAAAAGGAATTTCATTTTTCTTATTATTAATCCTTTTCTCATTTTCAACGTCTAAAATTTGCTTTTCACTAGTCCAAAAGAATTTAAACTGAGGAGCATAGTGTGCAAGAGTTAGATAATCATATTTATATAAAGTGGGAACTTCGTCTATCACTTTGTTTAAACAATGAGGATTGTCAAAACCAAGTCCCCATCTTTGTTTTAAAGTCTCTTCACTCCTCGGTTTGTTCATAAAAATTGTTTGTTCAGATTGGTCTCTTCGATAAAGTTTTTCTTCTAACTTAATTATTTTATCTAAACATTCATCTTTTAAATTAGTCATAACCATCAAAGATTCAAGATAAGTTTTATTTGATTTTTCCAAATCATCCAATTTCTTTTGAAAGATTTCTTTTGTATTTTCTAAAATAGATTTTTCATCTTTCAAAGAAATTTTCAATTTTTCAATCAAATCTGACTTTTCAGAATTTAAATTCTTTTCAGAAAAAAAAACTTAGAACGAAAATCAGACAAAGTATTAATTATGATGTTCATCTAAGAGGTAATGAAATTATAGTCAAATTCAAAATATACCTCATCCTCATCTGTATCAGAATCATCTGACTGATCATCACCGATTAAGCACATCTGAGCGATCTCGATGTTTGAAGCTTCATCATCGGAATAATCTAGCCAGAATTCTTCTTCGGCCAGCAGAACAGTTCCATTCTTTCTCTTTTCAGCTAGTTCCATTTTCTTTCTATAATAAGCTGAGTCCTTAACCTTCTTTGCTCGACACTCCTTTGAGTAGTGGCCCGACTTTCCACAGTTATAACAAGATGCAGTCTTCGGCTCGGGCACTTTTACTGTAGAGCCGGAAGTGAAGCGAGAAGAGTTGGAATTCGATCTCGATTGGAACTTCTTCTGGTAATGTTGAGAGAGAAGGATCATTGCCTATTTTAATGCTTCGCCATCATCTTCAGTTGATCCGGTGTAAGCATTTTCAGACAATACTTGTTCAGATATGTGCTTCGTGAGAAGAGCAACCGGGTCTACTGATTTCTTCTTTTTATCCAGCCTGGCCTTTTTCTCTATTACCAAGCTCTCGTCAGTTAGCAAAATCTCATATAGTTCTTGAATCTGCATTGATGAGATCCGAACATCGTTCCTCATTTTATGACATGATTTGCTCCATTCAGGCTAAAGAGCATTGAGGAATTTCAGATTCTTCTCAAGATCAGTCTTTTCCACTTTAATCTTTCTAAGATCATTAATCACAGCGCAAAACCGGTCAAAAGTAACTTTCAGAGATTCATTGTCCTTAGCCTTAAATTCTTCAAAGTTGTTCATGAAATGTGTCTAGCGAATCTGAGTAGCAACTGATGACCCAAACATGATCTTTTCTAATTGAGTCCACATCATATTTGGATCATGTTTGAAACAATCAATTCGATTGTAGATCGTGTTAGGCAGAGCTAGCATCAAATTGGACTTTGCTTCTCTATCGGCTTTTTCGCGTTTGATTTCATCAGCAGTCAAAGGAATGTCACCTTTTGGCTTGACAAAAGGTCCTTCAGAAAAAGATTTCATCATATTTTCTCCGTTACTCTGATGCTCAATGAAATTTATGAACCTATATTGCCACTGTGTAAACTCATCTTCGTTGATTAAGACTGGAGGACGAGTATCTGTTCCCAATTTCATCATCAGATCATTTGAGTAGAACCTAGCTTGGAAAGCAAACTTGGCAGAATCCATTACTGATGTACCAGAAAATCAAAAATCAGATTGAATTGAAAAAATTTGAAAAGTTTTAAAAATTGAAAATTTGAAAAACACTTGTTATGACACAAAGTTTAAAAAAAAATAAAGATGACACACTAAAACACTTTTTTTTAACTAAGTCAGGGAGACGCGCAAAGAGAAGGTTTGCGGATGTAGACTGACGTGCAAAGAAGGCTTTGCGTATGTAGGCAGAAACGCAAACTAGAGCTTTGCGTGTTGAACGTGAAACGCAAACAAGAACTTTGCGGGTGAAGACTGAAAAGCAAATTGAAGATTTGCGTGTGAAGGAGAGAACGCAAAGTTAGCTTTGCGTTTGCCTAAGGGAACGCGAACCAAGCTTTGCGTTTTCCTAAGGGAGCGCGAACCAAGCTTTGCGTTTGAGGTTTGAAGCGAAAACCTGAAAAACAAGATCAAGATTAGTAGAACACGCGCAAACGATGATGAATGAAGCGCAAAGTGGAAGAACATGCGCAAACTGAATAGAAAACTCAAAAACTTCTAAAAACTCAAATACAACACCGAATTTGACGAAATTTCCTTTTACAAACTTGATCGAAAACAGATTTTCAACACATTTCAAACACAGATTTCGATTAAAATCAACTAAAACTGAAAATCATGTATGTAACAGTACGTGAACTCGTTTTTCCAGAAAAATTCAATTTCACAAAATTGAAGATCTAAACTTGAATTTTATGCAAAACAATATGAAGGAAACATGATCGATTATCAAAAACGAGAATAATGAACCAAAAATCAACACAATTCGATCTCTAATACATCCAAATTGAATGAGAAATCAAGAAAACGAGATTTTCTTGAAAAACTCAAGAAAATCAATCAAATTTTCGATTTCAATCAACAATTCAGATTCAGAAAATGCAATCTCTCAATCCTCTCAAGATTCAGTTGGCTCTGATACCAATTGAAAGTCCAAAATCTATGAATCTTTAGAGAGAGAAAGTAGAGAAAGAGACAGGAAGTGCAAAGTCAATGTATTCAATATGTGTGCGTGTGTTTCTTATAACAAACCAAGACCAAAGGGACTTAAATACCCTTGATCAGAACAAGACAGATAAGCACTAAATACAATATTTGACCAAGCCCTATAAATACAATTATTACTATAAAAACAGACCTAACAGATGATTTATGTATTATGGTTAAAAATTATTGGGTATCACAATGGTGTATCACGTTGTATTTTGCCGGAATTATGTTCAGAGGAAAGAAGATAGAGGATAGAGGAAAATTTCAAAATACTTAACATGCCCTCAATTAAATTTTTAAATCAAAATTACCAAATTTATAAATTTCCTAAATTATTCTCTAATTTGTGGTTGAGGATGGATCTCACAGTTACCACAAACAAATAAGTTCTCCTTTGAATGCCCCATATATATATATATATATATATATATATATATATATATATATATATATATATATATATATATATATATTTCTCCCACGTATGTTCTTCTTTTTAATAGTTATGTCTTAAGAACAGTTACGGGTTGTTTACCGAACGTTAACCAGGTAAGCGCTTAAATAGTCACTTACCTTATCGGTGAGCATGGCAAGGACAGAAAACTATACCTGGTATGGCAAGAATCGAGAGTTTACCTAGTATGTGAGCGAGGGTGGTGACACAACCCACTTAATTAGCACTTATCGGGTAAGAGACATTTACCAACAATCTTACTATGTTTTTTGATAGCTGAGAATGTTACCTATTAAGATAAGTTAGGGTGGTGACTCTTACCAGGTTAGCGTTTAATAAACGACCCCTTAGTCACACATGTAAAGTGGATGCTTGAAAAAAAGTGTGACACAAAGTTTTGAGGACATACGAATGTCAGCATTCAAAGTGTATGTTGTAGATCGTCTACGATGTGCAATATTGTGGATATGACGTCTGATTTTCACGGATGTTTTGGAAAATTAATTGGCATGCACGGTTGTGCCCCTATTAATGGAGCACGGTGATACACTCGGAAAACCTTGATTTTAGGATTCAATTTGTAAAAGGATACTTCGGGTTTTTATATAAATATAACTACATAATAAATGATTTTTACCCATAAAAATAACCCAGGGAAATTTTCGTTGGTGATTACCGATGAATCACTTACAAAATACCAGTCCAGTCTAGGTGATCAACCACAGATCATCCACAAAATCCCTGGATAATCTATTATTGACTTGAATTTCCAACCAACAGATTTACCCACCAACTTTTGTGATGAACCATCCCTTTAGCGACGGTTTTTTGACGTCCCATTAACTCAAAGAGCACGAGAAAAATTATCCAACTCATGATTTGAAGTTAGCAGCGGTAGTTTTTGCATTGAATTTGTGGTGGCACTATCTTTAAGGCACGAGGTGTACCATTTTCAGCGACCATAAAAGCTTGAAATACACCTTCGATCAGAAAGAACTAAATATGTGTCAAAGAAGGTGGCTAGAGTTTATGAAAGATTAGGACTACAAATTGATTTACCACCCCGGTAAGGCGAATGTGATAGAGGATACCTTGGGTCAGAAAGGACATAGTAGGGGTGTTCAAGTGTCGCTCACAAGGATCGATGTAGTATCAAGCTTAATCGAGAAAACCAAGGCATGCCAAGTCGAGACCCTCCTAGAAAGAAAATCTCAAAACGGAAGTCATGGTGGAGCAACGTGACTTGTTGACGGAATATGGTCGCGGTCTCAAGCTTTTCCAAGGTTGAATATGGGTACCGAAGTTAGGAGGAAACCGGGAATTGCTCCTAGAAGACACCCACAAATCCAAGTATTTTATTCATCCCAGTAGCATGAAAATGTACATAAATTTAAAGTTAAATTACTGGTGGCCCGTCATGAAGCTGAATGTGGCAAATTATGTGAAGAAATGTGTTAATTATTTGCCTTCAAGTAAAAGCGGAACACCAAAATCCATATGGCGGACCTAGGATTTTCGCCGACCCGTGCACCTTTAAGGTGATCAAAGGCCTGCAAAGTCGTCCGATGTGTTTTTAGCGGAATTCCACGATTTCGAGGGGTTTTTTTAAACTTTTTGGTTGATTTCGAGGGATTTTCAATTTATTTGGCTGATTTTGAAGGACTTTTCTTGTTTTTTTGGTTGACTTCGAGAGATTTATTCAGTTTTTTGGTTGATTTCAAGGTACTTTTCGGTGTTTTGGTTAAATGTTACTTATATTTTCTAATATCTCGGAGCAACCCTCAAAGTTACGAGTGCAACTTTCATACCTTAAAAATGTCAACTTTTGAAAATTAAGTTGAGCGGGTGAACGGAATCGTTTGGGGCTTCATACGTCCCCGACCTCCTACTAGACAATTTTCCTAAGCAATTAAATATTTCTTTCGATTAATCAAAAAGTTGTATATTGGATGCCAAATTCGGAAAACACACCTCTTTCTTGTTCAATCTGGACAAGCAAAGGTCCAAATTAAGCGTTTTATGGTTGTTGATGTTAGAAGATTATTATTAAAAATTACAAGTGCAAAGAGGTATCATTTAGGATAGCGAGTCAAGGTGCAAGGATCTTTTTGAATTGGTGGACCATCTCTTTTTGCTTTGTTCGTAGGCCTTTTTTTAGTAGACTTCTTTAAGATGGTTGATGCCTCCACTACTAGAAAATTGTGAAATACCGACGGCAATTATCGACGACAAAAAACAGTCGGTATTTACCGACGGCCCACCAACGGTATCTTTTTAATTTTAATTTTTATTTATTTTTATTAAATCGTCGAAAAACCGTCGGAAAAATTGGTGATATACCGACGGCTGGTTTTTTCATTTTCTTTTATATTTATTTTTAATAGGTAAATATCGTCGGTAACTGGAACCGTCGGTAAGATGTCGGTAGTTGTCATCAGAAAACCGTCGCTAAATATTACCGACCAGCTTTTTACCAACGATCATTCCCGTCGAAAAACCGTCGCTAAAGCCTTTTTCCGACGGTTTATCGACTGTTTCAGCCGTCGGTAATACGATTAATTTTAGTAGTGCTCAATATGGAGCTTTGGGTTGGATCAAAAAAAAATCAAGATATTAGAAGAAAGATTGGCACTTTGTTGTGGTTAATTTGGATGAAATTAAGGAAACAACATTAACTTCAATAATAACAGCAAATCACATTCAAAGTAAATTTCTAAACCCTAAATAATTAAAACATTTTTTTAAATATTAAATTTCGTCGGTAATCCGTCACAAATCATCAACGGATTACTGACGGAGTTTAATATTTTTTTTTGTTTTTTGAATTCTAATACGCGTATGAGGTTTTACGGATGATATTTGTCTTATGTGGTTTATGTGTGTATGTATATATGAATGATAGTATATATGTGTATGTATATGTCGGTACATAAGTCCGTCGGTAATCCGTCGGCAAAATAAGGTCGTCGGTAAAATACGTCCGTAGGTAATCCGTCGATAAATCAAGCCATCGGTAATCCGTCCGGAAATAATGATTCGTCGGTAATTCTTGTCGTTGGTAATCCGTCGGTAAATCAAATGTCTACCAGATAATTTCCGACGACAATTACCGACGGATCTTACCCATGGCCGACTCCTATTATGGCCCTTATACATGCTGCTACGATGGTATACCAACGGATTACCGACGGATCATGCCATCGTAATTATTGTTTTTTTTTGTGGACGCTTTTCCAACGGAAATTGTCGTCGGAAAGATTTTTAGTTTCGTCGAAGTGGTTGTTGAAAAAAATATGATGTCCGATGGATTTCCTACGGAAATGTTTGTTAGTGAAAGTACCATTTCAAGGTGGACCTGTGAAGGCCCTAGAAAGCCAGGGCCCCGTTGAACCGATTTTCGCAAGTAGATATTTTTGTTGGGGTATGAAAGGTACACCCGCTAAAGTTTGAGGGGTGCTCTGAGATATTAGAAAATACAAAAAATATCAACCAAAACCCAAAAAAGTCTCTCGAAATCAACCAAAAAGAAATTTTAAAAAATCCCTCCAAACAGTGGAAGTCGGCTAAAAACAGATCGTGCAAGATTAAGGGCTTTACCCGCTCGACAAAAATTTCGGTCCCACACTGCCTTTTTTACTGTGTAATTCAATCACCTATAGATGATAATTAAAAGGACTAAGGTCATCGTAGAAGAAACTGTAACTACTCCTAATTATGTAACAATTATATATGATTATCTGAAAACAAATTAAGGGATATCAAGTTCCATCATGGTCCTAGCTAGGTTGTCATACTCCTTTCATTGATTCACAAACTTTTGAAATCAATTTTAGTAATGAACTTTTCAGACAAATGTTTAGTCAGTTATGCATAAGGGATTCATGCATAAATTAATTTAGGGTCAAATTAAATAATTATTAGATTACAGAATAGTGATAATTGATATAAGCGACGACATATTATGATCATTGCTTTCTGTTTATATCGGTGAACTAATTGAAGCAATGCATGCTAAGAACATGGGGAATTAGGAAGAAGCCACAAATGTACATTGAACCAAAAAGTATAAAAAAAAATTAACCATGGATGTCTAGGTCAGTTTGTATATACCTCGAGTAATCCCAGAGGTCTAAGAGAATAGCCAGGAAATCTCAAATGACCTTGCAGGAATCAAAAGTAAAGTTGATCACCAAATTATTGCTACTTCTTTGGTCTACATAGAAGTGTATGAAACAACTTTATATATATATATATATATATATATATATATATATATATATATATATATTTCTACCACATATGTTTTTCTTCTTTGTAATGGTTATGTCTTAAGAATAGTTAGGGGTTGTTTACCGGACGTTAACCAGCTAAGCGCTTAAATGGTCACTTACCTTACCGGTGAGCATGGCAAGGAGGGAAAACTATACCCGGTAAGAGTCATGGCAAGAATCGAGAATTTACGTAGTATGTGAGGGTGGTGACTTACCCAGTTAATTAGCACTTATCGGGTAAGAGACATTTACCAACAATCTTACTATGTTTTTTGATAGCTGAGAATGTTACCTATTAACGTAAGTAGGGCTGTAAATGAACCGAACGTTCAACGAACCGTTCGTGAACCATTCGGCGGAAAGTTCGTTTATGTTCGTTTATTTAATAAATGAATGAACATGAACAATTTTTTTTGTTCGTTTAGTTAAACGAACGAACATGAACAAAGGTCTCGTTCGTTCATTTATGTTCGTTAACGTTCGTTCATTTATGTTCGTTTACTAATGAAAATACTTTAACAATTAAATATTTAAGACACTAATATGGAACAATTTTATTAAGTAATTAATTATATTACTCATATTATATGATTATATGATAACTAAAAAAAGGGATGACATGCATCCACACCACCTTCTCTTATATACATACTTGTAGACCTATTTTTTAAGTAAACTACCGATGTGGGATACATATATAGTTTTCACTCATCAGCCTTTTACTTTCTAGTTTTCACCGTGAAAATCAAAGGGAAGTGGGATTTTCTCCATTCCACATCGATAGCTAACAACAACATTGTGCTATACTCTCTAGTATAAATATGATCCTCACCCTCTTGTATTTTCAAACCCTTCACCCCTTGCCTCATTTGGTTGTTTGAGCCCATTGGCTTGACTCTTGCTTGGTAGCTTGGGGTTCCATCCGCTTTTAAGCCTAATGAGCTTGAGTTCCTTTTAGTACAAGTATTTTCCTTATGTTCGTTAAAGTTTATTCGCTTATGTTCGTTAAAGTTCGTTCGTTTAGCATTTAATGAACGAACATAAACGAACACGAACAAACAAATACTCTTAACGAACATGAACACAAAAAATTTCGTTCTTTTACTATTCGTGTTCATTCGTTTGTTCGGTTAAGTTAAACGAACGAACACGAACAAGCCTCTATTCGTGTTTGTTTGGTTCGTTTACAACCCTAAACGTAACTTAGGGTGGTGACTCTTACCAGGTTAGCGTTTAATAAACGACCCCTTAGTCACATATGTAAAGTGGATGCTTGAAAAAAAGTGTGACACAAAGTATTGAGGACATACGAATGTATGCATTCAAAGTGTATGTTATAGATCGTTTGCGATGTGCAATATTATGGATATATATATATATATATATATATATATATATATATATATATATGACGTCTAAAGATTTTCGCGGATGTTTTGGAAAGTTAATTGGCATGCACGGTTGTGCCCTTATTAATGGAGCACGGTGATACACTCGAAAAAACCTTGATTTTGAGATTCAATTTGTAAAAGGATACTTCGGGTTTTTATATAAATACCGCTACAGAATAAATGACTTCTACCCACAAAATAACCCAGGAAAATTTCCGTTGGTGATTACCGACGAATCACTTACAAAATAACGGTCGTGGTTCACGTGATCACCCACGGATCATCCACAAAATCCCTGGGTAATCTATCACTGATTTGAATTTCCAACCAACAATTTACCCACTAACTTTTATGACGAACTACCCCTTTAGCTATGGTTTTCTGGCGTCCCATCAACTCAAAGAGCACGAAAAGAATTGTCCAACTCATGATTTGATGTTAGCGACGGTAGTTTTTGCATTGGATTTGTGGCGGCACTATCTTTATGGCACGAGGTGTACCCATTTAACCGACCATAAAAGCTTGAAATACATCTTCGATCAGAAAGAACTAAATATGTGTCATAGAAGGTGGCTAGAGTTGCTGAAAGATTAGGACTACGAATTGCTTTACCACCCCCGACAAGGCGAATGTGGTAGAGGATACCTTGGGTCAGGATGGACATAGTAGGGGTGTTCAAGTGTCGCTCACAGGGATCAATGTAGTATCAAGCTTAATCGAGAAAATCTAGGTGTGCCAAGTCGAGACCCTCCTAGAAAGAAAATCTCAAAACGGAAGTCATGGTGGGCTTTTTTTAGTAGACTTTTTAAGATGGTTGATGCCTCAATATGGAACCTTGGGTTGGATCCCAAAAAATTCAAGATACTAGAAGAAAGATTGGCACTTTGTTGTGGTTAATTTGGATGAAATTAAGGAAACAACATTTTTTTTGGAACGACAATTCATTATCATACTAGCCAGGAGCTAACAAAAAGAAAACAAGGAATTACAAAGCCCCGAGACAAGAAAAGGGGGATGTTCTCCAGACAACAACATTTTTCACACTCTCCTTATGCCTAGGCACTATCCATCTAAACGTGTTATCAAGAATAGTGTCGAATAAATCTCTCCTATATGGTGTCAATTTCTCAAACACCATTTTGTTTCGGAAACACCAAATTGAGTAACAAACCGCAAAAAATATGGCCTCCAAACATTTTCGCTTCAAAAGAGACAAATGATACCTCTCGAAACCTTCTAGACCCCGACCAAACGAAGTGTAAGAAGAGAATGGGTGTTGCCACCATATTTCTATTTTTCTCCACACGGCCACAGACGTTTCACAAGAGAATAAAGTGTGCTCAACCGTTTCCACTTCCCGCTAACAAAGAGGTCATAAGATGTTGTCTATGTCAATACCCATTAGACCTGGCAAAAACTGACACGACACGCTAACCCGACACGAACTCAACACAAAATAAACGGGTTTGGGTAATACATTTCAACCCGTTTAAGTAAACGGGTTGACACGACACGACACAAAAATTAAACGGATAAGGTCGGGGTCAAAATTTTCAACTCGAAAATGACCCGAATATCTCGTTTATATATATATATATATATATATATATATATATATATATATATATATATATATATATAAGTTTTCCTTTTAATGCTTTGGATTTTTAGTGTTTTAGATTTGATTATAATTTTGAACTATAAATTTTGGATTTCTAATGCTTTCATTTGAGTTTTGTATTTGTATTTTTTTGTGAATTTTCGATTTTTAATTTTAACTTTATAAATGTTAAACGGGTTAGGCGGGTTGTGGCGGGTTAGGCGGGTCGGGTTAGGGTTGGGATTTTCTGACCCGTTTATTAAACGGGTAGGGTTAGGGTTAGACATTTTCAACCCGTTTAACTTTGAACCCGACACGACACGTCTGCCAGGTCTAATACCCATGTTAGCTAACCTCTCTTTGACTGTAATCTTGCCCTGCATTGCCTTCCAGCAAAAAATGTTGATTTTAGACGGAATAAGAATATTCCAACTCATAGTCCAATCATTACATGTTCGAATTTATCTCTCGCATTTTTAACAGAAAAATCTTCGTCGCTAGAGAGTCGCCATCTCCATCTATCGGTCGAAGAATTTAGGACAAAATTTTCGAGTTTCTGTGACAGGTTCACAAGTTCTTCAGATTCTCTCCCACCTCTGATGTCTCTTCGCCAACTCCACGTTAGGATGTCATTTCCAATTCTGTCTGCCACCCTCGTGAACCTGCTTCGATCTAGCTCAAAAAGTCTAGGATGGCTATCCCTTAATCTACCCTCTCCATTCCAATTTTCGTTCCAAAAGGACGTATCTCTGTCATCTCCAACCTGTGTTACACATAATGTCATCAAAATGAATACCTTTCGTTTTCCACCATTTCATCACCTTTGATACATTAGCCTAAGGACCCTGTCCACCTACACCTAACTCGTTGTTTTCGAGACCGCCATCCGGCCCATGAATAGCCTTCACCATGTTCCCCCAAATATTTTCCGTTTCTGATTTGAATTTCCAAACCCATTTAGTAAGCAACGCAATGTTGGTGGCAGCAATACTCCTCAAGTCAAGTCCACCATTATCGAAGCTTCTAATGGCCAATCCCCACTTGATCCATGCAATCTTCTTTTCCCCAATGTCAGCCCCCCGCCCCAAAAAAAAATCTCTTCGTAATTTCTCCAACTTATTTATTACGGCTATCGGAGCTTTAAAAATGGACATAACATGATTGTCTAGACTTCCCAACACAGCTTGAATTAGGACTCTCCTCCCACCAATTGACAAAGCTTTAGCTTTCCATCCGGTAAGTCTTGACTGAAATTTCTCCACGATGTGATCCCAAGCTTTAATATTAGACATTTTTTTTCACCTAACGAAACACCAAGATATTTACATGGGAGAATCCTGATCCTACATTTAAGCTCATTGGCATCCCATTGGATCCTTCCCTGATCCATCCCAACTCCGAAAGTAAATTTCAAAGTTTTTTTTTTCAATTAATAAATGTTCAGGAAAACATGTGCCATTGTAGTCAGGTGCATGTTTGGCTTCAACAGCTAAATATGATTTACGGATCTGAAAATTAATTCAGTCAATTTTCATGTGGTTTTTTATATCTACGAATTTTCAAGTTTTAATATATGTTAATAGGCTCAAAATCTCAAATTTTTATGACATTTATTCTTAGAATATGTATACTTAAGTCTTTTCTTATGTCTATTGTTGAATAGGAATGAAGAGACTTAAAATTGAAGAAAATGGACCAAAAAGAGGCTCTCATGACTTTTTGGTTGACTTTAGTCGCATCAAAGTCGCCCAAGTCACTGTGGAGCATAGTTTTTTTAAATAACTGCAAGCCAGCCCCTGGAGCATACTTCTCAAATTTTTAAGGAAGTGGCAATATTTTTCAAATGGTGACTGGGCATAGTTATTCTAAACAGTAAGGACCAAAGCATACTTCTTAAATGGCGAAAATCAGAAGCATAGGTTTCAAATTACGTATTAAGTAGTGGTGGATTCGAATTTTAAGAGCTTTTAGCGGTTTTTAAGGGGAAGAAAACGTCATTCTAAAGGAGTCAACTTCTTTGAACAAACTAGAGAGAGCATGGGATCGAGTGGAAGCATTCTTCATCAATTTTCTTTCATTCATGGTAATTTCTTTCCCATTTTTAGTTGTGATCTCAACTTAACTATGTGTGGCTAAGTTCTTCCATTACAACAATGATTTTTCTTTAGATTATGTTGCATTTACTTTGAGATTTCGTTGTAATCTTGTGGAAACAAGTTTATTTGTGTGAATTCCGTTTGAATGTCAATTTCGTTTGAATCATTAATTAACTTGATCAATTAATTAATATTCATATGAATATTTGTTATTTGAAACCCTAAGATCTTTAATTGTCTTGAGAATTTTTACAATGTAACGAATTAAATCGTGTGGTCTCAATAAGGTTTTCAATTCGATTTCTTGAATTCTTTCAATCGAAGCTCTAATAAGCGGAGCTTGTGTGCTTATCGCTCGCTAATTAGCTAATCGAACTTCTAGGGATTCTTGAAATCGTCCGTCGCTAATCCCTCAGTAATTGGCGACAAAGACTTGGCATCTTCGCTAACTAGCGACGAATTTATTTATTTTTTCTTGTTTTCTTGTTTTCTTGTTTGTATGTGTTATATGTACACATGTGTATGTGTATGTGTTATATGTATTCGTCGATCCATGTTATATATATATATATGTACACATGATGTGTATGTGTGTTGGTTAATAACCTCCATTGGATCTATGTATATATTGTGTTATATATATATATATATATATATAGAGAGAGAGAGAGAGAGAGGCTCCTTCAAATAGAAACTTAGGAATTTGTAGAAACTATGCAACCCAATCTGGACCATTGATGAAAGTGATCAACGACTGTGAAAAAATCGGTGGCAAAATGGTAATATTATTGAAATTAAAGGGCAGGGTATGAATATTTTTAAAGGCAAACGAGGGCAAAATAGGGAGACAACCAACGGGATCCTTATGCGTAAGAAATTCAACGGGATTCTACGAAGCGATTGAGAAGGAAGGTTACCCATGATTTCCGGTGAAGAGGATTACCAGGAGGCACACTCACGATTCACCTATTCTTCCTGTTTTCGTAGATTCCATAGTGTGAAACCCGTTTATCAATTTTTTTTGGAAAAATGACCGAAAACGGAGAAAATCGTCCACAACGAGATAGGTTTTCAAAATATTAGGGTTTCAAACTACTTTCCATTCGATTGTAAATCACCTCACGACTACTGAAACAAAGTTGCATATTGAAACAGTTACAAGACCTTCTGAGAGAATAAGGTTGAAGACGTTATTCTCCAACTTCACTAACACCGTCGATGATCCAGTGTGTTTGGATCTTGAAAACAACCAAACAGGAGGTAATCAAGGTATGATACATACCATACTGTATGTTTTTTGCTTTGTTATAGACAACCCAAAAAGGGGATATAAGTCATATATATTGCACTGATTCACACTGGATATGGGAAATAGTTCACTTTGCCGGGATTAAATTTACATCGATGATGTGTGATTATGAGACATTCACCAACTTTAATTCAGATAGCTATGTAATTTGAATTTAGAAGTGGATGCCATAACCCCACTGTCATGAATTGATTATGTTTTGGTGATAAAAAAAATTACAATGGTACAATATTTGGATGCATGAAACAGATTTCATACACAATTAAATGTACGGGAAATGATTGATGAAACTTGGGGCTAATTCATAGCAGGATGTATAGAAATATGAATTATTAGAAACATATGTCAGTAAAGAAATGTCATAAAATGATATGTTTAGGTGTGTGGAAATACCGGATTTGATAATTTAATTATGCTATGTTGTTGATTTCTGTTAAAAAAACACCAAGTGGAAACAGATTTCGTAAACAAGAAAATGAAGGGAAATTCATTGATGAAACTTGGGGCTCATTCATGCTCATATGTATAGACATATGAATTATTTGAAATACATATCAGTAAGAAAGTGCCATTAAATAATTAGTTAGGTGTGTGAACATTCAGGATTTCATAATTTAGTTATGCCATGATGTTGATTTCTGTTAAAAGGCACCAAGTGGACACAGATTGCATACACAATTACATGTAGGGGAGATCATTGATGAACCTTGTGAATCATTCATAGAAGAATGTATAGATATATGAATTAATGTTAACACGTTTCATTAAAGAAGTATGATTAAAGGGAATGTTCTGATGTGTGCAGATCCTGGAATACTAGCTTAAATTATGCTATGATGTTGATTTTTGTTAAAGTCACTGAATGGGACAACAAGCAGATTCAGAAGGTTGCAGTAGCGGAAATGGGTCTAGGAAGCTTCATAGTTCATTGGGATGACTATGAAATTCATCTATTGTAATAAATGAAGAAACAGTTCATTGGATACTATTACTATTACTTTGTTTTATAGAACCATTTGGTAGGTTTAAAGTAATATATTTTAATAAACGTAGTGAAGCCATTAGTTTGGGTTGCCACTGTTGGGAATACGTTAGGCTAAGTAGATATGTTGGTTGGCAATGTGACTACCATTGATAATTAGAATGTTATAATTGGTAAAAGCATGCATTAGATACTTTTGATTTACAGCCGTTACGCTGCCGAAATGTCTACAAATATAACTAAACTCACCCGTTTTTGTTTTGGTAAACTATAGGAATGGTTTCAAGAGCTTAGGGATGCGGCCCAGTCTAGTGCATAACAGACTCCCCTCCCCCTGATGATACATCTCTTTGGGAACCGAATGTCGGAGGACGGAAGAAGGGTCGTCTTTTTGGTTTTGGAACCTCCTATGATCCCTATTATGCTATGACTGGTGAATGTAGCAGTAGTAACGAAAGATCATCAGTTACTAGATCGCCAGCAGAGGCATGTTTTTTATATTTTTATGTATGATGTCATTACTTTTCATTGCCAATAAATTACTGATTTTTGTCAAATATCGAATATTTAAACGTACCAAGCGAAGATGGATGAAATGAAGGAACGACATCGGGCCAAGCTAGAGGTCGAACGATAGAAAAGGGAAGATCTGCAGACCAAACAGGCCAGTCAAGCTGCCCAGTTACCCAAGCAGATCACGTTATATATCGACGCATTTTGTTACTTTTAAGGGCAGCAAGGATACATCCCTCTGTAGATCCCAGAAACAGTGCAACCACAATTATAATCAATAAATAATAATCCTTTAATCACAACTGTTGGTCATATGATTAGATTTATCAGAAAAGGGTTTAAGGTTTACAAAGAGAATTTCAATAGGATTAGGTAAACCTTCTAATGACCAACTCTTACCACAAAATAGGTTTTGCAACCTATTTATACTCCAACCCTAAACCCTAAGGCCCAAGGCCCAATAAACATACAAAGCCCAATTACAATTAAAGGCTTTTAGAACGCAATAAATAATAAAACAATTAAACTCTATAAATGTGTTATACAACTTTCAACGCACTAGGACTTTCATTCCTAACAATCTCCCCATAAAGTTGAATAATGCATTTATCATCTTGAAATCTTCAGGCTTGATCTTCTCTCCCTCTTGAATCTTTGAAAAACTTTGGTGTTGCATGTCTTCATGACTTTCCAAGCTCTCCCTTGAATAAAGCTCTTGGTCTTCATAGTTTCAACTTTATAACTAGATTCAATGAACAATAGCCTCTACTGAACGCACTATTGAGCAGCTTTTAACCGTAGAAACTCAACACATCGGATTAGCACACAAGAAAGATAATGTGCGAGTTACGTGACATTCCATAGTACAACTTCAGTTTAAAAAACAAGGAATCTGTCTTTGAATCGCGAGTGGAATATGGTTTCAGCTTCAGAACTTGTTTCAATCAGCTCGTAGGAGGGACAAACTTGTAGCAGACACCACATGATACGGGATAGAAGAAATGCAATCTTGAAATCCAATGGCTTTCAACCTCAGATTTAAGAAATTATGTTACTCCCCCTCAACTTTTGCTAACTCCCCCTCAACATGATAATCTGTGTCTTTGAATCTGCATATCGTTCTCCCCATCATGATGATTAGGAGCATCCTGAGCATCATGTATCTTCAAAGACTAACCGGATGAGTAGCAAAAGATTAGATAAAACAATTTAGTAACCAAGGGTAACAGCTAACACAGAAACACATTAGTCACTGTTATCACAACAATTAAAAGTAATTGTGTGGCCTATTTTCAGAGTTGGCATCGATGTATCTCTGATAGGACTTCCATTTATCATTGAAGTAAAATATTAAAAAATTACTTCTCAAACTGTTCTGGCAATATCACAAAGATATGCAAGGGAATCACAAAGATTCGTGCGTGTGTGAAAGAAGTATAAATCATATCGATTAGGCTCAAATATTGATTCAACCTGGGGACGCAGGTTAAAAATCAATAGGCACGGTGAGATGAACATGAAGTTCGGAGACCGGAGATCGGAGTTGATGTCTTCCTTTTTCAATATCTAAGACCTCCGATTGAGGAATAGATAGATTATGTGCTAAATCTCCGTGCATATATGAAACAAGTATCTTTTGAGAGATACTTGAGTGGATGGGTGGGGTGACACGAGTTATCGACACTGGGTCCATATCTATTTCAACATCCATCTCCAAATAACGAGAATGAATAGATTATGTGCTAACCCGGATAACTGACTCGGTTTGGTAAGGACCAATAATTCTTTTAAGTCCTATCACATCCTTACCATATTCTTTTCACTTTGAACTCATCTATCAAGCTAGACCCCTCACTGATATCTATGAATAGGATGTGTTTCTTGGGTAGGTACTTCCGGTTCTGGATTGACCATAAAACATTGAAGTAAAATTTCTTATTTGAGATAATCAGAATTCAACAACATTTAAGAACGAGTCCTAGACTGAAGTGTTCAGAAGTTGATATGAAAAATAAACAACATGGTACTCCCCCTCAAAATGTGGCCCAACCCTTTATTGTATCCATGTGATGTGAATAATCTGAGTTAAATCACACATGACATTCCTGCAAAACAGATTAGGAAGATTTTGATTTTGGTATCCATGCTGTGATGGATCCTTGATGGTTAGTTGCCTTAACTTTTAAGCTATTAAACTGAGGATTGGGGATGCTATAAGTACCATACCAATTTGTTGGGAACTGAAGAAAAGCTTAAGTATGGTTAATGTTGCTGGTTCAGAGTTACTACTGCTAGAAGACTTCAAGGTTAGTACTGCTGAGTATTACTACTGCTAGTAGAATTAATACTGCTAGTCAAAGTTAGTGTTGCTTGAACAAAGTTAGTACTGCTTAGCTAGTTAGTACTTCTTAGTAGTTAATGCTGCTAGAAGAGATTAATGCTGCTGAAGATTAATACTGCTTATGTGATAAAGGATTCGCATGGAAGGATAACAGCTGGATGGACTGAAGATTATGGAAAGCTTGGAGATAATGATGGAAGATATTCTGAAGATATTTTATTAATTGTAATTAGCTTTTATCTTCAGTATATATATTGTATTGTTTAGAATAGATAGATAACTTTTGTTTTTTATAATAATTCATTCTAAGTTCTAGAGAGAAATCAATCTCAAGGCATAGATCCTAATTCTAGAGAAGTAGAATTCGTCTTGAAAGAGTCTGTTCTTCAAGATTGAGGTTGAGTGTGTAATCTTGTGATTTCAATTATTCAATACAAGTTTACACTTTGTTCTTCATATTTATTGTTTTGATTTACTATTTCATTGAATATCAAAGTGTTATTCTGCAAACTTCTTTGATATTGTTTATGAGAATTAATTCTTGTTGAGAATTCGATCCTGACAAGTGGTATCAGAGCAAGTGTATCTCAGAAATCAAAATCATCGTGGATAAAAGTTCAGAGTCTTCAAGCACAGAAATTCCCACAGAGGTAATATCTAATCTTTGCTCTAAATTCTGTATTGAAATTGTTAAAAGGTACAGAGATCACAACCAGACCATGAGTGATGACCTGAAGAGATTAGAAAAGGACATAAAAGATTATGTTAGGATTGTTGAGAGATTTGAAGAGCAGATTAAGGGTTTTCAAGCCAATGAGCTTCAATACTCTTATGACACAAACTACTGGAAGTGGGAGAAGATTGACCTAGAACTTCAGCTGAGAAAGTCTAAAGAGGAGAATGAGAAGATAAAGAGTGAGTTTGAGAAAGCCAAGCTGGATATTGAGAAATTTTCCAATGCTTCTAAAGCAATGGACTCTTTGCTCCAAACTCAAATCCATGACAAACTTAGAAGAGGAATATGCTATAACACCACACCACCACCATACAACAACAATTACATCCCTCCTATATCAGACCTGCTAGAGACCAAGGATAGGAAGGAATTGCCTGTTGGAGCCACTAAGGTAGATCCTTTAGACAAAGTGGTGGTTGAAACAGACTCTGAAGAAGAGAGCTCTAGTGAAAAGAGTAAGGAGAACACTGTGAGTGGTAAGATTCCTCTAGAAAATAACATTATCACCAATGAGGGATGTGGAAAGGCTTGGATAAAGTCTAAGGACATAGAAAAGACTAAGGGAAAGTCTGAGAAGGTCCCTTATAAGCAAACCACAGTTGTGAATCCTGTCCCTTGCAAACAGTGTTCTTGCAATAAATCTGAGCCCCAAAAACATGATAAACCAAAGGGAAATCGGAGAAACTGGAATAATCAGTGGGCACAAAAACAAGGGGTTGATTTGAGTAAAATCAATAGACCAAAACCTTGTTTTATCTGTGGCAAATTGAATCATCTTGCCAAAAACTGTTATTTCAACCCTATCAACCAAAGAGTCACTTTTCAAAGAAAACCACAAAACTCTTTTGGTTATAGGAATAAAAGAAGGAATCAATTGGCTGAGAAAAGAGCACCTTTAAAGTCTCATTCTCAGAACAAGTTTGCCAATACAAAGAAAAATGCTCGAAATAAGCCAAGGAGTAATTTAAAGGCAAAGAAAGCAAACAACTTTGTTCAAGTTTGGGTTCCAATTGCAAAGAAACCTGTTAGTACTGCTATCCCAGATAGTACTGCTAACAGAAATAGTGCTGCTGCAACCAATACTACTGCTAACAAGGATAGTGCTTCTACTAGTATTAATGTTGCAAAGCCTATAATCTTGACAAAGTATTCCAGCCATGAGATTCCTAAACAACTCATCCAAACCAAACTGACAAATTATATAAATGAGAAAGGACAACCCAAGACCACTTTGGCTTGGGTTCCATGCAAGACTAACTGATTTATCAAGTGTGCAGGGCAACCAACAGCTCAAGAGGAAGGGCATTTGGCATGTAGATAGTGGTTGCTCTTGGCACAAATCAAGTAACATGGACTGCCTTCAAAGCTTCAAAAGGTTTGATGGAGGACATGTTGCTCTTTGTATGATACTCCAGATGGAGGTAAGTTCAAAGGTAAGACAAGTGGTTAAAGAATCATGGAAAATGGAGAGATGGAATAAAAGTGTGAGGTACAAATGAAAGGTTATGAACAACACAAGCTTAAAAGGTGTAAGTGCAGTTAATGCTGCCAGTGCAGTTTTAATACTGCCAGTGCACAGTTAATACTGCTAGTTAGTTAATACTGCTAGTGGTTAATACTGCTCGCAGTTAATACTGCTAGTTAGTTAATACTGCTCGCAGTTAATACTGCTAGTTAGTTAATACTGCTAGTGGTTAATACTGCTCGCAGTTAATACTGCTAGTTGGTTAATACTGCTCGCAGTTAATACTGCTCGCAGTTAATACTGCTCGCAGTTAATACTGCTCGCAGTTAATACTGCTCGCAGTTAATACTGCTCGCAGTTAATACTGCTCGCAGTTAATACTGCTCGCAGTTAATACTGCTCGCAGTTAATACTGCTAGTTAGTTAATACTGCTCGCAGTTAATACTGCTAGTTAGTTAATACTGTTCTAGGTTAATACTGCTTATGTCCCGAATACTATAAATACCCTTTGCCCGCCTAAACGTTCATAACGACTCTTTGCATACTGTTCACTTGCGCTCTAAACCCTTTCTCTCTCAAGATTCAAAGGTTTCAGGCAAGTTTTTCGCAAAGATCAATGGCATCCATGGCATTCATCGATGAACATAATGAGATCGCGATGCTACAAAAGCCAAAGCAAGCTACAGGATTTCATCATATTGTGGATTTCCTCAAGTCAAGCCATATTGCCCATGCTCTTACTGTATCACCTACAATCTATATCGAGCATCAAAGGCAGTTCTGGGCTAATGCCACCATTGTTGCTGAGAATGGTGTGCAAATGATCAAGACAAGGGTGTGTGACAAACCCTTGACAGTTACTGAAGAAGTTATTCGCATCACTCTACGTCTAGACGATGCCTCTGGTATAACTTCTATCTCAAATGATGAATTGTTCTCTTCTCTTACAAGAATGGGGTATGGAGGCCCATTGGGTGTATTCAAATTCTCTAAAGCCAAATTTTCACCCCAATGGCGTTTCTTTGTCCATACCCTTATGCATTGTATCTCCAAAAAGACTACTGGATGGAGTGAGTTCAGCAGCACCATTGCTTATGCTTTGGTGTGCTTGGCCACTGCCAGAAAGTACAACTTTTCTAAAATGATTTTCAGTGATCTTGTCTCAAACATGGGAAACAAAAAGAGCTTCTTTATGTACCCCAGGTTTCTCCAAGAAGTTATTACTCATGAATTGACGGATATACCTCATCCTATTGGGGTATATGTACCTAAACCCCCCAAAGGTAAGGTTTTCTCAAATATGAGAAGATATGTTGGGGACTCAGAAGGAGTTGACACCCCATTGTTCTCTACAATGATGGTGGTGTCCCAAACCAATGAAGGTATGGCAGCAGGGTCAAGGCCCTCATTAGACCATCCTACTGCTAGCCAATCCCAACCTTCCCACTCTAAATCTATCCCCCAGTCCCCTCTTGAAAAACAAACCTCACCTATCACCCAAACATACAAGAGGAAACAGGTAAAGAAGGTTCCTTCCCTTCTTGTACCATCAACCCCCAAGCCTTTAAGCCCTCTAAGGGAGAATTCTCCTTTAGGGAATATCAACAGGGAAACCAAAGGGGTGTCTCCCAACCCCAAGGAGGTGCTCTCTGAGGAGGAGAAAGAGCATATGGGTGATGAGGCTGCCACTACTCCTGCTATCACAGAGGAGGAAAGTGGTAACATCAATAAGACCTCCCCCATGGAAACTTTGAATGAGCAATCATTCAAAGGTCCCTGGTGCCAAGAAACCAAGGGGGTGGATAGTGCTTCTGCTAGGCAGAAGACTTCCACTACTAAAAGATCCAATAATCCTTCAAAAGAGGGTAACACTTCTAGAGAAGGTGAGGACAGATATAACTACCAGGAATTGATGGATACAATGGAAAACATCAACCTAGATGTTCTGAAACAAGGAAAATACATAGAGGAGATGAAGCTGGTGATCATGTCACAACAAGTCCAGATTACAAAACTAAAGAAGATGGTGACCAGGCTGATTCAAAAGAAGAAAAGGAAACAGTTTGTGCTAAAGAGAAGGGAACCAGTGTCTGATGCTCCCAAAAAGGGGGAGTCAGAGGCTGAAGTAAACCTGGATGAGGAAAAAGAAAAGGTTGAGGGGGAGCATGATGGGGAGAAGAACAGTATTGAGGGGGAGCTAGAAGCAGAAACTGAAAGAAACTCAGAGCAAGCAGCAGAAACTGTTAGTGCTGCTGAAACTTCACAAGCAGCAGTAACAGAGTTATCACCAACAGAGATTGAAGTAGCTGAAATGCTCATCAAAGCAAAGAATGACACTCCCAAAGCAAAGGGAGTGGTCATAAATGAAGGGGGAGCAAAAGGAACAGAAAAGAAAGAAATGGCTGAAGATGCAAAAAGAAAAGGAAAAGAGAAGATGATAGAAGCTGATCAACCAACTAAAAGGCAAAAGATGGTTGAATCAGATGAAGCATTAGCCAAGAAAATTCAAGAAGAGGTAGATCAAGCAGAGAAAGAGCAAGTGGAGAAAGACAGAGAAATAGCCAGAGCACTTGCAAATGAATTAAATGAAGCTTATCAGAAAGGGCTTGAAACAGAGAAAGCTAAGCAAAGGGCAATAAGCTTGAGAAAGGCTATGATAACCAAATCAAGTGCTAAGAAGAGAAGACCTTCACAAACTTACCTTGCAACTCAGGAAAGAAACAAAATGATAACTTTCTTGAGGAGTGCAATTGGGGTAAAGAAAGAAATGTTTGTGCAGATGACTTTTGATCAAATCAAGGATCTTTATGAAAAAGAAATGGGGAAGCTGAAGAGTAACGAAAAGGATAGAATGGAGTTTGAAAAGAAGGCCAAGGAGAGACATGATGTGAATATCAATCAACCATTCCCTGAAAGTGAAGAGGGAACTCCTATCAAAGAAAAGGCAGAGAGCAAGGAAGAAAAGAAGAAGGAAGCTACTTTAGGGCAAGTTTAAAAGACTCTGAAAAGAACCAAAATGAGGGCTAAAAGAAAGAAGAGTGTAAAGAAGCCTAGAGTAGAAGAAGAGCAAAAGGTTGCTGAAGAAGAAGAGGCACCTCAGAATGAAGCTAAATCTCAGGAAGTACCACAGAGTTCAAATGTAAACATGTACATGGTGGTAATGGATAAAATTCCAAAGCCTATTTCAGTTGAACCTGTTGGATTTAAACCTCCTGAAGTTATTCACTGGGATACTATGGAGGTGGATGGCAAAGAGTACATCAGATTGAAAAGAAATGATGAGAAGTATGAAGTCTACAGCACCTGGAACAAAATTGTCAGAGAGTGTTCAAGATCTGATTTGGAAGAAATGTTTGAAGTGGGGATGAAAATTTATGCGGATCAGTTGACAGCTCCAGGGTTACCTATAGTGAAGTTGGTCATGGAATACTTGTGCATGTTATTCAATCCAGAAGCAGTGAAGCACTTAATCAGAGATGTGTTCAAAACTGTTAGAGGATGGACTCTCTATGAAAGGAGTGGAGTCTATGAACTAGCATTGGATACTTTTCACATGGAGTACTACTTGGTGGATAGGGTCTACAATCACACAAACCTAAAGCTTCATGCCATGTTGAATAAGAAGTTGGGTTGTGCACCAAATTCAGAAATGGCAAAGTACCTAATTCAGAGAACTATCAATCAGAGTATGGGACTGGATCCTAACATTGGAGTAGATCAATGAAGATTTTGGGAGCATCTGAAGAACTTGACTTCTTTTCCTAAAAGTCAAGTTAGGGGGAGATTGTTGGGAACTGAAGAAAAGCTTAAGTATGGTTAATGCTGCTGGTTCAGAGTTACTACTGCTAGAAGACTTCAAGGTTAGTACTGCTGAGTATTACTACTGCTAGTAGAATTAATACTGCTAGTCAAAGTTAGTGCTGCTTGAACAAAGTTAGTACTGCTTAGCTAGTTAGTACTGCTAGTAGTTAGTGCTGCTTAGTAGTTAATGCTGCTAGAAGAGATTAATGCTGCTGAAGATTAATACTGCTTATGTGATAAATGATTCGCATGGAAGGATAACAGCTGGATGGACTGAAGATTATGGAAAGCTTGGAGATAATGATGGAAGATATTCTGAAGATATTTTATTAATTGTAATTAGCTTTTATCTTCAGTATATATATTGTATTGTTTAGAATAGATAGATAACTTTTGTTTTTTTATAATAATTCATTCTAAGTTCTAGAGAGAAATCGACCTCAAGGCATAGATCCTAATTCTAGAGAAGTAGAATTCGTCTTGAAAGAGTCTGTTCTTCAAGATTGAGGTTGAGTGTGTAATCTTGTGATTTCAATTATTCAATACAAGTTTACAGTTTGTTCTTTATATTTACTGTTTTGATTTACTGTTTCATTGAATATCAAAGTGTTATTCCGCAAACTTCTTTGCTATTGTTTCTGAGAATTAATTCTTGTTGAGAATTCCATCCTGACACAGTTATTAACATACCTTGAATCCACAAAGTCACTATTTCCACAGTGAGTGCAATATATCTTTGCTTGGTTTAGACTGATCAACTTTTCTATAGAATAAACATAAGTAGGTGAATCAGTCTTGGAAATAGATGACTTTGTATCAACTACAGGAGAATCACGAGACTTGTTTCCTTCACTCTCTTCTATAGTTGGTTTCTTTCTCCAAACTATCTTGACCTTTTGAAACACTTGATTATTTGAATCATTAACAAGAGAATTATAGAAAAGATTTGAAGGACGATTCGGATCTTTTGAAAATTGATTCGATTTGACAAACTTCTTCGAAGAATTAGATGTAGAAGGTGAACTTGAAGAATGAGGAGACTGAACAACAGTATCGGGACTGGCTTGTTTAGATAAATCAACTTTATTATTTATTTCTTCAAGTTTCTTGACTTTTGTGGATAAAACATTTCTTTCTTCTAGCATCAAGTCAAATTGTTTTTGTAAATCAGATTTTACCTTCTGTTCTTTCAAAATCTCTGTTGCTAATCCAGATAATTTCTTTGAAAGCTTATGAATCTCAGTTTCGAAAATCTTTCTTTCACTTTCAAAATCCTTTTCTATACTATTGCGTTTATCAGATATCTCTTTAAAAATCGCAACATTCTTTTTTTCAAGCATTTTCTTTTCACTCTCAAAACCTTTTCGCTCTTTCTCAAAAAAATCTCTTTCAATTATCAAAACCTTTTCAAGATCAGAGATCTGTGTTGAAAGTTTCACATTTTGAGCCTCAAAAACCTTTCTTTCATTGAAAACTTTCTTTGAAAGCTCGAGAATCTTTCTTTTAAGATTCTTCCTTTAATTTAAGAAATCGACTTTTTCTTTTTCAAAACCAACAAGTCTTTTCTTCAGGTCGAGATTTTCACTCTCCAACACGTTTCCTCTTTCTTCAAGCACCATGTTCTTCTCTTCTTTGGCTTCAAAATCTGCAACTTTTCGTTTAAGTTCAGATATTTTCTTTGAGTTTTTATGTAGATCCCTTTTCTTTATATCAGCTTCTCTTTCAAGATCTGATATTCTCCTTTTCAGCTCAAAGTTTTTATTTTGCAAAACTTTTTTATCTACCGCAGTTGTCATAGAATCAACCTTCGTCTTCAGATTTGAAACTTTAAGATCACGATTAGTTTCCTCCAAAGTGCAAATTTTCGCTTTCAAATCTCGAATGATTTTCATCATATCTTCTTTTGAGGTATCAAGATCAATCAAATGGGTCATTGTTACCTTTATGATCGTATCGAATAAAAATTAATTCGATCCCGCTCTGATACCAATTGTAGATCCCAGAAACAGTGCAACCACAATTATCATCAATAAACAATAATCCTTTAATCACAACTGTTGGTCATATGATTAGATTTATCAGAAAAGGGTTTAAGATTTATGTTGGGTCATTGACCAGCATATTCCTAAATCGAAACGTAGCGCTGGCTGCTACGCTATAAGGAAATAAAGTTGCGCCTTCTCCATCAGCAATTGCTTTTGGCGTAGTGGTAAGCGCTTGATCCTAACATGTGGTATCAGAGCAGGTCACGGGTTCGAATCCCATGGAGTGCATTTAAATGCCAAAGGCATGCTGTGCAGCCATTGACTTCTAGCGAAGATCTTGTTAGTGCTGGCAGATGCTGGGGGGGGGGGATTGTTGGGTCATTGACCAGCATCTTCCTAAATCGAAACGTGGCGCTGGCTGCTACGCTATAAAGAAATAAAGTTGTGCCTTCTCCATCAGCAATTTCTTTTGGCGTAGTGGTAAGCGCTTGATCCTAACAGTTTACATAGAGAATTTCAATAGGATTAGGTAAACCTTCTAATCACCAACTCTTACCACAAAATAGGTTTTGCAACCTATTTATACTCCAACCCTAAACCCTAAGGCCCAAGGCCCAATAAACACAAAGCCCAATTACAATTAAAGGCTTTTACAACGCACTAGGACTTTCAGTCCTAACAATCCCCCTCCCGGCCTTACCAACTCTTCCGGTAGTTAGATTGTTAGTTAACTCTAGAACGTTATTTTGGATTGTGTGAATTGATTATTTTTAATTTGTTGGACAATTTCAGTTTTTTATTTTCAATTTCTAGGCAGATTTTGTATTAAATATACTTAAAATACAAGATTTTTTTTAAATTATTAAAAATCAATGACAAATTTCCATCGCTAAAAGTTGGTGCAACCGTCGTAAATTTGTCGCTAAATTGGGCCCTCATAAATTTGTTGCTACTTGTCCCTCGCTAATCCGTCACTAAAAGCCCTCGCAAATCTGTCGCTAACTTGTCGTTCGCTAATTCGATGCTAAAAGGGCCCTTGCTAATCCGTTGCCAACATGCCCTCGCTAATTTGTCGTCGATAATTTCCGATGTTGATCTGTCACTGATATTAATCTGTCGCTAGTGCCAATCTTTCGTTGATATCCATCGTTGATAGCATCACCCACCCCCTTTTGGCCCACCGACTATAAGCGACGGATCTGACCTTTAGCGACGGATTAGCGAAAGCTTTGTCTGTCACTGATAGTGGTTAGTTTTGTAGTGTGACTCACTACAACAAAATTGGATTTGTAGGACACCAATAATGTCAAAGCATCATAATAAAAATGTGTTCATAAGACTTAATTTATTAACCTAACCTTTATTTTTCCTTCCTTTCTAGCCTACCTCTCTAAAGTTCTCCGCTGTCGAGCACTCAATGACATCACCATTAAAGAAAAATTCCCCATCCCAATAACTGAGGACTTTCCCTACCGCTAGGAGTGAAGATCAAGGAGATGAGGGATCTAATCGGAAGCAAGGGGCAAATTTGAGAAAGGGAGTTAATAAATTCAATGGTCTCCCTTGCATCTTGGTCACTTTTACTTTTTTGTTATTTTGTAATCTTCAGCGTATGAACAGAGGGTATCCCTCAGCCCGATCTTCCTATTCTCTCCAACGGACATGCATGGTTCTATAGTCAAAGCAACTTGGCTCTCTTCCTACTGCCTCTCTTGCCTAAAGAGGTCAGTCCACCGCGTGTCTGTCTTGTAGTTCCTTAGTTTCTCATTTTCAGTTGATGTGGAATAACCCCCAATTGCTGGAAGATGCGCGCGATACGATATACCCACATTGTTGTGTGAAACAGTGGCGGGGAATGACTGGCTCAGGAGTCAATTCAAAAACTCACGACATTAAGAATTTGGTAGTTCTTTGCATTAAGATTTAAAACTTGTCGTCTACTTGAAGCAAATGTTTGGAACAGGGAACTTACAATAATACAAGGCCACTAGGTCACCTCGAATGGCATGAGCCGCATACGGGGAGACCCGCACGTATAGTTTTTCCGTTCGCCACGCACCGACCCCGTTCACTTGTTTATCGTAGAGGCTGTAAGGATCAAACAATAAAACGTTCTATCTAAAAGTATTGTAACAAGTTTATTGGATGAATTTCGGCGTCACAACAAATTTTTAAGACATTTTTATAAAAAGCGTCGTATTAACTATTTTTACGACATTATTTGAAAATTGTCTTATAAATTAAAACCCTTGTTCAGAACCACTCGTGCTTGCTCTATTATTCCTTTTACCAACTTAACAATCTCGTTTGAAGTGACCAGATTTGCCACAAATCCAGCAAGTCATTTTCGACTTTTTATTGGCACCTTTCTTGAAATTATCGAATTTGCATTTCTTTCCATTGAAATTTTTGTTGTTGTTCTTTCCCTCCTCCACCATGTTAACACTCAAAGGTCCGGGAATATACTTCTCCTTGGATTTGCCATTTTCTTGCGCCCTTAGGGACTCCTCTATGCACAAGTGGCTTCCTAATTGAACAATGGACATATCCTCCTTTTTGTGTTTTAACATATGTTTAAAATTCTTCCATGAGGGAGGTAACTTATCAATTATACTCGACACCCATATGGATTCATCCATCTTCATATCGTGTTGAGTAAATTGTCAAAGTATCCGGACATTGTGTTGTTTCATTATCGTCCTCGGATCGATCATCTTGTAATTGTTAAAATTACTGCCCAGGAACTTCTTACTAGAAGCGTCCTCGGCTATGTTTTTTGATTCGAGGGAATCCGATATTTATTTTAAGGATTCAACATTTTGATAGACATCGAAAAGGGCGTCAAACATACCGTTGAGAATATGGCCTCTATAGATGTAGTCATCATTTTCCCACTTGCTCTTGCTTCTCGTCATCTCCAAAGTTTCATCCTCCACGTATTCGGGCATTGGAGTGCTTAGAACATAGACCACTTTCAGAGCTGTAAGCAAGAAGTGCATCTTTTTCTACCGTCTACGGAAATCGTTTCCTTAGAGTTTCTCCAATTTTCCGAATTTGGATGTCATGTCTCGAACAGATTCCGCTCCCAAAGCCATGTTAATCACACAAAAATATAGTATTTGATTGTTAGAAAATATGGGTTTTGAGTGAGAAATTCTTGGATAAAAATTTGGAATGAAATATCACTTTCCAAATACTATATTTCGACCCATAATGCCTTGAGTTTTACGAAATCAGTATTGGGATAATTTTCATATACAAAATAAGGCATCAATATCGTATATATATATATATATATATATATATATAAAATCAAGATCACGAAATATGTATTTATAAGAGAGATCGACAGATACAGACGGTTAAGTGGTTGTAACCGCTAATCGATAAGATCGAAAGATAGTTACAACCAAAATTAAGTTCTAAAAAAACTGCATCTTCAGTGAGATGAAAACCCTTTCAGTGACAAGTTAATCACAAGTTGAAAACTCTTCCAGCAACAGCTGACAGGCTTTCAGCGACAGCACCAAGACAGCCTTTCAGCGACAACCTTCGGTGACAACTTTTCAGCGATAGCCTTCGGGCCTTTCAGTGACAGTTGAATACACCTGTTGTATGGCGATCTAAGGTGATAGAGGAAACATTTGCAAATGTACACTACCCACCTCCTTTTGCCTTATCGTTTTGCTCGATCTCAAGTAAGTCACAATTACACCAACATGATCGGTAACACTAAAGTCACCAACATACCTTTCATACCCCAGCAAAAAAATCTACTTGCAAAAATCGGTTGAACGGGACTCTGGCTTGCTCGGGCCTTCACAGGTCCACCCTTGAAATGGTACTTTCACCAACAAACATATCTGTAGGAAATCAGTCGGACATCGGATTTTTTTTCAACAACTGTTTAACGGAACTCAAAATCTTTCCGACGACAATTTTCTTTGGAAAATCGTCGGTTAAATACGAACACCATTTGCAAAAAAAAACACGTATTCCGAAAGGATTTCCAATCATTAATTTCCGACGGGCTTTTCCCGACGTTTTCGATGGTGTGTATTCCGATGGATTTTGATTGTTTCTATTTCTAACGAATTTGTAATATTAAATAAAAATTTGTTTTTTAAAATGAGATATGGCGTTTTGTCGGTAAATTATAAGGACTTCTAAACGATTAAGTAAAATTGATTAAAAAATTTATTCTAAGGCATTCCATCGATAATGCATTAGAAATCCTTCCGACGATAAAAGTCCAATTACTAGTAGTGGATCACTTCAAAAAATTACTACAACAAAACTGGATTTGTAAACCGCCCAAAATGTCTAAATGTTATAATAAGCTTCTTTATGGGACTTTAGTTTATAAGATCAATCAATTACGAATTCCACATAAAAGCGTTGTAATAAGTTTATAAGATGTTTTTGGATGTGTTAAAATTTTATTTATGATACTTTTGAAATAAAATGTCATATTAATCTTTTATATAAAATTATTTGAAAAGGTGTTTTAAGAAAAATAAGTATCCTATAAAAAGATTTATTTATAGGACAGATCTCAAAGGTGTCCTCTAAAAAAGTCGCTACGACACTTTATTTTAGAAGTGTCCTAAAAATTAGTTAAAACAACCAAAAACATCTTTATTATCTTATAGTAACATTTTTACATAGGACACACACTTGTTTGGTCCTATAGACTTAAATCTTATAAATCAATCTATTAGGACACTTAAGCATTTTTTTGTCGTTCTATAAACCCGATTTTATTGTAGTGAAATGACATCCAAAGTCATTGTTTTACTGGCATTCCGTTATCATTTGCTCGCATATACACTCCTTTCAAGAAGAATGCAACCTCGAATATTGATTTTCATAACTGCTAATGCTAGCAACCATTATCTAGCCTCTTCCCTTACAAAAGCTACGAGCGTTAAGGTCGAAAACATGTATCAAGATATATGATATGTTGGCAAGCAAATTCTTCATCATCTCTTTAATTTTCGTAGGGAAAGCTAGCTACCTGCATATGATATGATAGATTCTTTTTAATTTATGGAAAACTTATAAAATTGCAGAATTTTTTTGAATTGTGTATGCACAAGATTGAAGCACAATTGCACTAAAGGCTTGTTAAAAAATCAAAGCTCTTTAAGCGTTGATCACTTCCAATAATTACAAAGTGTTGGTGATTTTAGTGAAATCATCGGTTCATTTTGTGTAATTTGATTCACAAGATAATAATGGGGTTGGTAGCTAAGCTATAACACAAGTTAGGAGGTGTGGAGTGCACACTCGTGTAAGCTAACTATGACCCGGGATAGTTGGACGGTCTCGTTTGGGGATTTATCAGTTTTGTAAATGAGTTAGTGACGCGGGCGGGTTGTGCCGCGGGATAACCCGAGCGGCTACCCGCACCATGCACTGGAATGTGGTGACAAGACAGTGACGTGGGCGGGTTGTGCCGTGGGTTAACCCGCACGGCTACCCGTGCCGTGCACTGGAACGTGGGTTGAAACAGTGACCCGAGCGGGTTCTGCCGTGGGTTAACCCATGTGGTTACTCGCGCCGTGGTCTGTAACTGATATCTTTTAAGATATCAAATTTTTGTAACCTACAAATCCTTTTGTAACCCCCCACCATTATGTCCAACAATAAATACCATTAAATGGGAAATTATTATCAGTTTTAATATAGCGTCGGTTACGATTCTCTAGGTGTTTAAATAGGATCGATTTCTTCCAGAATCGATACCGGTGAATTTGAGATTATCCTTGAGTGAATTTCGTGATACCCAGGCAGAATATGGTCGAAATATCACTTAAGGAAAGCGAGCTCTCACGTGATCTCACATTCTTATCCAAGATCCGATCAATCTATTATCTTTATCTCCATCGTTTTCTGCCCCCTCCCCAACAATCTTAAGTGATATTTCGTTCATCGTGAGAGAGATGGCGTCTGATCAATCTGTGAGAGACATGACGACCAAGTTCACCAAACTAGAGAAGTTTGAAGGCGTTGATTTTCAACGATGGCAGAAGAAGATGCACTTCTTGTTGACAACATTGAAGGTCGTCTACGTGCTGAGCACTCCGATGCCAGAGGTGATGGAAGACGAGATGTTGGAGATGACCCGACGTCGTGGGAAATGGGAAAACGACGACTACATCTGTCATGGCCACATCTTAAACGATATGTGTGACCCCCTCTTTTACATTTATCAAAATGTCGAATCTGCCAAAGAGCTATGGGACTATCTTGAGTCCAAATACATGGCAGAGGATGCTTGTAGTAAGAAGTTCCTCGTTAGTAATTTTAATAATTAGAAAATGGTGGAATCGAGGCCTGTGATGGAGCAATATAATGAGTTCCTACGCATTTTAGGACAATATGCTCAACACAATATGAAGATGGACGAATCCATCTCCGTATCGAGCATAATTGATAAATTGTCTCCCTCTTGGAAAGATTTCAAACACATGTTGAAACACAAGAAGGAAAAGTTATCCTTTGTACAACTCGGTAGTCACTTGTGCATAGAGGAATCTCTTCGGGCGCAAGAGGCTGAGAAACCTAGGATAA
The DNA here is from genome assembly GCA_023525745.1 of Arctium lappa. Lineage (NCBI taxonomy): Eukaryota > Viridiplantae > Streptophyta > Magnoliopsida > Asterales > Asteraceae > Arctium > Arctium lappa. Next base: position 147,258,856 of record CM042048.1, read on the forward strand.
AAGAGGTTTCTGCCCCTTCGGTGAACATGGTGGAAGATGGAAAATCCAACAACTTCAACGGAAAACGCAAGTTCAATGAAGCCAAGATAGGGCCCAACAAAAAGGTTAAATTAACCTGTTGGACTTGTGGGATGACCGACCATCTCAAGCGGGATTTTCGGGTTGTCAAGAATAAAAGTGAAGCAAGCACAAGTAGTGGTGGGCAAGGATCCAATGATCAAAACCCACGGCAAGGTCAGTTTCTTGACTTTGGTTTTAATTAGAATTTGAATTATGTACCACTAATATTCGAATCATTTTACGTGCAGGATGATGATGATGATGCTTGGTGGATTGACACGGGTGCCTCGAGTCATGTGTGCAAGGACCGACGTTGGTTCACCTCTTTGGAATCGTTTGAAGACGGATCTGTGCTACACATGGGGAACTAGTCAAATGCTCCTATTCTTGGACGCGGCTTAGTTAGGCTAGAGTTTAGTTCTAGAAAAATAATTGAACTTATTGACGTTTTCTTTGTACCACAAATTCGAAAGAATTTGGTTTCCGGTAGTGTCTTGAATAAGTTAGGATATAGGCAAGTGTTTGAGTCCGGCAAGTTTATCTTGTCAAAAGGTGGCTCTTTTGTAGGATTTTCCTATTTGTTAAATGATATGTTTATGTTGAGTTTGAATAAAAATAATTTTGTTTCAAATTCTGTTTATGTTGCAAATGAGAATTGTGTTAATTCTAGTTTATGGCATGCAAGGCTTGGTCATGTTAATTTTAAAAGAATGGTTGAAATGTCAAAAGTCGGTCTTATTCCGGCCTTTGATATTAAAACCAATAAATGTAAAACTTTCATGTTGACAAAGATCACTAGGCAACCTTTTCCTAATGTGAAATGGGATTCGTCGGTGCTTGAATTAATTCACAGTGATCTTATTCAACTCCGTCTTTTGGTAATAAAAAGTATGTCGTTACTTTTAATGACGACGCTTCTCGGTTTTACTATGTATTTTTATTGCACTCAAAAGATGAAGCATTAGAAAATTTTAAAATTTTTAAGATGGAGGTTGAATCGCAAATGAACAATTTTATTAAATGTTTACGCACCGATCGTGGTGGGGAATATTACGAACCCATGTTTTTCCAATCCGTAGGAATCATTCATGAGACCACGACACCTTATACACCACAACAAAATGGGGTGGCAGAACGGAAAAATAGAGTTCTCAAAGAAATGGTGAACTCTGTCTTATCCTACTCGGGATTGAGTGATGGATTTTGGGGTGAAGCCATGTTAACGGTTTATTACATGTTGAATCGAGTTCCCAATAAAAGGAACAAAATTACCCCATATGAACTTTGGTTCAAGAAAAGGACTAACTTGAGTTATATTCGAGTTTGGGGTTGTCGGGCGGTTATTCAACTATCTGAACCCAAAAGGAAAACTTTGGGTGAGAAAGGTATTGATTGCATATTTGTTGGATATGTCGAGCATTCCAATGCCTATAGGTTTTATGTTATTCAACCAAATGATTTTATAGCGATTCACACCGTTAAGAATCGAGAGATGCATTATTTGATGAGACTAGATTCTCTTCAATACCTAGGCCGAAGGACCTTGTTCCAAGTACTAGTGTAACTAGTAAGGTTGAAGAACAACCAATTGTTCCAACCGAATCTCCGATTCTTCGAAGGAGCAACAGAGGAAGGATCGAAAAATCTTTGGTCCCAATTTCCAAGTGTACTTGGTTGAGGAATTAAGAGATGAGATTGGGTCACAATTCTCTTACTTTTATATTAAGTGCATTTTATGCACCTAACTTTGTATATTTTAGTGGCATTTTTCTTCATATTTTAGTGTTTAGTTTAGCTTTTTCATACATTGTTTATAATTGCTCTCTTATTCTCTCTAATCACGGTTGGAAGTTCTTTTGGGGATAGTTTTCATGCTTTTGGTATATGTTTTGTGCAAATTGTGTGTTCTAATGGTGAGATTGGTAAAGACGTGCTCAAGGTGAAAAAAGAAAAGGATAATCAAGTGTACGTGGGAAATGAAGCCAAGAACGAAGAAGACAAGAAGATGATCGAGAGCAAAGAGAAGTCGTCGAAAGAGTTGAAGTCGGAAGGGAATTGTAGTTCTCCATGCTTCGCGGAAACGAAGAAATATATTTGATTTAAGATTTAAAGTTTCTGCCACGGTTTCGCGAGAGCGAAGATTTCTTCACGGTTGCGAAGCATTGCTCCTGAAACGCTTTTAATTTTCTTCTGCACATTCACAGGCGTGAAGATTTCTTCATGGTCGTGAAAGTCGTTGGACTTGTTTTCCTTGTTGGGCTTTTATTTCTTTTTCCTTGGGCTTTTTGGCTTGCACTATTTAAACCCCTTTAGGTTTTTGTTTGAAGACAGAAGGTAACCGTTTTTGAATTTGCATAGAGAGGAGGTCGACGTTTTGGTTTTGCTTAGCAAGTTCTTGGTCGATCTCCAAGACTTGGGGAAGAGGATTGCATTACAAGTCTAGGCCATTGGGATCCGATTCACTATCGGTTTTTCATACATCTAGTATCTTCTTCCCTATTCTCTTTAGTGTATTTAGTTGAATTCTTGTTTTTGTTTGAATATTGCTAATTATCTAATCGTTCTTGAAATTTTTTCATCAATTCTTCTTTACCCTTGTTTATTTGCATTAAGTTTTAGTTTTTCTACATCTCCCCTATGTTTATTGCTTTATCTCTTACGTTTATGCATCTCTATCTCATGCTCTCTATCCTAATTTTCTACATTTGATTCATATCTTGCTCTCTATCCTAAATTACTACATTTCCTTAATTTTCTGCACCCATTAGGTTAGATTAAATTAATTTATTGCACATGTTTGCTTAGTAGTTTATTGTTCCATCTTAGTTTTCGTTAATGTTAATCGCTATTGGATCGTATCTAATGCAGTTGTCTTGCTAGTTTGTTTATTTGCATAATCTTTGATTTTGTTGGAGTCTGGATAAGTTATTTATTTCTTGGTCTCAATTTAGTAATCGTTTTATTGGGTAATCGTCCCTTAGGATCGAAGTTTTTGTATTGACCAATTGTTCTTAAAACGAGTGTTGGGTTTTAATCCATTTTGATTCTAACGAAAGTTGGAGTTAATTTAATTGGTTTTTAACAAAGCATTTAGTCAATTCAATTAGTTTTTGATGCAAACAAAAGTTTAGTCTTTTACTTGGATTAAATTGGTTAATGACAACGGCTCTAACATGCGAATAGTTAGGGACGTTGATTGGGAAAATTATTTGTTTTAAATCTTAATGTTTCTTTCCGATGTACATATATTGTGCAAGTAAATATGTGTCTTGGTTTAGAAAAAAATTTCCACCTCGAGAGAGGGTTAAAGTAGTTTTGCAAAACGAATTCCCACCATTACCAAAATCCGAAGTTGACATTACCTAGTGTTCTTAGTTATAGTTGTCTTTTATCTTGCTTAGGTTGCTTTTAGTTGCTCCTTATTCTCTCTCCTTCCCTTAATCTCGTTTAATTTTATGTTTACTTAGTTCAATAATCAATTCAATTATCTGATTCGTATAGCTAGACATGATTATTAAGTGTCAGTGTTTAGATCGTCACCTCCCTGTGATCGACCTGTATGCTACAATACTCGTACGCTTACGGTTATAAATTTAAAACCAAATCAAGTTTTTAGCGCCGTTGCCGGGGAGGCGACTAGCCTAACACCGGATTAGTTTTTTATTTACTAGTCTATGTCTTTACTTCATTTCTTTTTTATGTTTTCATTTTCATTTTCGTCATCTCATCTTTTATTTTGTTCTATCGTGTACTTGAAGTTTTTGTTTGTGTAGTTTGGCCAATTTACAGATGGGAATGAAAAGTCATGATTGACGAAAAAGGCGGTGAGTGTCGGGCCGTTGAGATGCTTGTTTGGTAAGACCGAGATATGATTACCTTTAGAAATAATGAGTCATTTTATCTCTATCTGTAACACCCGAATTTTCGCTTAGTAAGTTTCCGTTCATCTTTAGTCACCTCTTCATCTTTTGTTTATCTTTTTGGGTGAAATAAGTTGTACTTTCGAACCTTAAATCGACCCATGCGAGAATCTCGAGTTTTGACCTTTTCCCGGGCTCGGTACGTGTGGCACGAGAGTGACTCGCGATAGTGACATATGTCACTATCGTGTGGCACAATCTCCGGGAGAGTACCACCCACGGTACAATCACCGCTAGAGTCCCCTCGCGATAGTGACAATGTCACTATTGCGTGGCAAGGTCGCTGTCGGCCCTGTTTTGGTTAAAAATGTGAATTTTGACCCATTTCTCATTTCTATGTCATCCTTTTCATTTATTTCTCTCCCTCTTAGCCTTCCCCTTCCAAGAACCGAACCTAGGGTTCCTTTAACCCTTATCTACCTCATATATTGCTTGTAGTTGGGTGCTTCATCAAAGGATTTAAGTTTCTGTATTTATTCACCACCTCCATTGTCATCTTCTCCAAAGGTTCAACCAGGATTTTGGGTTTTCTCCAAAAAAATCCACTTGGTGAGTGCGTACTACCATTTCTAAACCTTATTTTGAGATATAAATGTTTCTTTGGCAATATCCTAGTGTTTTATTACTCCAATTTCGGTTTGGTTGATTTTGGTGAGATTAGGTCAAAACTAGGGTTTTGATCAAATTGGGGATTTTGTTATAAGATGTTTGGGAATCGATTTTTATTGGTTGAAGTAGTATATTCATGGTTGGAAACTTGTGAATATTAGTTTCTGGGAGATTTCGGCTTGAGGATCCAAGTTCTTCAAGGAAGCTCAAATTGGGGTAAAATCTAGATTTAGCCTAAATCTAGCAAGGTGAGTTCAAGTTAATTTGTGAAAACGGTGTACATGCCAAAATGTTCATTTTAAAGTGTTTTATGTTTTACATGGAATTGTTAACTGGTGATCACCTGATAAATTTTGGTTATTTTGAAACGTTTAGTTTTCTAAGCATGGCGAAATACCCATTTTGGGAATTTTGGTAAATAAATCATGTTGAGATGTTTCATCGATGATTTTACATGTATACGTGGAGTTCAACTGATGTGAGTGTCATTTTGTGTAATTGACCTTATAAACCTTTTCGGAAAATGGATATTATTGTGTTACGAGGCATTTTGAAAATGTAAGGGTACGAGTTCTTTTAGAAAATGGTTTGCCTCAACCAATGAGGAGATTCGAGTTAATCATACTTTTGGTCGTTATGTTTGTATGATAGTTGGTCAATCATATTTCAATGTTTATACCGGCTTTCATTCGGGGGTTTACGTAAACTGATGGGCCTATGGCTCGATTTTGACTAAATTGAGTCTTGAGGACATTTGTCCAATTTTAATAACTTAAAGTGTAGCCTTGGGTGTGATTTGCATTTATTGTACTTTATTTTGAAGAATACTTGTTTAGAGTGCGGGTGTCATCTATTAGGAGTCATGTGTTTTAGACTGTAATGCATTGGATCCATAGGCATGTAAGTCAGTCGTGGTTAATGGTGAGGACTCTTGGGATTCTCATTTTGGGATATAATGTCGTGTTGGCTTTGGTGTCGTCCCGGTTGTTTGGCGAAGAGGAACCTTTATGGGTTGTACTTCGGGACCATGGGTCTTGTATTTGGATGTTTAATTCTTATATATGAGTGTTAGTCATCATGGGTTATCAAGTAAGGAGTTGAGACTCCTACCTTGAATGCTAGTGAGTAGACACTAAAGGTCGAACGAGAACCTTGAGGTTGGAACTCTACTAGAGAGCGAATGGGCACTAAGATCGGGTATCCTTGAGGTGACGCCCGCTACGTGGTGTGCACTAAATGTACCGTATCCTTGAGGTGACGCACGCTAAGGGGTGTGCACTAAAGGTGTTGGGGACTTGAGGTGGCGCTCAAGTAGTGTGCACTAAAGTCAATGATCAGAGGTGCAGTTCGAGAACATTGATAAGTGACTTAACTTTGTGTGCCCGTCACTTTCGATGGAATTCGGGTATCCCCCGTCACCGAAAGGTGTTGTTTTTGGGTGTTGAGTTAATTTTATTATCCAAGTTTTCGGTGGCGTTTTGTATAATTGGGTTTTATCCTTGATTTATGGGTTGAGTATTATGCCCTACCCTTGTTTTGGGTGTTTCGGGATATAAAGTTTTAACCGTATTTTCATAAATGGAGACTTCAATTTCTATTCACGTTTTGAGTGAGTTTTGGGTAAATCTAATTTATGAATGGGCGGTTTATATTGGTATCTTCATCCTTGAAGTAGTTTGGATTAGAAAACTTAAATTTGTGTTCTTTGTCTAAAATGCATATATATTATTGGAAAATGAGTCGTTTTCATATGTAAGACAAATCAAATTGAAAGATTATGATTTTAACCGCATTCTTTCTTTTTAAACGATTAATTTATATATGTTGAAAACTCTTGAGCTCACTAGGCGTTAAGCCTAACCTTTTTATTTGTCGGCATGTGCATCAGGTTCCAGATGGGGGTTTGGTTATAGTAGTACTACGAAGAGTTGTGTTTAGTTTTTCACAAGTGTAAGTATTTGGTGAAGTCTTCCGCAGTTTGGAGATAGTGACTATTATTGGGTTTTAGTAGCACCCGTCCTTATTATAGAATTTATGTATAGAATGAATGTGTGTATTGAGGTTCAATCTTAAATTGTGTTTGTAGATGAATCATTTATTGGTGTATTTAGAAGATTTTAAATTAGTTGTTATTTCCAAATTTGAGGGTGTTACAAGTTGGTATCAGAGCTTAAGTTTGAGAGATTTAGGTGTTGATTTCTGATGCCTAGACTCAAACTAGCGTTCTTCTAAGTATGAGAAAGTGAGATTGCACTACTAGACATTCTAAGATAAGATATTTTGGAATTGATGGAGTCACTAGAATCGGAAATCATGACGAGGGTAGCAAGGATAATCATTTACGGTAAGTTCATAATTGCGCCTAGCCAGCGTCGTAGTGAACTTACATGTTACGTGTGTGTGCTTGAACCGCCCTTGTGTGAGGATCGATGGGGTAGTGGATGAGTTTCCGAGGAGTAGTGACTTGAAGAAGTTAATGTATATAGCGTTGTCACTTGTAGTGACAGTTAAGACATGATGAATACTGGAAGTAGACCATTGTGGGTCAGGACAATTGGTTGGAGTAAAATCTTAGACTTATGAAATTAACGTTATTCGAAGAGAGATTATAAGGTGAACCGATGAAATATTCGAGTATTACTTTAAGATGTTAAGCATCCAGATGAAAATAGTATGAAATTGAGGAGCGTGATTTCGCGATGTAAAATGCCGACCAATTTCATGCACGAAATTATTTCTAAATAAGTTTGCATAAATTGTTTCTCATGTTTTCAAGATATAAAGTGAGTTATGTCAAGAAGTCTTGGTAAAACATTTAGCACTCATTTGATTTTGAACCATGAGCTTAAACATGCATGAAATTGTTTTGCTGCACGTGGTTGCAAATTTTTATTGAAAAACTCTTTATCCCGCTTCATGTCTAACACTATCTACGAATCTTGTAATATCCGTGTTTTAATATTATTTGGGGTATTGGGCAAGTAACTGTAGAATTTTTGACCTTGGCTTTGGATCTCCTCCACGTATGTTAAGGTTATAAAGGAAGAGTTGTTTCCATGTTTTGAGTCTGAATTTTCTTGGGAATTTTAGTCTGTACGAGTCATGTTGAATTTTTGGAATATTGTTTTGCGACGTTTTGGGTGCGTGAGTGTACTTGAAAATGCGTGGTTTTAATTTTATTGCGTATAAATTTGCAAGATTATTAGGCGTCGCGTCTCATGTTACTGTTGTTGAAAAGGGGTCGTTTTATCTTACGTTGTGGTCTTAAGATTTTAACATTTTTAGATTTATTATCATCTTATGCTCTTCATGTTGGGTTTTATGGTGTCTTATCGTACGACATTTGTGTCGCGTAGATAAATTTTGGAACGTGTCTACACACTTATTTGGGTGCGTTAATTTATGGGTTTTGTAATAGATGCCACCCCATATGTTATTTTGGAGAAGTTTCAATATCATGCGATTTGTCTTTGGGTTTTATACTAGTGTTAATCATTGTACACTATTCGTATTTGGATTAAATTGTACTGTTGGTGTGAGTAAAAGTATAAAAGATTTACGTTGTTTCAGATAGAACTTTTACTCAGAACATATTTCAGTTATTAATTTTACTGTTATAAATTTTTCGCAATGCACTAAATGAGTATCAGTTTGCATGTCGGTGTAGTTACTATTTTGGGCAGGTGCGTTTTACCTGTGCGACCCAAAGTTAAACTTGATTTGATATTTATGTGCGTCCCTACCATTTTACTGAGTTTTGGGGAATAAATTGATGCATATGGTACTTGTTGAAAATTTTATGCCACGACGTTTTGCAGTTAAAAAAAAGAAAGAGTTTTAAGGTTAAAATTGTGAAGTTCTCTTTTGGAGTTGCACAAACATTTGTTGCACGTGTTGGGGTGCAGAAAATTATTTTCATGTATATAGCATAAATCGTGGTGTGTCCTTTGTTATTGTCCTTATTTACGTAAGTACTAATCAAACGAACTTTGGAAATGGTTTTATATACGTAGAGTCGGTGATCAATTTTTTAAACCTATCGAGTGAACGGTGGGGGATATTACCGCACGATTAATTGTTATAAAGTTGGTGTATTTAAAAGTTTTATAAAAGTTTAAATTGGCATATTAGTTGAAAACCTTGAACTCATTTGGCCTATAGATTTAAACCCTTGTCGCGAAAGGAGTTGTAATTAAGGAACTAAGGAGTCCTTGAGAATTGAAGCGTCGGATGATCCGACTTGTGGTCAGCTTTGGAAAATTTAGATTTTGGTTTATGAATCGATTCACGCATGAATAGTGGTGGTAATAGATTCATGTCTTCCCAGTTAGCCAAGGGGTGATCTTTGTGCTTTGGCAAACCTGCGGGATAAGGCCTTGTATGATTCTGGGTAAGGTTGGATTGGATTTGACGAGTCAATGGTCCGTTAGACGTAATGATATACGTCACTAGCACATCGTCTTGATGGGCTTGAGTGAGCAAGGGATTTGTTGTAGTCCGTTTGTTAGGGACGTAAAATTTGGGAACACTAGTCCTCTATTAAGCGTCAACCTTAATGCGACAATACTTCTGGAATGAAGTATTAGGCAGGATGCCCACGTTTTCAATGTTACTATCTTAATTTTAGGCGTCGACTTGTTATTTTGAGTTTAATGAATCTTTGGAAGGTTTGGAAGTTTCCTGTTGGAGTATGAGGAATGTTAGCCTCACGGCGGTGGAATTTAAGGGAAGATTAGATGTTGGTAATTAAGTATCGATGTGTATAAGCTTTTTTGATATGGTAAATATCTTATTAATGGAATGTTTGAGGTTGGAAGTAGATCGGGATTGAGTGATAATCGGAGAGCGTATTGGTATGCCTCGGAAGGACGGCCTTGGAGCATTAAATTTTTAGAGGATTCCTTGAAGGTTGATGTCGAACTTTGGTTTGGGTCCAGAAGTATGTTGAGCTGAGGTGAATTGGCCGGTGTAAAGTGGAGGTCACGAACTACTCTTGTGTAACACCCTAAAATTTCGGGTAACTTTAAAAATTGAAAATTCGGCAATATAACGTTTATAAGTAGGGCAAACCACCCCAAAAGGGGCAAAAGCATAACATTTACAAAACCTGCAAGGATGTATGGGAAACGACAACAGACTAATCTAAACCACATCTAACGAGAACCTTGAGGTTGGAACTCTACTAGAGAGCGAATGGGCACTAAGATCGGGTATCCTTGAGGTGACGCCCGCTACGTGGTGTGCACTAAATGTACCGTATCCTTGAGGTGACGCCCGCTAAGGGGTGTGCACTAAAGGTGTTGGGGACTTGAGGTGACGCTCAAGTAGTGTGCACTAAAGTCAATGATCAGAGGTGCAGTTCGAGAACATTGATAAGTGACTTAACTTTGTGTGCCCGTCACTTTTGATGGAATTCGGGTATCCCCCGTCACCGAAAGGTGTTGTTTTTTAGTATTGAGTTAATTTTATTATCCAAGTTTTCGGTGGCGTTTTCTATAATTGGGTTTTATCCTTGATTTATGGGTTGAGTATTATGCCCTACCCTTGTTTTGGTGTTTCGGGATATAAAGTTTTAACCGTATTTTCATAAATGGAGACTTCAATTTCTATTCACGTTTTGAGTGAGTTTTGGGTTTAATCTAATTTATGAATGGGCGATTTATATTGGTATCTTCATCCTTGAAGTAGTTTGGATTAGAAAACTTCAATTTGTGTTCTTTGTCTAAAATGCATATTATTGGAAAATGAGTCGTTTTCATATGTAAGACAAATCAAATTGAAAGATTATGATTTTAACCGCATTCTTTCTTTTTAAACGATTAATTTATATATGTTGAAAACTCTTGAGCTCACTAGGCGTTAAGCCTAACCTTTTTATATGTCGGAATGTGCATCAGGTTCCAGATGGGGGTTTGGTTCTAGCAGTACTACGAAGAGTTGTGTTTAGTTTTTCACAAGTGTAAGTATTTGGTGAAGTCTTCCGTAGTTTGGAGATAGTGACTATTATTGGGTTTTAGTAGCACCCGTCCTTATTATAGACTGTATGTATAGAATGAATGTGTGTATTGAGGTTAAATCTTAAATTGTGTTTGTAGATGAATCATTTATTGGTGTATTTAGAAGATTTTAAATTAGTTGTTATTTCCAGATTTGAGGGTGTTACACTATCTCATTAATTGATTCTCGCGTGCTATTTTTATTATTCTCCCGGTTCGGTATTTTTAATATCAAGTCGGACATCACCGATCCTTCTTTCTCTACCCTTTGTAATTCTCGACTATGGGTATCGTAACATGTTATATAATGAGTATACATCGATTATTCGGTGTCTTTTATGTGTTTACGCAACCCATACAAAGCGGTGAACATTTAAGTCAATCATTTGACTTTCACCAATTTGTACACTCTCTTCTTTCTATTCGTTTAATTCTTCGTCAAGATCGTGACGATAAACGAGTCAATCTCCCTCTTACGTTTAATTCTTAATCCAAAGTCAAACTCACGACTTAAAATGTGTCTCTATTTTCCTTCTTTGTTCTACCATCAATTTTTCGGTCTATCGGGCTTAATTGTTTGAAGACCGACCCTCGAAAGTGTTCCTTAACACTTGTAGTTATTTTATTTTATTTTTCTTTTTGTTTGAAGTTCTGACCAAACGGCCCGGGCGTGAAGTTCTCTTCGCGGGCGTGAAATTTTCAAGTTGAACTCGCTGCCTCACCTTCCCGGGCGTGAATATTCCAGCCCGGACGTGAAGTTCGACCTCCTTACTTTCTGCTTAAGTTCCCAGGCATGAAGAAAACGGCCCAGGCATGAAGTAAAAAAAAAAATGCATTTCAGTTTTTTTTCGAAAAAAAAGGAAAAAAAAAGTTTTATTTTTTTTTGTTTTTATTTTATTTTAGTTAGTTTTATAAAAAAAAAGTTTTGTTTTGTTTTTATGTTATTTTAGTTAGTTTTATAAAAAGAAAAAAAGAAGAAAACCCTAATTTTTTTAACCCCCTCCTTCTTTTCACCGTCTCCCTCCCTCTCCCTTTTCCCTCACCCTCTCGATCAGCCACCATCACCAACCATCGAACTTGTTCCCTCCTCCTCTTCTCGATTCCACCGTGAGCATCATCAATCGCCAGTAGCCACGATCTGCAGCGCCAACCACCACCACTCGAACTCCAACTCCATAACCCCTGTCTCCCTCTCCCTTTCACTCCTCCCTCTCGATCGGCAGACCTCCACCAACAGCCGCTCGACCACTCGCCTTCTCGCACCACCATTAGTCGTTGACCGCCTCCATATTTCACGGTGAACAATATCCGGCGAATCACCACCTCCGCCTCCTGTCGACACCGTGAACCAATACCCGACAACCACCATCCTCAATCTGCCGATGACTGACCTGTAGTCGCCGACCACCGCCGTCTCCACCCCAGCCTCCAGCAGCCGGTGATTCATTCCTCCAGTAGCAACCGCCGGCAAACCTGCATCCACCATCGCCGACCACCAGAGCCGTCGCTACCATCGCATACCACCACCATCTCGGTAACCGCCACTGCAGCCCTCCATCCTGTTTTGGTCTATTTATGCGATTTCTCTGGTACTCTTGAAGCAAAGATCACAACAGCTTCCGACTTTGGGCAGATTTGGGTAATTTCTTTTCACTTATTTGCAAACTTTAATGTGATTATTTGTTAGATACATTGATATGAAGTTTCAATAAGGTTCTTGTGGGTGCTATAATCGTTTGTGAGTCCTCTTTAAATGACTGTTTCTGTATGTGATTTCGTCGTCCAATTATTTGTTTGTGGGTTGCGTCTCTTGCACACTTAATAGCTGAAAAGTTGCTTGTGTGGATTTTCCTTGTGTGTTTAATAGACTGGGCCGCTACCACTGGGCGGACGTAGGTTGTGTACACATTCATCATATCACATTTTTGCACTCACAACACCTACTTGCACACACATAACTTCTACAAGTCGCACAAAGCGACAGCGTTCCAATCGGTCGTGGCGGGATGAGGTTGTTCAACCTAATATTATCCCTGCCGCCAATGTTGTGGCCCCAAGCGTTATCCACGCCGATCCTTAGAGCATTTTTGTAGCCAGCACAATTTGCCCCCCCCCCTCCTTCCCCGTGATTTCTTTTTCTTTCTATACACCCTAACCCAAGCATTGAGGACAATGTTCCTATTTGCTTGTGGGTGGGTGTTTTTCCTTTTATTTTATTCTTTTTCCCATTTTCTTTGCATATAGTGTTTCTTTACTTTGCATATAAAAAAAATCCAAAAAGATTTTTGATTTCTCTTTGTTGTGTTAAAACTCATAGTACACCATATCTCACCCCCACATGATTAGCTATTTGATTCACAATTGCACATCAAATTTATGCCATCATGTTAAATGATTTTTTTTTTGTAGAAATAATGTTACCTTAGCTGTCACTTGCACACATTGTTAAGCATGGTGTTCCACGTAGCCTTTTAGGACTAGTTTGCATACCATAGTCCCCCTACATTACAAATGTCACTATTGAGATGGATTTACCTAGTGATATTTTCGGCCTTTTTGGATTGACACATATGTAATCAATCCAAATTCTCATTTCTTGTGTGTTACCTCCTATCGAGGTGTAGCCTAAACTTTTGAGTGGTTTCTCGCCCAAGTTTATCAGAAACATGCATAGAGGCCTTCGTTTCATGAAAAATTAATCCCTAAAAAGTCAAAAATATTTTTTCTAACCCATTTTGAGCCTAAACACCGACCCTTCTCTGTACACCCATTAACCAATAAAATAAAATAAAAATTGCACGTTAAGGTTGAATTCTTCGAAATGATAGATGGATTTGACATTTAGTCTAGAAATAAACATAAGCATAGCTTGTGGGTTGCTTGTTGAGCCCCCAAAACAAGCATAGCTTGTGGGTTCACAAAGCCAAAAAATTAAAAAAAAAAAAAGAGTCAAGAAAAGAAAAGAAAAAAAAGGAGCAAAATTATAATAAGCTTTCAATCCATCAAAAACATTAGGAAAAGAACCCTTAAGTGCATAGAAAAAGAAAAAAAAGATTTACCAATAAACCGATATCCCCAAGACCAATAAATGAACATAACCAAAACTTACACCTTTAACCTTACCCAAAAGCCCTCGTTGCATGTATTGTCATGGTAAATTTTGGACTTGAGAATAAATTCAATTGTGTCAAGACTACATTCTATTGTTTCGATTGGGACGGATTTGAGCGTATACACGTCCTTGATAGGCGGGTTTACACCCCCCCAAATATAACCGCAAGTGTATGGGTCGAATAAAGTAATATGTACTTGGAAGTACGAGTATCGAACCAAGGGAACTAAGAACTGAGTATCACAATTACTATATTCACTATTAACTGAATGGTCCAAAGGTTGAATTTTTGGAATTAAATTATAAACTACTAATTAAATAAACCAAGAACGGAGCAATAAACGACTTAAGAAGCTTTCTATGGAGAAAATAGTTGAGGGTTGGAAATCCTATGGTTTTCACGAATAAACAATATTCTTGAAGATAACTATCAGTTAAACCCCTTAATTAAAATCTAATCTGTAAAATCACCGTTGTTCTTTCTCAAGCAACAACGGATTTTATTTTGAAAACACAAGTCTCATCTCTCGATCTTAACACATGAGTTCAAAACACATTAAGTTCCAAATTATAATGATACTAAGGTTTAGTTGGTATATCTCTATCCAATTTCTCACCTTAGGCATATAATTCTATTTCTTGTTAACAATTAATTCTCTCTAGTTTAACTTATAACGAACAAATCAGAAGAAAGTTGATCAGACTCACAAAAGCATTAAAACCCAAATAAAATGCTTCATTAATTAGGAAAAACTGATAAAAATCCCAAGTCACATGTTCATAAACTTAAACCAAAGTGAAACCAACCCCCAACATCTAAAGATTAGTTCATGTTGGGGGTATTAACAAACAAAGCAATAAGAGAGTTCATAGATCTAAGACAAAGTCTCTCGAGAAATTAAAGATTGTAAAACTCCCTTGATTGTGTAAAAACCCACGACGATTGGCAAGAATTCGGTGTAAAAATCACTTCCCAACGTTTCCTTGCTTCAATTTGATGTTTTCTTCCTCCCAAAATCGCCTCCTATTCGTCCCTTGTCGCCCTCTCCAAGATAGAATCGATTACCCCTTCAAACCCTGAAAAAGTCTTTTAAAAACGTCTAGCACCTTCACGTGAGTTTGAAGTGAGTTACAGTTAGTTTAAACTAACTTGTAACTAGCCTAGAAATTTGCTCTTAGGTGAGTTGCTCAGCTAACTTCAGCATCAGAAACTAACTTCAAAGTCGCTTTGGCTACTGTTTTGGCAAAACTTTATTTCCTTCAAAAATTAACCCACTTGAATAAATGGCCACTTTTCACCCTAAATTCTTGAGGATTTTCATGATCGAGTTTTACCCGGAAAACCTTACTTCTCGTGCACTTTCTTGTCTATCTCATTACAAGATGCAAATTCTGAAACACTTGATTTAAAGATGAAATTTCCACTATATTTACTTGGAATTAAGCAATATTACTCGGAAAGTGATATGTAAATAACACCAAAAATTGGTGTTATCAAAAACCCCAAACCAAGCGTTGCTTGTCCCCAAGAAAATTAGCGTAAAAGAAAATAATAAAGCTCAAAACAAATCTCAACTGCAAAAAGGAACAACGGGTATACATACAAAAAATTGATAGGCGGGTTTACACCCCCTAATCTAACCGCAAGTGTACGGTTCGAATCAAGTAATATGTACTTGGAAGTACGAGTATCGAACCAAGGGAACTAAGAACTGAGTATCACAATTACTATATTCACTATTAACTGAATGGTCCAAAGGTTGAATTTTTGGAATTAAATTATCAACTACTAATTAAATAAACCAAGAACGGAGCAATAAACGACTTAAGAAGCTTTCTATGGAGAAAATAGTTGAGGGTTGGAAATCCTATGGTTTTCACGAATAAACAATATTCTTGAAGATAACTATCAGTTAAACCCCTTAATGAAAATATAATCTGTAAAATCACCGTTGTTCTTTCTCAAGCAACAACGGATTTTATTTTGAAAACACAAGTCTCATCTCTCGATCTTAACACATGAGTTCAAAACACATTAAGTTCCAAATTATAATGATACTAAGGTTTAGTTGGTATATCTCTATCCAATTTCTCACCTTAGGCATATAATTCTATTTGTTGTTAACAATTAATTCTCTCTAATTTAACTTATAACGAACAAATCAGAAGAAAGTTGATCAGACTCACAAAATCATTAAAACCCAAATCATATGCTTCATTAATTAGGAAAAACTAATAAAAATCCCAAGTCACATGTTCATAAGGTTAAACCAAAGTGAAACCAACCCCCAACATCTAAAGATTAGTTCATGTTGGGGGTATTAACAAAAAAATCAATAAGAGAATTCATAGATCTAAAACAAAGACTCTCGAGAAATTAAAGATTGTAAAACTCCCTTGATTGTGTAAAAACCCACGACGATTGGCAAGAATTCGGTGTAAAAATCACTTCCCAACGTTTCCTTGCTTCAATTTGATGTTTTCTTCCTCCCAAAATCGCCTCCTATTCGTCCCTTGTCGCCCTCTCCAAGATAGAATCGATTCCCCCTTCAAACCCTAGGAAAAAGTCTTTTAAAAACGTCTAGCACCTTCACGTGAGTTTGAAGTGAGTTACAGTTAGTTTAAACTAACTTGTAACTAGCCTAGAAATTTGCTCTTAGGTGAGTTGCTCAACTAACTTCAGCATCAGAAACTAACTTCAAAGTCGCTTTGGCTACTATTTTGGCAAAACTTTATTTCCTTCAAAAATTAACCCACTTGAATAAATGGCCACTTTTCACCCTTAATTCTTGAGGATTTTCATGATCGAGTTTTACCCGAAAAACCTTACTTCTCGCACACTTTCTTGTCTATCTCGTTACAAGATGCAAATCCTGAAACACTTGATTTAAAGATGAAATTTCCACTATATTTACATGGAATTAAGCAATATTACTCGGAAAGTGATATGTAAATAACACCAAAAATTGGTGTTATCAGTCCCTAAACACACTTAAGAGCTTAGAGCAATATCGCGAGCATCCCTCTTTGTAGATCACTATCCCTTCCCTTAGTGGCTTTGGTATGTTTGTGAAATCTTCTTAGGTTGCGATTTTTTGCGATATGCTTGATTAGTGTTAATTTGTTAGTTTGACGCTTTGGTAATCATAGGTTCCTAGTTATATTTACTCTAATCTAACAAGTGGCATTTGGTTGTTTGTTTGTGATACGTAATCTTAATGCATGATTATGTTAGTGAGATTGTGGGATAACTCGTCTTGACATCTTCAACGGTTTTCGTTTATTTTACTTTCTTTTCTTTATTTTTCACCCGAATAATTTTTATTTCTTTCTTGGGGACAAGAAAGTTTAGCCTGTGGGTGGTTTGTTAAGTGTATTTTATGCACCCAACTTTGTATATTTTAGTTGCATTTTTCTTCATATTTTAGTGTTTAGTTTAGCTTTTTCATGCATTGTCTTTAATTTCTCTTTTATTCTCTCTAATCACGGTTGGAAGTTCTTTTGGGGATATTTTTATGATTTTGGTATATGTTTTGTGCAGATTATGCGTTCTAAAGGTGAGATTGGTAAAGACGTGCTCAAGGTGAAAAGAGAAGAGGATAATCAAGTGTACGTGGGAGATGAAGCCAAGAACGAAGAAGAGAAGAAGATGATCGAGAGCAAAGAGAAGTCCTCGAAAGAGATGAAGTCGAAAGGGAATTGTAGTTCTCCATGCTTCACGGACGCGAAGAAATATATTTGATTCAAGATTTAAAGTTTCTGCCACGGTTTCACGGGCGCGAAGATTTCTTCACGCTCGCGAAGCACTGCTCCTGAAACGCTTTTAATTTTCTGCTGCACATTCACGGGCGTGAAGATTTCTTCACGGTCGTGAAAGTCGTTGGACATGTTTTTCTTGTTGGGCTTTTATTTCTTTTTCCTTAGGCTTTTTGGCTTGCACTATTTAAACCCCTTTAGGTTTTTGTTTTGAAGAGAGAAGGTAGCCATTTTTGAATTTGCATAGAGAGGAGGTCGACGTTTTGGTTTTGCTTAGCAAGTTCTTGGTCGATCTCCAAGACTTGGGGAAGAAGATTGCATTACAAGCCTAGGCCATTGGAATCCAATTCACTATCGGTTTTTTCATACATCTAGTATTTTCTTCCCTATTCTCCGTATTTAGTTGAATTCTTGTTTTTGTTTGAATATTGCTAATTATCTAATCGTTCTTGAAATTTTTTCATCAATCCTTCTTTACCCTTGTTTATTTGCATCAAGTTTTAGTTTTTCTACATCCCCCCTATGTTTATAGTTTTATCTCTTACGTTTATGCATCTCTATCTCTTACTCTCTATCCTAATTTCTTCATTTGATCCATCTCTTGCTCTCTATCCTAATTTACTGCCTTTCCTTAATTTTCTGCACCCATTAGGTTAGATTAAATTAATTTATTGCACATGTTTGCTTAGTAGTTTATTGTTCAATCTTAGTTTTCGTTAATGTTAATCGTTATTGGATCGTATCTAATGTAGTTGTCTTGCTAGTTTTTTTTATTTGCATAATCTTTGATTTTGTTGGAGTCTGGATAAGTGATTTATTTCTTGGTCTCAATTTAGTAATCATTTTATTGGGTAATCGTCCCTTAGGATCGAGGTTTTTGTATTGACCAATTGTTCTTAAAATGAGTATTGGGTTTTAATCCATTTTTATTCTAACGAAAGTTGGAGTTAATTTAATTGGTTTTTAACAAAGCATGTAGTCAATTCAATTAGTTTCTTATGCAAATGAAAGTTTAGTCTTTTACTTGGATTAAATTGGTCAATGACAACGACTCTAACATGTGAATAGTTAGGGATGTTGATTGGGAAAATTATTTGTTTTAAATCTTAATATTTCTTTCCGATGTATATATATTGCGAAAGTAAATATGTGTCCTGGTTTATAATAGCTTTTCCACCTCGAGAGAGGGTTAAAGTAGTTTTGCAAAACGAATTCCTACTATTACCAAAATCCGAGGTTGACATTACCCTGTGTTATTAGTTATAGTTGTCTTTTATCTTGCTTAGTTTGCTTTTAGTTGCTCCTTATTCTCTCTCATTCCCTTAATCTCGTTTAATTATATGTCTACTTAGTTCAATAATCAATTAAGTTATGTGATTCGCATAGTTAGACATGATTATTAAGTGCCAGTGTTTAGACCGTCACCTCCCTGTGATCAACCCCTTTGCTACAATACCTGTACGCTTGCGGTTATAAATTTAAAACCACATCATTATAGTATTGAGGAAGATCCAAAATCATTTGATGAGGCTATGAAGTCTCAAGATATTGCTTTCTGGAAAGAAGCAATAAATGATGAGATGGATTCCATCATGGGGAATAATACTTGGGTATTATCGGACTTGTCACCGGGTTGTAAACCGTTTGGATACAAGTGGATCTTCAAAAGGAAGATGAAAGTTGATGGATCAATCGACAAGTTCAAAGCTCGATTAGTAATCCAAGGCTTTAGGCAACGAGAAGGCATCAATTATTTTGATACTTATTCCCCGGTTGCAAGAATCTCCACGATTAGATTGTTGATAGCCTTAGAAGCTATCCACAATTTAGTGATTCACCAAATGGATGCCAAAACGGCATTCTTGAATGGTGACTTGGAGGAAGAAGCTTACATGGAACAACCGGAAGGTTTTGTTATGCCCGGGATGGAGCATAAGGTATGTAAACTTGTAAAATATTGTATGGGCTTAAACAAGAACCCAAACAATGGCATCAAAAATTTGATGAGGTTATCTTGTCCAACGGTTTTATGTTAAACCAAGTGGACAAGTGTGTATATAGCAAATTTGACTCATCCGGTGACGGACTAATCATTTGCTTATACGTTGATGACATGTTGATCTTTGGCACCGACCAAAATCAAGTTGATAAAACCAAAGAGTTTTTGTTATCAAGTTTCTCCATGAAAGATATGGGAGAGGCGGAGGTGATCCTTGGAATAAGGATCAAGCGTGAGAACAAAGGGATTGCAATTACGCAATCTCATTACATTGAGAAAGTATTAAAGAAGTTTAATTGCTTTGATTGTTCTCCGGTGAGTACTCCATTTGATATGTGTGTGAAGCTTATGCCCAATTCGGGTGAAGCGGTGTCACAACTCAAGTACTCAAAGGCTATTGGATGCTTGATGTATGCAATGACAAGCACTAGGTCGGATATCGCTTTTGCCGTAGGCAAGTTGAGTAGGTATACTATCAATCCTAGTATACATCATTGGCAAGTGATAAGATGAGTATTTAAATATTTGAAGAAAACCATTGATTATGGTTTATCATATGTCGGGTTTCCTTCAATATTAGAGGGATATTCGGATGCAAGTTGGATCACCAACTTAGAAGATCACTTCTCTACGAGTGGATGGGTGTACTTGCTTGGGGGAGGTGCCATCTCATGGGCCTCCAAGAATCAAACTTGCATCACGAGTTCGATTATGGAGTCGGAATTTGTGGCATTAGCCGCTGTCGGTAAAGAGGCGGAGTGGCTAAGGAATTTAATCCATGAAATTCCGTTATGGTCGAAACCAATATCACTCATTTCTATCCGTTGTGATAGTACG
The DNA here is from genome assembly GCA_023525745.1 of Arctium lappa. NCBI lineage: Eukaryota > Viridiplantae > Streptophyta > Magnoliopsida > Asterales > Asteraceae > Arctium > Arctium lappa. Next base: position 147,279,145 of record CM042048.1, read on the forward strand.
GCTACTTTGGCTAATGCTTATAGTCAAGTATATAATGGCAAGTCTAGACACTTAGGTGTTAGACAAAGGGATTGCCATTACGCAATCTCATTACATTGAGAAAGTATTAAAGAAATTTAATTGCTTTGATTGTTCTCCGGTGAGTACTCCATTTGATCCGAGTGTGAAGCTTATGCCCAATTCGGGTGAAGCGGTGTCACAACTCAAGTACTCAAAGGCTATTGAATGCTTGATGTATTCCATGACAAGAACTAGGTCGGATATCGCTTTTGCCGTAGGCAAGTTTAGTAGGTATACTAGAAATCCTAGTATACATCATTGGCAAGTGATAAGATGAGTATTAAAATATTTGAAGAAAACCATTGATTATGGTTTGTCATATGTTGGGTTTCCTTCGATATTAGAGGGATATTCGGATGCAAGTTGGATCACCAACTTAGAAGATCACTCCTCTACGAGTGGATGGGTGATTTCGGTTGAATTTGTTCGGTCGCAACAAAATCTAGCGGACCACTTGACGAAGGGGTTATCTAGGGACTTGGTTCACAAATAGGTAATAGGGATGGGATTAAAGTCCATTTAAATCTCTAATGGTGAGATACCCAATTCCCTTATAATACAACGTTAGAAGTTGAATTCAATGGGAAAGGTCACTTTAAGGGATTGGAGCACAAGATAATCATCCCAAGGTATGTGCTCGGTACTACAAGTGAAGAAGGTAATTGTTCTTTTGTAAAAGTGCAGCTGCAGGTGCATGATGAAAGGAACTACCTATATGAGTGTGAAGTGTGGCCGCTTCAAGAAGCTTGGACTTGGCTTTAATGCACTCACGAATGGATAAGGATACACGACCTGTATAGTGTCAAGCTTTAAACTTTAGAGAATTTTAAATTCATGTGTATGTTATTTTTCGGTACTCAATGGGTTGAAGGGTTCAATTCATATGTCGGGTTTCCTTCAATATTAGAGGGATATTCGGATGTAAGTTGGATCACCAACTTAGAAGATCACTCCTCTACGAGTGGATAGGTGTACTTGCTTGGGGGAGGTGCCATCTCATGGGCCTCCAAGAAGCAAACTTGCATCACGAGTTCGATTATGGAGTCGGAATTTGTGGCATTAGCCGCTGTCGGTAAAGAGGCGGAGTGGCTAAGGAATTTAATCCATGAAATTCCGTTATGGTCGAAACCAATATCACTCATTTCTATCCGTTGTGATAGTACGGCTACTTTGGCTAATGCTTATAGTCAAGTATATAATGGCAAGTCTAGACACTTAGGTGTTAGACAATAGGATTGCAATTACGCAATCTCATTACATTGAGAAAGTATTAAAGAAATTTAATTGCTTTGATTGTTCTCCGGTGAGTACTCCATTTGATCCGAGTGTGAAGCTTATGCCCAATTCGGGTGAAGCGGTGTCACAACTCAAGTACTCAAAGGCTATTGAATGCTTGATGTATTCCATGACAAGAACTAGGTCGGATATCGCTTTTGCCGTAGGCAAGTTTAGTAGGTATACTAGAAATCCTAGTATACATCATTGGCAAGTGATAAGATGAGTATTAAAATATTTGAAGAAAACCATTGATTATGGTTTGTCATATGTTGGGTTTCCTTCGATATTAGAGGGATATTCGGATGCAAGTTGGATCACCAACTTAGAAGATCACTCCTCTACGAGTGGATGGGTGATTTCGGTTGAATTTGTTCGGTCGCAACAAAATCTAGCGGACCACTTGACGAAGGGGTTATCTAGGGACTTGGTTCACAAATAGGTAATAGGGATGGGATTAAAGTCCATTTAAATCTCTAATGGTGAGATACCCAATTCCCTTATAATACAACGTTAGAAGTTGAATTCAATGGGAAATGTCACTTTAAGGGATTGGAGCACAAGGTAATCATCCCAAGGTATGTGCTCGGTACTACAAGTGAAGAAGGTAATTGTTCTTTTGTAAAAGTACAGCTGCAGGTGCATGATGAAAGGAACTACCTATATGAGTGTGAAGTGTGGCCGCTTCAAGAAGCTTGGACTTGGCTTTAATGCACTCACGAATGGATAAGGATACACGACCTGTATAGTGTCAAGCTTTAAACTTTAGAGAATTTTAAATTCATGTGTATGTTATTTTTTGGTACTCAAATGGGTTGAAGGGTTCAATTCCTTCAACCCTTCAACCCATTTGAGTACCAATTCACAGCCACATAGTAGGAAACATAAACTAGGAAGGACTTTATAAGTCCATTCTTGGTAGTGAGTCTTGAATGTTATAGAGAGCACATGGTAGGGGTCTCAGTGAAGTGCAAAGCACACGTGCGTGCGTAAGCCGTGGTCGACGGCGCGGTCTTCGCAAATAGACGTGCACTTCGCATCGAAGTTGATTTTATAGAAAAATCGCAAAGAAATTGTGATTAATAATAGTGTTTAAGAAGCAGATAAGCATCGATTTAAATTTTTTTAAACTGTTTTAAATTTTAAATTATTAAACATGTGTTTAATGAGTTAGAGACTTGGTCTCTAACCAACTTGAGAGGCCCCGTTTTTCAGGGAGATTAAGCCCATGATCATTAGGGTTTTTGCCATTATAAATACTAGCTTAAACCCTCATAATCAGATGCACCAAAAAAAAACTATATGCTTTCTTCTTCTCTCGTTTCTATTCTTCAACTCACGGTTTCATCCAATTTATGCATCAATCTTTGTTTGTTTTTGTGATCACTGTTGTTAATCAAACGAAAAATTTCTGCATCAAATCCTGGGCTTTGCAACATTGAGGCTCACAACAGAAAGCAAGCAGTCGTATAAAACCTTAAGGTGTTGGGAACTGAAGATGTGAACAAGTCTTTAATGCTGCTAGTTCAGAATTACTACTGCCAGAAGACTTCAAAGTTAATACTGCTGAGTATTACTACTGCTAGTAGAATTAATACTGCTAGTCAAAGTTAGTGTTGCTTGAACAAAGTTAGTACTGCTTAGCTAGTTAGTACTGCTTAGCTAGTTAGTACTGCTAGTGGTTAGTGTTGCTTAGTAGTTAATGCTGCTAAGACCAAGTTAATGCTGCTTGAAGAGATTAATGCTGCTGAGCATGGTTAGTACTGCTAGAGTTAATACTGCTTAGAGTATTAATGCTGCTGAAGAATAATGCTGCTTATGTGATAAAGAATTCGCATGGAAGGATAACAGCTGGATGGACTGAAGATTATGGCAAGCTTGGAGATAATGATGGAAGATATTCTGAAGATATTTTATTAATTGTAATTAGCTTTTATCTTCAGTATATATATTGTATTGTTTAGAATAGATAGATAATTTTTTATAATCATTGATTCTAAGTTATAGAGAGAAATCAACCTCAAGGCATAGATCCTAATTCTAGAGAAGTAGAATTCGTCTTGAAAGAGTCTGTTCTTCAAGATTGAGGTTGAGTGTGTAATCTTGTGATTTCAAATATTCAATACAAGTTTACAGTTTGTTAATCATAATTTCTGTCTTGATTTACTGTTTCATTGAATATCAAAGTGTTATTCCGCAAACTTTTTTGATATTGTTTCTGAGAATTAATTCTTGTTAAGAATTCAATCCTGACAAGTGGTATCAGAGCTAGTATTCTCAGAAACCTGCAATCATCATTCTTCCTTGAAATCAGAAATCATCAATGGCTAAAGTTTCAGATTCTTCAAGCACAGAAATCCCCACAGAGGTAATGTCTAATCTTTGCTCTAAAACTTGTATGGAAACTGTTAAAAGGTACAGGGATCACAACCAGACAATGAGTGATGACCTTAAAAGATTAGAGAGAGATATAAAAGACTATGTAAGAATTGTTGAGAGTTTTGAGGAACAGATCAAAGTTTTCCAAGCCAATGAACTTCAACATTCTTATGATACAAATTACTGGAAGTGGGAGAAGAATGACCTAGAACTTCAGCTGAAAAAGTCTAAAGAGGAGAATGAGAAGATAAAGAGTGAGTTTGAGAAAGCCAAGCTGGATATTGAGAAATTTTCCAATGCTTCTAAAGCAATGGACTCTTTGCTCCAAACTCAAATCCATGACAAACTTAGAAGAGGAATAGGCTACAACACCACACCACCACCATACAACAACAATTACATCCCTCCTATATCAGACCTGCTAGAGACCAAGGAGAGGAAGGAATTGCCTGTTGGAGCCACTAAGGTAGATCCTTTGGACAAAGTGGTGGTTGAAACAGACTCTGAAGAAGAGAGCTCTAGTGAAAAGAGTAAGGAGAACACTGTGAGTGGTGAGATTCCTCTAGAAAATAACATTATCACCAATGAGGGATGTGGAAAGGCTTGGATAAAGTCTAAGGACATAGAAAAGACTGAGGGAAAGTCTGAGAAGGTCCATTATAAGCAAACCACAGTTGTGAATCCTGTCCCTTGCAAACAGTGTTCTTGCAATAAATCTGAGCCCCAAAAATATGATAAACCAAGGGGAAATCAGAGAAACTGGAATAATCAGTGGGCACAAAAACAAGGAGTTGATTTGAGTAAAATCAATAGACCAAAACCTTGTTTTATCTGTGGCAAATTGAATCATCTTGCCAAAAACTGTTATTTCAACCCTATCAACCAAAGAGTCACTTTTCAAAGAAAACCACAAAACTCTTTTGGTTATAGGAATAAAAGAAGGAATCAATTGGCTGAGAAAAGAGCACCTTTAAAGTCTCATGCTCAGAACAAGTTTGCTAATACAAAGAAAAATGCTCCAAATAAGCCAAGGAGTAATTTAAAGACAAAGAAAGCAAACAACTTTGTTCAAGTTTGGGTTCCAATTGTAAAGAAACCTGTTAGTACAGCTATCCCAGATAGTACTGCTAACAATAATAGTGCTGCTGCAACCAATACTACTGATAACAAGGATAGTGCTTCTACTAGTGCTAATGTTGCAAAGCCTATAATCTTGACAAAGTATTCCAGCCATGAGATTCCTAAGCAACTCATCAAGACCAAACTGACAGATTATATAAATGAGAAAGGTCAACCCAAGACAACTTTGGCTTGGGTTCCATCCAAGACTAACTGATTTATCAAGTGTGCAGGGCAACCAACAGCTCAAGAGGAAGAGCATTTGGCATGTAGATAGTGGTTGCTCTTGGCACATATCAAGTAACATGGACTGCCTTCAAAGCTTCAAAAGGTTTGATGGAGGACATGTTGCTCTTTGTATGATACTCCAGATGGAGGTAAGTTCAAAGGTAAGACAAGTGGTTAAAGAATCATGGAAAATGGAGAGATGGAATAAAAGAATGAGGTACAAATGAAAGGTTATGAACAACACAAGCTTAAAAGGTGTAAATGCAGTTAATGTTGCTAGTGTAGTTTTAATACTGCTAGTAGTTAATACTGCTATCAGTTAATACTGCTAGTTAGTTAATACTGCTAGTGGTTAATACTGCTCGCAGTTAATACTGCTCACAGTTAATACTGCTCGCAGTTAATACTGCTAGTTAGTTAATACTGCTCGCGGTTAATACTGCTCGCGGTTAATACTGCTTGTCCGTTAATACTGCTCTAGGTTAATACTGCTTATGTCCCGAATACTATAAATACCCTTTGCCCGCCCAAAAGTTCATAACGACTCTTTGCATACTGTTCACTTGCGCTCTAAAACCTTTCTCTCCCAAGATTCGAAGTTTTTCAGGCAAGTTTTTCACTAAGATCAATGGCATCCATAGCATTCATCGATGAACACAATGAGATCGCGATGCTACAAAAGCCAAAGCAAGCTGCAGGATTTCATCAGATTGTGGATTTCCTCAAGTCAAGCCATATTGCTCATGCTCTTACTGTATCTCCTACAATCTATATCGAGCATCAAAGGCAGTTCTGGGCTAATGCCACCATTGTTGCTGAAAATGGTGTGCAAATGATCAAGACAAGGATCTGTGAACAATCACTAACAGTTACTGAAGAGGTTATTCGCATCAGTCTACGTCTAGACGATGCCTCTAGTATAACTTCTATCCCAAACGATGAACTGTTCTCCAATCTTACAAGAATGGGGTATGGAGGCCCATTGGGTGTTTTCAAATTCTCTAAAGCCAAATTTTCACCCCAATGACGTTTCTTTGTCCATACTCTTATGCACTGTATTTCCAAAAAGACTACTGGATGGAGTGAGTTCAGCAGCACCATTGCTTATGCTTTGGTGTGCTTAGCCACTGCTAGAAAGTATAACTTTTCCAAAATAATTTTCAGTGATCTTGTCTCAAACATGGGAAACAAAAAGAGCTTCTTTATGTACCCCAGGTTTGTCCAAGAAGTTATTACTCATGAATTGGCGGATATTCCTCACTCTGAAGGAATATATGTACCAAAACCCCCTAAAGGCAAGGTTTTCTCAAATATGAGAAGATCTGTTGGGGACTCGGAAGGAGTAGACACCCCATTGTTCTCTACAATGATGGTGGTGTCCCAAACCAATGAAGGTATGGTCGCAGGGTCAATGCCCACATTAGACCAACCCACTGCTAGCCAATCCCAACCTTCCCTCTCTCAAATTTTCCCTCAGTCCTTTGTTGTTAAACCCACTCCCATAATATCCAAGACTTATGTCAAGAGAAAGGTACACAACGCTCCTTCACTTGGTGTACCTACTATTAACCAAGAGCCTCAAATCCCTCTATTGGAGCATTCTCCAGTAGAGAATATCCAAAGGGAATCCACTAGGGTGTCTCCCAACCCTGAGGAGGTGCTCTCAAAGGAGATGGATGAGCATATGGGTGAGAAGGCTGCCACTACTTCTGCTAGCACAGAGAAGGCCAGTGGTAACATCTCTAAGACCTTCCCCATGGCAACTTTGGGTGAGAAATCAACCAAAGGACCCTGGTACCAAGAAACCAAGGGGGTAGTTGGTGCTTCTGCTAGGCAGAAGGCCACTACTAAAAGATCCAAGGATCCCTCAAGGATGGGCAAAACATCCACAAAGGGTGAGGACAGAACTGAAACTGATGAATTGATGGCAAAACATTCCAAGGATCCTTCAAGGGTGGGTAAAACACCTAAAGAAGGTGAGGATAGATATACTTACTATGAATTGATTGAAGCATTAGCCAACATCAATGTTGATGTGGTTAAACAAGGAAAGGAAATTAAAGAATTGCAGCAAGTGGTCATCTCCCAACAAGAGCAGATTTCCAAACTCAAGAAATTGGTAGGAAAACTCATTGCCAAGAAAAGGAGAAAGCAGTTTGTTCTAAGGAGGAGAAATGGGGCAAACAAAAAGAAGGAGGAAAATGCTTCCAAAAAGGGGGAGAATTCAAGCTCAGATCAAATAGATCAACAGATTGAGGGGGACTTTATTGAAGAAAGAGCTGAATTTGTTGAAGAAAAGGCAGCAGCAGAAACTGTTAGTGCTGCTGAAACTTCACAAGCAGCAGTAACACGATTAACATCTGAAGAGGTTGAAGTAACAGAGATGCTGGTAAAAGCAAAGAATGACACTCCCAAAGCAAAGGGAGTGGTCATAAATGAAGGGGGAGACAAGAAATCAGAACAGAAAGACATGGCTGCAGATGTAAAAAGAAAAGGGAAAGAAAAGATGATAGAAACTGATCAACCAACTAAAAAGCAAAAGATGATTGAATCAGATGAAGCATTAGCCAAGAAACTGAAACAAGAGTTAGATCAAGCAGAGAAAGAGCAGGTTGAGAGAGACAGAGAAATAGCCAGAGCACTAGCAAATGAACTGAATGAAGCATTTCAGAAAGGGTTGGAAACAGAGAAAGCTAAGCAAAGAGCAATAAGCTTGAGAAAGGCTATGATGGCCAGATCAAGTGCAAAGAAGAGAAGACCTTCACAAACTTACCTTGCAACTCAGGAAAGGAACAAGATGATAACTTTCTTGAGGAGTGCAATTGGTGTGAAGAAAGAAATGTTCATAAAGATGACTTTTGAACAAGTGAAGGGACTATATGAGAAAGAAATGGGAAAGCTGAAGAATAATGAAAAGGACAGAGTGGAGTTTGAAAAGAAAGCTAAGGAGAGGCATGATATGAATATCAATATACCCTTCCCTGAAAGTGAAGAGGGAACTCCAACAAAGGAAAAGGCAGAGATTAAAGAAGAAGAGACTCTAGCTCAGAAGATTAAGAAAATAAAAAGAGATAAGTCTATTGCTTCTAAAGGTCCTAGATCAGAAGAAAGGACCAAGGAAGAAAAGAAGAAGGAAGCTACTATATAGCAAGGGCAAAGGATACTGAAGAGAACCAAGATGATGGCAAACAGAAAGAGAGTTGACAAGAAGCCCAGAGTAGAAAAAGAAAAGAGAGCCGAAACTCAGAAAGAAGTACCACAGAGTTCAGATGCAAACATGTACATGGTGATAATGGATAAAATTCCAAAGCCTATCTCAGCTGAACCTGTTGGATTCAAACCTCCTGAAGTTATTCATTGGGATACTATGAAGGTGGATGGCAAGGAGTATATCAGATTAAAAAGAAAGGATGAGAAGTATGAAGTCTATAGTACCTGGAACAAAATTGTCAGAGAGTGTTCAAGATCTGATTTGGAAGAAATGTTTGAAGTAGGGATGAAAGTTCATGCAGATCAGTTGACAGCTCCAGGGTTACCAATTGTGAAGTTGGTTATGGAATATTTGTGCATGTTGTTCAAACCAGAAGCAGTAAAGCATTTGATAAAAGATGTATTTAAAGCTGTTAGAGGATGGACTCTATATGAAAGGAGTGGAGTCTATGAACTGGCATTGGATACTTTTCACATGGAGTATTACTTGGTGGATAGGGTCTACAATCACTCAAATCTAAAGCTTCATGCCATGTTGAATAAGAAGTTGGGTTGTGCACCAAATTCAGAAATGGCAAAGTACCTAATTCAGAGAACTATCAATCAGAGTATGGGACTGGATCCTAACATTGGAGTAGATCAATGAAGATTTTGGAAGCATTGGAAGAACTTGACTTCTTTTCCTAAAAGTCAAGTTAGGGGGAGATTGTTGGGAACTGAAGATGTGAACAAGTCTTTAATGCTGCTAGTTCAGAATTACTACTGCCAGAAGACTTCAAAGTTAATACTGCTGAATATTACTACTGCTAGTAGAATTAATACTGCTAGTCAAAGTTAGTGCTGCTTGAACAAAGTTAGTACTGCTTAGCTAGTTAGTACTGCTAGTGGTTAGTGTTGCTTAGTAGTTAATGCTGCTAAGACCAAGTTAATGCTGCTTGAAGAGATTAATGCTGCTGAGCATGGTTAGTACTGCTAGAGTTAATACTGCTCAGAGTATTAATGCTGCTGAAGAATAATGCTGCTTATGTGATAAAGAATTCGCATGGAAGGATAACAGCTGGATGGACTGAAGATTATGGCAAGCTTGGAGATAATGATGGAAGATATTCTGAAGATGTTTTATTAATTGTAATTAGCTTTTATCTTCAGTATATATATTGTATTGTTTAGAATAGATAGATAATTTTTTATAATCATTGATTCTAAGTTATAGAGAGAAATCAACCTCAAGGCATAGATCCTAATTCTAGAGAAGTAGAATTCGTCTTGAAAGAGTCTGTTCTTCAAGATTGAGGTTGAGTGTGTAATCTTGTGATTTCAAATATTCAATACAAGTTTACAGTTTGTTAATCATAATTTCTGTCTTGATTTACTGTTTCATTGAATATCAAAGTGTTATTCCGCAAACTTTTTTGATATTGTTTCTGAGAATTAATTCTTGTTAAGAATTTGATCCTGACATAAGGACAGGTTCAAAACGTGCAGATTACTTTCTTTTCAATCATCAAACGTTGATCAAGTTGGTTTTACATTTACTGTATTGTATTTCTTTTCGTTCACTAGAGTGAACAGTCTCCTTCTACTCCCTTTTCTTTTAACAAATCTATCACGAAGGATAGATTTGTTGCTAGGTTTAATTGTTTCAGTGTTTAATTTATTGGAGGTTCTAAAACAGTTTACTAATAAAATTGTTATCTTTATAAACTTCTATTTTATTGGTAAGATTTATTAATTTTATTATTTTGGACAAATAAAATTTAATCTCTTTATTGAATTTTACTGATTATTAAAATTCAAAAAATATCATTTAGCGTTTTGTTTAATTAATAGTATCTGAGTATCATCAATTTATGAAGTTGTACGTCTCTTTTAAAGTTATAAAAAGTAAGAAAAAGCAAGTAAATTAAATATGGATAGGTACATCAATTAAGAAAGGATCTACTGTTAAACCTAATCTAAACAGTCTTTATGCTGACGAGTCTCCAATTCATTAATCATATAAAGAGGACACTTAAAACAATAAAGCACCGGGCAAAGGCTAATTAAGATATGCATGAAATCACCTCATTAAAACTACATGAATAAAAATAAATTAAAAAGGGAATTGATCAAATCTCCTGGAGGCATTATTTTTTCTTTCTTTCCTCTCTTTGGATAAAAAGAACTGCATTATTCTTGCAAGATATCTAAATATGTGAGGATATGGAGTATAATAGACTTTTTATATGATTTAAGTTTAACACCAAACAATTGTGCGGTCAAGGTAAAAGCAGGGGCAGTATGCTCGTTGGGGTCCTGGCCCCCAACCAGCCCAGTCTAGGAATGCCTAAATTTTTTTTTACTGCTATTTTTAATAGTTTAAGTGTTTGGGCCCCCATCCAAAATTAAGAGCAGGCCCCTTTAGTTTTTTTCAGCTCAAAAGCCAAAATTGTATCACTCCTTCCTGACTCCATTACCTCTCGCACGCGGCTCGCCTAAATCAAACCAGACTTCAAAATTCAAATTGACTTAATCGTTCAATCAATTCGTTCGAGGAATCCGAAGGCTCAATCGACAATCGTTCCAATCTGGATCGGCCATCGCCCATCGCATCGCTGCTGCCTTCTGTTCAAAATCAGAACTCATCGAGTTCGAGCCATCGCATCGCTGCTGCTGCCTTCTGTGTTCGACTGTCTCTGCTGCCTTCAGCCTTCGTTCAATCACCTTCGATTTGAAAGCCTGGAACTGATTTGGGTAAAACTAAAAACCTAATCTTTTGATTTCTTAGTTAGTATTTGGTATTTTGGTTTGATTTTGTTGAAATGTTTGTTTTGGTTTCTTAGTATTTGGTACTTTGGTTTGATTTTGTTGAAATGTTTGTTTTGATTTCTTAGTATTTGGTATTTTGGTTTGATTTTGTTGAAATGTTTGTTTTGATTAGTTAGGTTAATTTTGCTAATTAGCTATTATTGATATTTGCTAGAAAAAATGGAAATATTTTTTAAAAGTAAAGCATCAACACCTGAATCGAGTTATGCTCCTTCAATGCCTTGCGAAATCGATTTGAGTGATCTTCCTTGGATTCATTTTCTCGGTTCAACGTATCGGATTTATTGGAGTTGAGTAAGTTTTATCCTAATGATTTTGATCGTATGGAAGTGATCGCTCTTGAGAAAGAACTTAACATGTACTATGTGATTGTGCGTCAAGATGAGAGATTTGCCGATCTGAGTGGTATTGCCGAGCTTGCTAGATTGATGGTGGATACAAAAAAGCATAAAACTTATCCTCTAGTATATCGGTTATTGAAGTTAGCTTTGGTTTTACCCGTTGCTACCGCAACGGTCGAAAGATGTTTTTCTGCCATGAAGATTGTGAAGACTGATTTGCGTAACAAAATCGGTGATGAATTTTTGAATGCTGCATTAATCTGTAATATAGAAAAAGAAGCACTTCTCGATGTTACAAGTGATGATGTAGTTAGCCAATTCCTAAAGATGAAGACTCGCAGGACACAATTGTAAAAGGTAACTTCTTACCATTTTTAATGAAATCGTATCTTTTGGTTAATTATTATTTTATTATATATGGTGCCCCCATCGATATTTATTTCTGGATCCGCCACTGGGTAAAAGTGTTACAATAAGTTTATGAGACACACATTTTGTTATTAAAAAACTTTTAAAATAAAACGTCATATTAGCTTTTCTATATGACAACTTTGAGAATTGTCTTATAAACACATCTTTTTGTATGATACTTTCTATTATAAAACTTTTCAAATAATGTCATATATTTTAAATTAAATACGACGTTTATTTCAATAGTGTCCAAAAAAATGTTGAGACATCAGAATACGTCAAATAAACTCATTATAACACTTTAACATTGAATACACAATTGTTTGGTTCTATAAATTTATGTCATATAAAACAGTTTATTAAAACATTAAATACTTTTAACGTCGTATAAACCCAATTTTGTTGTAATGGATAATACACGATATTGTTTCAAAATTATCACATTATTTTTCTGTCATATCATATTAGCATTATATAAACCTTTTAATTATTTTATAAAACGCACCCCGCAATCATAAAACCCTTACCGTTTTATAATTGAGTCTCGCTTAAGTTTTTATATATAATAAATTCAAAACTAAAATTTTTAATTTAGGGAAAATTGCATCTAAATAGAATCAACTTTGTCGTAGTTTCTGTTTTGTGGAACCGACTTTTTTATAATCATCATTTAGGGTTTTATAGCAAAATTTGCGTTTATTTAAGGGTCTTGTTGACCGTTTGAAAAGGTAGCTTGTAAGCTTGACAAATATAAATTGATGAAGTATTATGTGGATTTTTAGATGCTATATCATCTCAATGCTATTTAAGTAATTAAAGATTTTTAAAGAGAAAAGGAAAAAGAAAAAGAATTTTTTCTTGAATTAACTCGCCAACACCGTCCTCCATTTTAACACTTTTACATTGAATGCACAATTGTTTGGTCCTATAAACCTATGTCATATAAAACAGTCTATTAAAACATTAAATATTTTTGGCGTCGTATAAACCCAATTTTGTTGTAATGGATGATACACAATATTGTTTCATAAAATTATCACATTATTTGGCGTCGTATAAACCCAATTTTGTTATAATGGATGATACACAATATTGTTTCATAAAATTATCACATTATTTTTCTGTCATATCATATTAGTTTTTTTATAAACCTTTTAATTATTTTATAAAAACGCACCCCACACTCATAAAACCCTTACCGTTCTATAATTGACTCTCGCTTAAGTTTTGTATATAAATTCAAAACTAAAATATTTAATTTAGGGAAAATTGCATTTAAATAGAACCAACTTTGTCTTGAATTCTGTTTTGCAGAACCGACTTTTTATAATCATCATTTAGGGGTTTATTGCAAAGTTTGCGTTTCTTTAAGGGTCTTGTTGACCGTTTGAAAAGGTAGCCGGTAAGCTTAATATGATGTGACAAATATAAATTGATGAAGTATTATGCGGATTTTTAGATGTTATATCATCTCAATGTTGTGTAAAGTAATTAAAGATTTTTAAAGAGAAAAGGAAAAAGAAAAAGAATTTTCTCCTGAATTAACTCGCCGACACCGTCCTCCATTTTTTCATGTAACCTACCACGACCGCTCCTTTCTTCTTCATCTTTGCAGACAAATCCGCCACTGTCCCTCCATCTTTTTCCAAAACACGCCCACCTACATTATCTACGTCTTCATCCCTTCAAACACGACGCCCTCCTCTTCTGTGACAACATGGACGCCGGTCTCGAGTTCATGACCACATGTTCCAAACCCCAACGCCGGTGTTCTTCTTCCCGAATCGCTGTAAATTGAAACTGAAACCCCAACATCGATGTTCTTCTCCTTCCCCTCTTACTATAAATCAAAATCGAAACCTCAAGCACCGTTCTTCTCTTGCCCATCGTTGTAGGTTTTTGTCAGATCTGTTACTTTCTTTTGTCAATCATCCCACTTGCCATCAATCTTTTTGTCACATCTGTTACTTTCTTCTCCCTTATCTTCATATTCGTTGGTACTATTCATAATCAATCTTTCCTATATTGCTTTCGAGGATTCTAATTTCAAGGTGATTTTGCTTTCTTTATACTTCTTGGTGGATTATTAATATAAATCATTTGTTAAATTTGTAGTTCTTCGTTGTTCAAAAAAAAATTGTAGTTCTTTCACTACACCAAATGTCACTTAGGCAACAAATGAAAATTGTTGCCTAAGAGGGGTTTATGTGTTGCCTAAGGCTTAGGCAACATGCCTATGTTGCCTAAGCAATGTTGCATAAGAACTTAGGCAACATAGGCAAACATCATATGTTGCCTAACCAAACTCCTTAAGCAACACACAACAGGTTATGTTGCCTATGAAAAAAACATATGTTGCACCAAACAAAGACTAAGACAACATTAGATTTATGCATGTGTTGCCTAAGGTATCAACTTAGACAACATACTATATTTGCATATGTTGCCTTACACATTTTTTTTTTAAAAAAATCAAATTTTCTTATTAATTAGAATTTTATAAAATAACAAATAATATTACAAATTACATACGTTCAAAAAAACTAATATACTACTTCAAATGACCAAATACAAGCTCTTCAAATGTCATCCCATCATAACAAGCTCGTTGATTTGAATCACAAAAACGACCAACTTTCTTTTTGAACTAGTCTCTTCATATCTCCACTCTTTCTGAAATCAAAAAACCTAATGTGAGACGGCGTTTTGATGCATCACAAAATCATATCAGAAATCACGAAATCTAAAAACAAGAGGGAATATGTTTGCTACAGCAGCTTTAACATTAGCAAAAAATTCATTGTTAGGGCAGGACAACATCGATATAATGCTCAAGACTATGCTCTCTACCTGCAAGTATTGCGTTTTCAATCAACAAATAGAAAAACTTCAAACACATAAAACAGAAAACAGCCAAACGAAAAAAATATGTTTTGAATCAACAAATAGGAAAACTTGACCTTCAGGAAAGGCAAATTATGTGCTTAGCATTTGAACAAGGAGAATGTTTCTTCTTCATTGATAGACTTTATTTTAATTTCATTTAAATGAAATCAACACAACACAATTGTCAATCTACCTCTTATAATAAACCATATCTACAATTATTACCAAAGGAATCCCAAAGAACTAAATGGTAATACATGTTTACAGTAAAACAAAGTATTGTATTTTAAAGAAACTAATGATTCTTGCAAGCAAGTTGTTCAATGCTTTATATAAAATCAAACCAAGTAATGGATGAAAAATAAGTAGAAGCACACGTTTGTATCAAAATAACCTTATAGTATGAGAAATTCAGTAGTGGAGGAAAACATAATATCCCTTCCACAAATCAGAATCATTTACTTAACTTACTTTGTGACCCTTGTGTCATAAAAGATTCAGCTAGAAAGAAAATTAGATTCATTACTTATTACATAAGATCAAAACTTAGAAAGATTTTCCATTGTTTACCATCAGGACAATCATTTCAAACATAGTACAATCTGCATGCAGCTCTTCCATTTATTCACCAAGTAATAGGCAATTTGTTCTTCACTTTAACATTTTTATTTGAGCAGCCAATCTCTATTTAAAACCAACAAATCCACATTACGGATGGAAAACCTTCACCAAAACAATTATGCAAAATGGTTCATTACTTCACTCCAGAGCATTATGATAGAAATCATGAAAACATAAAGAGTCTATGCTATATATATATATATACACTCAGACTTAACTTACTCAGAATGCTCCAGTAACTCTTGAGACTTTGAAATTGAGTTTACTTGACAATAGAAGAAACCTGTTAGGTTCAACGCATAAGTAGCCACTTTGCCCAAAAGTGCCAACACATTTGTAGATCTACTGGAAAATCAAATACAGAAAAACGAATATAGAAAAACGAGTCGTGGTCAGAGAGATTATTTCAGAAGAAGGGAAAATTTGTGGAAGAGTTGAAGGAAATGTACTTTCTGGAATATTTGTTTAGATCCCAGTGAAGAAACTTCAAGCGGCTTTCCTCAGGTAAATCTTTATTAATCGACTCGATAGCATTAGCAAATTCCACTCGGAGGAGGGATTCCATGGGTTTCTTTTCTCTGGTCTGCAAAAAAATATCATGGGCGGATATAACCAAAAGAAACCAATGGCAGAGAGTTTCTACAGGTCAGACATAAATTGAATGAAATGTATTTATAATCAATATGCGTGTTTTTTTTACTGCAGAAACCAAGGGTGAAATCGAATCGAACCTGCAGAACCAAATCGAATCGAACCTGCAGAACCAAATCGAGGTGGACGGTGGTGACCGTCGTGGTCTGGACGAATCGAAACGAACCTGGAGAGTTTTTTTAAGCAAATAACAGTCCAGGAGGGCCACGGTCGTGGTCTGGACAGAGGAGGTGGACGGTGGTGACGATTTCTGGTGGCGTTGGACGATTTCTAGGTGGTGTTGTGTAACACCCTAGAAACTGCGGAAATAAAATTTTGAATAAACAATTCGGCAATAGACTAAGTTGCGGAATAAGGTGTGACAATTTTCATTACACAATCAACCCAACGGGTATAGAGTAGCCAATATTGAGGTAGATAACTGAAGTATAAAACAACATCCTATTAATCTATAAAATATCTAGATTAGGGACGGGTGTCGCTATACTTCCAAAATGAATCTTCAAAAGAATCCCTCACGACCCCAAGGTCGCTCCCTCAGTCCCGACGAGCCCCACTGCTAAGATAACCTGCCAACATGACAACCAAGAGCAAGCGTTAGGCTAACGCCTAGTGAGAACAAGCCAAATAAAAGAGAGTACTAAACCCAATTGGTGCCACGCGGTAGTATAGCCATGAGCTAAGTCAAGAAATCCAATAAACCATTAGTGATTAAACATGGTATAAGTAATACCCACATATCACATAACGAGCTCAACCCCTCTAGATCTGTTGCTCAAAACATTCAAGTCAACCCCTCTGGATCTATCCTTGAGAGTTCCCAAAACAGGGGGAACTCAAGCACATAATGGGATTTCACCTTACTGCACCATGAGACGCTGCCCGACCATATAGGCCCACACCTTACTTATCATGGCAACCCGATGCCTATCCCGTGCTAAAACGTGAACCAAATGCCCAAAACAGGGGACATAGGAACACAGTGCCTATGGATCCATTGCACTAAGACTCAAAGCCAAAGCATGCCATTTCAGAGCACACTCATATTAAATCAGATATACAGGCAATTCATATGAACAACGGTTCAATTTTATAAATTGTGATTCTTGAAAATGTGAGATCTTTAGAAGGCATTTCTCAACAAAATCAGTTACTTTGAAACCAGGTTTTCCACATTTAAATAATACATTTATCACATAACATTCGTAATACAGACCGATTTAGCTTAAGGACTCACCTCAGATTTCTTCCTGATTATAGCCTGCTTCAGACGATTGCTACCTATGACAACACCGATAATCGGTAAGCCAAAATAAAGACAACTTAATGACTTAAGACTCAGGAATTAGAACACAACATACTGCCAAAGCACTGATCCGGTCGAGTACCCCATACCGGTCGAACAGCCAACCCCGGTCGAAGGTCACACCGGTCGAAACCCTGACCTCGGTCGAACCCAACCTTCGGTCGAACATGACCTTCGGTCGAACATGACCTCGGTCGAACATGACCTTCGGTCGAACATGACCTTCGGTCGAACATGTGTCCGGGCAAAGGACACATCGGTCGAACGACCAATCGGTCGAACGGCCAACCGGTCGAAGGACCATCGGTCAAATGACCATCGTCTTGTTTCATCAAGAACACCATAAACAGATCGATGCAGAACCCAGATCCAAAATGAGAAATACTCAGATCTCACAATGGAACGGTTTAAAACCTTCACAACAAGATTATATGCGGCTAAAAGCATTCAGATCAAAGTATTAGGCTAGATTCGTACCTTGATTTGGAGAAAACCCGAAGAACCACTTCACTGCTTCTTTTCTCTCTCTCTCTGATTATCAAGAACAGATATTTGTGATATTTTTAAAATATCTAAAATCTGATTTCTATTTATATAACCCAAGTTACATTTTACCCCCTTGAACTTTGGGTAATAGTCAACTTTTCACCCAACCCCAAAATAGCGGGTGTTACAATCCTCCCCAACTTGGAGAAGATTTCGTCCTCGAAATCTCGGCTATGGGAAGAGGTGAGGATACCTCCGCCTCAAGTCCTCTTCCGCTTCCCAAGTCACATTGGCACCTCGATGGTGCTTCCACTGAACCTTGATCATTGTGACTTCCCGGTGACGAAGCTTCTTCGTCTTCCTTTCCAAAATCGCCTCAGGTTCTTCAACGCAACGATTCCCTTCATCTACTCTGATCTCGGAGAGTGGAATGACACTCTCCTCCTTTGCTAGACACTTCCGTAGATAGCACACGTGAAACGTGTTATGAATTCCCTTCATTTCTGGAGGAAGTTCCAGCTGATAAGCTTGGAGTCCTACCTGTTTAGTCACAGTGAACGGTCCAAGGAAACGGGGGCTCAACTTCCCACGCTTCCCAAATCTAATAATTCCCTTCCAAGGGGACACCTTTAACATAACTCGATCTCCCACTTGGAATTCCATTGGCCGTCTTTTCTTATCGGCGTAGCTTTTCTGGCGATCTTGGGCCGCCTTCAAACGTTCGCGGATGCCTTTGACCTTGTCCGCCGTTTCTTGTACAACTTCCGGTCCGGCGAACTGCTTTTCTCCCGCCTCGAGCCAACATACGGGAGTTCGACACTTGCGACCGTATAACGCTTCAAACGGTGCCATCCCTATACTTGAGTGGTAGCTATTATTGTATGCGAACTCTACCAAAGGCAGGTGCGCATCCCAACTACCCCCAAAGTCGATTACACACGATCTTAACATATCTTCTAGCGTCTGGATTGTCCTCTCGCTTTGTCCGTCGGTTTGAGGATGATAGGCTGTGCTCAACTTCACACGTGTACCTAATTCCTTTTGTAAGCCATCCCAAAAATGCGACGTGAACCGACTATCCCGATCAGAGACTATAGATAGCGGCACGCCGTGCCGGGATATTACTTCATCGATGTACAACTTCGCCAATTTATCCATTGGTAACGTCTCCCGCATGGCCAAGAAGTGAGCGCTTTTGGTCAAGCGGTCAACTATAACCCAGATGGCGTCGTGACCTTTCAAGGTCTTTGGTAGCTTTGTCACGAAATCCATCGTGATGTGTTCCCATTTCCACTCCGGAATTTCCAAGGATTGCAAACTGCCGTAGGGTTTTTGGTGCTCAGCCTTCACTTGCAAGCAAGTCACACACTGTTCCACATAGCGCGCCACGTCGAGCTTCATGACTGGCCACCAATAAAGCAATTTCAAATCTCTATACATTTTCGTGCTTCCCGGGTGAATGGAGTATTTTGACTTGTGGGCATCTTCGAGAAGAAGTTCTCTATTACCCCCAATCTTAGGCACCCAGACTCGCCCATTGAAAAGCTTCACCCCTCGACTATCTTCAGTCAACAAAAGATGTTGTTTCGCCATGACTTCTCCTTTGAGATTTTCCTCTAGCAGGGCTTCGGCTTGCGATTCCTTGATTCTATCAATAAGCGTTGAAGTTACTTCAATCCGTGCAAAGGTAGCACGAGAATTTCCTCCGCAGACCTTCCGACTCAAGGCGTCGGCAACCACGTTTGCCTTACCCGGATGGTAGAGCAACTCGCAGTCATAATCCTTCAACAACTCCAACCATCTTCGCTGCCTCATGTTTAGCTCTTTCTGATTAAAGATATGCTTCAGACTCTTGTGATCCGTATAAAGAGTGCACTTCGTACCGTAAAGGTAGTGCCGCCACAACTTCAGTGCAAATACCACAGCTGCCAATTCCAAGTCATGAGTAGGGTAGTTGACTTCATGCACTTTAAGTTGTCTTGATGCGTAAGCGATCACCTTCCCTCTTTGCATCAGGACACAACCCAAACCCATCTTCGACGCATCGCTGTACACCACAAAATCTTCCGTCCCGTCTGGTAAGGATAGGATAGGAGCTTCACAAAGCTTCTTCTGTAAGGTGCGGAACGCCTCTTCTTGCTTCTCGGTCCACACAAATTTCACGTTCTTCCGGGTCAAGATAGTCAACGACGAGGCTATCTTCGAGAAATCTTGAATGAATCTCCGGTAGTATCCTGCCAAACCTAGGAAGCTTCGGATTTCAGATGGATTATTGGGAGGTTCCCAATTCGTCATTGTCTCGATCTTTGCGGGATCCACTTTGACTCCTTCCTTTGAAACTATATGTCCCAAAAATTGAACTTCTGGAAGCCAAAAGTCGCACTTTGAAAACTTTGCGTAGAGTCTTTCTCGCCTTAACACCTCTAACACTTCACGGAGATGTTGCTCATGCTCTTCTTCATTCTTGGAGTAAACTAAGATGTCGTCGATGAATACAATTATCGACTTGTCGAGGAACGATCGACACACTCGGTTCATCAAGTCCATAAATATCGCCGGTGCGTTGGTTAAGCCGAATGGCATCACCAGAGACTCGTAGTGCCCATAGCGAGTTCTAAATGCCGTCTTCGGAATGTCGCTCTTCGCTACCTTCACTTGGTGATACCCCGATCGAAGATCAATCTTTGAGAAGCAACCCGCTCCTTGAAGCTGATCGAACAGGTCGTCGATTCTTGGAAGTGGATACTTGTTCTTCACCGTCACTTTGTTCAGTTCCCTGTAGTCGATACACATTCTCAATGCACCGTCCTTTTTCTTGACAAATAGAACCGGAGCTCCCCACGGTGACGAGCTCGGTCTGATGAAACCTTTCTCGAGAAGGTCTCGAAGTTGAACCACCATCTCTTGCATTTCGGTAGGAGCCAAACGATAAGGAGCTCGAGCAATCGGAGCCGCTCCAGGAATGAGGTCAATACGAAAGTCCACAACACGATCGGGCGGCAACCCGGGCAAGTCCTCTGGAAACACATCGGGAAACTCGCGCACCACCCTAACATCATCCAATTTCCGTTGGTCGAGTTTGGTATCGATGGCATACGCTAAGAAAGATACGTATCCTTTCGCCAAACACTTCCTAGCTTTGATTACTGAAATAATCGCCACATCGCTTTTCCTTCCTTCGCCGTAGATTATAGTCACTTCTCCGCTTGCCACAGGTAAACGGATCATTTTCTTGGAACATACAATTAAAATACAATAATAACAATAAACACGCAAATGAATCATCACCAATTAACATTGGTTTGAAGAAACCTACTTCAACAACTACATAATGCAAAATAATTAATCCACCATTGACACCATGGAAAATTACTTGAATTCTCAACCCTATATCCTTCGTATCTACGAAAAAAGGTAAGAAAGAGCAAAGATAATATTTGGCATTCCAAAATTAAGAAGAGATAAAAAGTTAATAATTTTCTCATGTAAACAGTGATTTGGAATAAATAAAGTTGGTTAACTTGTGCTATTTTATCGAAATTCAAATGTTTAGGGGAACGGAGCAACCATTAATTATCTCAAGAAAGTTAGCCGTCCATAAATGATGGCCTTTTACGAGAAACTTGTAAAATTGCAGAAAATTTCTTGGATTGCTTTCACATAAAATCGAAGCACAGTTGCCCGGCGATCGAGAAAGCTTGTTAACAAAAGGCAAAGCACTTTAGTGTTGATCACTTCCAATAATTACAAAGTGCATATCGACAAGATAAGTTTTCTTAAAAATTTCCTCCATTATAGATTGAAAGAACTCAGGATGAATTAAGACCAAATATGAATTGAACATTGCTGGGCTACTATTTCATACAATTTCAGCCACATCATGACTTGATTTTAGAGAAGTGGCTTCATAGAAGAATCTCAAACGAAACATTGATTAGGGCAAGTTGGCACAATTGAACACTTGCTGTGTGCCAAAAAGTAATATCGTAAGTCTGTGATGAAAGGCGAAAACGAGATTCATATATATTAGGCATCTTTCATGTATGTTTGACAATGTCTACGCATCAACACTTTTGATCTTGACGGGCTTTAAAATGTTATTTGAAATAAGCTTTTATAACGTCATATGTGAAGTTTTATGTATTTTCTAATTAATTATAGTAGGAAGAAATTAAACTAAAATATGGACACATGAACTGCTTAATGAGCACTTCTATATAAAAAATATGGTCCATTGTTAACATATGATCGATAACATTTTTTTTAGATATTTTTTTCAAAATATCCTTCCCATTCTTTGCATTGTTTACAAATCAGATACTATATTCATTTTATTTTTATAACAACAATCAATATATGGTGTCACTGTTAGAAAACAGACTGCTGTCGCTAATTAGTCGTTAATGTCCCTTACTGATGGAAAATGCTCATCAGAACTTATTTTCTCGATAAATTGTACCGACAAATACCGATGGAATTTTAACATTAGCGACAGAAATAGCCGTCGTAAATTAAATATTTCGAAAAATAAAATATTGGAATATAGATTATTGACAAAATAACTTTGGATTCCGAATGCTTATTTTTTGACAAATTATTGATATGTTGCTTTTCTGACGACTGAATTGGCGTCATTTATCGTCATATCCGCCGCAGATCAGGGACGGACCCAGAAATTTTTCCATACGGTGATACCATATAATACAGACAAAAAATAATTACAAAAAACACGATTTTTTATCGACGTATATTCATCTTTTTACCGACATTCAATATTGTCCGATGTGTTTTTAGTCTAATTCCACAATTTCGAGTGATTTTTAAAGTTGTTTGCTTGATTTCGAGGAATTTTTAAGTTTTTTTTATCGATTTAGAGAGATTTTTTAGATTTTTTTGGTTGATTTCGATAGTTTTTTTGGTTTTTTGGTTGATTATGAGGTACGGTTGCACCTTCTTGAAGTTTCTAAAATAATACGGTAGCAGCTTTCAAAACGACACAGTTGCACCTTTCACGAACCTAAATTTTTTTACCCTTCGTCGGAGAAATAATACGATGACACGTGCCACCGTATTCAACACCACAAATTTTCAACGTACCTTTTTCGGACGATGTACTGATGGATTTTGTCATCGGTTAGCTTTCCGTCAGAAATATGTAGGGATCCGTTAACGTTGGTTTTATGTTTGAAATTCGTTGGGTTAACTTGTTTTTCTAAAATATTTTTATTTTTTGCATTTCTTATACTCACCTCGTAATTAAATGCATTACATAATCTAATTTTAGTACATGAAATCAAATAATAAACAGAGTTACTCCCCCGATCCCTACGTCCCAAAATAAGTCATGTTCGTTATCAAAATCAAGTTTCTATAATCCGATTCTGCCTTTATTATGAGACGAGGAAAATTTCATTCTCTGTTATTATACGCGTCATCCAATTAATTAAAAAGTGTAATGATTACACACTCTCAAAAATATCTATTATTATCATTGTAGATATTTAATTTTGGGACAGCGAGATTATATTATAATTTTTTTGGGTAAAATTTGAATACATTTTATATATTTTTCTACATGGTGATAATTGACCAACTAAATCTTAAGATGCAAATCCATCTAAACACAATGAAAATAAGGGGATCATCACTAAATATTAAAGAATAATTAATGCTAACCGTTGAAACGTGCACATTGTAGTCACTAAATAAATATGAACAATGATTTGTAATTGCACACACATTAACCTTTTGATCTCAAGTACGATCAAAGATATTGACTATAACGGAATCATCAATGATTGTATTTTTCTGTACAATCCATCTTTAGTATCTTGTAGGCATTAAACTATTATTATATACTGCTGATAATAGAGATAAACGGAAAAGTATCAATTGCCTCCCTCCAATAAAGTGCATGTTCTATTGGCAACCTTATCAGACGTGTGAAATGTGATTCTTGATATGCATGCACTTTTTCTCCCAAAATGGTGGTGAAGTCATCTTCAATTATGCAACCACCATAAGAAAAGAGTGAGCAAATTGGTAGTCATGGATAATAATTACTTCGTACGTAAACCACTACCACCCCAATCAATCAAAGTAAGATAAGCTTACCAAAGCAGATCATGATTTGCTATTTTATAAATAAGGGCAATTGGATGGGTGGGTGACATATATATGCATCAAAAAGTGCCATTGTGTCAAAGGACACAAGCTAACCCTGAAAATGGGCGGCAATTAATTAATGACCAACCGTTGTTTGTTTACACTACAAAACAAAGAGGTTTCATCGTTGAATTTTTCTGCCAGTAATTTATAACGGATTTGAGGCGGATCACAAACGGATTGATCATTACCGACGGATTGTTCAACTAAAATCCGCCGGTAATCACCGGCCACACTTTCTCCGGTGATGGATGAGATCCACCGGGGATGGCTTTTTCCGGCGGATTACCAACGGATTTTTCTTCGGTGATGCATCTTTGTTTTTGTAGTGTTAAGGGCATGAGAGCCCTAATAAAATAACTTAAACGAGGCTCCAAATTGGGGTTAGATATGAAAGCTATCCTAGAATACATTGCATACAAATCGTCATTTGCATAAAAATGCCACTAGAATGTACTTTTTTTCTTCAGAATACAATTAGAAACAAAGAAATATGCGTACTCTATTAATGTTAGCAGTGAACCGACCCTCGAACATGTAGCTCAGTTGACAACGTGTTGGACGACTTACTCAAATATTAGTAGTGAATTCATGACATATAAGTTTAACACTCGTTTAAATACCAATTGTATCAAACACTTGGTAGATTAAAATATACGTTTTCTGTTACTTTTTTTAGAACGGTCAAAAAGATTGGGTGTTTTGAAAGTTACCTATTTGTAATCATTCTATCATGTTGGTAATTTTTGACTTTATTCTATAATTTTTTTTCATTTTTCTTATATTTTTATATATATGTTGGGATATTATATTGTTACAACCGGAAACAAAAAACACTGGTAGACAATATGTGTCCACAACATAGTCATATTTTGCAAAAGAAAAACCAATTATTCATCCACTCATCCTCAAACTCCCCTATATAAAGGGATCACTCTACCGTATCTTCTGCACCATTCATCAGGAACAATAAAAGATATAGGGAGAGAAAGGTAGCCTTCCTTTAAAGAATTAACACTTGTCTTGTGAAAGAGGAAGGAGAGATAGTAATCAATTGATTAGAAAGATGACTGGAAACATGGCTCATCTCACTCTTGCATTTGGTCTTCTTGGTATAAACTTTCTACATTGTGCTCTTCACTTGTTTTTTTGCTCTCCTCCCCTTGTATCTATATTGCATGCACAATTAATTATATAGCTAACATTTTGTTTTCTAAAAATTGCAGGGAATATTGTTTCGTTTATGGTATTTCTTGCACCTATGTAAGTCTCCTTATGATAGTTGTCATTTTATTTTATTCTTTTATCATAATGTATCTTTGTTTACCCCTTGGGCTAATAATTTCCTAACCTGCCCGACACAATTAATAAAAATGCAGACCTACGTTTTATAAAGTTTACAAAATGAAATCAACGGAGGGGTTTCAATCGGCACCTTATGTGGTGGGCTTATTCAGTGCCATGCTTTGGATATACTATGCATTGCTCAAGAGCAATGTCTTGCTCCTCATCACCATTAACTCAGTTGGTTGCTTCATCGAAACCTTATACATCTGTTTCTTTCTCATCTATGCACCAAAGAAGGCTAGGGTATGTACCAATCTTTATTTTACGATGAAATTGACGATCATGGTTATCAATAGAGTTAAATTAACAAAAAGAAAACTCGGTTATGCAGATGGAGAGTTTGAAGCTAATTGTGTTGCTAATAGTTGTTGGATTCGGATTGATTGTTGTCCTCACTCAATTCTTTGCAAGTGGAGTTACCCGTGGGGTCATAGTTGGATGGATTTGCCTTGTATTTTCTTTATGTGTTTTTGTAGCACCATTGGGAGTCCTGGTAAGTATGCATGCATAGAAAGGAAATATTAGTCTTGTGACACAAGAAAATGCTATATGCATATATATATATGACATGATTATATTTCTCTTAATATTCATCGACATCATTTTGCAGCGACAAGTGATTAAAACAAAAAGTGTGGAGTACATGCCAATTCTATTATCGGTAGCACTCACCCTTAGCGCTGTCATGTGGTTCTTTTATGGCCTACTTCTTGGTGACTTTAATATTGCGGTATGGCAAAAGAACATTCAACTTGTACATTTGCCTTTAAGAATAGTTATCTTTTATCTGATGATCATTTTTTTTATGATTTTGTTTACAGATTCCAAATGTACTTGGATTCACTTTTGGTATCATTCAAATGATACTATACTTTGTATACAAAAACAAGAAGCCCATCATCGATGAAAAGACTTTCAAATTTGAAGAGAAAGTCACTAAAATGGAGGAGCAAAGAATTCCAGAATTTAATGATACAAAAAGCATTGATCTGGTAAAGCTGAAAGGTATGATGCCTGTTGAGATTCTTCCGGGGGATGAAAAATATGCTCATAATGCTAATTATGTTGTTGTAGAGCCTCAGGCTCTCCAAAACACGCCAAATCACACCATTGAAGTTGGTGCTTGAAACCCTAAACAACTTGATTTTGATTTTGATTTTGATTTTGATTTTGATTTTGATTTTGATTTTGATTTTGATTTTGATTTTGATTTTTTATAAAACAATGAGGGTCACCTGTGAAGTTTCGCCTCTCATATATAGTGATCTTGACACGTTGTTTGATCTTCCAATTTTGAAGCTTATATTGTAATATGTACCCTTTCAATGTCATATTAACCTATTTATAAAACACGTCTTTTTATTGGACATTAGTTTCATAAGACATGCATTTTCCAAAAGATTAATATGACATTTTGTTTCAATAGTGTCCTTACAGGCTTATTAAGACGCTCAAAAGCGTCGTCTGAAATTTAATATAACACTTTTAAATATGACACACAATTAAGTTTTTGATCCTAAAAAGAATGTATGTTACAAATGGGTGTTAAGCTTAGATGTTATGGACTCCCTACTAATATTGATGTGGGTTTAATCTACTACAAACTTAGGGTTTACACGACATGAACAATTTATAATCATCATAATAAACTGTTTTATAAGACTTAGGGGGTGTTTGTTTTCAACTTAATGAGCTTAATGGGTGGTTAGCTTAATTGGTTAAGTTATATTGAGGTGTTTGATTTTAACTTAATACTACGATATTTACTTAACATGTTAAGTTGGCCCATTCTATCTTAATGCATTAAGTTAGAATTTTTCCAAAATTACCCTTGTCCTATAATTTTTTTCATTTTAACACTTATGTAGACATAAGGTTAAAATGGTAATTTTTTGTGTTCAGACTATTATTCAGGACAAAAATCAAACAACAACTTATCTTAATTTATTCAGATAAATTAATGTTTATATATAACTTAATAGATTCAGAGCTTAATAGATAAAAAATTAAAGAGCCCCTTAATTTATAAGACAAAAAAAAAGTTGTAAGACGTTTTGGGCGTCTTAACAAGTTTTTACGACACTTTAAATATAAAGTGTCGTATTAGTTATTTTATAGGACATTTCTCAAAAGTGTTCTATAATATGATTTTTTTTTTATAAAAATATCGTTAAAAAACTTATTACGACGGCTCTTTAAAAAATCCTATAAACTTATTACGACGCCTTTAAATAAGACATTTTACTGTTTGTCCTACAACATAAGTTTTATAAAGCGGTATATTAAGACGCTTAGAAATTTTCGACGTCCTATAAAACCAAATTTGTTGTAGTGATCTTGGAGGATCGGTCTTGATGTTCCTTAAAGTCCATGATTAGGAATGTAAGGTGTGTCTCGTTTAAATGGACATAACTTTTGCTACGGTGTCGGTTTCATGAAACCCACAATGCACTTAATCGAGGCTAAGAACAAGGAGCATGCTTTGGGTGGGACCCAAAGGCGGCTAGTGGATTTCCGAGGCCCAAAAAACATCGTTTTGGCAAGTTTTGAGACATTTTTTATGTTTTTTTTGTCAATTTTCTTATTTTCTTAATTTTGAGCTTTTTACGTTTTGGTTATCACCTTTGCGCTTTGTTACTTTTGAACTTCTACATATATGATGTAATTACGTATGATGCATTTGGATGGTCACGTTGATGAATAATATACATTTCGTCTCCATCTAAATTTCAGAGTTCTCTTGAATTCAAATTTGAAACCTTGCATATTCTTTGAATCAGCAAGTTTTTAAAAGAGATTATTCCTAAGTATTTGAATTCATAAAATCAACAAGATTAATCTTTAGGTTCGTTCATCCTATATATGTTACATCAAGTATTATTAATAAAGTACCCATATTTTCTTGTTTCTAGTTGTCTAATTATGAAATTGTCTTATATAACCAACTGTAGCTACTAATTGACCTCCATTTTTGGTGTACATATTCCCTTGACACAGTGGACCTCCAGGCTGATGCACACACACACACACACACACACACACACACACACACACACACACATATATATATATATATATATATATATATATATATATATATATATAGGGGTTGTTTTATTTGCAACCCTTAAAAAGGTTGCAAACTATGCAACCTCCATCTTAACCGTCGGATTCATGATCAGCGGTTATAATAGATAAGGGGCCCAATATTTTTAATTAAAAAAACAGAAAAATAAAAATAAAATAACCGTCGATCATTAATCCAACGGTTAAGATGTGGGTTGCAAAATATTCTTCCACTATATAAGTGATAAGGGTTCAAATATACTTCTCACACGATCCTTATATATATATATATATATATATAGTGTTTGGTTCATTTGAGAAATGGTAAATATATGAGAAATAGAGAAGTGATCTTAGTCATTCATATGGTCAAGATTGGATTTAATTGGTCAAAAGTTACGGCTTTGACTGGTGGTCAAAAATTACGGCTCTTCCAAAAATATAAGGGTATTTACGTAACTTTGACAAAAACACGCGCGTGTTCATATATATGAAGGCATGCAGTCATACATGAATGCATGCGTTCATATATGAATGTTCGTAATTTTAAATAAACACTGACTGCATGCCTTCATATATGAATGCATGCGTTCATATATGAATGCATGCAAAAAAAAAATAGTGACATTCATATATGAACGCCTGTTTTTTGCATGCGTTCATATATGAATGCATGCGTTCATATATGAATGCATGCGTTCATATATGAATGCATGCGTTCATATATGAATGCATGCAAAAAAAAAGAGTGACATTCATATATGAACGCCTGTTTTTTGCATGTCTTCATATATGAATGCATGCAAAAAAAAAAAGAGTGACATTCATATATGAACGTCTGTTTTTTGCATGCCTTCATATATGAATGCATGCGTTCATATATGAATGTTCATAATTTTTACATAAACACTGACTGCATGCCTTCATATATGAATGCATGCGTTCATATATGAATGCATGCAAAAAAAAAGAGTGACATTCATATATGAACGCCTGTTTTTTGTATGCCTTCATATATGAATGCATGCGTTCATATATTAGTACGTACAAAAAAAAATAGTGACATTCTACTAACATTCATATATGAACGTCTACTAACATTCATATATGAACTTCTGTTTTTTGCATGCATTCATATATGAACACATACGGCTAAAAAAAAGAAAAAAAAAGTGATATTCATATCTGAACGTTTGGATAATTTACAAAAATACCCTTCGAATAATAAACAATGTGAGGAACACGGGAGTGGACCATGGGAGCAATTATCCCCTAATTATCGGTCAAAGCCGCCGATCTTGACCGAATTAATGGTTTAAGATCACTTCTCTATTTCTCATATATTTAGTGTTTCTCAAATGAACCTTTCCCTATATATATATATATCCCTATTACTTATAATCTTAGACCCACCCATGAATAGCGCTTTATAAGGGAATTGATCCAATGCATCTTGGTGCGTTTTATCTTAGTGCATCTTTTCCTAACGTACGTGCATCCAACGGTTGATAACCATTTTTTTTTATTTTATGCTTCTCACGTTAACTCAACTTCTCACCCGAATCCACCATTCAATTGCCCTTATATCTTTATGATCACTCCTACGTTCATGATAGCAATATGCATGCTTTGATAAATAAAAATAAGTTGTATTGACATGGAGCTCAATGGTTGCTCGTTGGAGGCTCGATTAGCTTATATTCGAAAATTTGTGATGGCATTTTTTGAGCATCAAAATTCAATATGACATTAAATGAGAGTCGGTGTCGATCCATATGGGATTGTGATTCATAAAGTAAATTTCATAGACGACGTTATTAAGCCTACATGAAAGACTCCTTAAACAAACTTCGCTATTGCCTTTTATTGCAGTATTACTTTTTGCCACGAACACAAGTGTTTTGTGCCCACTCACTGTAATAAACGTTCTTTTGGCATTCTTCAATAAAGCCACTTGTTTAAGATCATGTTATGACGTGCGTGAAAATTTATGATGTGTATATTATCGATCGATAGTAGCCCAAAAAGTTCGATGGAGGAAAACTTTTGAGAAACCCTATCTTGTCGTTATGGATCACTTTGCAATTAATGGAAGTGATCAAGACAAAAGTGCTTTACCTATGTAACAAGCCTTCAATTCTCTGTCACGCAATTGTGCTTCCATTTTACGGGTAAGCAATTGTAACAAGCCCTTTCGTCACACAATTCCTTGTCGTCCCTGCCTATTGAGCATTAAGTTCCACAACAATGAATTGCGCAAGGCACCCAAACCAGTAGCAATAGTCATATATGCTTCTTATTGCTATGCTTGGTTTACACGTTGACACGACTTTTTAAAGATATCTTTTGAATCGTTTTTTGATGAGACGAACAATTGCTACTAACCTACAACCATGAACTCATTGAGCGTTAAACTGACTATTATTGTGTGACTTAGCAACATGTAAGACTGAAAGCTATGTGTTGAACTATGTTGAAACAAGGTTGAAGTTGTGTCACATGCAGGGCCGTTCTTTGGGGTGTGCTGAGAGATGCTATCGCACAGGGCCTTCGATTGCCGGGGGCCTCAGAATATTTTTCGATTTTTTACTTGTACTTAAATTACTATATAATTTTATTGATACATTGTTTTAAATAAAGTTGCTCTAGCGCAGTGGTAAGAGCTTCAAGTCTCAGTGACTAATTTTAATTTTTCTCGGTGTTCGAATCTCCGCTCTCCAATCTTACTTTTTTTTTTTGTATTCAATTAGTTTTGTATTTTTGTTTTTGATTCACAAAAAATAGCTTTGTTTATTATATACCTTTTTTTGGAATGAATTAATTATATAAACTTTTTTTATTTCTAAAATTCATTTTTTAAGATGACTTAAATATATAATTTTTTTATTATAATAATTAAATTAATTATATGATTGTTTTTAATATGTTTCTATATAACTTATCTTCCAAATTTAGATCTAAAGTTTTTAATTCATATTTTATTTTTTAATTTTGTATAATGTTTTTAAAAATATTTTGAGATGATAAATTTATAAAATATTTTAATACGATAAATAATGTTGAAAATGTTTTTTTGGTTGTATCCAAAGATCACAAAAGAGGTAAATTTAATAATGTTGCTCTCTATTCAATCTGTGTTGTTTCACAAAACATGTCAATATTTGTATTCCATGATTTCGAATAAATTGTGTCAGCTATTGTCTGAAAATTGGAGAACTCAGTTGTTGTAAACTTGTATATATAGTATAATTCCCTGAAAGTTATGATACAATATATTCCAATTAAGTGTTTTAGGTCTAGATTATTCTAGTGGTGTCAAATGTTTTAAGACTTCTGTTATTATTAATTGTAAATCGTTAATGTTCTTGTTCAGAATTTATGATGTTGTTAGAATTATGTAACGACACTAAAAAAATAGGGTTGTGACGTACTAGTTAAGACCCTAGGAAATATTATGGTAGAATATCCGTGGAATATCCCATCTGCCCAGGGTTCGAATCCAGGCGTACACAACAATTGTGGTCACTGAGATTTAATCAGGGTTGATGTCTTACCGTCATTAATTTTTCAATGGATTAGTCTAGACATAGCCTAGGACACCCTTTCAAAAAAAATCTAGCAAATTGATAAACCTCTACAAGGTATAATGTTATAGATGCTTATGTCATGGTTTTAGATGACGAGATGAGTTTCCTTTAATTAGTTGGATGGTTTATAGGTGTAAAGTGAGTCGTAAAAACATTGTTGAGTGGAGCTTGTCTCCTTCATCGTGCCTCGGGTTGATGTAATTTTTTGTTGTTACTAGCCTCTGGCTAGCTTCTTTTCTCTAATAAGACTTGCCGTTTCCAAGAAAAAAGATGACGAGATGAGTTGCACTAAGGTGGGTTATGAAGTTAGAGCATCTCTAATAAATTCTTTAAAATTGGAAAAATGGAGATTTTGTGGATTTGTAGGCTACTATTTTTCTTTAGAGTAAACTCCAACTTTGGTCCCTGAGGTTTATTGATTTCTTTGAAAGAGGTCCCTATGGTTTCATAATTCAAGTTTACATCCTCAGGGTTTGGATTTTGCTCTGAAAATGGTCCCTGACCCCTAACGACGTCAAAATGGTCCGTTAGTGCCAGGGGCATTTTCGTCCAACCAGATTTGTGTCCCCCTTTTGCACTTTTCTTTGTTTTTTCTTGTTTTTGTAAAAGCCATCAAATTTTAGGGTCAAACTCAAATTATATATACATAACATATGTATATATATATATACATATACATATACATACATATATACACACACACACACACATATATATATATATATATATATATATATTTTCATACATACATATATATATATATATATATACGAACACAGGGACGAGCCCTCTCCGGCCAAACTCCGGGATCCCCTATATCTTCATCGAGTTTTCTGTCCCTTGGAAAATGCATCAAGTTTTCTGTCCCTGTGGTGATATAATTTGCACCAAGTTAGAAATTTCTTCTTGTTTTCAGATTCAATTTGCTTTGTTTTTCTTTTAATCATCATATTCATATCTTCATCTTCTCCATCAATCATCTTCATCTTCAATCAAGATAAAAAAAACCTAGAAACCTAAGTCAACAAACCTAAATTAAACAAACCTG
Organism: Arctium lappa; assembly: GCA_023525745.1. Taxonomy (NCBI): domain Eukaryota; kingdom Viridiplantae; phylum Streptophyta; class Magnoliopsida; order Asterales; family Asteraceae; genus Arctium; species Arctium lappa. The sequence continues at coordinate 147,312,139 of CM042048.1, forward strand.
GAAACCCCCTCCTCTTGTTCCTGTCAATTTCGAAAACGAGGATCCCTTCCCCCTGTTCATGTCGATTTCCAGAACCAGAAAAAGAACCCTCTCCCCTTGTTCCTGTCGATTTCCAGAACGAGAACCCTTTCCCTTTGTTCCCGTTGATTCACGAACCAAGAAGGTATATAAGGTTCGACCTTCATGTGCTTTCTGTTCTTGAATGAAGTGGCCAGATTATAATCTGATTGATGCTTAAACAAATCGATTTTTTTTTTGGGTTTGATGCAAAAATCAGTCCGCAAATGAGTTAGAGGTGGGTTTCCATACACATCAACCCCCAAAACGAGAGGAACAGAGAATGAAAACCAGATTTGAGGAGAGAGAGGAGGAAGGGGGATCCCGGAATTTGGTCGGAGAGGGTCGTCCCTGTGATTATATATATATATATATATTAGATTTTAGTACATAACAGGCCCTTGAAGTTTTTATGTTTTTGTAAAAATAAGGGAAACAAAAAAGAAGTGCAAAAAAAGGATAAAAATATGGTTGGACGAAAATGTCCTTGGCTCTAACGGACCATTTTGACGTCGTTAGGGGTCAGGGACCATTTTCAAAGCAAAATCCAAACCCTAGGGATGTAAACTTGAATTATGAAACCATAGGGACCTCTTTCAAAGAAATCAATAAAACCTCAGGGACCAAAGTTGGAGTTTACTCTTTTCTTTAATATATTTTCTAAAGCTCTATAAAATGAAGTAAGTATGAAGGAGATGATAAAAATTGTTAAATTTAAAAAACTCTTTAAAATTTAAATGTTTGAGCAATAGAATTTTTTTGTTTCCTCCAATAAGTTCAATGTATTATTATTTTACAAAAAAAATTATAATATAAACTTAATGTTTGAAGTTTTAAATATTTTAATTTCAGTTTTTTATTTTGAAAATAAATTTTTATATATAGATTTGAAAGACTTTTTAACCCTTCATTATTATGCCAAAACTTTTATAATAATTGCGTTTCGTTACATCTTCTTTTCCTTTTAATTTTATATCAAACTGATTTATTTAACTTTAATACTTTTTATCTTGTTACTTATAGTAAACAATTGTATAGAAAAGGTTTATTCAATAAAACTCATTTTAATATATAATTTTTATTCAAAAAATATATAATTGTAAATAATACAGTTTTGGTACCTCTTGTTTGTTTGTTTTTTTTTTTTGAGCAACGAAAATTTATTACCAAAAAGAGGCAAAAGCCTCAAAACCAAGAGCAACAAGCAGTACCAAAACAGAGGCAAGGCCTCAAAACCAAGAGCACCAAACAGCTCAAAACAAAAGAACACAACAGACAGCAACAACAATTGAGTACGACAGGCCAAAAATAAAAACCCAAACAAGTATAACTATGGAACTCCGTTTGCGAGAGGCAAACGGAGGACTCGACCCCGACAGACCCCCGAGAGGTCGAGGACACATCAGCACCCGAGAAGCTACAGAAAATCATCGTCCGCGACAGCAACAACAGAAGGTTGCAGTAAATCAGCGGCCTTGACTACAATAGACACGCCTATCCAACCCCTCCGACATAAAACACGCTCGTCCGCTTCTGGCAATAAACGCGTTATCTTGTTCCGGGGTTCGACAGCCAACTTACCAAGTCTACAGCCAATTCATCATCCCTCCTGGTGATCCAATCAAACGTCTTTATTTGAACCTCAAAAAATCTATCCGAAATCTCTCCTCTTGTTATATTAGTAATTTTATAAACTTTCACTTTTGATAAATGTACACTACAAGAAAAATCACAATTAGTGACAAAAAGATTTGGTCAATAACAACATAAAATTGGTCACTAAGGCCATTTAGGGGTTGCTTGGTTGGTTTTTCATTAAGTTCTGTATGGATAAAGTTGTCTGTATGGATTAATCTTGTTGTATAGATTTAGAAGGCTTTTATTTGAGAGAGTTTTTTTCATAGATGGAAGAAACGTGTTTTTTAATGAAAGGGACTGGTTTGGAAAAAACTTGGCATTTCTGCATAAAGTTTCCCCTTGAAATCTTACTGAATAAACCACTTTCTATATCATTAAGCCACTACCAAACAGTCATATATAGCTGACTGAATAAGCTGTGAGTCTCATTAAGCTCATTAAGCTGCAAACAAACAGGCCCTTAGTGACTAAAATTATGGTGGTCACTTTTCGTCACTAAAGGTCCGTCACTAATTTGCATTAGTGACTAAATACGAAAATGGTCACTAATTAGTGACAAAACTAGAGTGGTCACTATGTTAGTGACGACTAATCTTGTCACTAAATATCGTCACTAAACCAATAAAAGTCGTCACTAACTTGATTAATTAGTAACTAAGGTTAGTGACTACTACAAAGTAGGTCACTAGTTAGCGGCTCCGTTAGTTTTTGTTAACGATCATTAGAGACCAAATGTGTGGTCACCAGACATTAATGGTTGTTAGTGACCAAAAAAGTAGTCACTAATTAAAAAGATATGAAAAACAAATTGTCACTAATTTGTACTACAATTGTTATTGCAATAAAATAGCCCTACTAATTTTTAACAATGTAAATCTAAAATATTAATTCATTTGTATAACGTAAAATTCTTCAATCCAAACTAAAATAAACACTTATATATTATGTCAAACTTATGATTATTTATAACACTTAACATAACCACCAAATGAAAACAAAACAAAACACCCTTTACACGTTTGATATTGTATTTCATAACAACCAAAAGTAACGATATAGTTCCACTCCTAAAAGAAACACAACCAAGATACCATTTTCTTATTTAATTTTCAAGAAACATTTGATACCCAAATTGCTCCCATGTTGTACAAGAATCAAGTAGTTGGCCTGCTCAACTCCAAACCGTATCATCGTCATACACCGAAATCACTCCAAGTCCTTGCTTTTGGTCCAAAGAACCGACTCATCGAGCTTGTTTAGGGTTGTACTCCGTAAGCTAAACCTGAGGAACAAATTATAATAACTTTGCAGTTTAAATGATAATGCAAACTACTTCCCAATCAACATGATCAAATGCTCAGTTGTTAGGGGCAAACAGATTAGCAGGGTGACCTTAATAAGGCTTTATGCATGTATTATTTTACATATTTAGAGTACCAACTATAGGATCATTTTTAGCCCCCCACACACAAATATACATATACACATACATATAGGGGAAACCACAAAAAATGAAAAACTAAATAATAACCATTCATCTGAACGGTATGTACATGTACATACAAGTAATTTTGTATGGTATGCACATGTGCAAAACATGCATACGACCATAAAAACCAGGAAACGTCTTCAATTACTTGTATGGATTTGTGCATATCGTAGAGATGAATGGTTATCAGGGTGTTACTCATTTTCCCTTTTTTTGGGAGTTTTTCCCTTATATACACATGCGAGTATTAGACAATCATATCCTTTCAACATGGTTGTACATACCACATGTACGTTCAATGTGGTTGTATCATCACACCGGTACCAAAGAAATATATCTTGAACGTTTATAATCGTTAGAATATGTGAAACACTTGATGTTCTCTCTAAAAGAGCACCCTTATAGAAATAGGGGAGATCCCTATAATGTTGGATCCAATATGCTAATCACATGCTCGAATACCATGTTAGATTGTGTTAGAATATATGGAGCCCTGCCCTTATGGAGGGAGGATATCCAACACATATACATATAGATTAACAATAAGCATTAAACATGTTTTAGACAATATGAAAAATCTAAGAAAACAAGTTGCACCAATGGAGTGTTTTATGGCTTTTCCAGTGGCTTTGTTGACCAATGCAAAAGAGGGAAAACCATGTTCATCCTTTATCCTTGTGTTGTACTTCTCATCTTTAATCCAATATTGTTTCAAATTCAAGCAAATAGTCAACAAATTGGCTGGCTCAAAAAATGAAAAATGAAGAATCAAATCAAAGGTACCTGATGACGATCAGAGGGGTTAGAAGGGACACAAATCGCTTTTCCTCACGGATCGTCAGAGAGTAATCGCTTTTCGCCTTGCTGTAAATACCAATTGTTGGTTTATTGTCTGTATATCTTTCGGGTATTTTATGGTGATCAGTATCATAGGGTATTTTTTAGCCTACGATGGATAACTACCTGTTTGCACAGTTGACAAAATCTAACTCACCAAATAATATTCCAGCATATATATATATATATATATATATATTGTAGTTATTCAACCGATAATGGTTTGAGAAGAGCATAACTCGGAACGTCACAAAATTCCAACACCACAAATTCTGTTTAGAGAAACTAATGTAGACCAAATAAAGGGAATGAACCTCGTAGCAAGCCCAAAATAGCACGACAACACATGGCAGTGACGCGAGGTTGAGAAGACTTGTTGACTATGGAGGTGACTTCTTATCTGAAGTTACATACCATCACTGAATTAATGAAAATCTTATTGCACTGTCAGGGGTACAATGTTTAATTTTTGCAGGTTTTCCTAGCAATAATTGTTCTCTAATTGCATATACCACATATCAACTTATAACACAATTTTGTTTTTGATTGCTAAATAGAATTGTGTGTAGTCAAAGTTTAACAAATGCTTCAAGGAACAACTTATTAATTTCAATGCAAAGTTCTCTAATTGCATATACCATATATCGATGTTTGCAACATAAATGATATGTTCTTACTTCTCGGACGGTCACGCCGAAAAGCTCCAAGGATGTCAACCTTACACCACTACCGTGTGGGGTTATTGATCTGCAACTTATGGAATTGGAGAACCGTTTTAGTGAGACTAGCACTTAGTTGCTTCTTTGCATGGCATGTCTCGATCCGAGCAACTCTTTTTTTGATTTTGATAAAAGAAAATTGATGTGTCTTACCCATTTCTATCCAAATGATTATTCTGAGATGGAGATTATGATACTTGAAGATCAACTTGAAACCTATATTCTTGATATACGTACTTCATCAGATTTTTCAAATCTAAAAAGAATTGGTGATCTTGCACGGAAAATGGTTGAAACAAAAAGAGATAAGGTGTTCCCGTTGGTTTACTTGTTTATAAAGTTGGCATTGACATTACCGGTTGCAACTGCAACGGTTGAGAGGTCATTTTCTGCTATGCATATTGTAAAAAAAGGTTGCACAATAGAATGGGAGATCAATGGATGAACGATAACTTGGTAGCGTATATTGAAAAAGATGTGTCTGCGGACGTTGAGAATGAAGATATCATTAATATGTTTCAGAAAATGAAAACCCATCGGGGTCATTGTTGAATCGGTAAGGTTAGTGCACCACTTTTTGTTATATATACATGTGTTTTTTGACTGAACGTTGCTATCAATATAATACTCTTTTATATTTATTTTTCTTTTTTATTAATGAGGATCACTTTTAACAAAATTCCTAGCTCTGCCCTTGGGTTTGAATCCAGTTTGTATCACTTTCTTAGTTTTTATCTATTAATTTCAGATTTATTCTGTTTCTGAAAAACTTAGCAATAAAAACTCGCACACATGACCATACATATGAAAAGCCAAGAACTAACTAACAAACCAATGATAACTTTATGAAAAATATTCATATATTTGTTTCTTATAGTTAAATGGTGTCACCACTTGAAAAAATTTCTAGGCCTGCATCTGATCTCGACAATTGACTAAGCTTCCGTTACAACAAATTAAAACTGGTTTAATAAGATGCCATGTTATATTAAAATGTATTAATAGATTGTTTAATATAACTTAAGTTAATATATGTTACAATAATTTGATAGAAGTTTTTTTGGGGTTCAAACAAGTTTTAAAAATAATTTGAAATAAAATGTCACTTATCTTTTTATATGACACTAAGGGGCTGTTAGTTTACCTCTTAATGGTTCCATTAATAGGCAACCTCTAGATCGCTAAGAGGTGAATCTTGTTTTGCAAAAAAAAAAATTTGTCTCTTAATGGTTCCAAAACCCTCTTAATAATTTTTTATCATGGACCTCCCTTAACCATTAAGCGCCCTAATTTCATTCTAAACAGTTACAAAACAACCCTATTTCACTTTGAACTATATCGTAAGTGTCTCTTAATCATTCTACACCAAACCATTCAGCAATTGTCAAACAACCCCTAAATACTTGAAAAAATGGCTTGTCAAAACAAGTATTTTATAAAAAGATGTTATTATAAGACGCTTTTTTAAAAATATCATATAAAAAAGCTAATATAACATTTTATTTCAATAATGTTCTAAAAATTTATTAGAATATCCAATTACCTTCTAAATAACATCATATTGTAACATCTTTGAACATCTTGTGTGTCTTGGACCATTTCCAACCAAACCACTAAAAATAAAACAATGAAAATGGTGGGTCCATTAAACATAAAAAAATCAACTCCAACCACAAACTAAAAAACACTAAAAACCAACTTTTGTTAAAGGAAAAACAAAATAGAACAACAATATACTGAGAGAATGAATCTGTAATTCTCATTAATCAAATGCTCTTTAAATAGGGATGAGTTACAAGTAGATAACAATAAGATATTTCAGTTCTAATCTAACTCTGATATACTTATCTCTATATCTATCTCTATCGTCATATCCTTTAGACGATGGCACACTTATCCTACAACACTCCCCCTTGTGCCGAGTTAAAGGAGTGGTGGTGCACAGTTGTTGCCTCGTTAAAACCTTACGCCAAAATAAAACCCAGTGGGAAAAAATAAAATATGACGAAGGAAAGAGTACAATGCACCAGTTTCCTTTGCAATACATAGACTTATCCTTCAGTCTAGTTTTCTCTTAGATTCGTACTTTAATCATGAGAGTTAGGAAAGCATGATTTGTATATAAACAGTTGCCTCACTAAAACCTTACACCAAGGAACAAAACCCAATGGGAAAAATAAAACCTTGGTTGAAGGAAAGAGCACAACATACCAATATCAAATATAGCAGACCCCCTCTTTTATCTACTACTCCCCCTTATTCGTGCATTAATCAAGAGAGTTTGGAAAGCATTTCCATTTACTTTCTACACGTTTCCCAATATATGGTTTTAGGTAATGACTTGGTAAAATGTCACATTCTTTTGACACCTTACTTGATTCACTTGAATCTAAAGGAGAGTCTTTTATTGCTGATTGTATAGAAACTTAAGCAGAATATGCTTTGTGTTATTACCCCTGATGTATCTTATGTGCATTTCTTCGATACATGATGCATTATTTCCATATATGCAAGTAGGATACTAGTTGAACCCAAAATTACTAACTCTTCTAATATATGTAATGATAATCCTTAATCATATACATTATTTTATTATCTCATGGAGAGTAATATTCTTGGATTAGTTCAAGGAGGTAATTACAAAGGATTGCTTAGTTTACTTCCAAGCAATCGACATGTTCCTTGTGGTAATTCTTTATTCAGTTTGGGAACATCATTTGTATGGGTCAGACAGATACCTAATATCAGCAAACACATACCAAGACATTATTTGGTGTTTTTCTATAAGAGTTAGCTAGTACTTTTGCTGCTTACATTCTAAGTAGGTATTGAAGTTCCATTATCAATCCCATTTTTCTTTCTATAGGGAAAGTATAAACCATGTCAATAGTTTCAAAAGATTAATTTAATATCATTCCAATGATTTTGCGTTGGCGCTGAGCTAAATCTAGCTAACAAGTTCACTGAGAAATACAATATATGGTCAAGTGTATTATGTTAAGTACGATAATGCGCATATTGTACTTAAATAGGGAATTCCAGCTCCCAGCATCTTTCGTCATCATCCTTTAGATGAAATGGATCTTTCCTTATATCCGACACTTCGACCGATCATAGGAGTGCTAACCGGATGTGTTTTGTCCATATTAAATTGCCTGATTATTTTCTGGACATAATTAATATTTCACAAACTCGGTGTCCTGGCTCAAATATCTAGACAAAATCAAGTTTTCCCAAGATCTTTCCTCTCAAAATCAGATTTCAAGTAGCTTGTGATTCCTCTCATTTCATCAAGAGTGCCTATTATGTTCATAACATTGACATATAGAGCTACTTTGAAAATCTGGAACTTGTTTTCCATAATAAATAAGCAAGAGAATAGTTCATCGTTCTTATATATCCTTTCCCAATCAAGTATTCCATTAGGCGGGTATACCACATCCGCTTATATTGTTTTAATCTATAAAGTGGGCGTTTCAATTTATTGCAAACGCATTTTGTGGTTTAGAGTTGCTTGATTTTGGTAATGTAATATCATCAAGCACTTTTATATATCTCTAAATCTAGATCCCCGTAGAGATATGTGGTAACCACATTCATGAGTTGCATTTTCAGTCCTTCGGAAACTACTAGGCTAGTAAATTATACGGATGTCATAACATCCATCATGAGAGAGTAAGTCTCCTCGTGGTCAATCCAGGGCGTTGTGAGAAACCTTGCGCCAAAGGAGAGTCTCATACATTATGACTTAATTATTCTCATTACGCTTTAGGACAAATGATTTATCTATGTCTTACAGGCTTTACACTTGGTGGGTTAGCACTACCAAACCAAATACCTATTCATTTATCAAATAATATGATTCTTCTGAATTGCTTATTTAGGCCAGTTTGCTCTTTGTTGATATTTTCCAACTGAGCATGGTTCGATGTCAATGTGCTCTATCACCTCATAAACAATAATATATGCGAAATATATCATCAATAATTATATATGATTTGTCCATTGACTCATATGTGCTCTCATAGTTCATTTGAGATTAATATTCATCTCTAGAATCAATATTAACTTCGGAGCGTCCTCCAGTGATGATTCATAGACATAGTTTAATCAGAGACAATCTCGTGAGAGGTTGATGACAAATAGTTGTGCCTTACTCTTCTCTTCCTTTAGATGAGTATCTATCGAACCAAGTAGCCTCCCCCATTTCCGTTTGCGAGCTACGACCTCAACCACACCTCCACTATGTGTGATTGCAACGCACTTTCCAATGGCGTTGTGCCCCTGTTGGGGACTTTTTAACCTTGCAAGTATATTTGCAGCTCGTATAAGTGATCTTGTCACTTTTGGAATATTAAACGTATCAGGTATCAAGTCTGATTCGTTTGACTTCAATATTACGTTGTGAAGTTTTGGGGATCGAAATGAGACAGAGTGGGAATATTCAATGACACTTCCTGTCGTTCCCATGGAAAATCCTTTTTCGTATCTCCCCCTAACGACGGGAAGACTGTCTCATGAAAGTGACAACCCGCAAATCTAGCGGTAAAGAGATCACTAGTCAAATATTATAATTAGCGGATAATTGTTGGGGATTCATATCCAACATATACCAAATCGTCTTTAAGGACCCATTTTGATGCGCTGTGGGGGCGCAATTGGCACATATATCAAACATGAGTAAATGTAAAGTATTAGGCTTATATCTAGTTACCAACTAGTACGCATGAGCAAGTAGTGGGTCTAAAAACGAAAAAAATTTGCATATAATAATTGCATAACCCCAGGTAGATGTGGGTAAATTGGTGCGCATTACTAATACCCTAGATGTCATCATATCCTTTTGATGACAACTTCTATGAGACCATTTTATATATACACATGGGGTATAGGAAACTTTACATTGATCCTAATACATATGCAATTAACATCAAATCCTTATGATGTAAATTCTCCAGCATTCAAAGTCATGTAGACTTGATGAAATAATCAGGGTGGTGAGACCTTAAACGTATAGCTAGTGCTAGGAGTGCAGTATTTCATGTGGACAATAATACGACATGCGTTCATCGTGTCGAAAACAGAACCATAAAGTACTTTAATGGCCCGCATTCTGGATGTTTATGTCCATAAATATCACCTTGTATTCGTTGTAACAATGGAATATTTTTGTATTATGTCCTTAGCTTTAGGATAGTCTCAATCCTGTCTTGGCTAAGGAGTAGGTTATATACAAAAGTTTTAGGTATTCGAGAGGGCATATAGCAATGTTGTTTCTTATGCTACAGAAGTCAACAGTTGCAATTTTTCTCATTCTGCCTTTCACTCGAAAGAGAATGTGTCTATGTGTATTTTGCAATACACGGATCACTATGTCATAACCACGGTGTCCCACATGGTCATGCCAAAACATATATGTGTTATTGCCCCCAAAAGTTCTTTATTGGTGACAAAATATTTTCCGATGACCCAATAATCTACTAGTTTGACACATTAGTTTCCATGATATATGTTTACTTTCATATATTCATTAGAACTTATGTATATATGCTCATTTCCATTTCCATTTGATACGAATATCTTTACAAGGATGCTATTAATTTTGTACCAACAAGAGAGTGACAGTCCATCGTCTAAGTAATTTGGTTGGATGTATTATAAAACAAGTATTAGTCTATCTTTTTTCAAGGGTGTGATAGGTCAAAAAAAATCAATTCTCCTCGATACATTCCTACACGGAACGGAAAATATTGATTTTTTTTTGTATTTGTTTTGATGTATTTCTTTACATCTATAATGGTTACATATTCGATTTTACTTTAGCAAAGAAATTAATTTTTGGTACTTGAAATTAATTTCAAAGAAACATATGCATAATCAATATTAAATATTAAAACAAATATGTTATATTTTATTTTCAACGTGTTCCCTTTTTTTTATAGAAGCACTTTTTAGTGCATATCTTATTTGATTGTCCATTATCACCTGGGTAGTAGTTGTATCCTACTCCAGGTGTTGAAAAATCCTTCCTGACTCTTACCAATACCCTGACCCTTTCTAGGGTCTCGTCCACATGGTGCAGAAATGTCATATGTGTGAAATGGTTTTTAACTCACAATCATTTGGAGTTGTTTCCACCTCTAACACTTTCGTTATTGATATCGGGAATTTTCTTTATCCCGATATATGTGGTGTTATTCGAAAGAACCTTGTTGTGTCTCTCAACCACTTGTAGTAGGTTGATGAGTTTGTCTAAATGTTACATTCCAACTTATATTGGTTCATTAATATTTACTTATATATGAAATGTGGAAATGATATTAGGAATCATGTCATCTTCTGTGAGCTCCTTGCCACAGAGATTGAGACGCGTTTTGGATATAACATTTCTTTGTTGAAATCAGTTACCTTTTTGTAATCGAATAAGTGGGTTTCATTCCACTGTACGATTAGTTCGGGAAGTACATATTCATAAGTACTCCCGATTATCCCTTTTGGAACATCCCACATTTCTTTGGGGGTTTCTAGTAAAGGTATCCTATGAAACTTAGGATTCATATTTCGTCTCAAAACATGAGGGTATTTCTTTGTACCTTTTCAAGAGGTTGATTTTAGAATCAATGGGGAGTTGATGGACTTTATGTATTTTCTTGTACCTTTTCAAAAGGAGGTTTATGTACTCATTTATGATAATCATATTCTTTTGAGTTTATGACGTTGATTTTGGGATGAGTTGTTTCAACCATTTACATATATAAATAATAATATATGATTTTCTTTTTGATAAGGAAATGAATTTTGGTTATGAAATTTTATTATCATAACAATATTGGATTTTTGTATGCGTATATTTTATTGATAATACTTCATCAATATTTTAATTTGTGAAAAAGAAATCACTTAATCTATTGGATTTCCAGGTGGTAGGGAAATTATATGGATTTCTTAAATCCCTACAAACCTTAGAGTTGTTTACACCCGTTTGACAAAATCCAGTCGATATTTTGTGATTCATTTCATTTAAATATAACATTATTAATTATAAAGATTTGGCATGAGACCAAAATGACTATGAGTTTGGCATATGAAACCAATTTTAATATTTTAATACCTTAATAGTATTTTTAAAGCTTTTGGTAAAGACCAAAATATATGGGGTTAGAAGTGTAACTTCCAAAATTTAATTATATAGTCTAAAATTACGAGTAGGAACTCACAATCAAGATAAATGTTTGAATTTAACATTTTCATGTTATTTTTGGACCTTTTGGCAAAATAACAAAAGTTATGGGGGTTGGAAATGTAACTATCAAAGAGTAATTATAAGATTATTAATTATTTATAATTATGATATAAATCTAAATATTATATTTAAGGATAACAATCAAACATTAAATCCATACTTATCTCTTCTAAAAATAAAAGAAAAATCTATAACCAAATTAATAATAATAAATCCGGATAATAAAATAAAATGGTAAAATAGTTAAATAAATTAATCGTTAATTTAGGTAATAAATGATTATCATTAGTTATTGAATAATTTTTTTCGTTTGCTTTTATTTTAAAATCGTTTGCATTTATCATAACATAAAAAAAACAAGCACATGATAAACAATCACAACAATTGATAATATATGGTTAGTAATAAGATATATAGCAAAATTATATATACAATAATATCCATGTTAGTAATAAGATATTCACGAAACATAATTTTAACAATCAAAATCAAAGATTAATTAAAAGAATAAGCTACCTATAATAATGATATGTTTAAAACATTAATTAAACATATATATAAAAAATGAACAAGAAAAAAAACAAAGAAAGAAAAAAGTTTATAAACGATGGGATAATATAATGTAAATAATTATCCATTTAAAATATTATATGAACAAACAAAGCACAAGTAAATATATTATGTTTAGCATAATTAAAACTTTTTTAAAAGGATGGATAATGAAGTCGATTTTATTTTTTTGTTAAAAAAAATATGGATCCTCATCTTATCCTAATCGGTATTGAACTACGTTTTTTTAATAGAAAAGCTTTTGATTTTTAGGTCTATTACAACAGTAGTTCCAAAAACAGGTTTTAGGCATTATGAAATAAATTAAAAGAATGGTGCTTTTCAGTAGTTAATATGTGGGATTTTTTTTTTTTGAACAAACGATAAGTTTACAATAAATGGTTGAACTTCATATTGAATTGGAAAAAAATCTAGAAGCAAAGGTACAGTGGCATCTATTATAAAATAAGATTATATAATTATTTGATGTTGCAATGATTTTAAAAAAAAAAAACTATAGAGCATAAGATAACTAGAGAAGATACAAATATAGCACATAACTTTCACACAATAAGCATAAAATATGTAAGGCTTCATATATGTATATAGAGGTGAGGGTATGAAGATGCGTACTCATATTGAAGCAGTGTGATGCAAGTCTTGGCAACGTTGGCGAACAGAATAATCGTCGGATAACAACAGTAGTGGTTAATTTTCGAGCTTTACGTGCTGATAACGTGTTAAAGGAAAAACAAAATAGAACAACAATATACTGAGAGAATGAATCTGTAATTCTCATCAATCAAATGCCCTTTAAATAGGGATGGGTTACAAATAGATAACAATAAGATATTTCATTTCTAATCTAACTCTGATATACTTATCTCTATATCTATATCTATCGTCATATCCTTTAGACGATGGCACACTTATCCTACAACAACTTTAATATTATAATATTAAACATCTTAATATATTAAACTTTATTGGCCTCCAAATATATAGGCCAACATTTTTTACCTCCATTTTTTTAGTATTTTAGTGTTGGGTTGAAAATGAAAACACCTTCATTTTTGTGTTTTTAGTGTTGGGTTGGAGATGTCCTTATAAAACCGATTATTACTCATTAGTGACGAAAATTTTCATCGCTAATTAGTGACGGAATCTATTCCGTATGGATTAGTGACGGAATAGATTATGTCGTTAATCTGTCACTAATTAGCGACGGAATATATATATGTTTCTATTTAAAATATAATAAATAATAAAAATTCACGTGTCTGTCGCTAATCCGTCGCTAATAGTGACGGATTAGTGACGAAAATTTCCGTCGCTAATTAGTGACGGAACCCATTAATTTCTATTTAAAAAATAAAAATGAAAATTCACATGTCCGTCGCTAACCGTCAATATTTGCGACGGATTAGTGACGGATTCCACGTGACAGTCACTAATCTGTCGCTAATTAGTGGCGGATTAGCAACATAATTTTTTTTATTTTCTTTTATATTTTCATGTTTATGTGTTATATGTACGCATGTGTATGTATATGTGTTATATGTGTGTGTATGTATACATGTGTTGCTTGCTAAACCGATGGATCTATGTATATTGTAGTATATATGTTTATATGAATGTATAGATAATGTATGTGTTGTTTGCTAATCGCATATGATGTATATATGTGTTGTATATATATATATATATACTACAATATATAATGTGTTTAAAAGAATATAATGTGTTTGCTAATCGCATATGATGTATATGGGGTGGGTTCAAACGAGAACATAATGTGTTTAAAAGAATAAAGGGACAATTCTCAGCCAATCATTTTTTAAATTAATTCCAAAAATAATAGTTTCTAAAATTAAGAGTAAAAGGGCAATAAAGTCATATTACGTTATGGATAATTTAGGACAGTATTAACTTCCAAAAAAAGGGATTATTATATTTAATTCAAATAAAAAAAGAACTCTCTTCCTAATTTATCTCAACACGTCTCAATCACACCCCATTTTTTCTGAAAATAAATTCAAAATTCGTTTACCATGGTAAGCACAAGTGATTCGCTGCTATAATGAATTTAAATTTGGTTTATCATGTTAATCACAAGTGATCTGCTGCTATAAAATTCAAAATTCGTTTATCATGGTAATCATAAGTGATTCGCTGCTATAATGAATTCAAAATTGGTTTATCATGTTAATCACAAGTGATTTCGTACTAAATAACTTGGATATAATATTTGACACCAAAATCACATGTGATTTTGTTCTATATACTTAACACCAAATTAATAATTAACACTAAAATCATATATGATTTCGTACTAAATAACTTGGCTATAATACTTAACACCAAAATCATATGTGATTTTGTTTTAAATACTTAACACCAAATTTATACTTAACACCAAAATCATATATGATTTGTACTAAATAGGAAGAAAAGTTGATTAGTTCAAATACGAACTATACATAATTAATATACATTTTTATCACATAAACCTTGATCAAATCCCTCGTCTTATGAATCCGAAGATAGCACTACATTATATCTTCTCCTCGACCTTTTCGTATCAACAAGCACTTCATCATTTACATCCTCGATTATATCAGTTAATCCTTCATTCAAGAACTCTTTGGAATCCATAGACATTACTGTTTCATGTTTTTTCACAAGGGTTCTTCGTGTGCGTGCAACTGGGGAGCTTGAGCAACTAGGAAGCTCGTTAAATCGTGGTGCACCGAGATGCAAAATCATTTCCGTCCTGATCAGAGCAGTGTCTGCGTAGCATCTCGTCCTTTTTGGCCTCGATACTGTGTTTTCTTTTGATATCCATCATCGAATCAATGATGTTTTCCTCTTCTTCCTCAATTGTCTCCATCAAGCTAGCGTCTTTTGCTACCAAAAAAGTCGATTTGGCGATCTCCTTCTCGATCATTTCAGACAGCTTGGAAGCGTAACCAGTTGGGATCAATTGTGGTAGAACATGATTTAGGATTGAAGGGTGAAGATGATATGATTGAAGGGTTGAGTGAAATATGGAATGAGATAAATCGAGAATCCCATTAATTTAGGAATTGATTTTACTAATTTCTTAAAATAAAAATTACTAATGAAAAATGACATTTATACCCTTTTTTATTAAAATAAACAATTATTAATTTCTTAATTATGATTGGTCCAGAATTGTCCCTTTATTCCTTTAAATCGTTATCATTCTCGTATGAACCTCTCTCTCTCTCTCTCTCTCTCTCTCTCTCTCTCTATATATATATATATATATATATATATATATATATATATATATATGCATGTGTATATATTAATGTATAGATAGTGGGTGGGTGTTTATGTGTGTATGTATTGATATATATTGTACCTTAATAAGTCATAAATTGCCTTATTGGACTATAATAATGAATCTTAATGGGTTTAAAGGGTTTCATTGGGCGTTAATTGATCTATTGGGTTTTAAAGGGTTCTATTGGGCTTTAAAGGGGTTCATTGGGCCTTAATGGATCTATCGAGTTTTAAAGGGTTCTCTTAGGCTTTAAAGGGTTTTGAGCCCTAATGGATCTACCGGACTTTAAAAGGTTCTTATGAGCTTTAAAAGGTTTCGTTGTGCTTTAATGGATCTATCGGGTTTTAAAGGGTTCTCTTGGCTTTAAAATGTTTTATTGTGCCTTAATGGATCTATCGGGCTTTAAAGGGTTCTATTGGGCTTTACAAGGTTTTATTGGGCCTTCATGGATCTATTGGGCTTTAAAGAGTTTCATTGGGCCTTAATGGATCTATCGGCTTTAAAGGGTTCTATTGGGCTTTAAAGGGTTTCATTGGGCCTTTAAGGGTTCGATTGTGCTTTAAAGGGTTTCGTTGGGCCTTAATAGATCTATCGGGCATTAAAGGGTTTCATTGGGCTTTAAACCGTTCACCAAGGCTCAATACAATTCATTAAGAAAAGAAGAACTATCTTGAGGTAATAATCTTTTCTCCATTCTATTATTGTTCTAAAGCTTTTTGATGATTCTTACCGTTAGTTTTTATTGAAAAACTTGGGGAGTTTTAAACTTTTTTTATTTAGGTGTTTGTTAATTTGGTGAAACTTGGGAACTTTTTTTTGGGAAAGCAACATTCAGATGATGAAATTTGGAAATTTTGTGTATTAATTTAGTTTTAAATATTTTTTTATATAGGTGCTCTTATTTGGTGGATATCTTGGTGAATATGTGCCTCTAAAAAGCATCATTCAGATGGTGAAATTGAACTAATTTTCACTCAAAATTGCCACGGTGAAAAACTCCCTTTTGTTGGTTTGTACTTCTTGTGTATCAAGATCGAAAAAATGGAGTCTTGAATTTGTAAATTTGGGATATTTTGTTCAATTTTTTAGAATCTTTATATTCATTTGTTGGAATAATGGATTATTACCATGTAGAACTTGTGATTAAATCTTGTTTTCTGTCCAATTTAATGATGAGAAGCTAAAATGATTGTGAAATGCATTACAACATGTAGTTTTAAGGTTCTTTATTCATAATGAATGGAATCATGCATTTTTTTAAAAGGCAATTTAAAACAGCAACAAAACCAAAGTACAGAGGTTCCTGACCCAAGGAAGGACAAAACAGACCAAACCCACAGCACCAAAACAAGCCTCAGTTTGCCAGAGACAAACCAACACCCACCAACAAAATCAAAAAAAGAAGACAAACCCAAATTAACACTAAGAATTACACAATTTTCCTTCTCAAAACAGCATCAATACAGCCCCTGTTTGGCCAAACGAGCAGCCCCCCCTTAGCTTGGACAGAAGCCTATCAGACTAGCGAACATTCTCTGGAACTTGTGCGGATGTCTACAGTCGACTGATTGGACCAAACCATGATAAAAAAAACGAGACTGCAGACCTGTCACGGCAACAACGGGACGAACCTGGAGGAGCCCATTTGACCCACACCACGTTTACGAGAACAAGAAATGTAACATGCGACCCCAAGAAACGATAAGAAATTGCACCGAACGACCACTTTTCACACCACCGGAACAGTATCGACCATGTCATGTTTCTGGACATCTCTTCCGCGCCTGCCATCGAGTGTTCCTGTTTCTGGACAGCTCTTCCACACCTGCCATCGACCGAATGGAATCATGCATTAATGGTTAATTAGGATTTCTTTATCTTTTAGGATGTCGAAAGGTCGAGTCTTTTTGTAGGGGTAGGTCTTATGTTGCAAACCCATCAAAAGGTCGAGTCTTTTAGGGTGCTTGTGTAATGATATTACCTGTTTTTCGTTCATTTGTTTCTTTGACAAAAAATTTGATGGTGTCAATATGATGCAAATCACAATCTTGAGGATCATTTGTTCTTTGGGTTATTCATAGAAGTTCCTTTTCTGATTCTTGTAGCTTAGCTTAGGGTTATTGATAGAAGCTTTATTTCTATTTCATTTTATGGAATTGGAAGACCCACGAATCTGATTAAGGTAAGGTTTGGATGTATTTGTTGTAAAAATCTGAACCAAAAAATGAACCCAAACAGGAAGATTGATGTGTGGTGTTCGTGAAGCAAAACAGAGGATACTCAAGATATCTGAACTTTCATTATTTTATTTGTAATATACATAGTGCATATATATACACACAAAACCAAGCATTGCAACCCTTCATCCTAAAGGTTAACAGATGCAACGGTTCAAACATAACTAACTTCCAACATAACTAACTTTAACTAATAACTACCAAATAACTGTCTAGCTTATTAATTTAACACACCCCCTTAAGCTAGACCTGTCCAACTCCCAACTTATCTTTCATCCTTGAGAAATCACTGTTTTTTAATGCCTTAGTGAACGTATCAGCCACTTGTTCAGTAGTTTTGCAGAAAACAACTTCGACTTCTCCGAGTTTTACCAATTCACGTATAAAGTGGTACTTAATACGTATATGTTTACTTTTTCCATGGAAAACTGGATTTCGAGTTAGAGCGATTGCAGCCTTATCATCGCAATGAATTAAAGTAGGTTGTTCTTGAGGATGCAGTAGTTCCTTAAGTAGTCCTCTCATCCAGATCACTTGACAGCCTACTAACGAAATTGCCATATACTCAGCCTCCGCCGTAGATAGAGCAACGACTTTCTGCTTCTTCGACTGGCATGAAATAGCACCCGATCCAATGCTTAATACGTATCCAGTAGTACTCCTGCTGTCGTCGATATCCCCTCCATAATTTATATCACAGTACGCCATCAATCTTGAGTTATTGACTTTCTTATATGTAATGCCATGATCAATAGTTCCCTTGATGTATTTTAGGATATTTTTTCCAGCCTCCCAATGACATCGCTTAGGAGATTCCATGAACCTGCTTATCGAACTGACAGCAAACATTATTTCTGGTCTTGTAGCCGTTAAATACATTAGGCTACCTACAAGACTTCTGTATAATCTTGAATCCACTGCCGTATCTGATGAATCCTTGGTTAGTTTTAAACCAAATTCCATAGGTATAGAATTAGCTTTAGCATCTCCCATGTTGAATCTCTTTAAGATCTCTACTACATATTTCTTCTGTGATATTGTGATCTTGTCTTTGCCTTGTTTTACTTCTATACCCAAAAAGTAATGAAGATTCCCCAGATCTGTCATTTCGAATTCGGCCTTCATCGATTGCTTGAATTCCTTTATCAAGCTCTCACTATTTCCTGTAAAAATGAGATCATCGACATATAAACATACGAAGAGGAACTTACCTTTGAATTTCTTGATGAACAAGGTGTGCTCATAGGGACACTTCTTGAAGTCATGCTCCATGAAGTATTTGTCTATGCGACTATACTAAGCACGGGGTGCTTGTTAAGTCCGTATAACGCTTTCTTAAGACGACACACCTTCTTTTCTTCATTCTTTTTTATGAATCCAGTGGGTTGATCAATGTATACTTCCTCATTTAGATACCCATTCAAGAACGCCGATTTGACGTCCATTTGATGAATAGTCCAACTGTTCTGTGCAGCCAACGCAACAACCAAACGAATAGTCTCCAACCGTATAACGGGTGCAAAAACTTCATTGTAGTCTACCCCTTATTTCTGTTTATACCCTTTCACTACAAGACGGGCTTTATACTTCTCAACCTCGCCCTTTTCGTTTAGTTTGGTCTTATAGACCCATTTTACTCCAATTGATTTGTGTCCACTAGGTAGATCCACCAATTCCCAAGTGTCGTTTCTAAGTATAGAATCCATTTCTTGATTCATTGCCATCCTCCATTTGTTGCTTCGATTTGCTGTTTTAAAATCAATAGGATCTGCATCTGCATATAAAGCAAAGTCTACCAATTCATCATCACTAACCTGTTGTGTTCTTTCATAGAGTTCTTCTAGAGTACGATAACCACGTGGTGGTGAACTTGAATTTGATGTATTTGGTGAAGATGGTTCGTCTATATTTGAACTAGACGGTGTATTATCACTTTCATTTGCTTCGGTATCTATCTCCACAAGTTGAGGTTCCAACCTCTCTTCTTCTGGAGTTATAACAGCTTTTCCATTATCCTTGTTATTCCATTCCCATGTCTTTTCTTCAGCGAAGGTTACATCCCTGCTTATGACTACTCGATTTGCAATAGGATTAAACAGCTTATAGGCTTTTGAGGATTCACTGTAGCCTATAAAAATACACTTCTCAGATCTATCATCCAACTTACCACGATTAATTGATGGTATATGGGAATAAGCAACACATCCAAACACCCGTAGATGTGTTATACATGGCTTAGACCCACTCCAGGCTTCTTGCGGCGTCATCCCTTTCACACTTCGTGTTGCTGCACGATTGAGGATGTAAATGGCACTAGACACAGCTTCTGCCCAAAATGTGTTGGGTAATCCTTTATGCTTTAACATGCTTCTAGCAAGTTCCATAAAGGTCTTATTCTTTCTCTCGGCAACACCGTTCTGTTGTGGTGTGTGTCGATTAGTTCTCTGATGTTTAATTCCATTATCTCTTAAAAAAGTTTCAAACTGATGTGATGTAAACTCACCACCATTATCTGACCGTATACTCTTTATTTTAAAGCCACTTTGGTTCTCAACCAAAGACTTAAAAGTTCTAAAAATCTCAAATACTTGGGACTTCTCTTTTAAGAAATAGGCCCATGTTTTCCTGCTTAAATCATCTATAAATATTAATACATACCTGCTGCCTCCGATAGATATCGTCCTCATAGGTCCACAAACGTCAGTATGGGCCAATTCAAGTAAATTTGATGCACGCCATGCCTTATCCTTAGGAAATGGGCTTCTTGTATGCTTAGCGAGAACACATGCATCGCAGATCTCGTTCGAGTTCTCCAGGATAGGTAATCCACGAACCATATGAGCCTTACTCATATACATCAATGAGTTTAAACTCAAGTGTCCAAATCTTAAATGCCAAAGATTTGATTTGCTTGAATTTACCGTGCTAAAGGCTGATAAACCATCTTTATCGAACTTCAACGGAAACATTTTGTTGACCGTCATTTTAATCTTTCCAAAAATAGAACCAGTAGGATCTCTTATGATGCAAACTTTGTCTATAAAGTGTACATCATAATTCTTTTGTACTAATTGCCCAACACTCAACGGATTATGTTTAAGTGCTGGCACATAGTACACATCAGTGATCTTCCTTGATCCTTGATCGGTGTTCACAAGTATATCGCCTTTGCCTTTAACCACATGCTTTCGTTTGTCTCCAGTTCTTACTTCGCTGTTGTGCGATTCGTCCAAGGATAAAAAAATGTTCTTTATGCCAGTCATGTGATTACTACATGCACTGTCCACGTACCATGTTCCATTTTCTAAAGATGTTTGAACATCACTAGTCATGAACATGGTTTCGGAATCTTTAATATCCTTTGTTATAAAAGTAGATTCTTTATGGTCTTCAACTTTCCTTTGTCTACAGAACCTTTTGGTATGCCCATATCTTAGACAGTTGTAACATTGTATCTCAGATAGAGGCCTAAATTTTCCCTTTCCTTTGAAGGTTCTTTCTTGATTATCTTGACTTTGTTCATTGTTCGTGTCCTTCCCACGGCCCTTACCATAACCTTTGTACTTGTTTCCAAACTTCGTCTTACCGTATGAGTTTGAACTCGACACGACTTGGAACGCTTGGTCCGAAGAA
Organism: Arctium lappa; assembly: GCA_023525745.1. Lineage (NCBI taxonomy): Eukaryota > Viridiplantae > Streptophyta > Magnoliopsida > Asterales > Asteraceae > Arctium > Arctium lappa. Next base: position 147,333,851 of record CM042048.1, read on the forward strand.
AGTACCGGTGATTCGAATTGTTTTATACGCAGTTCATGGGACTGTAATGTCCCGAGAAGACTTTCCAGTGAAAGTTCTGTAAGATCTTTGGATTCCTCAATGGCTACAACTACGTATTCGAATTTTCGAGTGAGACTCCTTAAAATCTTTTCGATAACTCTAATATCTTCCAACTTTTCACCGTTTAGTCTCATCTGGTTTACGATCGCTATTAATCAATTGTAAAATTCTTCTATCGTATCGGCATCTTTCATTTTCAGGATGTCGAATTCACACCTGAGTGTTTGTAGACGAACTGTTTTTACACGATCTTCCCCTCTGTAGAATTTATACAGCGCATCCCAGGCTTCCTTCGATGAAACCGATGTAGAAATTCGTTTGAATATCGTATCATCTACAGTCTGGTATATGAAGAACAAAGCCTTCTTGTCTTTCTTTTTGTTTTCTCGTAAATCAGTGGCTTGTTGTGTCGTTAACCCTGCCTGATTTGCAGGCTCTACAATCCCATTCTCTACTACCCCCCATAAATCTTGTGATTCATACAAGACCTTCATTTGAATACTCCAATGATGGTAGTTTCTTCCATTTAGTTTAGGAAGACTGGGTTGTAAGGTGGTGTTGTTTTGTGTAGACATTCCAAAAAACGCTTTCAGATTTTCTATATTTAACAAGAACCTTAAACGAGGCTCTGATACCAATTTGTTGTAAAAATCTGAACCAAAAAATGAACCCAAACAGGAAGATTGTTGTGTGGTGTTCGTGAAGCAAAACAGAGGATACTCAAGATATCTGAACTTGCATTATTTTATTTGTAATATACATAGTGCATATATATACACACAAAACCAAGCATTGCAACCCTTCATCCTAAAGGTTAACAGATGCAACGGTTCAAACATAACTAACTTCCAACATAACTAACTTTAACTAATAACTACCAAATAACTGTCTAGCTTATTAATTTAACAGTATTTTGCTCGTATATGTTTTGAGGGATCATATACATTACTAGAAATTTAATTTGAAGTTATGAAGGTTTAGAATATATGTATCTATCATGATTTTATATCATCACAATGTTAATCATTCAATTGTCCTTTCTTGTTCTTTTTATAAAAAAATTGACATTATTTTATGTGTTAATGTTTTCTTCGTGAAAACATAGGTTTAAATGAGTGATGAGGATATCCGTTTTGGAGGCACGACTATATATCTTTGAGGAGACAATAGTTTGATTCGCCCCTTACATAGCTAGTTATTATTTGTATAGGATTTTGTTTTTTTTTCGAATAACATTTTAGAAAATTGAGGATGTAAATAAGAAAGTACTATTTACATATGTATTTGTACATGAAAATGAGTGAGTTTAATCAAAATTTGAACTTATGGCAAGTTTTGTATAATAATACATGAAATGTTAGTATTTTAATTTTTTTTTAGATCACCAAAAATTAGTGACGGATCAGTGACGGAAATCCGTCGCGAACTAATTCATCGCTAAAAACGTTCGTCGCTAATTCGGTCCGTCACTAAAAACGTCCCTCGTTGATCCATCGCTAATTCGGTCCGTTGCTAATCCATCGCTAAAAATATCCGTCGCTAATTCGATCCATCGCTGATAGTATCACCCACCACCTTTTCTACGACGGATTTTCAGTGACGAATTAGCAACGGAATTTTCCATCACTGAGAGGTTCAATTTTTGTAGTGACTCCCTTCGTCTCAAAATAAATGTCCACAATAAAAAAGATACACAGTTTTAAAATATATAATTATCATACTTTTTAATTAACAAAAAGACAATTTTACTCTTAAGTATGAAGAGATAAAATTTTCCACCTCATAACTAAGGGCCGAATGGAAAAGTAAAAATATACTTTGGAAAATATACACTTATTTTAAGATAAATTAAAATAGTGATGTACATTTATTTATAGAGAATATTTATTATAAAAAGTCTGTTTATTTTTATTGAAATAAAATATTAAACAAACCTATACAATAAACATAATTAGAGATTAATGATTGAATTAATAATTTGTCAGTCAATAGACGACAACAAAAGCTAAGGTGAACAAGTGGTTGAAAGGGTGGCAACCGGCAAAACATGTGCAAATGCCATGACCATGACCATGACCTCATATTTATCCAAAATCTCTTAATATTCTTCCATGTGTTTTTTCCACAGGTTAAAATATACCAAAATACAACTAATTAATGTTTAATTTTTATATTCAGCATTTATTTTGATACTAATAATTAGATTTTGTAACATGTAACTATTGATAATATGAATATGAATTTATCAAGTTATGTATATATATATATACTAGAAGCGTACTCGCGCAATGCAGCGAGATACATCACGATTTTAACATTTTCTTTTATTTTTTATTTTTTTGTCGATTTACAGTACGGTTTTGGATGGTTTTAAGAAAGTGATAACATTTTTTTTTATAAATTTGTTTAATTTAGGTTTAATAATATAATGTTTTATATATAAAAAAATAAGTATTTTGTTAGAATTAAATGATTATCTTATATATTTTAAATTAAGATGGTTATCCCGTTTTGATTATGTTTATCAGTTAGTTAATATTCTATATTTAAAATTTGATTTTTTAGGAAGTTGAAATGATGGGTGATTTTAAGGAGTTAAAATTGTTAGAGATAATTATTAAATAGTAGGAGATTTAGTTTTCTTTCTTTATTTAAGTTTTAAAAGAGTTTTTTATGTCATCTTTATAATATATAGTATAAATATAAATATAGATAGAATTAAATGATTATCTTGTATATTTTAAATTTCTTTATATTTAAATTAAGATGTTTATCACGTTTTGATTATGTTTATCAGTTAGTTAAATTATATATTTAAAATTTGGTTTTTTGGGAAGTTGAAATGATGAGTGATTTTAAAGAGTTAAAATTGTTAGAGATAATGATTAAAATGTTTTATATATAAAAAATAATATATTTTAAATTCTTTATATTTAAATTAAGATGTTTATCCCGTTTTGATTATGTTTATTAGTTAGTTAATATTCTATATTTAAAATTTGATTTTTTAGAAAGTTGAAATGATGAGTGATTTTAGGGGTTTAAAATTGTTAGAGATAATGATTAAATAGCAAGAGATTTAGTTTTCATTCTTTATTTAAGTTTTAAGTAATTAGCATTAAATAGCGGTACATTAAGCTTTAACAGTTGTTTTTAAGAGTTTTTTATGTCATCTTTATAATATAGTATATATATATATATATATATATATTATAATTCTTGATTACGTAAAAAATGTTATATCGAAAGCAACTGTTTTTATAATTACTTACGTTGACAACTCATTAATCAGGTAAAATGAGCATAAATTATAAAAAATTAAAGGTTTGTTATGTTACTTGAGAAAAAATATTCGTATAAAAACTAAGACAAGCTTCGTTATATTTTGATGCATAACAAATATTAGATGGGACCCCTCCATATCCTAAAATAAAACTCATTTTTTTACATTTCCATTATATTAACTATAAGCTTGCTTGTTTTTTGAGGTTATTGAAGTACCGTGACTTGATAAAGCATAAACTAGCTAATAAGCTAGTTTTTACAAGCTACTTCATATAGCGTTTTAATAAGCTCTAGGGTTTTTCCACTTGTTTCTAATTATGTTTTTTATATTTTATAAAAATGTCATAAACTCTCTTTTTTTAAGTAATTTTTACATTGTAATCTAGTTTATCAATTAGTTTTACTAAACATTGACTAGTTTATCAACTAAAAGCTATTTTTTCAGCTAAACTATTTTTTCAATTAATAGATTACTTGGTAGTTATTTTTTTACAGCATTGTAGTACTATTCAATCCTAAGACCATGTTATGGCTACAATTTGCAACAAATTATAGTTCAGGGGGAGAGAATCAATGTTCAGTTGTACTCCTTATTCATTGAGTTCTACCACTTGTCCACTTCAGGTCCCAATCTTTAGTATGTCCCTTAGTTAGTTGGGCATACCATTATACATTAGCCATGGGTGATATTGGTCCGATGTTTTAGACGAAACCTATCCAGGGATAATTTGTTAAAAAAAATGTTTACAAACGTACAAGATCATGTCAACATTAGGTTGGAATTCGCAATTACTTGATTCAAAAGACTAAAAAATATCGATTAACCAGATAATAGCATAGCAATGCGATGATCAAAGATTGATCCAAAAGAATGATCAATCTACTAAAACTGAGACATGAATGGGAAATTTTCCATAATTGAAAAGGCTTATAGCTGGTGAACTTCTTTTACAAGGAAAAAATAAACAACACCCCATCATGGATAAAAAATCGCATGTCTCTAACTTTTCCGTCCCAGTCATTTCCACCAATTTGATGAATATACATCATCCATTTAGGTAGCGTTTGATACGTAGACATGACTGAACAGAACATGACAAGAAGACAGGATAGGACTAGACTGGACAAGTGTCTTTCTGGTGTTTGGTATGACTAGGACTAGACAAGTTGACTCTAAAAGTTGTTTGATGATTTTATATATCATATAATAGTTATAAATAACACAAATAAAGTATATTTAAATAATTTAATTTACAAACATTTTTTATTTTTTACACAATTTTCATATTTATAAATAATAGGATGAAATTTTAATGAATAATCTGGAATAATCGATGGTAGTTCAAAAAAACTCAATTCATACAAAGGGAATACTATGTTTGATTCAATTTGGAAGATCTTTATGAATTGGCGGAGACATAGTTGCAGCGACAGTTAAAGGTAAAGGCGATGGGTGGCGGTGAATGACGGTGGCTGTAGAGAACGTAAAGATGGTGTACAATGGTGGTGGTGGAGGTAGTTGGGGCTGATGTGCCAGAGGTATAGGTAGTGATGGGCGGCAATGGGTGGTGGTGATCGATGGAGGTGGTCGACGATAGTAGTGGTGATGAACGGTGGTTGTGGAGGTAGTAGAAGAGGTTGTTGTAGTGGAGGAAGAGATGGAGGTGGCCGACGATGGTTGGCGGTGGCTATCGGTGGTCGCCGATGGTGGTGGTGGTGATGTTAGGTTTATATATCAAATGAGTGTAGATCAATAATTTTTTAGTTTTTGTCTTATTCTTGTCCCGTGTTGTTCTACCTATTTTGGTGGAACACGAAAAAACCCTTTTCGTCCTATCTTATCTCACATTGTCTTTGTCCCCTATCGCGTCAAATGTGGAACAGTAAATTTTTGTTTGTCTTATGTCATGCAAATTTTGTTATGCCATATCATATCCTGCCCCATAAACCAGCCTTATTAAATATAAATAATAATAACAATTAATAAATTTATATCAAATAAAATAACAAATAACTATACTACTATATAAAAATTCTAAAACGTTATTGTACAATCTTTTGTACAATAACATTTACCACCATTACAATGTTACATTTACCACTCTTACAATTACTTATTTAATTTACTTTATATCCCTTACTTTTTCATTTTTCATTTTACATCATTATCATATTAACACAAATAATCGTATATGAACAAAAATGCAATGAAAAAATACGTTTTTTTCTACAAATTATACCATTATAATCGTCTCGTCAATACCTTCAAAACGAGCCCAATATTAAATATTTTTTAATTTAACCATACTATTAAATATCATGAATATCTACGAATTAAATTGTTTTATATTCATACGTTTTTTTTCACCGTTAGCACATTAAAAATACATAATCGTAAAATATATTAAAAATACGTTTCATTCTTATTATAAATTACACCACTATAATCTTTACTATATTATAAAAATTCTAATACAGTTTTTTACAAACCTTTGAAATCCAAAATTTTCTCCCTCATGTTCCACTTTCTAATTCAATTAAATGTTACGTTTATCACCTTTACAATTAGTTATTTAATTTATTTTATATCTCTTGTTTTCTTATTTTCCATTTTATACCCTTATCATGTTAACATAAATAATCGTATACAAACAAGCCCAATATTGAATATTTTTTTATTTAACCATACTATTAAATATCATGAATATCTATAAATAAGATTGTTTTATATCCTTACACTTTATTTTATTTTCATCTTTAGCATATTAAAAATACGTAAACCAACTAAAATATATTAAAAACATGTTTCATCAATTCATTTTATTTTGAAAAAGTTACATTGTAACACACATAACAAATTATTAAAATAGTTCATATAAATCACCAACTAACGAATTCCATATAGCGAATTGGTATTTGTTATCCTTGATTTGATTATACTATAAGCATGAAATTATTGGAATTTACGCATATTTTCAACTGCCCTTTTTCATCAGATTGAGAAAATGTATGAAACAATTTCATCAGAATGAGAAAATACATGAAACAATTTTAATTTTTAAATAAAAAAACACAAATAAATGAAACAATTTCGTCAACAAAAAAATTATATAACACAATTTCATCAAATTAAACAATTTCATGAACCAATTTCATTAACTTAACCAATGAAATCGATGGTTTACACGGTTTGCAAAATTAGAGTGGTTTCCATTTAATCTCCCACACACACACACACACACATATATATATATATATATATATATATATAGTGGATAGGGGTGAGCAAAACCCGACCGACCCGATTAACCCGTCCGACCCGACACCCGAATAACCCGAAATTAGCTAAACCCGAAAATCCGACCCCGAACTTTTTACCGGATAAAACGGATCGGGTTGGGTATCCAAATCCCCACCCGACCCGACCCGAAAACCCAAATTTAATAAAAAAAATTAAAAAAACTATTTTATAAATATATATTACACTTCCTTTTTTTCTCATATGAAGATTACACACAGACAATACATATATATATACATATATACACACAGTAACATATTTACCCATAAATAATATATACACAACATCTACATATATATGTATAAGGGCAGATTCAAACGAGAAGGTAGTCAATTTGCGAGAATACGAGAAAGAATAAGAGCCACATAATTTATTAATTAAAAAATAGCATAAATAAATTATTATTTTTAAAATTAGGATAATTACAATTTGAATTGGATAAATGCTTAAAAATCTCATAATATCTTTTAAATTTATTTATTTTTTAATTTTAATAAATTCATAATTTTTTTTTATCAAATTCATATTATTATTTTCTAGATAAAATCATAATTTTCATCAAATATCACATTTGATATCCATAACTAATTCATTATTTATTTCACAATTTTTTTCTCAATTTTTTAGATTTACGTTTTGAATCATATGTGATTAACTTCATTTAACATGTGATATATTATTATGTATCACATATGAACCTACTAGGTGGATTTTTGCAAATATCACAAATGATAATATATGTCTGAATATAAATGACACATAATCACATGTGATAATATTTACATCACAAAAAGATCTATAAATAGAAGTATACATAATCACATATGATTAACTAAAATATATACAATTATCACATGTGATAATATTTACATCACAAAAAGATCTATAAATAGAAGTATACATAATCACATATGATTAACTAAAATATATACAATTATCACATGTAATAATATGATAAGTGATATGCATAAATATTTATATAATGATATTAGGTGTGATATTTGGTTAAAATTGTATATTTAGAAAAAAAAATAATAAATAATTGAAATTACAAAATAAATAAATCTAAAAGATATAATGAGAATTTTAAGGATTTATCTATAATATATTATAAAGATGGCATAAAAAAACTCTTAATTACAACTCACTAAGCTTTATGTACTATCATTTAAAGTTATCTACTTAAAATCTATTAAAAATAACTACTAAAGTCTAATGTACTACCTGTAAAGTTTTTAACCCTAATTAATATATTTCATTCTTATCCCCCAAAATTCTTATCTCTAATCCTCAAACCCTAAAATTATGAAATTTGAATTCTGATAAACATAATCAAAACAAGATAAACATATCAATTTAAATATAAAAAATTTAAAATATATATGATAATTAATGAATTTTAACAAACTACTTAATTTTTTTTATATAAAAAACATTATATTGTTAACCCTAAATTAAACAAACTTATATATAAAAAACCATTATCACTCAATAAAAATCATCCAAAATCGTACTGTAAATCAATAAAAAGCAAAAAATAAAAATAAACATTAAAATCGTGATGTATTAAGCATTATTTACTATTATTTAATTCTAATCTACTTAAAATCTCTTAAAAAACAATTAATGAAGCAATATATACTACTTTTAAATGCTTTTAACCCTAATTAATAAATTTTATCCTTATCCCCCAAAATTCTTATCTCTAATCCCCAAATCCTAAAATTATGAAATTTGAATTCTGATAAACATAATCAAAACAGGATAAACATCTCAATTTAAATATAAAAAATTTAAAATATATAAGATAATTAATGAATTTTAACAAACTACTTAATTTTTTTTTATATAAAAAACATTGTTAAGCCTAAATTAAACAAATTTATATATAAAAAACCCATTATCACTCAATAAAAACCATCCAAAATAGTACTGTAAATCAATAAAAAACAAAAAATAAAAATAAACATTAAAATCGTGATGTATCTCGCTACATTGCGCGAGTACGTTTCTAGTCCAATTTAAAATGATAATTATCCTATTTTCTAAAACTATTTTTTATTTTTTATTTATGGTTTTTTTAATTAATAAATTATGTGGCTCACATTTCTTCTCGCTTTCTCGCAAATTAGTCTGCTTCTCGCATGATCCTCCCTCTATATGTATATATATGTATATATATATACACACAGTAACATATTTACCCATATATAATATATACACAACATCTATATATATATATTCATGGCATGCCTATATATATTCAAAACATCTACATATATCTATATATATACAACATCTATATATATAATATATATACATGTAGATCCCAGATACAGTGCAATCAGCAATCAATAGTAATCAATGAAGAACAATTAATGATTGAATCACAACCTCTAGTCATATGATTGATATTTAATAAAGGTTTAGGTTTACAAAGAGAATTTTTGATAAGCAAATGTAAACCCTATTAACTAGAATTATGACGTCTAAAACTTCTAAAACCTCTCTAACCTAATACTAGGTTAACAAAACATATATATATGAGTCGACCTAGGCCTAATGGGCTTTAGGCTCATTAACAAACCAACTTTCAAACAATTACAATTCGACCCTTATAAATGCGTTATACAACTTTCAACGCACTAGGACTTTCAGTCCTAACAATCTCCCCCTAAAGTTGAATAAGGCATTTATCTTCTTGAAATCTTCAAGTTTGATCTTCTTTCCCTCTTGAATCTTTGAAGAACTTTGGTGTTGCATGTCTTCATGTCTTTCCAAGCTCCCCCTTGAATAAAGCTCTTGGTCTTCATAGTTTCAACTTTGTAACCAGATTCAATGTACAATAACTTCGACTGAACGCACTATTAAGCAGCTTTCAACTGTAGAAACTCAACACATCGGATCAGCACACAAGAAAGATAATGTGTGAGTTACGTGACATTACAAAGTGAAACTTCAGATTAAAAACAAAGAATATGTCTTTGAACCGCGAGTTGAATTGACTTTCAGCTTCAGAACTTGTTTCAATCAGCTCGTAGGAGGAACAACTTGTAACAGACACCACATGATAGGGATAGAAGAAATGTAATAAAATCTTTCTTGCTTAGCTGCAATCTTTGAATCTTAAGGCTTTTCAACCTCAGATAATAAAATTTGACTTTGAAATTGAACTTTGTAAATCTCTCCCCCTTTTTGATGATTGTGAACATCATGATCATCAAAACTTCTTCAATTTCAACACATTCTTTAATCTCCTCCTTTGTGATGAACTAACAATCTGTAACATCCTGATTTTTGAAAGCAATAATTTCTCACTTTTACCGAAACCGAGTCATTAATGAAAAATAAGATATTTGATTTTCGGCTTGAATATTTAATATTATGGTTTGGATGTATGAGGAATTCAATTACGAGTTCAACGGTTCTTTCCGTAACAAAAACGGAGCTATAACGGAGAAGTTATGAACAAAACGAGATTTGAACATTTGTGAAGAGGCTGAGTGTGCCACTGGGTGTGGCGCATGACCCATGCGCCCTCCCTTCACAAATAACGCACGACCCGTGTGCATGGTGCAGAGCCCTTATACGGGCATTAAATGACATTAACCCCAAATATCCTCATTTCTCATCTTTCTCATTTCTCTCATTCTCTCCAAACCCTTCCTCTCAACCTACCTCATCTAAACTCCTACCAAACACCAAATCATCACCAATTGTTGCTAGAGTGAGGATCTTCACCCAAGGTTTCGGTTTGGAAGCTTCATCACCAACCTCATCTTCATCTTCTCCACCCATCTTCCACCATTGTTGACATATTTTGAGGTTTTCCAATAAACCTACTTGTAAGTCATTCTAACCATTTCTAAACCATGGAATAAGTTTTCCAATAAACCTACTTGATGGTTTTCTAGTGTTTGATTTCTCTAATTTCGGTTTGGGTGATTTTGGGGAGTTTTGGGTCAAAATTAGAGTTTTGCCCAAAATAGAGATTTTGTTGATCAAGTGTTTGGGGATCATTGATTTATGGTGAAAAATGTATATTCATGGTTGAAACTTTGTGAATCTAGGTTTTGGAAGATTTGGTTTGAAGAACCAAGTTTCTTCAAAGAAAGATCTAAGTGGGTAAATACTAGATTTAGCTTAAATCTAGCAAGGTGGGTTTACTAAACTTTTGTTAAAACTGGATACACATCATATTTGCTTAATTGTTGTTATTATCACATATTGCTCAAAAATGGTCATCTTTACGGGTTTATGTATTTGATGGTATTTCCATGAGATTATGTGAGATACGTGTATATGAAGTATCATCCCATGATTTACTCTATGTTGTGTAATTATTTGGGGATTTACATTATGTGTGCCCACATGGGTATCTGACATGCTGAAGGAATATATGTTTGGTACAACATGATGATTTCCATTCGGAATACACTCTTGGTATTATTGTACCTACAACGTGGCTATGTGGATATTTAAGTCTTATGATGGACTCATGCTATTGGGAGAGTGATGTTGTACCTATGAGTGGTATTGAATTATATTTGGTTGAAATATACCTAAGGACCTCCTATAGGCATTATGTTGGACGAACCAAGTTAATGACACAAGGAGGATGTAGTCGGAGGCACCACCATGATGATATGTGCCTAGACCTCCGCCACTCGAATAAGGTGGAATTTTCGGGTGTGACGGGCCTTTGGGATGCGTCACTCGGATAAGGTGGAACTTCCGGAGGGCATCAAGGTACATCGACTCTGGGGTGGAATTGATTGGTGCTATGGGTCTCCCCCGTTGACTCCATACATGTTGAAAATTGGTTAACTGCTGATAAGAATTGTATATGTTCTACCATGCTAATTATTGTTCAACTCACTAGGCTTTTTGGCCTAACACTTGTTTGGTGTCAATGTGTATCTCAGGTTCTAGCGGCGGCGGTCTTAAGCAGGTTTAGTTGCTTTGGGGTGAGAGCTTGGGGACTTGCACATGGACGCGTTATACTTTTGGATATAGATCGTTTGTGTCTATAGATGACAACCCTTTTTGTAATATCTTCTCTAGACGTAGAAATTAGATTAGTTGGTTGTTGTTATTTGTCCGTTAAATTACAATTGTGATTAAACAGGTTGTTTGTATATTTCTCCTTTTTGGGATGCTCTTGCTATGGCAAACTTTCTACCACTTCTCCATTTATGGAAAGTTTTTGTTATCCCTATTTTTAGGGTGTTACAAGTTGGTATCAGAACTTTAGTTTAAGTGAACTAGGTATTGTTTAGCATATCTAGACTTAAGCTTTAGACTTTATGATTTCACTGTCCACTTGGGGTAGACATCCTAGGTGGGGAGAGCGTTAGGATTACGGAATTACTGTAATTGAAAGTTGTGATGATGGTGACAAGAATACTTGTGTATGGTTCGTTCATAATTTCACTTAGCTACTGCTATTATGAATGCATTGTTACGTGAGCATATTTGGTTTACTATTATTATGATAATTGATGAAAGTAGTAGTACGTATAATGAGTTCAACTCGTTAGTCTTTTCTCAACCTATTTCTTGTACGTGCATGGCAGATTCTTAATGGTAAACACTCGAAGTAGACTACCGGACATTCCAGAAGGACAACCAGAAGTGGAATCTGCAAACAGTACGACCCTCGGTGGGGGCAACCTCCGATGATATACCTATACCCAGAATCTTGGCAGGAGGGCCTGAGCACATTCCGCGCCAGAACCTCAACACCGATAACGCCATCTTGGAAGAAGTTACCATGGAGACCCGACTTCGGGATAGCATGATGTTGGCCATGAATGCGGCTTTGGCTCAACAACAGTTGGCCATGACTTCGGCCATGACCCAACAGCAAGAGTTTTTCATGAAACTTCTAGAGGATCGAGACATCAGTAACCGTCAACCCGAGACTATGGATGAAAATGTTATTGTGGGGTCGGGTGGACCGAATGTGGTGACGGTCGAAGAACCATCCGCTGAGGGAATCAGAACGAAGACTAAAGGGTGCACTTACAAGACGTCTCTAGGGTGTCACCCTAAGGAGTTTGCGGGTTCCGATAGCCCAATTGCTTGTATGTATTGGCTCAAAGAGATGGAGATGGCCTTTGAGGCAAGTGAGTGTGATCCCTCTCAACGAGTCAAGTTTGCTTCCCAACTACTTCGTGGAGAGGCTCTGATTTGGTGGAATCTCACTCGATCCGCCCTCATCCCGGAAGTTTTGGCTAAGTTAACTTGGCCGGTGTTCAAAGAAAATATTATGGACAAGTACTGCAGCGAGCGGTCGTTGGACAAGTTGGAACGGGAGTTTCGAGATTTGAAGAAAGGGAATATGTCGATCGTTGGCTACTCTAAGCTATTCTTGGAGAAGCTAAACTTGGTGGGACATTTGGTCCCCGACGAAAAGTCAAAGATGAAGGCTTATCATCAAGGGTTACCGGCCGAGATGCGAACGGCGGTAAGAAATGCTAAGTGTTCGACCTTGCAAGAAGTTATCGAGGATTCCTTACTCATTGAGGACGACATTAATGCCTAAAGGAGTGAGAAGAGGTTAGTTGGTGAGAAACGGAAGTGGGAAGCGCCATCTGGGCCCGTTCGTCAGTCGAGGCCCTTTGTTAGCGGAAAAGCAGGTGATCAACGTCGTGAGGATCGATGGTGCAACAAGTGCAAGTCAAGGCACTCGGGGCCATGCGCTACAAGAACTCACTTCGGTACAACAGGGTGTACCAAGTGTGGTAAGAAGGACCATTCGAATCGAGAATGTCCTATTCAGGGATCGGTATGTTATGGGTGCGGAGAACCGGGGCATATAAAGAGGAATTGCCCAAAGCTAGTAGGAGGAAATGGTGGAAATTCTATGGGTTCGACGGCTAGAGTCGAGCAACCACCAAGAGCACCGAGTCGAGCTTTTCGAATGACTACCGAGGAAGCCAAAGATACCGCCGATGTCGTTTCGGGTACGTTCCTAGTAAACTCCATGCCTTCTCGTGTCTTGTTTGATTCGGGTGCTACATGTTATTTTGTGTCGGATGCTTTCTGTAAACGATTCATCACTTCTATTAGTGTTCTTCCCGATGCGTTAGTAGTAGAAATAGCGAATGGGGATCAAATGATCGTTCGAGACTATTTTTGTGATTGCACTTTAGAGATTGATGGGTATTCTTTCGGAGTAGATTTATTACCTATGGCTATAGAAGGGTTTGAGGTAGTCATAGGAATGGATTGGTTAGTAAGGCATAAGGCGGACATCTTTTGCTCCAAGAAGATAATTCAAGTGCCATTGCCGGAAAATGAGGTGGCTACCATTTATGGAGAGAAAGGAAAAAGGAATAATCCTATTATCCCATCTCTTAAAGCTCGCAAGTTTCTAGCGAAGGGCTACCCTTCGTACTTGGCCTACGTTGTGGACGCAAAGAAAGAGAAGAAGTCGATGGAAGAGGTGGAAGTAGTGCAAGATTTTCCGGACGTCTTTCCGGAAGACTTACCTGGATTACCACCGGAGCGACAAGTGGAGTTTCAGATTGACCTCACACCGGGAGCGGCTCCGATAGCTCGTGCTCCATATCATTTGGCACCGACAGAAATGAAGGAGATGATGACGCAACTTCAAGAGTTGTTGGAGAAGGGCTTCATTCGACCAAGTTCGTCACCTTGGGGAGCATCGGTTTTGTTCGTGAAGAAGAAGGATGGATCTATGTCGATGTGTATCGATTATCGGGAGTTAAACAAGGTCACGGTGAAGAACAAGTATCCCTTACCTCGCATCGACGACCTTTTTGATCAAATTCAAGGTGCGGGATGTTTCTCGAAGATTGATCTTCGATCCGGTTATCATCAAGTGAGAGTGAAGAACGAAGATATTCTGAAGATGTAACACCCGCTATTTTGGGGTTGGGTGAAAAGTTGACTATTACCCAAAGTTCAAGGGGGTAAAATGTAACTTGGGTTATATAAATAGAAATCAGATTTTAGATATTTTAAAAATATCACAAATATATGTTCTTGATAATCAGAGAGAGAGAGAAAAGAAGCAGTGAAGTGGTTCTTCGGGTTTTCTCCAAATCAAGGTACGAATCTAGCCTAATACTTTGATCTGAATGCTTTTAGCCGCATATAATCTTGTTGTGAAGGTTTTAAACCGTTCCATTGTGAGATCTGAGTATTTCTCATTTTGGATCTGGGTTCTGCATCGATCTGTTTATGGTGTTCTTGATGAAACAAGACGATGGTCATTTGACCGATGGTCCTTCGACCGGTTGGCCGTTCGACCGATTGGTCGTTCGACCGATGTGTCCTTTGACCGGACATAGGTTTCGACCGATGTGTCCTTTGACCGGACATAGGTTTCGACCGATGTGTCCTTTGACCGGACATAGGTTTCGACCGATGTGTCCTTTGACCGGACCCTGTTCGACCGGACATCGGGTTCGACCGGACATCGGGTTCGACCGGGGTCGGGTTCGACCGGGGTTGGGGTTCGACCGAGGTCATGTTCGACCGAAGGTCATGTTCGACCGAAGGTCGGGTTCGACCGAGGTCAGGGTTTCGACCGGTGTGACCTTCGACCGGGGTTGGCTGTTCGACCGGTATGGGGTACTCGACCGGATCAGTGTTTTGGCAGTGTGTTGTGTTCTAATTCTTGAGTCTTAAGTCATTAAGTTGTCTTTATTTTGGCTTACCGATTATCGGTGTTGTCATAGGTAGCAAACGTCAGAAGCAGGATATAATCAGGAAGAAATCTGAGGTGAGTCCTTAAGCTAAATCGGTCTGTATTACGAATGCTATGTGATAAATGTATTATTTGAAATGTGGAAAATCTGGTTTCAAAGTGACGTATTATCGTTGGAAATTGCATTCTAAAGATCTCACATTTTCAAGAATCACGATTTATAGAATTGAACCGTTGTTCATATGAATTGTCTGTATAACTGATTTAATGTGGGTATGCTCGGAAATGACATGCTTTGGCTTTGAGTCTTAGTGCAATGGATCCATAGGCACTGTGTTCCTATGTCCCCTGTTTTGGGCATTTGGTTCACGTTTTAGCACGGGATAGGCATCGGGTTGCCATGATAAGTAAGGTGTGGGCCTATACGGTCGGGCAGCGTCTCATGGTGCAGTAAGGTGAAATCCCATTATGTGCTTGAGTTCCCCCTGTTTTGGGAACTCTCAAGGATAGATCCAGAGGGGTTGACTTGAATGTTTTGAGCAACAGATCTAGAGGGGTTGAGCTCGTTATGTGATATGTGGGTATTACTTATACCATGTTTAATCACTAATGGTTTATTGGATTTCTTGACTTAGCTCATGGCTATACTACCGCGTGGCACCAATTGGGTTTAGTACTCTCTTTTATTTGGCTTGTTCTCACTAGGCGTTAGCCTAACGCTTGCTCTTGGTTGTCATGTTGGCAGGTTATCTTAGCAGTGGGGCTCGTCGGGACTGAGGGAGCGACCTTGGGGTCGTGAGGGATTCTTTTGAAGATTCATTTTGGAAGTATAGCGACACCCGTCCCTAATCTAGATATTTTATAGATTAATAGGATGTTGTTTTATACTTCAGTTATCTACCTCAATATTGGCTACTTTATACCCGTTGGGTTGATTGTGTAATGAAAATTGTCACACCTTATTCCGCAACTTAGTCTATTGCCGAATTGTTTCTTCAAAATTTTATTTCCGCAGTTTCTAGGGTGTTACAAGTTGGTATCAGAGCCTTGGTTTAAGTGAACTAGGTATGACTGTAAGATGCCTAGACTTAAGCTGAGACTATTAAGTTACGACTCGTGAGATGGGGTAGATCTTGTAAGATAGGATGGTCTTAGGGTCAACGGAAAATTGCACAAGTTGAAAGTTGTAACGATAGTAATAAGCACTCTTGCGTATTATACGTTCATAATTTCACTTAGCTAACGTTATTATGAAAATGTCTTACGTGAGCATACTTAAATTACTGTTGTTATAACGATTGATAAGTGTAGAAGTACGTTCTCTGTGTTTTCCGTAATCCTTGTTCCGTTCTTTTGCATGATTGCGTTCAGCAGAACCATGGTTAATACCAGGAGTCATCCGGAAGGCCAGGAGGCCGATATACCTACGGCCGACCATCCGCTGGCGACCGTAGTGGGGGAAACTGTACGTGTGAGTAATGTGCTGGGAGGAGGACCCGAGCATATTCCTCGACGAAATTTGGAGGCTAATGAGCCTATTATAGAAGAAGTGACGGCCGAATCGAGAATGATGGATCGTATGATGTTGGCCATGAATAGGGCCATGGCGCAACAACAGGAAGTGTTCTTGAAACTCCTCGAGGACCGAGACACTAACAACCGTAGGCCCGAAACGGTTGGCGAGAATGTGATTGTTGCTGGATCCGGGGGTACCGGACCCGTAATTTCCCCCGTGGTGACTGCAACCCTAGGCGTCAATCGAACGACACGGACTTGCACGTTTAAGGCTTTTCTGGGTTGCCGACCACCAGAATTTAAAGGCTCGGACAATCCCTTAGATTGTATGGCTTGGGTTCGAGAGATGGAGCAAGCTTTTCGCTCAAGCGAATGTGGGGAAGAACAGAGGGTGATATTTGGTTCCCGAATGCTGCGGGGAATAGCTCTTACCTGGTGGGATGTGTACTCTGCTTCTCTGGAGCCAGCTATTCTAGACCAATTGTCTTGGTCTACCTTCAAGGAGAAACTGCTAGAAGAGTACTGTAACGAGCGGTCGTTGGACCAAATCAAGGATGAATTCCAGAATTTGAAGAAGGGAGGTATGTCTGTGAGGGAATACAGCCGTCTCTTCATGGACAAGCTAGGCTTTGTGGGACATCTGGTCCCGACAGAGAAAGATAAGATCAAGGCTTACATCAAGGGTCTCCCATCGGACATGATGTCGATGGTTCGTGTGACAAAGACCTCTACCCTTCGGGAGGCAATGGAAGAAGCTCAACTCATGGAGGATGCTTACAGTCTCGGCAGGGATCAAGGTGGTCGCCAAGTCGAGAAGAGAAAGTGGGAGGGAAGTTCAATGCCCTCAAAGAAACCCTTTTATGCCAACAACAACACTCAGCGAGGAGCTGACCATAGACGTGATGCTAGGTGGTGTTCCAAGTGCCGAAGCAAGCATTTCGGTCCTTGCAACTTTGTTCCCGGGACGTGCTACAAATGTGGGAAGACGGGTCACACGTTCCGAGATTTCCCTCTCAAGGGACAGGTATGTTTTGAGTGTAGGGAACCGGGGCACGTAAGGTCGGAATGCCCGAAGCTGAAGACCGGAGGATCTGGCGGGAAGAAGTTGGAAACTCCGCGGTCGACTGGAAGGGCTTTCCAGATGTCGTCCGAGGAAGCGAAAGCATCGGCCGATGTGGTGTCGGGTACGTTCTCTCTAAATTCCGTACCTACACGTGTGTTATTTGATTCTGGTGCTAGCTACTCGTTCATATCCGAATTGTTCTGTCAAAGGCTTGCTATGTCTATGAGTATGTTAGAGAATGCGGTTGTGGTAGAAATAGCAAATGGAGGTCAGGTTCTAATTCGTAGTGTCCTTAAGGATTGCATCTTAGAGCTTAAGGGGAAGAAATTTCCCATTAACCTATTACCAATGCAAATTGGCGGATTCGACGTGGTGGTAGGTATGGACTGGTTATCTAAGAACCAGGCCGAAATTGTATGTTCCAAGAAAATGATCCGTTTACCTGTGGCAAACGGAGAAGCGACTATAATCTACGGCGAAGGAAGGAAAAGCGATGTGGCGATTATTTCAGTAATCAAAGCTAGGAAGTGTTTGGCGAAAGGATACGTATCTTTCTTAGCGTATGCCATCGATACCAAACTCGACCAACGGAAATTGGATGATGTTAGGGTGGTGCGCGAGTTTCCCGATGTGTTTCTGGAGGACTTGCCCGGGTTGCCGCCCGATCGTGTTGTGGACTTTCGTATTGACCTCATTCCTGGAGCGGCTCCGATTGCTCGAGCTCCTTATCGTTTGGCTCCTACCGAAATGCAAGAGATGGTGGTTCAACTTCGAGACCTTCTCGAGAAAGGTTTCATCAGACCGAGCTCGTCACCGTGGGGAGCTCCGGTTCTATTTGTCAAGAAAAAGGACGGTGCATTGAGAATGTGTATCGACTACAGGGAACTGAACAAAGTGACGGTGAAGAACAGGTATCCACTTCCAAGAATCGACGACCTGTTCGATCAGCTTCAAGGAGCGGGTTGCTTCTCAAAGATTGATCTTCGATCGGGGTATCACCAAGTGAAGGTAGCGAAGAGCGACATTCCGAAGACGGCATTTAGAACTCGCTATGGGCACTACGAGTTTCTGGTGATGCCATTCGGCTTAACCAACGCACCGGCGATATTTATGGACTTGATGAACTGAGTGTGTCGACCGTTCCTCGACAAGTCGATAATTGTATTCATCGACGACATCTTAGTTTACTCCAAGAATGAAGAAGAGCATGAGCAACATCTCCGTGAAGTGTTAGAGGTGTTAAGGCGAGAAAGACTCTACGCAAAGTTTTCAAAGTGCGACTTTTGGCTTCCAGAAGTTCAATTTTTGGGACATATAGTTTCAAAGGAAGGAGTCAAAGTGGATCCCGCAAAGATCGAGGCAATGACGAATTGGGAACCTCCCAATAATCCATCTGAAATCCGAAGCTTCCTAGGTTTGGCAGGATACTACCGGAGATTCATTCAAGATTTCTCGAAGATAGCCTCGTCGTTGACTATCTTGACCCGGAAGAACGTGAAATTTGTGTGGACCGAGAAGCAAGAAGAGGCGTTCCGCACCTTACAGAAGAAGCTTTGTGAAGCTCCTATCCTATCCTTACCAGACGGGACGGAAGATTTTGTGGTGTACAGCGATGCGTCAAAGCTGGGTTTGGGTTGTGTCCTGATGCAAAGAGGGAAGGTGATCGCTTACGCATCAAGACAACTTAAAGTGCATGAAGTCAACTACCCTACTCATGACTTGGAATTGGCAGCTGTGGTATTTGCACTGAAGTTGTGGCGGCACTACCTTTACGGTACGAAGTGCACTCTTTATACGGATCACAAGAGTCTGAAGCATATCTTTAATCAGAAAGAGCTAAACATGAGGCAGCGAAGATGGTTGGAGTTGTTGAAGGATTATGACTGCGAGTTGCTCTACCATCCGGGTAAGGCAAACGTGGTTGCCGACGCCTTGAGTCGGAAAGTCTGCGGAGGAAATTCTCGTGCTACCTTTGCACGGATTGAAGTAACTTCAACGCTTATTGATAGAATCAAGGAATCGCAAGCCGAAGCCTTGCTAGAGGAAAACCTCAAAGGAGAAGTCATGGCGAAACAACATCTTCTGTTGACTGAAGATAGTCGAGGGGTGAAGCTTTTCAATGGGCGAGTCTGGGTGCCCAAGATTGGGGGTAATAGAGAACTTCTTCTCGAAGATGCCCACAAGTCAAAATACTCCATTCACCCGGGAAGCACGAAAATGTATAGAGATTTGAAATTGCTTTATTGGTGGCCAGTCATGAAGCTCGACGTGGCGCGCTATGTGGAACAGTGTGTGACTTGCTTGCAAGTGAAGGCTGAGCACCAAAAACCCTACGGCAGTTTGCAATCCTTGGAAATTCCGGAGTGGAAATGGGAACACATCACGATGGATTTCGTGACAAAGCTACCAAAGACCTTGAAAGGTCACGACGCCATCTGGGTTATAGTTGACCGCTTGACCAAAAGCGCTCACTTCTTGGCCATGCGGGAGACGTTACCAATGGATAAATTGGCGAAGTTGTACATCGATGAAGTAATATCCCGGCACGGCGTGCCGCTATCTATAGTCTCTGATCGGGATAGTCGGTTCACGTCGCATTTTTGGGATGGCTTACAAAAGGAATTAGGTACACGTGTGAAGTTGAGCACAGCCTATCATCCTCAAACCGACGGACAAAGCGAGAGGACAATCCAGACGCTAGAAGATATGTTAAGATCGTGTGTAATCGACTTTGGGGGTAGTTGGGATGCGCACCTGCCTTTGGTAGAGTTCGCATACAATAATAGCTACCACTCAAGTATAGGGATGGCACCGTTTGAAGCGTTATACGGTCGCAAGTGTCGAACTCCCGTATGTTGGCTCGAGGCGGGAGAAAAGCAGTTCGCCGGACCGGAAGTTGTACAAGAAACGGCGGACAAGGTCAAAGGCATCCGCGAACGTTTGAAGGCGGCCCAAGATCGCCAGAAAAGCTACGCCGATAAGAAAAGACGGCCAATGGAATTCCAAGTGGGAGATCGAGTTATGTTAAAGGTGTCCCCTTGGAAGGGAATTATTAGATTTGGGAAGCGTGGGAAGTTGAGCCCCCGTTTCCTTGGACCGTTCACTGTGACTAAACAGGTAGGACTCCAAGCTTATCAGCTGGAACTTCCTCCAGAAATGAAGGGAATTCATAACACGTTTCACGTGTGCTATCTACGGAAGTGTCTAGCAAAGGAGGAGAGTGTCATTCCACTCTCCGAGATCAGAGTAGATGAAGGGAATCGTTGCGTTGAAGAACCTGAGGCGATTTTGGAAAGGAAGACGAAGAAGCTTCGTCACCGGGAAGTCACAATGATCAAGGTTCAGTGGAAGCACCATCGAGGTGCCAATGTGACTTGGGAAGCGGAAGAGGACTTGAGGCGGAGGTATCCTCACCTCTTCCCATAGCCGAGATTTCGAGGACGAAATCTTCTCCAAGTTGGGGAGGATTGTAACACCCGCTATTTTGGGGTTGGGTGAAAAGTTGACTATTACCCAAAGTTCAAGGGGGTAAAATGTAACTTGGGTTATATAAATAGAAATCAGATTTTAGATATTTTAAAAATATCACAAATATCTGTTCTTGATAATCAGAGAGAGAGAGAAAAGAAGCAGTGAAGTGGTTCTTCGGGTTTTCTCCAAATCAAGGTACGAATCTAGCCTAATACTTTGATCTGAATGCTTTTAGCCGCATATAATCTTGTTGTGAAGGTTTTAAACCGTTCCATTGTGAGATCTGAGTATTTCTCATTTTGGATCTGGGTTCTGCATCGATCTGTTTATGGTGTTCTTGATGAAACAAGACGATGGTCATTTGACCGATGGTCCTTCGACCGGTTGGCCGTTCGACCGATTGGTCGTTCGACCGATGTGTCCTTTGACCGGACATAGGTTTCGACCGATGTGTCCTTTGACCGGACATAGGTTTCGACCGATGTGTCCTTTGACCGGACCCTGTTCGACCGGACATCGGGTTCGACCGGACATCGGGTTCGACCGGGGTCGGGTTCGACCGGGGTTGGGGTTCGACCGAGGTCATGTTCGACCGAAGGTCATGTTCGACCGAAGGTCGGGTTCGACCGAGGTCAGGGTTTCGACCGGTGTGACCTTCGACCGGGGTTGGCTGTTCGACCGGTATGGGGTACTCGACCGGATCAGTGTTTTGGCAGTGTGTTGTGTTCTAATTCTTGAGTCTTAAGTCATTAAGTTGTCTTTATTTTGGCTTACCGATTATCGATGTTGTCATAGGTAGCAAACGTCAGAAGCAGGATATAATCAGGAAGAAATCTGAGGTGAGTCCTTAAGCTAAATCGGTCTGTATTACGAATGCTATGTGATAAATGTATTATTTGAAATGTGGAAAATCTGGTTTCAAAGTGACGTATTATCGTTGGAAATTGCATTCTAAAGATCTCACATTTTCAAGAATCACGATTTATAGAATTGAACCGTTGTTCATATGAATTGTCTGTATAACTGATTTAATGTGGGTATGCTCGGAAATGACATGCTTTGGCTTTGAGTCTTAGTGCAATGGATCCATAGGCACTGTGTTCCTATGTCCCCTGTTTTGGGCATTTGGTTCACGTTTTAGCACGGGATAGGCATCGGGTTGCCATGATAAGTAAGGTGTGGGCCTATACGGTCGGGCAGCGTCTCATGGTGCAGTAAGGTGAAATCCCATTATGTGCTTGAGTTCCCCCTGTTTTGGGAACTCTCAAGGATAGATCCAGAGGGGTTGACTTGAATGTTTTGAGCAACAGATCTAGAGGGGTTGAGCTCGTTATGTGATATGTGGGTATTACTTATACCATGTTTAATCACTAATGGTTTATTGGATTTCTTGACTTAGCTCATGGCTATACTACCGCGTGGCACCAATTGGGTTTAGTACTCTCTTTTATTTGGCTTGTTCTCACTAGGCGTTAGCCTAACGCTTGCTCTTGGTTGTCATGTTGGCAGGTTATCTTAGCAGTGGGGCTCGTCGGGACTGAGGGAGCGACCTTGGGGTCGTGAGGGATTCTTTTGAAGATTCATTTTGGAAGTATAGCGACACCCGTCCCTAATCTAGATATTTTATAGATTAATAGGATGTTGTTTTATACTTCAGTTATCTACCTCAATATTGGCTACTTTATACCCGTTGGGTTGATTGTGTAATGAAAATTGTCACACCTTATTCCGCAACTTAGTCTATTGCCGAATTGTTTCTTCAAAATTTTATTTCCGCAGTTTCTAGGGTGTTACAAGTTGGTATCAGAGCCTTGGTTTAAGTGAACTAGGTATGACTGTAAGATGCCTAGACTTAAGCTGAGACTATTAAGTTACGACTCGTGAGATGGGGTAGATCTTGTAAGATAGGATGGTCTTAGGGTCAACGGAAAATTGCACAAGTTGAAAGTTGTAACGATAGTAATAAGCACTCTTGCGTATTATACGTTCATAATTTCACTTAGCTAACGTTATTATGAAAATGTCTTACGTGAGCATACTTAAATTACTGTTGTTATAACGATTGATAAGTGTAGAAGTACGTTCTCTGTGTTTTCCGTAATCCTTGTTCCGTTCTTTTGCATGATTGCGTTCAGCAGAACCATGGTTAATACCAGGAGTCATCCGGAAGGCCAGGAGGCCGATATACCTACGGCCGACCATCCGCTGGCGACCGTAGTGGGGGAAACTGTACGTGTGAGTAATGTGCTGGGAGGAGGACCCGAGCATATTCCTCGACGAAATTTGGAGGCTAATGAGCCTATTATAGAAGAAGTGACGGCCGAATCGAGAATGATGGATCGTATGATGTTGGCCATGAATAGGGCCATGGCGCAACAACAGGAAGTGTTCTTGAAACTCCTCGAGGACCGAGACACTAACAACCGTAGGCCCGAAACGGTTGGCGAGAATGTGATTGTTGCTGGATCCGGGGGTACCGGACCCGTAATTTCCCCCGTGGTGACTGCAACCCTAGGCGTCAATCGAACGACACGGACTTGCACGTTTAAGGCTTTTCTGGGTTGCCGACCACCAGAATTTAAAGGCTCGGACAATCCCTTAGATTGTATGGCTTGGGTTCGAGAGATGGAGCAAGCTTTTCGCTCAAGCGAATGTGGGGAAGAACAGAGGGTGATATTTGGTTCCCGAATGCTGCGGGGAATAGCTCTTACCTGGTGGGATGTGTACTCTGCTTCTCTGGAGCCAGCTATTCTAGACCAATTGTCTTGGTCTACCTTCAAGGAGAAACTGCTAGAAGAGTACTGTAACGAGCGGTCGTTGGACCAAATCAAGGATGAATTCCAGAATTTGAAGAAGGGAGGTATGTCTGTGAGGGAATACAGCCGTCTCTTCATGGACAAGCTAGGCTTTGTGGGACATCTGGTCCCGACAGAGAAAGATAAGATCAAGGCTTACATCAAGGGTCTCCCATCGGACATGATGTCGATGGTTCGTGTGACAAAGACCTCTACCCTTCGGGAGGCAATGGAAGAAGCTCAACTCATGGAGGATGCTTACAGTCTCGGCAGGGATCAAGGTGGTCGCCAAGTCGAGAAGAGAAAGTGGGAGGGAAGTTCAATGCCCTCAAAGAAACCCTTTTATGCCAACAACAACACTCAGCGAGGAGCTGACCATAGACGTGATGCTAGGTGGTGTTCCAAGTGCCGAAGCAAGCATTTCGGTCCTTGCAACTTTGTTCCCGGGACGTGCTACAAATGTGGGAAGACGGGTCACACGTTCCGAGATTGCCCTCTCAAGGGACAGGTATGTTTTGAGTGTAGGGAACCGGGGCACGTAAGGTCGGAATGCCCGAAGCTGAAGACCGGAGGATCTGGCGGGAAGAAGTTGGAAACTCCGCGGTCGACTGGAAGGGCTTTCCAGATGTCGTCCGAGGAAGCGAAAGCATCGGCCGATGTGGTGTCGGGTACGTTCTCTCTAAATTCCGTACCTACACGTGTGTTATTTGATTCTGGTGCTAGCTACTCGTTCATATCCGAATTGTTCTGTCAAAGGCTTGCTATGTCTATGAGTATGTTAGAGAATGCGGTTGTGGTAGAAATAGCAAATGGAGGTCAGGTTCTAATTCGTAGTGTCCTTAAGGATTGCATCTTAGAGCTTAAGGGGAAGAAATTTCCCATTAACCTATTACCAATGCAAATTGGCGGATTCGACGTGGTGGTAGGTATGGACTGGTTATCTAAGAACCAGGCCGAAATTGTATGTTCCAAGAAAATGATCCGTTTACCTGTGGCAAACGGAGAAGCGACTATAATCTACGGCGAAGGAAGGAAAAGCGATGTGGCGATTATTTCAGTAATCAAAGCTAGGAAGTGTTTGGCGAAAGGATACGTATCTTTCTTAGCGTATGCCATCGATACCAAACTCGACCAACGGAAATTGGATGATGTTAGGGTGGTGCGCGAGTTTCCCGATGTGTTTCTGGAGGACTTGCCCGGGTTGCCGCCCGATCGTGTTGTGGACTTTCGTATTGACCTCATTCCTGGAGCGGCTCCGATTGCTCGAGCTCCTTATCGTTTGGCTCCTACCGAAATGCAAGAGATGGTGGTTCAACTTCGAGACCTTCTCGAGAAAGGTTTCATCAGACCGAGCTCGTCACCGTGGGGAGCTCCGGTTCTATTTGTCAAGAAAAAGGACGGTGCATTGAGAATGTGTATCGACTACAGGGAACTGAACAAAGTGACGGTGAAGAACAGGTATCCACTTCCAAGAATCGACGACCTGTTCGATCAGCTTCAAGGAGCGGGTTGCTTCTCAAAGATTGATCTTCGATCGGGGTATCACCAAGTGAAGGTAGCGAAGAGCGACATTCCGAAGACGGCATTTAGAACTCGCTATGGGCACTACGAGTTTCTGGTGATGCCATTCGGCTTAACCAACGCACCGGCGATATTTATGGACTTGATGAACTGAGTGTGTCGACCGTTCCTCGACAAGTCGATAATTGTATTCATCGACGACATCTTAGTTTACTCCAAGAATGAAGAAGAGCATGAGCAACATCTCCGTGAAGTGTTAGAGGTGTTAAGGCGAGAAAGACTCTACGCAAAGTTTTCAAAGTGCGACTTTTGGCTTCCAGAAGTTCAATTTTTGGGACATATAGTTTCAAAGGAAGGAGTCAAAGTGGATCCCGCAAAGATCGAGGCAATGACGAATTGGGAACCTCCCAATAATCCATCTGAAATCCGAAGCTTCCTAGGTTTGGCAGGATACTACCGGAGATTCATTCAAGATTTCTCGAAGATAGCCTCGTCGTTGACTATCTTGACCCGGAAGAACGTGAAATTTGTGTGGACCGAGAAGCAAGAAGAGGCGTTCCGCACCTTACAGAAGAAGCTTTGTGAAGCTCCTATCCTATCCTTACCAGACGGGACGGAAGATTTTGTGGTGTACAGCGATGCGTCAAAGCTGGGTTTGGGTTGTGTCCTGATGCAAAGAGGGAAGGTGATCGCTTACGCATCAAGACAACTTAAAGTGCATGAAGTCAACTACCCTACTCATGACTTGGAATTGGCAGCTGTGGTATTTGCACTGAAGTTGTGGCGGCACTACCTTTACGGTACGAAGTGCACTCTTTATACGGATCACAAGAGTCTGAAGCATATCTTTAATCAGAAAGAGCTAAACATGAGGCAGCGAAGATGGTTGGAGTTGTTGAAGGATTATGACTGCGAGTTGCTCTACCATCCGGGTAAGGCAAACGTGGTTGCCGACGCCTTGAGTCGGAAAGTCTGCGGAGGAAATTCTCGTGCTACCTTTGCACGGATTGAAGTAACTTCAACGCTTATTGATAGAATCAAGGAATCGCAAGCCGAAGCCTTGCTAGAGGAAAACCTCAAAGGAGAAGTCATGGCGAAACAACATCTTCTGTTGACTGAAGATAGTCGAGGGGTGAAGCTTTTCAATGGGCGAGTCTGGGTGCCCAAGATTGGGGGTAATAGAGAACTTCTTCTCGAAGATGCCCACAAGTCAAAATACTCCATTCACCCGGGAAGCACGAAAATGTATAGAGATTTGAAATTGCTTTATTGGTGGCCAGTCATGAAGCTCGACGTGGCGCGCTATGTGGAACAGTGTGTGACTTGCTTGCAAGTGAAGGCTGAGCACCAAAAACCCTACGGCAGTTTGCAATCCTTGGAAATTCCGGAGTGGAAATGGGAACACATCACGATGGATTTCGTGACAAAGCTACCAAAGACCTTGAAAGGTCACGACGCCATCTGGGTTATAGTTGACCGCTTGACCAAAAGCGCTCACTTCTTGGCCATGCGGGAGACGTTACCAATGGATAAATTGGCGAAGTTGTACATCGATGAAGTAATATCCCGGCACGGCGTGCCGCTATCTATAGTCTCTGATCGGGATAGTCGGTTCACGTCGCATTTTTGGGATGGCTTAC
Organism: Arctium lappa; assembly: GCA_023525745.1. Lineage (NCBI taxonomy): Eukaryota > Viridiplantae > Streptophyta > Magnoliopsida > Asterales > Asteraceae > Arctium > Arctium lappa. Next base: position 147,361,182 of record CM042048.1, read on the forward strand.
AAAAGGAATTAGGTACACGTGTGAAGTTGAGCACAGCCTATCATCCTCAAACCGACGGACAAAGCGAGAGGACAATCCAGACGCTAGAAGATATGTTAAGATCGTGTGTAATCGACTTTGGGGGTAGTTGGGATGCGCACCTGCCTTTGGTAGAGTTCGCATACAATAATAGCTACCACTCAAGTATAGGGATGGCACCGTTTGAAGCGTTATACGGTCGCAAGTGTCGAACTCCCGTATGTTGGCTCGAGGCGGGAGAAAAGCAGTTCGCCGGACCGGAAGTTGTACAAGAAACGGCGGACAAGGTCAAAGGCATCCGCGAACGTTTGAAGGCGGCCCAAGATCGCCAGAAAAGCTACGCCGATAAGAAAAGACGGCCAATGGAATTCCAAGTGGGAGATCGAGTTATGTTAAAGGTGTCCCCTTGGAAGGGAATTATTAGATTTGGGAAGCGTGGGAAGTTGAGCCCCCGTTTCCTTGGACCGTTCACTGTGACTAAACAGGTAGGACTCCAAGCTTATCAGCTGGAACTTCCTCCAGAAATGAAGGGAATTCATAACACGTTTCACGTGTGCTATCTACGGAAGTGTCTAGCAAAGGAGGAGAGTGTCATTCCACTCTCCGAGATCAGAGTAGATGAAGGGAATCGTTGCGTTGAAGAACCTGAGGCGATTTTGGAAAGGAAGACGAAGAAGCTTCGTCACCGGGAAGTCACAATGATCAAGGTTCAGTGGAAGCACCATCGAGGTGCCAATGTGACTTGGGAAGCGGAAGAGGACTTGAGGCGGAGGTATCCTCACCTCTTCCCATAGCCGAGATTTCGAGGACGAAATCTTCTCCAAGTTGGGGAGGATTGTAACACCCGCTATTTTGGGGTTGGGTGAAAAGTTGACTATTACCCAAAGTTCAAGGGGGTAAAATGTAACTTGGGTTATATAAATAGAAATCAGATTTTAGATATTTTAAAAATATCACAAATATCTGTTCTTGATAATCAGAGAGAGAGAGAAAAGAAGCAGTGAAGTGGTTCTTCGGGTTTTCTCCAAATCAAGGTACGAATCTAGCCTAATACTTTGATCTGAATGCTTTTAGCCGCATATAATCTTGTTGTGAAGGTTTTAAACCGTTCCATTGTGAGATCTGAGTATTTCTCATTTTGGATCTGGGTTCTGCATCGATCTGTTTATGGTGTTCTTGATGAAACAAGACGATGGTCATTTGACCGATGGTCCTTCGACCGGTTGGCCGTTCGACCGATTGGTCGTTCGACCGATGTGTCCTTTGACCGGACATAGGTTTCGACCGATGTGTCCTTTGACCGGACATAGGTTTCGACCGATGTGTCCTTTGACCGGACCCTGTTCGACCGGACATCGGGTTCGACCGGACATCGGGTTCGACCGGGGTCGGGTTCGACCGGGGTTGGGGTTCGACCGAGGTCATGTTCGACCGAAGGTCATGTTCGACCGAAGGTCGGGTTCGACCGAGGTCAGGGTTTCGACCGGTGTGACCTTCGACCGGGGTTGGCTGTTCGACCGGTATGGGGTACTCGACCGGATCAGTGTTTTGGCAGTGTGTTGTGTTCTAATTCTTGAGTCTTAAGTCATTAAGTTGTCTTTATTTTGGCTTACCGATTATCGGTGTTGTCATAGGTAGCAAACGTCAGAAGCAGGATATAATCAGGAAGAAATCTGAGGTGAGTCCTTAAGCTAAATCGGTCTGTATTACGAATGCTATGTGATAAATGTATTATTTGAAATGTGGAAAATCTGGTTTCAAAGTGACGTATTATCGTTGGAAATTGCATTCTAAAGATCTCACATTTTCAAGAATCACGATTTATAGAATTGAACCGTTGTTCATATGAATTGTCTGTATAACTGATTTAATGTGGGTATGCTCGGAAATGACATGCTTTGGCTTTGAGTCTTAGTGCAATGGATCCATAGGCATTGTGTTCCTATGTCCCCTGTTTTGGGCATTTGGTTCACGTTTTAGCACGGGATAGGCATCGGGTTGCCATGATAAGTAAGGTGTGGGCCTATACGGTCGGGCAGCGTCTCATGGTGCAGTAAGGTGAAATCCCATTATGTGCTTGAGTTCCCCCTGTTTTGGGAACTCTCAAGGATAGATCCAGAGGGGTTGACTTGAATGTTTTGAGCAACAGATCTAGAGGGGTTGAGCTCGTTATGTGATATGTGGGTATTACTTATACCATGTTTAATCACTAATGGTTTATTGGATTTCTTGACTTAGCTCATGGCTATACTACCGCGTGGCACCAATTGGGTTTAGTACTCTCTTTTATTTGGCTTGTTCTCACTAGGCGTTAGCCTAACGCTTGCTCTTGGTTGTCATGTTGGCAGGTTATCTTAGCAGTGGGGCTCGTCGGGACTGAGGGAGCGACCTTGGGGTCGTGAGGGATTCTTTTGAAGATTCATTTTGGAAGTATAGCGACACCCGTCCCTAATCTAGATATTTTATAGATTAATAGGATGTTGTTTTATACTTCAGTTATCTACCTCAATATTGGCTACTCTATACCCGTTGGGTTGATTGTGTAATGAAAATTGTCACACCTTATTCCGCAACTTAGTCTATTGCCGAATTGTTTCTTCAAAATTTTATTTCCGCAGTTTCTAGGGTGTTACAGAAGACGGCTTTCCGGACGAGATACGGTCATTATGAGTTTTTGGTGAAGCCTTTCGGCTTAACCAACGCTCCGGTCGTGTTCATGGATTTGATGAACCGTGTGTGTCGCCCATTCTTGGATAAATCTGTGATCGTCTTTATCGACGATATTCTAATATATTCAAAGGATGAGTCCGAGTATGGGAAACACTTACGGGAAGTACCTGAAGTCCTAAAAAGAGAGAAGTTGTTTGCAAAATTTTCCAAGTGCGAATTCTGGCTCCAAGAGATGCAATTCTTGGGGCATGTGGTATCAAAGGACGGCGTAAAGGTGGATCCGGCAAAGCTCGAGGCAATGACGAGTTGGGAGCCCCCAACAAGTCCGACAGAGATCAGAAGCTTCTTAGGCTTGGCGGGTTACTACCGGTGTTTCATCCAAGACTTTTCCAAGATAGCTACACCGCTCACTTATCTTACAAGGAAGAACGTCAAGTTTCTTTGGACCGATGCACAAGAACAAGCCTTTCAGACGCTCAAGAGAAAGTTGTTCGAAGCTCCGATCTTATCCCTACCCGAAGGATCGGAAGACTTTGTAGTGTTTAGTGACACTTCCAAGATGGGGCTTGGGTGTGTCCTAATGCAAAGGGGGAAAGTAATAGCCTACGTGTCGCGGCAATTAAAGGATCATGAGAAGAACTATCCGACTCATGATTTGGAGTTGGCGGCGGTAGTTTTCGCGTTAAAGTTATAGCGACACTACTTGTATGGGACCAAGTGTACTCTTTTCACGGATCACAAGAGTCTCAAGTACATCTTCGATCAAAAGGAACTCAACATGCGGCAAAGAAGATGGCTTGAACTTCTAAAGGATTATGATTGTGATCTACTCTATCATCCCGATAAGGCCAATGTGGTAGCGGATGCATTGAGTCGGAAGAGCCATGAGGGTGGCGTAAAATTGTCCCTTACAAGAATCGACGTGGTATCAAGTTTGGTAGAAAGCATCAAGACGTGGCAAGGGGAAGCACTCAAGGAGCAAAATCTCAAATCCGAGATCATGGTAAAGCAAAGTGGACTTTTGACGGAAGATAGTCGCGGGCTTAAACTCTTTCAAGGTCGAATTTGGGTGCCGAAGTTGGGTGGAAATCGGGAATTACTTTTAGAAGACGAGCACAAGTCAGAGTATTCTATACATCCCGGTAGTACCAAGATGTATAGAGACTTAAAATTAAATTATTGGTGGCCGGTGGTGAAGTTAGATGTGGCTAACTATGTGGAGAAATGTGTCACTTGTCTCCAAGTCAAGGCGGAACATCAAAGGTCGTATGGGAGTTTACAACCGTTGTCCATTCCCGAGTGGAAGTGGGACAACATCACTATGGACTTCGTGACGAAGCTACCAAAGACCCTGCGAGGCCATGATACAATTTGGGTAGTCATTGATCGACTAACCAAGAGTGCGCATTTCCTTGCAATGCGGGAGACCTTGCCAATGGAAAAATTGGCCAAACTTTATATTGAAGAGGTGGTGTCGAGGCACGGAGTTCCGAAATCTATTGTATCGGATTAGGACAGCCGATTCACTTCGAACTTTTGGGCTAGTTTACAAAAGGAGTTGGGTACTCGACTAAATTTGAGCACGGCGTATCATCCTCAAACGGATGGTCAAAGCGAGAGGACGATCCAGACATTAGAAGATATGTTGAGGTCGTGTGTAATAGACTTCGGGGGAAGTTGGGATTCACATCTACCCTTGGTAGAGTTCGCGTACAACAACAATTACCATTCTAGTATCGGAATGGCACCGTTCGAGGCCTTGTATGGGCGGAAGTGTAGAACCCCAGTTTGTTGTCTAGAAGTGGGCGAAAAGCAATTCTCCGGGCCGGAAATTGTTCAAGAGACGGCTGACAAGGTGAAAGAAATTCGAGAAAGGCTAAAGGCGGCACAAGACCGGCAGAAAAGTTACGTAGACAAGAAAAGGAGACCGATCGAGTTTCAAGTGGATGACCGTGTCATGTTGAAGGTGTCTCCATGGAAGGGAATTATCAGGTTTGGGAAGCGTGGAAAGCTTAGTCCTCGTTTCCTTGGACATTTTACTATTTTGGATAAAATTGGTTTATAAGCCTATCGGTTAGATCTACCACCGGAAATGGATGGAATACATCCTACGTTTCACGTATGCTACCTTAGAAAGTGTTTAGAAGAATAGGAAAGCGTGATTCCTTTGTCGGAAATTCGTGTGGACAATGGGAATCGTTGTGTAGAAGAACCGGAGGCGATCTTAGAATCAAAAGTGAAGAAACAACGTCATAAAGACGTAGTCATGGTTAAAGTGCAATGGAAGCATCATCGGGGTGCAAATGTTACTTGGGAATCCGAAGAAGATATGAAGTTACGATACCCTCACTTGTTTAGTTAGAGTGAGATTTCGGGGACGAAATTCTTATTAGGTGGGGAGGATTGTAACATCCCGATTTTTGAAAGCAATCATTTATCGCTTTTACCGAAACCGAGTCATTAATGAAAAATAAGATATTTGATTTTGGGCTTGAATCTTTAATATTATGGTTTGGATGTATGAGGAATTCAATTACGAGTCCAACGGTTCTTTCCGTAACAAAAACGGAGCTATAACGGAGAAGTTATGAACAAAACGAGATTTGAACATTTGTGAAGAGGCTGAGTGTGCCACTGGGTGTGGCGCACGACCCGTGCGCCCTCCCTTCACAAATAACGCACGACCCGTGCGCATGGTGCAGAGCCCTTATACGGGCATTAAATGACATTAACCCCAAATATCCTCATTTCTCATCTTTCTCATTTCTCTCATTCTCTCCAAACCCTTCCTCTCAACCTACCTCATCTAAACTCCTACCAAACACCAAATCATCACCAATTGTTGCTAGAGTGAGGATCTTCACCCAAGGTTTCGGTTTGGAAGCTTCATCACCAACCTCATCTTCATCTTCTCCACCCATCTTCCACCATTGTTGACATATTTTGAGGTTTTCCAATAAACCTACTTGTAAGTCATTCTAACCATTTCTAAACCATGGAATAAGTTTTCCAATAAACCTACTTGATGGTTTTCTAGTGTTTGATTTCTCTAATTTCGGTTTGGGTGATTTTGGGGAGTTTTGGGTCAAAATTAGGGTTTTGCCCAAAATATAGATTTTGTTGATTAAGTGTTTGGGGATCATTTATTTATGGTGAAAAATGTATATTCATGGTTGAAACTTTTTGAATCTAGGTTTTGGAAGATTTGGTTTGAAGAACCAAGTTTCTTCAAAGAAAGATCTAAGTGGGTAAATACTAGATTTAGCTTAAATCTAGCAAGGTGGGTTTACTAAACTTTTGTTAAAACTGGATACACATCATATTTGCTTAATTGTTGTTATTATCACATATTGCTCAAAAATGGTCATCTTTACGGGTTTATGTATTTGATGGTATTTCCATGAGATTATGTGAGATACGTGTATATGAAGTATCATCCCATGATTTACTCTATGTTGTGTAATTATTTGGGGATTTACATTATGTGTGCCCACAATGGGTATCTGACATGCTGAAGGAATATATGTTTGGTACAACATGATGATTTCCATTCGGAATACACTCTTGGTATTATTGTACCTACAACGTGGCTATGTGGATATTTAAGTCTTATGATGGACTCATGCTATTGGGAGAGTGATGTTGTACTTATGAGTGGTATTGAATTATATTTGGTTGAAATATACCTAAGGACCTCCTATAGGCATTATGTTGGACGAACCAAGTTAATGACACAAGGAGGATGTAGTCGGAGGCACCACCATGATGATATGTGCCTAGACCTCCGCCACTCGAATAAGGTGGAATTTTCGGGTGTGACGGGCCTTTGGGATGCGCCACTCGGATAAGGTGGAACTTCCGGAGGGCATCAAGGTACATCGACTCTGGGGTGGAATTGATTGGTGCTATGGGTCTCCCCCGTTGACTCCATACATGTTGAAAATTGGTTAACTGCTGATAAGAATTGTATATGTTCTACCATGCAAATTATTGTTCAACTCACTAGGCTTTTTGGCCTAACACTTGTTTGGTGTCAATGTGTATCTCAGGTTCTAGCGGTGGCGGTCTTAAGCAGGTTTAGTTGCTTTGGGGTGAGAGCTTGGGGACTTGCACATGGACGCGTTATACTTTTGAATATAGATCGTTTGGGTCTATAGATGACAACCCTTTTTGTAATCTCTTTTCTAGACGTAGAAATTAGATTAGTTGGTTGTTGTTATTTGTCCGTTAAATTACAATTGTGTTTAAACAGGTTGTTTGTATATTTCCCCTTTTTGGGAGGCTCTTGCTATGGCAAACTTTCTACCACTTCTCCATTTATGGAAAGTTTTTGTTATCCCTATTTTTATGGTGTTACACAATCTCTCCTTTATGATAATTTGACATTCTCCGCCCTTTGATCTGAGTATCCGTCAATTCATGAAATGTATATATCCGAATCTTTTCAAATTCAGATATAATAGGAATTGTAAACCTGAATCAACAAATGATACAGTTAGTATGCCTGTAAGTAGCACGGAGCCACTGTGTACAACGAATGTACTTTGGAAAGGAGCTTTTGTGATATTCACTCCCCAGGGCTTCCATTCAATCATCGAAAAAACACAAAGGAATTTTCTATGAATGTTATGACAAGAAAACTCATTCCTTGTGTGTACGTGCAAGTGTAGAATGATTGAAGCTACTTAGCTTTCTCAGGCTCAAAAATGTGTAAACTGTTGAGACAGCAACAGATATTACACGGACTTAATGTGCCTGAAAGAGGTGCGAAGGTGGGGCAACTTTCCTTCTTTTTTTCAATATCTAAATCTTCCGATTGAATACTAGATAGCAGATATGTTGCGTCCCCAAAGAAAATGAAACATTTCTCTATTAAGAAAGAAACGAGTGGTTGGTGGGGTAAAAACAAGAGTTGGCATGGGCTCACTGCCTATTTCAATGATGGTCACCAAAGAATGTGAACCAATCAGTAGATGTGGATGCCCGGCTCAGAAAGTGTTTGGTGTAGAGTTTTCATATTCTTTTAACTATGTTCCCACACCCTCTTTCTTTTTATCATTAAAGCTCACTTCTAACCAAACTCTCATTTACATTTTACCGCTCAACACAATGAGAAAAACTCAACCGGATGAGTTATCTCCCCCACTCTTTGATTTAAGACCCCTCACCCCTCAATCACTCAACGATAACTTCCGGGGTAGGAAACACTGGTTAACGTGAATCCATGGAAGTTCTGTTTAAGTTCTCACACAAATCCCCATGTAATTCCTAACAAAAATAGTTGTTCAACAGTTTAACTGAACAGTTAAGTACAAAATGTATGATAACATTGTCAAAATGTATGCTCATGATATTTGAGCAATTGAACTTTGAAGATTTCTCAAAACAAAGACATTGAATGAATGAAATGAAATCAAGAGAATTGTTTTGAGAATCTGACAATGTATCAATCAGATCAAATAAAATTGTTAGGGTATCAAAGAACTGGATATTTTGTTTATATGAACAAATATAAACAATTTAGCAATGAAAGCACAAATTTGGAAATGATGATTGATGCTCAACAAATATTTGAAAGCAAACGGAAGTATTACCATCGAAAAAATGGTTCGTTATGAGACATGGTAATAACAATTTCAAATGAAGTACTGAACTGGTGTGTATGAATACTTGACAGTATATTGAAAAGATAATACACAAGTATTTATCTTTGGAAACACACGGTCAGTTAAACACTAATGCTCAAAAATTGAAAATATTTAAAATCACACTTCTAAATTCATAAAATCTTTTGAGAACCGGAAGTGGTTTGAACATTTCAAAAAAACGTTTTTCAGTTCGAAAGTTGTTCTTCTGTCAAACAAGCAGAGATCTAGATCAGAAGATATTTACCTTTAAGCTCCCCCTGGATATTTACAAAATATCCTTATCTGAACATTGAAGAACGGGTCCTGATCTGTTATAATCAGAAACCATAATCTTGACACTTAAGTCCGGGTTTTGAACTGTTTTGTTCAAAAGCCATAGTTCTTTGAGGTATGAGTCCTAGACTGTTTTGTCTAAAAGTCAATATGAAAATTAAACAACATGATAGTCCCCCTCAAAAGTGGCATAACCCTTGATTGTAGTCATGTGACGTGAATAATCTGAATTAAATCGCACATGACATTCCTGCAAAACAGATTAAGACGATTTTGGTTTTGGTATCCATGTTGTGATGGATCCTTGATGGTTAATTCCCTTGGCTTTGAAGCGATTAAACAGAGGATTGGGGATGCTATACGTACCATACCAACTATTAACATACCTTGGATGCACAAAGTCACTCTTTCCACAGTAAGTGCAACAGATCGTTTGCCGGCGCAGACTGATCAACTTTCCTATAGAATAGACATAGGTAGGTGAATCAGTCTTGGAAATAAATGACTTTGTATCAACTACAGGAGAATCATGAGACTTGTTTCCATCACTACTTTCTGTAGTTGATTTTTTTCTCCAAACCATTTTGACTTTTCGAAACACTTGATTATTTGAATCATCAACAAGAGAATTATAGAAAAGATTTGAAGAACGAATCCGATCTTTTGAAAATTCATTTGATTTGACAAACTTCTTTGAAGAATTAGATGTAGAAGGTGAACTTGAAGAATAAGGAGACTGAACAACAGTATCGGGACTGACTTGTTCAGATAAATCAGCTTTAAGATTTATTTCTTCAAGTTTCTTGACTTTTGTGGATAAAACATTTATTTCTTCTAAAATCAAGTCAAATTTTTTTGTAAATCGGATTTTACCTTCTGTTCTTTCAAAATCTCTGTTGTTAATTCAGATAATTTCTTTGAAAGCTGATGAATCTCAGTTTCGAAAATCGTTCTTTCACTTTCAAAATCCTTTTCTATACTATTGCGTTTATCAGATATCTCTTCAAAAACTGCAACGTTCTTCTTTTCAAGCATTTTCTTTTCACTCTCAAAAACTTTTCGCTCTTTCTCAAAAGAATCTCTCTCAATTATCAAAACGTTTTCAAAATCAGAAATCTAGTTTGAAAGTTTCGCATTTTGAAGCTCAAAAACCTTTTTTTTATCACTCTGAACTCATCTATCAATCTAGACCCCTCACTGATATCTATGAATTGGATGTGTTTCTTGGGTAGGTCCTTTCGGTTCTAGATAGACCATAGAAACTGTATGAGTCCTAACACTCATTTAACTCACCAAGATAGAACATTGAAGAAAAATTTCTGATTTGAGATAATCAGAAGTCAAAAACATTTAAGAACGAGTCCTGAACTGAAGTGTGCAATCAACAATCAATAGTAATCAATGAAGAACAATTAATTATTGAATCACAACCTCTAGTCGTATGATTGATATTCAATAAAGGTTTAGGTTTACAGAGAGAATTTCTGATAAGCAAATGTAAACCCTATTAACTAGAATTATGACGTCTAAAACTTCTAAAACCTCTCTTTCATCAAAAACTTTCTTTGAAAGATCAAGAATCTTTCTTTCAAAATTCTTTCTTTCAAAATTCTTTCTTTCATTTGAAGAATCAACTTTTTCTTTTTCAAAAGCAGCAAGTCTTTTTGTCATAACGAGATTTTCATTCTTCAACGTGTTTCCTCTTTCTTCAAGCATCAGGTACTTCTCTTCTTTGGCTTCAAAATCTGCAACTTTTCGTTCAAGTTCAGATATTTTCTTTGAAGCTTCATGTAGATCCTTTTTCTTTATATCAGCTGCTCTTTCAAGATCTGAAATCTCTTGGTTAAGAGAGTCTATTTGGGCAAAAAACGAAGGGTAATATGAATTAGATTCTAACACCTTTTCAAGTTCTTTTAACCTGTGCTTGAGCCAGTCATTGTCGTCCTGTAACCGAGAAATTTGTTAATAACTCATTGTTACTTGGAAAGCTTAAAGTCCAGGGAATGAACTTGACAAGAGATGAAACTCTAAACTACAAGGACCAAAAGTGATAACGTGTGAAACTTGAAAGCTTAGGGTCACAAATGACAAACGACTGAAACTTTGAAGTACGGGGGCTAAAAGCGACACAAACAGAAACTTAAAACTATAAGGACTAAAAGTGTAAAAATTAAAACTTCTAACGGACTTAACTGGACACTAACGAAAATGGACTAAAATGAAATAAAAACTAACCAAACTAACTGACTTACTGGACTAACGGAGACTTAACGGAAAAGGACCAAAAAATAAAGAAATTAACCGTCACTTAACGAAAACTTAATGAAATTACTATTCATCGTCTTCTCTGATGAGACGCACCTGCAAAACTCGAAAACGGTTAGTAATTTTCAATACAAAACGATCGTTAAAGCTCCCTGATCACTCCTTACCAGATTAAAACTCAACCGGTATTTAAAACTTTGAAGTCCGGGGACTAAAAGAAATGCACTGGTATGATCGTGAGACAAAGTATTTGATCCGGATTTTTTTTATCACAAACCCGGTCGGACCCGGTCGAACAACAACCCGGTCGAGGATTGACAACAACCCGGTTGAGCAAAGACCCGGTCGAGCAAGGACCCAGTCAGACGGTCCGGTCGAAACAAGGATCCGGTCAACAAGGCACCGGTCGCAAGGTACCGGTCAACAAGGAACCAAGGCACCGGTCGCAAGCACCGGTCAACAAGGAACCGGTCGCAAGGCACCGGTCAAGAGGGTCCGGTCGCTATGGTTCGGTCGAAGATAAACGATAATCACACAGAATATAGATAAACACTTTTTGATAACAGATAATTACGATTAACAGATTAACCAAGATCAAATCGATAACAGATAATCAACCGAACTTAAACTTTTGATTCTGAAAATCGATAGAAATCAAACTCAACCCAGATTTTCCAGAAAATCAATCGACCACTTTATTTTCCAGAAAAAATTAAATCCAGAATCAAATAATTGTAAACCCAGAAATCGATTTATGCAGAAACCTTAACTTGACAATCACCAAGAATCAAATATGCAGACTTGAATTCAGAAACTTGATTATATAAGTACCTTAACCTAGAAATCAAGATAAACAGATATAGCAAAATATCAATAAACCAGAAATCGATCGAACTCAAACTTATGAACCCAGATTTTAGAAAATCGATATGGTAGAAAATCAGAAAATCGACTTGGCAGAAACACAAATCAATCAATTTAACCAATATACGACCAAACTAAAAAAATCGACCAAACACGCTGTTTTTCCAGAAAGATTTCAATCCAGAAAAAATCGACCAATATGCAAAAATCAATAAAATCAAAAACCAAGAAACTCTGATTTTGCAGAAATCGATTATGAACTCAGATATTCAGATAAACACATAAACACGAGTATTATCAAATAAACGATTAAAGGGTTTTAGACAAACCTTTTTGGATCAAAAATTCTGTCTCTTTGCTCTGATACCAATTGTAGATCCAAGATACAGTGCAATCAGCAATCAATAGTAATCAATGAAGAACAATTAATGATTGAATCACAATGTTGGGTCATCTAAGATTTAAAGATAACCTCTCCTTAGTCTTTATTGATGATTGAACCTTGTATTTTGTTCTATGGTTCTTTGTAATAGCTTAGTTAGTTTAACAGATCGGTGAGTCGAAGATAAACCGAATCCAACATGAAGGAAGTCTACAATGCGGATTTAGATGGACTTCAAAAAGTGAACTAAGCCTGACCTGCCGACTTCTATTCGGCAGATCATCCTCTTTGCCGATTCTTATTCGGCAGTATTTCCACATGCCGATTTCCTATTCGATATGTCATTTCTATGTTGCCGAATCATTGATGTTCGGCACAACCCTCATTTGCCGAATCATCGTTGTTCGGCACATCCCTCATCTGCCGAACTCTTATTCGGCATTCTCCTCGTACAGATTGCTTCTTTATCTAGTACGAACATTTATGTTAAATCCTCATGATTTGACATACTTCCTCTTTCCCAATGATCTTCTGACACTGGGAATGGAAGCTTCTCTCTTCCTTTAGAAGATTTACATTTAGTCTTAAATTGATTAGATGTTTATTTTCTAATAGATCTCAAAAAGATTTTTCCAAAAATATTTTATTTAGATATTGTACTTTCATAGTACAAAAGTTACCTTTTGTATTGTGACAAGTCACATCAAATATCTTATAATTTATTGTCAACTTCTCAACCACCAAAGCCTTTACTCCTACTTGTCCTTTGCACTCATTACATTGGATAGTATATAAAGGATGGAAGTAGCACCTTGCTACTCACGCTTTCATCTCCAGCTTTGGCATTCAAAAGATTTTAAGCAGGTTGATAGTTGTCTTTTACTTTCTTAAGATTTAAGTCTTTGTGTTCTTAATATCTTCTATGTGTTAGATTGTTTAGAGTAGTCTTTAACTATTCTTTTTCCGCAACAATCTTTATTTTCTCTTTGTGTAATTCTTGATATTCCTTATCAATAAAAGAATTAAAATTAAGTAATTTTGTGTTATTGTATTCAACCCCCCCTTTCTACAATACTTGTTTACTTCTTTGGGACTAACACACAATCTCTAGTCATATGATTGATATTCAATAAAGGTTTAGGTTTACAAAGAGAATTTCTGATAAGCAAATGTAAACCCTATTAACTAGAATTATGACGTCTAAAACTTCTAAAACCTCTCTAACCTAATACTAGGTTAACAAAACATATATATATATATATATATATATATATATATACATATATATATATATATATATATATGAGCCGACCTAGGCCTAATGGACTTTAGGCCCATTAACAAACCAACTTTCAAACAATTACAATTCGACCCTTATAAATGTGTTATACAACTTTCAACGTGCTAGGACTTTCAGTCCTAACAATACACAACATCTATATATATATATATATATATATATATATATATATATATATATACACACAACATCGACCCGAATTACCCGAATCCCTGACCCGATGTAACCCGATACCCGTTCCACCCGAAACCCGATCCACCCGAAGAGATTCGGTCGGATTTCGGGGCTCGATTTCACCACCCGATATCCGATCGGGTTATGGGATTTTGCAACCCTTGCAACCCACATCTTAACCGTTGGATTTATGATCGACGGTTATTTTATTTTTATTTTTCTGTTTTTTTAATTAAAAATATTGGGCCCCATATCTATTGTAACCGTCGATCATAAATCCGACGGTTAAGATGTGGGTTGCAAGGTTTGCAACCTTTTTAAGGGTTGCAAATAAAACAACCCCTATATATATATATATATATATATACTATATTAAAAAGATTCTAAAATGGTTATTTGTACAAATTGTTTCTTGTACAATGTTACATTTACTACCCTTACGCTTACTTATTTAATTTACTTTATATCCCTTGTTTTTTTCATTTTTCATTTTTCATTTTACATCATTATCATATTAACACAAATAATCGTATATGAACAAAAATGCAATTAACAATACGTTTCTTTTTTTACAAATTATATCATTATAATCGTCTCGTCAATACCTTCAAAACGAGTTCAATATTGAATATTTTTTTAATTTAACCGTACTATTAAATATCATGAATATCTATGAATTAATTTGTTTTCTATCCATACGTTTTATTTTTTTTCCACCGTTAGCACATTTTAAAAATACATAATTGTAAAATACGTTTCATTCTTATTATAAATTATATCATTATAGTTTTTTCCGTCAATAATTATAATATAAACTAATTATTGAATATCTTTATGGGTTTAGGGTTTAATAAATTGTGATTCTTAGATCATGGTTTGATTGTTGATGACATATCTATAAGGAAGTAGCATTAATTGTTCGTTTTTTACTTACATTCCGTTGTATCACGCTGGAATATGCCTAAGAAATAAAAAAGTTTGAGACAGACGGTTTTCTTCTCATATAAATAAATAAATAAATATAATAATGAATTGAGCATGCCACGTTGAATAGGTTCGGTTGTGTTTGTTGAACTTTCTGTTTTCTTTTTGTTTTTTGTTTTTTATTTCAATTCAATATTTGGTTTCTTCTGACGCTTTCAATGGAAACTCACCAAAACTCATAAAGTCAAACCCCTTCACCGTTACATCCCCCACTACTTTGACTTCTTCTTTTCTCTACAGCTTTACTTCTACAGACACAATTTGACAGCCACTTAGAGAGAGAAACAGAGAGATGTATGGGGTACATCCGGCCAAGAATTCCGATGAGGCCGTCGGCGGTGGAGCAACGAAGGTGATCCGGACGTACCAGACCTGGAAAGGCAGCAACGTAAGTTTACTCACTTGTTTTTTTGTAATTTAGGGTTTTATTAACTTGTTAGATCATGTTTTTTATTATATGTATGATTTTGATTACGAGTTGAGGTTTATAAGATCGTTGATTTGACTTGACTTGTTTGGTTTTTAAATGTGAATCAACGTTTTGTGGCTCTGTTTTAGTCGTATAGGTTGTAGGTTATTGGAATCTAGGGTTCTCTTTGGAGAAATTGTTTAGCTAAATAGGTACATGAAATTGAAGACTGTACATTAATGGATGAAATTACAATAGAAGCAAATTGAAGGAATTATGATTATTTGGGCCTCAAATCTCAATTTTGAGAAATATTTGTGCTGGTGAACTAAGGTATTATGCTTGTCATAATACCTTAGTACTTTTATTCCTTTCCCCTAGGGGGCATATTCTTTCATTACTTGTAATATAGATTAGATGTAAAGTTTTGTTCAATGGCCGATGCAAAAAAAATAAAAAAAAATGTTTTGGATTTTTCCTTCAGGTTAGAGTGCTTTGAAAGATTTGAGATGACTAGTGCTTATTAGTTATTACTTGGTGATATTCCCTTGTTAAGAGTGAACCAGCAGTTCACACTTTGATGCTTATAGCACATTTTCTCTAAAATTTTGCTCTTTTTCTACTGTGCAGATATTTTTCCTCGGTGGTAGAGTCATATTTGGACCAGATGTGCGATCAGTCTTCCTATCAATATTCCTATTAGTTGCTCCGGTTGCAGTTTTCTGTGTATTTGTTGCCAGGAAGTTGCTTGATGAATTTGCACATCATCTTGGAATATTGGTTATGGTCATAGCAATTGTATTCACATCTTATGTAAGTTATCTTGACTTGATATGAAATTCATTATTATGTTTGTATTGACATGGAAATGTTGGATTCAATCTCTGCTCTGTTACTTTCTGTTAAACATAATATTTAGATGTTAGATAGATTGAGAATAGAAAAAGCTTGTAGTTGGAAACTGGGATATGGCGAAGATACTGAGCTTAACTTGACCCTTTGCGTGAACATGGAAACTACATTTGAACTTAAGACACTTTAGTTTTGACAGAACAGTTTATAACCTTGCCAATACTTTGAATACCAAGCAATTTACGTTCATGTTGGTAGCGACCATACTGATATAGAACCTTAGACAAGGAGCTCCTAGCCATGATGATGTCTATAAGTTGTATGACATAAAACAATTTTTTTCCTTTTTTGGGTAAAAAAGTGAGATTGTATTTATTGAGGATCTCAAAAAGATCTAACTGAAGATACAATTGCGGGGATGCAAGATCTCATTTTAAATAGTGCAATGAAACTAAGATATTACTATGATTACAACCCTAACCAACTTGAGGCTACTAAATTGAAACTTGCAAGCCCAACACAAACTATTGAAGATGAGACGCTAAAATGAAGCTTGCCATGAACAAGAAATTTGCAAACGAGCAACCCTCCTCTTGATCTGCAACAGAACCAAATTGAACATGATGCAACCCAAAATCCAACTAACATTGTTCAGGTCGGTGGTTCAGATCGGTGGTGGTTTAGATTGGTGGTCAACAGTGATTCAGATCGGTGGTCGGCGGTGGTGGTTGACAGTTGTCCAGATCGGTTGGTGGTGGTCGACGGTTGTGGCTGGCGGTTGTTCAGATCGGTGGTGGTCGACGGTGGTGGTTCAAAACGGTGGTGGTCCACGGTGGTTCAGAGCAGTGGTCGGCGGTGGTTCTGATCGGTGGTTCCAATCGGTGGTGGTCGGCGGTGGTTCAGAACGGTGGTCGACGGTGGTTTCGATCGGTGGTGGTCGGCGGTGGTTCAGAACGGTGGTCGACGGTGGTTCCGATCGGTGGTGGTAGGCGAAGGTTCATATGGATCTAGGTAAATGGGGATAGTTTTGTCTTTTTGAGAAAATGAGATGGCATGGAATTGAATTCCTTCTCAAATGTGATGGAATGACCAAATCCTTGAATGGTGGAATGTGTGGAATTCAATTCCATTCCATGGGAAACCAAACGTCTGAAAGGAATTTGGTCAACGGAATTGATCATTCCAATTTCTTCAGATTCCATCGGAATCCTGCAAACCAAACGCCCCCTTAGGTGCCATTATAGACGATACACCAGTGGGAGGTGGTGCTTAGCCTTTCGGTGGATACCAGTCATAGGCCATCTTGACCTAGAAGCAATCACAATGAATCTCAATCTTGTGTGGTGGTGGGGAAGTGAAATGTAGGGTTTTTTTTTTTGGAAAAAGGGGACAGAACCCCAGGAAAAACTTTATTCAACAAAGAAAAATGAACTACAAACTACGAGGGGCATACCCCAAGACAAAACAACGCCCTAAAAAATGCTTCGGAAAAAACTTAAGTAAAGG
This sequence comes from Arctium lappa, assembly GCA_023525745.1. Taxonomy (NCBI): domain Eukaryota; kingdom Viridiplantae; phylum Streptophyta; class Magnoliopsida; order Asterales; family Asteraceae; genus Arctium; species Arctium lappa. The sequence continues at coordinate 147,378,527 of CM042048.1, forward strand.
CCTAACTCTAAAATAGGAAAGAGTTAAAAACCTTACAAGACCAACAAAAAAAACCATAACCAAAAATCACTTTTAAGGTTCAAACTCTTCTTGTCCAAAATCCTTGTAGAAGCCCAATCATGGTGATCCAAAAAATCCTTAACCAAATGCCCAATCAAGAAAACACCATAATCCATGTAATTAGAGTTGTCCTGAGAGGGGAGTCTCTCAAGAGGAGAAGCTGAGACTGCCATTTAAAGTGGACTAGAAGGGGACAGGATCTGGGGATGTAAGCTTGGGAAGATCTTGGAGAAATCGAGGGTTGGGAATTGGGATTTGCACATCCGAGGATGTGATGACGTTTGAAGATGATGCCTTGCCGGAGATGGTGACAGTCGCTGGGAAAGTTTGTCAGAAAGCTGAAACTGGATAACTTGATACCAGGAGCAATGTAAGTTCACTTGAGGATGAGAATCCCTTGGACTCTCGGAGTTAATTCCTCTACCTGAGGATAAGATTAGAGTTTGAAGGTGTGGCTCAATTCCCAAGAGAGAAATGGGAAGATGATCTCATCCCTTATATAACAAATCATATGAGCAGTTGTATGAACATCATAACAGCATGCCTTATCTAAACTAGTTGGATAGGCTAAGTTGATTCTAAAATTAATTATGTAGGTGTGAAACACAATACAAAACATATAGAGCTTGATCGCTCAGGATTCCAGAAATTGTCTTTCCTTCAACTCTTATCTATGGCCAACTCCTTTCCGAGGATGATCCCATCACTTATATTTCTCTTCATGACTTGGCTCATTTTATTCTTTGTTGACCTCTACCTTTCCGAACAACGTCCTTATGGTGTAAAGGTAGCACACGAAAAGCAAAGCACAAGGCAAGACCACCCATTGGCTTTGTAGCTTGCCCTCGTTCATCAATAGCCAAGTGTGCTCCAGATGTAGGCACCTCAGACAGGTTTTATGGATTACCATGTATTCATATCACAGATCAGCATCGATTTCAATTACTTCACTGCACTATAGTCAGTAGATAAGAAGTTGTTCTGGTGAGAAAAACCAAACATCGACAATAATTAGGAAGGCTACTTCGCAGAAGTCCCCTCCCCCTATGTGGCTGTGCGACAATGACAAAGATTCACAATAGCAAGCAGACAGGATAGGAGACCCATGGCCATCTTCTCTATTGCTCTCCCACATCAGATGCATTATATGCCTTGGTGCGTATTTATTTCATGGTTTAAAAATATTATAAAGATTGCATCATTCTTTAACGGTGTGCCATTGTGGGGTTTCTATAATGCTTTTGTCTTGAGCGAGAAAATCACCATATCAATCTCATTCCATTAAGAAACAAGAGTCCATGTTTGATTTTTCAAAAAAGATAATTTTTTTAATGAGAACATGTATGCATTTTATTTGCTACATTTGTGCTGTTCTTTTAGTTATTTTACTGAGTTATATCATCAGCAAAGCTTGACATCTATGTGATAGAGCTATTACACTTAATAAAGTTCTACTGAATTAGTGAAATGTACATCGGTTGGCAGGTTGTAATCCTGCTTCTATTGACTTCTGGAAGGGACCCAGGAATAATTCCTCGCAATACACACCCTCCAGAACCAGAAATTATGGATCAGAGCTTAGAAATTGGATCTAGCCAAACTCCACAGTTACGTTTACCTCGCATTAAAGAAGTAATGGTCAATGGGATGACGGTGAAGGTCAAGTATTGTGATACTTGCATGCTATATAGACCTCCACGTTGTTCTCATTGTTCGATATGTGACAACTGTGTGGAACGATTTGATCATCACTGCCCGTGGGTTGGCCAGTGTATTGGACGGGTAAGAAACGTCATTCTTCTGTTTTTTAAATCTTTCTTACATGAAAATAACGGGTTTCTGAGATTTACCCAGAAAACTTACAGTTATAGTGATGTTTATTCTGGTGGGTGCAGCGTAACTACCGATTCTTTTTCATGTTTGTGTCCTCGGCAACTCTGCTTTGCATTTATGTGTTTGGGTTTTGCTGGGTGTATGTCATAAAGATCAAGAACAGTGAGGAGACATCGATATGGGAGGCATTAATCAAGACCCCTGCTTCAATTGTGCTCATAATTTATACTTTCATATGTGTCTGGTTTGTTGGTGGTCTTACCGTCTTCCATCTTTATCTCATCAGCACAAACCAGGTGAATGACTCACTAATCCTTTTCCTTTTGAAGTATGGAATATTTATATACCGCAAATGGTCACGCACACTCCTCACATCATTGAAAACGAAAATATAAAGCGTATATTTGTAAATTTGACATATCTAGTCCTTTCTCTCGGGTTCAATAACATGAAAAATTGTTTCCTTTCCATTTCTTCCGTTCCCTTTTATGCTGTGTTCTAATCTTGAGTCCTTTTTTACGAGGGAAATAAAAAATCTAGTGTTCTCGAGTTCTTTTAAGAGGGGAAAGGAAAGAGAAGGAAAATAATATTGATTTTTCTCCAAAAACTTTCCTCCAGTTGTGGAAAGAAAAGAAATAATAACAATTTAAAATATTTATAAAATTATATATTTATCCATCAATTACAATCCACTGTAAAATAAATCTTTCCTTTCCTTTCTCTCTTGCTCAAAAACATGAAATTTTATTTATTGTTTCCTTCCTTTTCCTCCCTTCTTAAGATCACAAATAAGAAATTTTATTTCTTTTCCTTTCTTTTCATTTCCTTGAACACAAATAAAATAAAATAAAAAGCCTTATCTTTTTCTTCCCAAATTCAAGAACATAGTATAAATGAATCCTGTCTTTAACATTTTGGTATATCCTTTTCTTTATCTTGCAGTCTACCTATGAAAACTTCCGGTACAGGTATGATCGAACCGAAAATCCTTATAACAGAGGGGTTATCGAGAATTTCAAGGAGGTATTTTGGAATAGCATTCCTCCTTCCAAGAACAAATTCAGGGCAGTGGTGCAGAGAGAACCTGAAAGCTTACCACGGGCGGCAGGGGGTGGTGGTTTCATGAATTCAAACGTAGAGAAAACCCCAAGTGACATAGAAATGGGAAATAGGAAGCCTACGGGGAATAACGGTGATGAAATGTCGGGTGGTAATGATCGACGTTCGAGTTGGGGACGGAGAAGTGGAAGCTGGGAGTTACCGAGTGATATTGCTTCGCTTGCATCGGGTCTTGGAGACTCGAATCGGATAATTGGTGGAAGTAGTGACAGCTTGAGTGGTCAAAATAGACAATGACAATGTGTGGTGTAAAAGACCAAAAGCTAAAAAAAAAGTTACTTTGAGTGTGTGTGTATATAGAATGGGGGAATATAATTATAAGCAACCCCTTCTCTTTCTGGCTTTTATGATATACTCCTATATACATATGTGTGTGTGCCATTTGTTTCTTGAGTTGCTAGGATTATAAATCTGGTGTATTTGGTTCGCATAATGGAATTTGATGGAATTGGAATCATCGAAAGAATTTGACTTTGAAGGAATTGGAATGGAATTTGATGGAATTTGACCATGCGTTTGGTTGGTAGGAATTAGATGGAATTCAATTCTTTCACTTAGGTCAAAGAATGATGAATTCTTTAATTTGTAGAATTCAATGGAATTCAAAGGATTCCATCATGATCAATATGTGAACCAAACAAATGAATTATCCTTTCTAATTCCTTCAAAGTCCATGAACCAAACACCCCCTTAGTGTATATAGTTTTTGGGCTCTTTCTTTATGTATTGTATTACTTTCTATTTTATATTTCTCTCCAGCCTGTGAGAATTTTTATATTTGGGCAAAAAATATTGATTACCGCCAACCCTGACCGGATCTACACGGAACCGCACTCTAGAAACCACATTTGAGATATTTTAGAGTTGATTCAGTGGCTAAGGCTAGCACAAGGGTTCAAACTTGTCTCTCGTAGAATTCGAACTAGGGCGTGAGAATTTTTATATTAAGAGTAACTTTCATCACATTTTTAAATTAGTCCAACATGACAACACATGTAAGTTCAAAAACCACCATATTTGGTTTAGCTTTGAGATGGCACGGAGCCACGGACTGAGGTAGTGAACCACGGTCCACGGGCATAAGTCCAAAAACAGCTAAATTGGGTCGAACCAAATTAGACCATCCGTTGGTTTAGCTTTCAGATGGCACGAATTGAAATACTGAACCACGGTGCACAGGTGTAAGTTCAAATTCAGCTAAACCCGACTCATTTTGATTTTAAGCCTTTGTTATTCGGTTCTAGCAAGTAAGTTGGAACAAGTAGTTGTAATCAATACCAACTGAACTGACCAACAAATGCTTTGTCTCATTTGTCTGGTGGTCGGAAAATTTTTGAAATCAAAATTTCATATGAATTCAAGAAGATAGAGGAGAGATAATAAAGGGTAAAAGTGAGCATGGACTGTAAAATAGAAAGGGATGTTGAATTCCTGTTCAAAGAGATGCAAAACAAAATCATAAGATTTTAAAGTACATGACATTTTATAACTGATTGTGAAACAATGAGAAATGGAAATATCATGTATTGATTATGAAACTTATATGAGTAGAATCCGATGCCGTTTTCTTGTTACTACTGCATGGACTGAAAGCGTTTGACTATCATGATGCTCATGTCCATGTAGCGTTGTGCACAGTTTGAGAGGCAACTCGATTCACTGGAACTGAACTTGCTTCCAGGAGTACTGGTGATGCACTTATCCCAGCATGCACTTGTCAGCTTTGCTATCATCTCATTCGCCATCGCTCTTTCTTTTTCTTGCTGCACCAATTCCAGATCAGGATCACATTTGAATCAACCCAATTACAACTCGTACAAAATACGATTGCTAACTTGGAATTGCACATATGATAGAGATAAAATACTTATTGCAAAAAAGAATGTTAGATATGGAACCCAACCAACCAAATCTTGTCCACAAATGTTATATGACAGTGTAAGCGGAGAGAACTAGAGTGGCGAGAGTGAGGTAGGCGGGTGAAAGAGTTGTGGGAAGGTTTTAACTTGACATGGGTGGTTTAGTAATTTAGTTGCCTTATCTTATCTCCCTGATTTGTTTCACCTATTTTGGTGGAATACTGTTGTCACTCTTTATAGAATACACGCGATGTAGGCAAAAGTGTGGAACCATGAAAAAATCATATGCCTCTTTATGGAACACTATTAAAATCATAAGCCTATCAACGACAGACGACAGTAGACGTAGAAAAAGTGTTGAAACATGTAAATAGTGTGCCTTCGATCTATTGTTTCTAGCCTTTACCCATTAGTATTCAACAATATCAATTTATCCTTAACAAGGGTTGAGATCTCAAATTTCATTATGCCGTAAATAGTACCCTATATTGCATATGGAATAGGGTTCATAGAACTTCAACAAAACGGACATAGCTTGTAGAAGAGTTTATCCCAAACATCAGCTGCTAGGTCCACGTACTTCAAAAATACTTGGGGCCTGTTTGGTTTGTGAAATTTGGTGGAATTTGGAATTGAATTCCATTCCAACCCCGCATTTTGTTTAAAGGGAGGTGCGGAATCGAAATCCCATAAACATTGGATTTAGAAATCCCATAGGGGTAGTTGGTATTTCACAGGATTGTTTGTAACAATGTTCTAAAATAGTTTTAAAAAATTCATTTTGTAATAATCAATTAATAAGAGGTAATTTTTTAATCATTTTTATAATTACTAATAATTTGTTTTCATGAATTATCTATAAAGATTAAAGAATGGAATTCAATTCCATTTCAAATCCTACAAACCAAACACACCAAAGATTCCAAACCCTTCCATGAAATCCAAAATCCCTCAAAAACATTATGACAAACCAATCGCATCCTTAAGAGGTTGCCTTCTAAATTGAACTATTAATATCGCAATAGCTCTTACATCACTAAGCACCAAGCCTTCTCTAATAATAAAAACTCTGAATATTTGTTTAACATGTCAATAAGTGAATAAAGAATGGGAAAACCATTGATTTATAGAGCTTGAATAAAAGATGTTAACCCTACTTGTATGTGTATTTTGTTTGATATTAAGTATAGGAAAACTTCAGTTGGCTTTTAACACCAGCAAAGAAACAAAGCTGAGCATGTACCTTCTACTGAAAATCTGAGTCTACAATTCTTAGGAAACAATGATATATAAGGTTTACCATCAATTCTATGTAAATCTCATGATACCGAAAACCCAAAAATCTCAGATAATCTCAGTCAGTCCCTACTCGTCACCAACATATGCATTCATACCCCTGCTAGCAGATAAAACATGACGAACCAATAATGCCACAGCTTCTTCTTAAGCTATATGATCTCCCAATAAAAGAACAGTGAAAATCAAGTAGAAATTAAAATGTTCTTGAGCACAAACAGCAAAAATTAGGAAAAACAAAGATCAACATTTTCAAATGCAAAAAAAGGAATGAATTGCCACAAAAACTAGAGAAAACTAACACCGGTTATACAACTCAAAGAAGACCAAATTATCATAGCAAACGCACGAATGAAACATCGATGATATATGATTTAACACCCAATTCAGAATAAAATTAGTGATCCTTGGCCAATGTAAACTACTTAAGGTTCTATGCAATCACAAAGCACTTACACTAAAACTCAAATCGATACTAATCACTGGATCAAAATTCTCAAATATGGTACATACGAATACACACATATAGAAACAATACAAGTTCAGAGTAGGGCTTACATTGATCAACTGCTGTAATTGGGGATTGCTTAATGCTGAAGCGTCCATGGAAATCGAAGCTAGAAAACAACTTCGTTCGCTGATCGACAACAAAGAAAAGCGATGAAAAGTGCAAAAACCCTAAAACCCTACAAATGAACACGGAACGGTGGTAATAATAACAGCAAGGCCCTGACTTAATGGGACGCCCATTTTAGCTAGCTTTGATTTGGGCTTAAAAGAAAGCCCAATAACATCTTAAAATCTTTAAATTTATAAAATTTAAGAATTTGTTGTAGGATGAGTGTGCCCTGACTACTAGCTAAACAGTCTCATGCGTACCAGTTGGTAATTGAATATAAGATTGATATTTTACATTTATGCATGGTTGGTTATGTAGTATATGTGCCAATTGCGCCCCCACAGTGCACCAAAATGGGTCCTTAAGAAGACGATTCGGTATATGTTGGATATGAATCCCCAACAATTATCCGCTAATTATAAACCTTGACTATTGATCTCTTTACCGCTAGATTTGCGGGTTGTCACTTTGATGGGACAGTCTTCCCGTCGTTAGGGGGAGATAGGAAAAAGTATTTTCCAAGGGAACGACAGGAACTGTTCATGGAATATTCTCACTCTGTCTCATATTGATCCCCAAACTTCACAATGAAAAGTTGAAGTCAAACGAATCAGACTCGATACCTGATAAGTTTAATGTTATTCCAAAAGTGACAAAATCACATATACGAGCTGTAAATATACTCACAAGGTTAAGAGTCCTCAACAAGGGCACAACGTCATTGGAAAGTGCGTTGCAATCACACATAATGGAGGTGTGGTTGAGGTCGTAGCTACCAAATGGAAGTGGTGGAAGCTACTTTGTTCGATGGATACTATTCTAAAGGAAGATAATAGTGAGGCACATCCATTTATCATCAAAACACAAAACTCTATTGAGATTGTCTATAATTATATCTAATTATAATTATGTCCATGAATCATCACTGGAGGACGCTCTGAAGTTAATATTGATTCTAGAGATGAAAAAAATATCAAATGAACTATGAGAGTACATATGAGTCGATGGACAGATCATATATAATCATTGATGATTTATTCGCATATACTATGGATCATAAGATGATAGAGCACGACGACATCGAACCAGACTCAGTTGAATAATATCAACAAAGAGCATATTGGCCTAAATGTAAATAAACAATCCAGAAAGAATTCTATTTTTTGACAAAGGATCAGGTATTTGGTCAGGTAGTGCTAACCTACCAAGTGTAAAGCCCGTAGAACATAACTCAGTCTTTGTCAGAATGTGTAACGAGAATAATGAAGTCCTAATATGTAAGGCTCTTGTAACACCCCGATTTTAAAAGGTATAATTTCAAGTTAGTATAGAAATCGGTATTTTAAGAGAAATATAATAAATAAGATTATGGGATTGAATCTTAGATTTTATGGTCTTGTTGGATGAAGGATTCAAATACGAGTCCAACGGTTCTTTTCGGAGCAAAAATCGGAGTTAAATCGAAGAAGTTATGGCCAAAACAGTGATCAGGCATGAAAAATGAAGAAATCAAGCGAGCAGTGTCTAATGCGACTTTGGGGCGACTTTACCCGCATGGAACCCGCATTCGCGTCTGTCAGCTATAAAAAGTCCGATTTTTGGGGGTTTTCTTCATATTCTTCACCCCAATACTTCTCCTAAACCCTTTTCTCTCATTTTGGTGATTTTTGGGAGCTTAGGGTCCGATTATTAGGCTTTGGAGGAGCATTCTTGGTGGATGCAAGGGTTTAAGGGTAAGGCACTCTTCTTCATCACTTCACCATTGCCATCTTCAACCTCAAGCTTCAGTTTTGGGTTTTTCAGGTTTTCGTCAAAACCTAAGTGGTAAGTATATCCCTTCTATTTCTAAACCTTAATATAAGTTATAAATGTCTTCTTGATGATTCCCTAGTGTTTGGTTTCTCTAATTTCGGTTTGGAAGATTTAGGTCAAAATAAGGGTTTTGACCAAAATGGAGATTTTGATGTAAAATGATTTGGGGAACTATTCTTAAGGGTTGAATAAGTATATTTATGGTTGAAATTTGTGGATCTAGGTTTTGGAAGGATTTTGCTCATGGATTCATATTTCTTCAAGAAAGCTCAAGTTGGGGTAAAATCTAGATTTATCCTAAATCTAGCGAGATGAGTTCAAGTCGATTTGTGAAAACGGTGTACATGCCAAAATGTTTATTTTAAAGTGTTTTGTGCTTTACATGAAATTTGTTAACTGTTGATAAGTTTTGGTTATTTGGAAGTATTTAACTTTATAAACTTATATAACATACATTTTTGGGCATTTTGATAAATAAATCATGTTGACATGTGTCCTTGACAATTTTATATAAATGGAGTTTATTTGACGTAATTGTCATTTTTGAGTACTTGATCTTATATACCCGTTTGGGAAAATGCATATCATTGTGTCATGAGGCATTTTGGAAATATAAGGATATTAGTTCATTTGGAAAATGGTTTGCCTCAACCAACTTTGTGTTTTGGGTTAATCAAACTTGTAGTCGTTGAATTGCATGACCGTTGGTTAAAAATGTTTTATTATTTACACTGACATTTATTGTACGATAAAACAATTTTTTTGTTGATATCTGGCTCGGTTTGACTAAAATGAGTCTTGGGGACAATTGTCCGGTTTAATAGCCCGTTGTGGAGTTGTGAGTATGATTTCGCTTAATGTGTATCATTTGATAATTACATGTTTTGAGTACGTTGGTTATTCGATTGGAGTCATATAATGTTTTAGACTGTAATGTAGTTGATCCATAGGCATATGAGTTGGTCTTTATTATTTAAAGAAAATGGGCTATTATTTATATGTTGGTACCAGAATTAGTCATGGGATTTCGAGGACATTACGGTGAGGGCTCGTGGAGTCCAATACCCTGACCTGCATCCGTGATGTAATTTCTAAGCCTGTTTTTATGGGATAGTTATTTCCTATTTGTAGCTAGTTGAGACATTGGGTCCTCGGGGGGAATTTAGTACTGTTATGTGAGACCGGTTACTAGCCATGGGCCGTAAATGTAATCCTAGCGAATGAGTATGATTAGGATCATCGGGTTGCCCTCCCCCACATCTTAGTACGAGTCGGTGTGCTCGTGGCCATGGGTCCTAGTATGGTGAGCTCAGTAACTTGGAATGTGGCCTACTTTTGTGTTCCGCCACTAGCCTTGGAATTCGGGACTCCCCCGTCACCGAGAGGTGTTGTTTTGGGGTATTTAGTTTTATCCTTGTTTTCGATGACGTGTTGAGTTTGTGTTATTCTCCAATTGTTAAAATTTTGGGGTTTGAGTTCACTCACATTTCAAACGTTTGATTTATAAATTCTAATAAAATTTCAATATTTGAGCATTTATCGTTACTCGCATTTTGTGTAAGCATTGGGTTGCATTAATTCACAAAATAATGTTTTGGCGTTGAGGCGTCCATCTATAAAATGCATATTATTGGTAAATGAGTCGTTCTCTTATTTTAAAGTAATTCATTTTTAAAGGATCATGATTATAAGTAGGCATGGAAATGGGGCGGGGATCTCAATCCCCATCCCCGTCCCCAATCCCTCATCTTCATCCCCGTCCCTATCCCCTTCCCCGTCGGGGAATATGATCACATCCCCATCCCCATCCCCAACGGGGAACGGGGATCCCCAACGGGGAAACGGAGATTTTCTTTTTCCGTTTATGTAAGATATTTAAATCAAATATATGAGACACCGCACATATTTAAATATCACATATTTCCAATAAACCTAAAATCGAAAGAAAATTAAATTTAGTATAAAAATCACAACATCGTATAATAATTAATAACTTAAAACCAAAATAAATTCAACCGAATTCGGGAAAAAAAAACTTAACTTCAAACGTACCAAAAGATATCAAGTAAGATTCAAAACCATATCGAGTAATTGTATTTTGATTGACATCCAAAATACATACTAACATCCAAAAAATAACAATTTTATATTATAAACCTAGTTAGGAAATAGGAAATTATGAATTGCCGATTTAGTTTAAATAAATAATATATCAACTATTAATTAAAATATAAAACGGGGATGGGGCGGGGCGGGGAGTGTGATACCCGTCCCCGTCCCCGTCCCCGTCCCCGGTTTGAGACAAACGGGGATCCCCATCCCCATCCCCATCCCCGGTTTAGCGGGGAATCCCCATCCCCGATCGGGGCGGGTGGACCGGGTTCCCCGACGGGTCGGGGCCAATTTCCATGCCTAATTATAAGTTGCAATATTTCCGTTTTACGATTTCCTTTATGATCATGATATGAAACTCTTGAACTCACTATGCGTTATCCTAACATTTTTATTTGTCGGCATGTGCATCAGGTTCCATTTCGGGATTAGTTCTAGCGTCTCTGTGGGAGATGAGTGCTAGTCATGTGCTCGAAGAGGTGATTAGCTTGGTGAAGACTTCCGCACTTATGTTGTAGATAGCGACAGTTAGTGGTTTTGTTAGTAACCCCCGACTTTAATTAGTCTTTATGTAAGACTTTAATTAATTGATGGTGGTTCAACCTAGAAATGTATCTTCAATTATGGTTTTGTAGTAAGAGATTTTCTTATACTGTATGGTATTGTTGAAATTTTAAGTTAGTCGCTCTTTCCAAATTTGAGAGTGTGACAGCTCTCCTTTGGCGCAAGGTTTCTCACAACGCCCTGAATTGATCACGAGGAGACTTACTCTCTCATGATGGATGTTATGACATCCGAATAATTAATTAGCCTAGTAGTTTTCGAAGGACTGGAAATGCAGCTCATGAATGTGGTTACCACATATCTCTACGTGGATCTAGATTTAGAGATATATAAAAGTGTTTGATGATATTACATTACCAAAATCAAGTAACTCTAAATTAAGAAATACGTTTGCAATAAAATTGAAAACTCACTTTATAGATTAAAGTAATTTATGCGTATGTGGTATACCCACCTAAGTGAATATATGATTGGGAAATGATATATAAGAATGATGAACTGTGCTCTTACGTTTTTATTTTAGGAAAACAAGTTCCAGATTTTCAAAGCAGCTTTATATGTCGATGATATGAACATAATAGACATTCTTAATGAAATAAGAGAAAGCATAATCTACTTGAAATCTAAATTGGAGATGAAAAATCTTGGGAAAACTTGGTTTTATCTAACTATTTGAGCTTAGACACCGAGTTTGTGGAATATTAATCCCCCGATCCGCATATGTCCATAAAATTATCAGGCAATTTAATATGGACAAATCGCATCCTGTTAGCACTCCCATGATCGGTCGAAGTGTCGGATATAAGGAAAGATTCATTTCGTCTAAAGAATGATGACGAAAAATGCTGGAAGTTGGAATTCCCTATCTAAGTACAATATGCGGCATTATCGTACTTAGCATAATACACTTGACCATATATTATATTTCTCAATGAAATTGTTAGCTAAATTTAGCTCAGCGCCAACGCAAAGTCATTGTAATGATATCAAATTAATCTTTTGGAACCATTGACATGGGATTATACTTTCCCTATAGAAAGAAAAATGGGATTGATGATGGAACTTCAATACCTACTTAGAATGTAAGCAGCAAAAGTACTAGCTCTTATAGAAAAACACCAAACAATGTCTTGGTATGTGTTTGTTGATATTAGGTATATGTCTGACTCATAGAAAGGTTGTTCTCAAACTGGATAAGGAATTACCACAGGCTATGCTGTTACAGCGGTCAAAATCAGAAATCGCGGTCAGTACTGTGATTTGAAATAGCGGTTATCGCGATGGTAAAGCGGTGGTATAGCGGTCCAAAAATAGCGGTTCATATAATAATTAGAATTATATATATATAATACATATATGTGTGTATAAAGTATAAATAACTTAACATATCATAGATAATAAATAGCGGTTCATATAATAATTAGAAGTTAGAACCCAACATAATCCATTACAGTAGCTACTGGTTTGAAGACCGATTACAAGAGTCGATTGCATAATGCAGAGTAGAACTTTGAAGTTATGTGTCGTATTCCAGAATAGAAGTCAAACTTGAGTCTTCGATTGCAGGTCAGCAGTAAACATGAGTCGATTGAAGAATGAAGAAGAAGCTTTGGTGAAATCAGAAATCGTGAAACCCTTAGACGTACTGTGTTAGTTCGATCTTAAAAAATAACCTAATTTGAACTAAAGTAAATCTACTTACAGCCCACAAAGATTAAAAAAAAAGGCCCAACTTGAAACCTATTATTAACTTATTATGAGCCCAACCTTAAAAAAAGCCCAAAATTTCTAAAAACCACTCTCATAAAAATAGCGTTTTTTTCACCGCTATTGCGCCAAAGAATAGCGGTCAAAAAGCGGCAAATAGCGCCGATTTTAGCGGTACCGCGATTTGAGGCCGCTATTTGACCACCGCGATTACCTGAACCACCGCTAACCGCGATACCACCGCTATAGCGCCGCGATTGACAGCATAGACCACAGGGAACACCTAGATTGCTTGAAAGTAAGATAAACAAACCCTTGTAACTACCTCCTTGAACTATTCCAAGAGTATTACTCTCCATGATAATTAAAGAATGTATATGATTAAGGACTATCATTACACATATTAGATGAGCTAGTAATTTGAGTTCAACCAGTATCCTACTTGCATATATGGAAATAATGCATCATGTATCAAAGAAATGAAAGAAAAATACATCAAGGGTGATAACACAAATTGTATTCTGCTTAAGTTTCTATACGATCAACAATAAAAGACTCTCGTTTAGATTCAAGTGAATCAAGTAAGGTGTCAAAAGAATGTGACATATTTTACCAAATCATTATCTAATACCATATTTTGGAAACATGTAGAAAGTATTAAAATACAAATGTTTTCCAAACTCCATTGATTAATGTACAAATCAGGGGAAGTAGTAGACAAAAGGGGAGTCTACTATACATGTAATATTGATATGTTGTGCTCTTTCCTTCAACCAAGGTTTTATTTTTCCTATTGGGTTTTGTTCCTTGGTGTAAGGTTTTAGTGAGACAATTGTTTATATACCATCATGTTTTCCTAACTCTCATGATTAATGTACGAATCTAAGAGAAAACTAGACAGAAGGATAAGTCTATGTATTGCAAAGAAGTTGGAGCGTTGTACTCTTTCGTTCGTCATACTTTTATTTTTTCATACTGAGTTTTTATTTTGGCGTAAGGTTTTAACGAGGCAACAATTGTGCTTTGTCACTCCTTTAACTCGGCACAAGGGGGAGTGTTGTAGGATGAGTGTGTCATCGTCTAAATGATATGACGATAGAGATAGAGACAAGTATATCAGAGTTAGATTAGAATTGAAATATCTCATAGTTATCTACTTGTAACTCATCCCTATATAAAAGACTTATGATTAATGAGAATAACATATTTCATTTTCTTTATTTACTGTTGTTCTATTCTACTTTTCCTATAACAGAATTCAATTACATAACAAAACAAAATCGTAGGACAAAACTATCGTTATTAAACATTTTACTAGTACAATGCAGCGTAATACATTTTTACTTTAATGTTTTTATTGATTTTTATAATATATTTTTGTATGATTTTGAGAAAGTGATAATATTTTATGTTTAAATAAAATATAAATTTGAAGGACTCATAAAATTTTTAAAAAGTATATCTGTATTGTTAACAAATTAACAATTTGAAATTTCTCTTTTTTTATAATTTATTTAAGTTTTTATTATAATTTAATTTATGTTTAATAACGATGTAATTTATTTATGTTTAATAATGTAATGTTTTTTAATAAAGAAAAGAATTAAGTATTTTGTTTTGAACTTGATTATTATCCTAATTACATTTTAAATTCCTTGTATTAAAATGAGATGTTTATCATGTTTTTGATTATGTTTATGAGTTTATCAGTTAATTATAGAAATTTAAACATGCAGCTTTAAAAAGCTATATTCATGAAACATTTACTTGTAATCTTGAATTTTAAGTAATATGAAAAAAAAATTGTTTTTAAGACTTTATCTCAAATGCTTTATAACTAGAAATGTACACACACAATGTTGTTGGTGATTTTAGTGTCACCGGGCATTTAAGTGTAATTGGTTATAACACGAGTACCAATTGGTTTCAAACTATGATCTAATACAAGTTAGGTGGTGCAGAGTGCACACTTGTTATAAGACGAGTTTGATCTCGGACACGACGAAATGACGGGGGTCAAGGGGGTAGAGCCCCTAGCGTAAAAACTTGGAATGCAGTGAAAAAACTTGATCAGAGGCTCTCTGCAGAGCCTCTGATGCCTATTTCTGCAGAGCCTCTGATGGCTTTTTGTAGAGCCTCTGATGCTCACGACAGAGCCTCTGGTAGCCTTTTGCAGAGGCTCTGGTGGGAGTCTCTACAGCACCTCTGGTGGGCGTCTCTGGACCAGAGGCTCTGGTGCCTATCTCTGGATTTGGCTATCTTTGAACCTGCAGTTATTGGTCATACTGTGTATACTTATGTTTTAGACTCACGATTTTAAAACAATCTCTATATACTCTCCAGCAAATTTGCACTTGTTTTTGTGCCTAAAAACGATTGTGTTCTTGAGTCTTATCCCATATTGGATTTTATGCAACCAAAGCATAGGGTCGAAATACCAATTTGGAAAGTGACTTGCACGATTCTCAAGAAATCCAGTCATTTGATCGATTGATTTGCCCTATTTTTCTCTAACAAATGTCGCACGTTACATCTCGATTTTAATGTTTCGTTTTATTTTTTGTCTTTGTCGATTTTATAATACATTTTTTTTGTGGTTATGAGGAAGCAATAAAGTTTTTTTTATAAATTTGTTTACTTAATAATGATGTAGTTTATTTAATAATATAATGTTTTTTATAAAATAATAATTCAGTATTCTGTTAGAATTCAATGATTATTCTAAATATATTTTATATTCTTTATATTTAAAATGAGATGTTTAATTTTATACTTTGATTATGTTTATCAGTTAGTTATGAATTAAAACATCCCACTTTAAAAAGTTATACTCATGCATCATTTACTTGTAATTTTCAATTTTAAGTAATATGCATCAATAAATAAACAGTACGTGATATATAAAAATTTATTTTTAAGAGTTTTTCTCAAATGATTTATAATATAGTATAGATATAGATTATAGTTAGAATTATCAAAGATAAAACAATTATTATTTTTATTGCACAGAATTATCCTTTTTTTTTAATAACTGATATCATTATATCTCATAATAATGTTTACTTATTTTTTCCTTTAGTCTTTTATGTTCTTTGAAACAAACTTTATCCAAACAACAGATGATCATACAAATAACTAGTTTAAGTTGCTGTTAGATTGGTGTTAAAAAAACACTTCTAATACCTAGTGTATACCAATGGAGATTATTATTTGATGATAAAGTTGGTTGTTAAAAATAAATTTTAATACATCATGAATAAACTACGAATTTTCATGATAACAACCACTTTATCTTTAGGACACCTTTCTCCACTTCATGTAGGAGTAACTGGATGGTTTATCAACCCTAAACCAAACCAACTTGTAGAGGGATGTCTTGTAGGGTCCACAAAAGTAGACCACGGGGCCATGAGTCCCCCACCAATAAACCTTTTATATCCCATTAGAAAAGGTATAATATATGTAAATCATTTCATTTTTTTTTTTATTTTTTAGTTAGAAGTTTCGGCGGCTCCCTTCCATGCCTCGTTTCATAGGAACCTCCGAAGCCAGATGAAGTTATGACCATTTGTAGAGAAAAAAGAACGAGTTGGAACAAAACAGATTGTTTTCGTGAAACCTTCAACTCGCAAAAAATTGCGAAGAGATAAGAGCTAATCCATGAAGTTGTGGTAAAAAAAAAAATTGGTATCAATACTTTGAAAAGAAGAAAGTTGTATACAAGAACCCTAAACTCTAGTAGGAGAGGAGCCTATGTCTATATACTACAAATCACAAGCCACAAATCTTTCTTGATTGAATTTGTTTTGCAATGTTCAATTTTAGTTTTATTTGAATAATGGTTTCTGTAAAGATACTGAAATCAAAAAGTAAAATAAAAGAAGTGGTAAAGCAGATGAATCTTTGTACAATTTTTATTGTACATTTGAAACTTGAAGGAAGAATTGCATTCAAGAAGCTATGGAACAGCAAAAGGAATGTCGAAATATCTAATGAAAAAATATCAAATTGAACTCCATTTATATATCTACCTTCGGTTGCGATGACCTGCTGCTGCTTCTTTACTTTTGAATCTAAGATCCATCGATAGACTGATAGAGGTCGGAAGGAAGGCCCGGATGAACTTACGAGATGATACCGTACGGGATCGTTCCCTTCTATTCTTTCTCCTTGAAGCCCCGCCAACGGTCCTGCCTTCTTTCACTGGTCTTGAAGAATTCGAGTCGAAAACCGACGAGCTAAATGAAGCGTCGTCGGCTGCACTGAAGGAAACCGGACCACCATTCTGTGACGGATCAAGAGGGTGTCCGACAGCAGCATCTCGATGAGGAGGTGGGAATTTCTCGCTCTTGCTTTTCGCGTTTGCTTGGGTTACGACTCTCCATCTCTGAAGATGAAAACCAAGAGGACGGCATTTCAATAATTTACATCAAAATGAGAGATGAAATTGTCAAAATATGTGGAATCCTATTAGATTACTCTCCAAAAAAGCCCTTGAGGAGAGAAGGGAGGTTCCAACAAATATTAAGGACAAATGGCCCAATTCTAGCTGATGTGGGACCCTCAACACTCCCCCTCCAACAAAGGCTATACAGGCACAGATTGTCTTAGAGTGTCAAGAGGGGGATTAGGGCTAGACAAGTAATGATTGCCCCAGAGTGTCAGACCTTGGCTCTGATACCATGTGAGAACACGTGGAACCCCATTAAATTACTCTTCAAAAGAGCCAGAAGAGAGATTCCAACATATATTGAAGTAAAAAGGTCCAAGTCTAGAAGATCATAAGACTAACAAAAGTAAAATTGCTCGAGAATAAAAGGAAGCAGAAAGAAAATATTCAACTTACATCTAAGTTCGATTGGATCTCGGCATTGGCCTCGGGAGCTGGAACTGCCCGGCCAACCCGATCACGGGTTCTTGTTTTTTTGTTCCCATCAACAGCTTGAGATTTCCCATTCAAACCTCTTTGCCTAAGAACAACAATACAATTTGCATCAACATATAAGCTAAACAAAAAGGTAAACCAAACCAAACAAACCCAATATATCTCAAATCTAGAGGTGGGGTATGGGGAGGGTAGGCTAAACAAAAAGGTGATGGGTAAAAGAAGAAAAAGTAAAAAGAACATAAAAACCTTCTGGCTTCTTCATCCCTCAATTTGACATCCAATTCTTTGCTGGGAGGATATTTTGGTAATTCTGATGGCTCGCAAGCATATGGTTCAGTGGTGAAGAACTGCATAAACAGGGAACACAAGATTAGGAAAAAAAAACCCGGCCAATTAGGCAACTTTTGTTCGATTCATTCATTAAAAGAAGTATCGGGTGATGTTCTGATGAAGTGATGATAGAGATAAGTCTACTTTCAAAGAAAGCAGGAGCCAGAATCCTCAAAAACATTAGAATTTTGCTTATAGATTCTATAATCACGCAATAAACGCCTTGTAGTTCTGCATTCATTAAATCATAATATGCAAAACTCCAAAAGAGACAATTATGATTCATCATTATAGCCAGTAATGACCAATTGCTACAATGCAAACACTTTAGAAAACTGTTTCAGACCTAAAATGGCAAAAAATGGTAGATTTGAACCTCGTTTACAGCTCTCTTTCAGATCACAGTATAGAACTTTCAGTAACTGATTGGTCCAAAATATCGTAGGAATTTGACTATTAAATCATTGTGAAAGAGAACAACTCACCTCACTGTTCAGGGATGAAACAGCAGTGCCACGCTGATCAGGATCAATTGAAAGAAGTCTCTCTAATAAAGGAAGAGAAGAAGGTGGAAAATCTTTGAAAGTTTCTGCTGTACAACGCTTGTATGGCTGTTGTGGCTTGAACAGGGTGGCATTTGGCAAGCGTGATCTCTTCCAATATTCTTCTGATGGGGAACCGCACAACTTGAATATCTTGTGTAGTTGTTCGACCTAAAGTTGAAACGAAATTCAAATTGCAATGGTGTCACTAGTTAATGTTTGTTTTAATCTCCAGAGGATCAGAAATAGGAAAAAACCAAGAACCATACCAGAAAGTGGATGCTTCAATACAGCAAAGCGAAAGTCATACATATAATATAATGCACTTAATACAAAGGATGGTTTTCATAAATTACATCCAGCAAAAATAATCTTGGTAATAATCAACTTCAATGAAGGATCAAAGGTTCTTGTGATTGCTTGATTGCAGAGTAGGGGACAGTTCAGATGAGAACCATAAATATCTTGTGACAGTGAGAACCTGTATATGCACATATATATACATTGATGCATATACACCATCAAAATATGAATCTGTCAATTAGTATATTCATCAATGATATAGGTACTATATATGCATTACTGCATATAGTCACTGAAATTTATATAGTGTATATGCATCAATGCATATATTCGTTCTCACGGTTCTCAAAATATTTATAGTTTTTGAACCTTCACCTAGGTCAGAAAATCGTTAACATGCTTCAAGATATAAAATTCCATCATGACAACGGTGCCACTTTCCTAAGTAACCATTAACAGTCCTCAAGTGCACCTTGGATGTGGTAATTGTTTGGCTTAACAAGTCCATGTAAAGTTACTTACTGTATTATGAACATAGAGTACAATTCCTTGAAAGGCAACTATTGTGTCTGAAAAGATAATGCATAAATCCAATCAAGGTAAAAAGGTTTTCTACCTCTGTCCGTCCTGGCATTATTGGTTTCCCAGCAAGAAGCTCCGCCAAAATGCAGCCAGCACTCCACAGGTCAACACCAACACCGTAATAAGTGGCCCCGAGAAGAAGTTCTGGAGGTCGGTACCAGAGAGTAACAACACGGCTAGTCATTGGTTGCTTATGTTGTGGATCATAACAAGAAGCCAATCCAAAATCAGCTATCTTAAGAATCCCATCATTGTCAATCAGCAAGTTAGATCCCTTGATATCTCGGTGTAGCACACCATTCTCATGGCAATGCTCAAGCCCAGAAAGTAACTGTTTGATGAAGCACTTGATCTGCACACATGTAAGGTATTAAAAAGAGAACCCAGAGGAAAGAGTCATTCACCATATTTTCTGGGTGAGAAGATAGTGAAGGGATAAGTTCTCGAAAAGATTCAAAAAAACTAAAATGCTGGAATCAGTATCTTTTTCTGCCAATTTGAATAGCCAAATAGAACTTCAAAACCGTGTCTTCTATGTGATCAATCAGTTTCACTTGTACAGACAATCAAATTTTGTGAGAATATGTGAAATCCTATAACCCTTGAGGAGAGAGGGAATGTTCCAACATATATTGAGAATAAATAGTCCAAGTCTAGCCGATGTTAGACTCTAATATGCCATCTCCGACGGACGCTAGACCAGGACGGGCACAGACTATCCCCGAGTGTTGAGAGGGGCTAGAAGGGTGAAGGGGATACATCTTGGCTCTGATACCATATGAGAATATGTGGAACCCCATTAAATTACTCTCGAAAAGAGCCCTTGAGGTGAGAAAGAAGGTTCCAACATATATTGAGGAGAAATTGTCCAAGTTTACACAATGTGGGACTCTAACAAAATCGATGATAGAGATATAATGCATGCTCCAGTAAAACCTCATCTCTCGAACTACCAAAAGTAGCGTATACTTCAAAACATGGATCTTCTCTAGTTTTGCAGCCGTATGTCTCTCATGTAGCTTTGACACTAGCTTTTCATAGAGAGAAGGTCCACAACATTTTGATAAATTTCATATTTGCAGCCACTTCATTATCAATATATTTTTAGTTCAGTGCTTACTCTGAATAACAAACTCTGGCAATTCACCTCAGCAGGATAGAATTTACCATACACAATATAAACAATATCATTTATGAAAAGTTAAAACTAGATTCTTCATCTGTTCATCATCACTAAAAGAAAATTTCTTATTATTCGGCATTAGTATATAGCCTTACCCGGCCGAGTAGGTGACGCTGTTATATATTCACTAGAAGCATCCATGAGAAAATATTTTGAGAGTTGACATACAGAAATTGAACAGAAAACATAAATAGGACAACCTGATGTCATCTAAGAAGTGACATTTCACAAAACAGCTTACAATCAATAGTTTTTGTAGTGTCCTGAAGAGGAAAGTTTTACTAGTCCTTACCAATAGTATTTCGTAATGTTGGCTCGCATATGACTTTCCACGGTCAACAGCAATGCAATGTAAGATAGATAAAAGGTCGGTAAATAACATTTTAGCAGTAGCCTAAAGCATTAGATTTTATAAGCAAAATAAAATATCATTAGACATCCATGGCATGGACCCAATACCCAATGACATAAAAAGATCAAGCAATATCATGGGGAGGCACAGTAGACGAAATTATAAGAGATATACAACCACATCAACCACAACCAGTAAGACTAACACCACTTTGACATCTTAACAAACTGCAACATATTAATCCACATTTGCTGACAAAGTTGCAATTGGCTTCTGCTTATTATAAGCAACAAACACAATTTAACATCTGAACCACAAATTAAGTCTACAAGTAACAAGAAGAGGTTTGTATCTATGTTAATTGGGAATAATAGAACAATCTGGATCTTGGAAATTACCTGAGGCTCTGTAAACTTGACACCTTGAACAGCAGCAAGACCAGAAAGATCATGTTCCATGTATTCGAATACAAGATAAAGACTGCAAGACATTCTTGATGTAACCAATCCTTCAAGCTTTATAATATTGGGATGATTAAGCTTTTTCAAGATAAGAATCTCTCTTGCCATGAACTTCACACTCTCTGGCTCTAAATTATCAAACCTAACCTTCTTCAAAGCAACTATCTTCCCTGTTATCAAATCCCTAGCTTTATATACATTGCTATACGTCCCTTGCCCAATCTGATCATCAAGCAACAATAAATTTAAATCAATTAAGTATCAACATCTCATAACCTACACTCAATAAATCAATCCACAATTGATGTATAAAAAACAAATCCACCACATCCACATGAATGATTGTGATGAGATTTAGTCGTTTTAATTTAACTTCACCTTAGCGAGCTTCTCAAAAGTATTAGCACGGCGAGGTGTCCAATCTTTGATGGCATCACCGGCGACGGCGGAGAGCCACGACGGCCATCCTTGAGCAGTCTTCAGGCTATACTCCGGCCTCGGCCTACGCCGGTCAGACATCCGAACCTCGCTTCCGGTTTGTCGGATCTTCCCAACGACTCCATCCTTTTTATCATCCCTAACCTCATCCAACGATACCTCCTCGACGTTTTGTTTAGGTTGTGTGGTAGTAGACTCTTCTACACTCTGGCGACGTGCGTTTGACTTTGACCGGCGATCTGGAGTTGCTCTCGTACCGAGCACACACCCCATCGCTCAACCTAGTTTGCCATGAACTATAAAAACAGGTATCTGTTGTCTGCAAAACCGCCAACAGTATTGCATTAAATTGTGAAGAATTCCGATGTGTTTAAGTAAAGTGACGGCGGTGGTGGTAGTTCCGGTGGCGGTGAGTGGAGTACAAGTTGCACTGAAACTGTGTTGGCTAAATAAATATTGCAGATGGCAGAGAGTGTAAAAAGGAAGTCAGTTTTTTTAGTCTTTTTTTCTCTTTTTAGATTTGGATTTCGATTTGGAGTTGTTTTTATCAACAACTTTTCAGTCATGCTTTACTCAATAATTACATTTTTACCACTTAAATTAATATTCCAGTCAACTTTTTGACCTCATTATTATACATTCTCAAGTTCAATCTTTTAAAACATTTGAACCCTATGACCATCTATAACACCTTTTTCAAAATATAGAATCAAAAATCAAAATCTCTAAAAAAATAATTTATAACCATCTTTAATAGTTTTCCTATTTTAGAGATAAATCGTTAATTATATTATTAAAATATTCTATATATTTAATAAAATATTATTTTTCTTACATAAATAATTCATTTCAAAGTTTCTTATTAATGGAATGTAATAAAAAAATAATTGGAAAAAGTCCAAAGAAATCCAATGGACTTTAGTTTTTGGAGTGATTAAATTCTTAGACAATTTTTTGAAACAAATAAGTCTTTAGACATTTCAAAACACACTAAATAAATCCTTGGACTTTTGAAAAACTGTTAAATACATCCTTATTATTTAAAAATGTAACTTGTAACCTACATAACAGGTAAAACTACAAATTGGAATAAAAAACAAAAAAGATGTCACCTACTTTATCACCCTACAAATAAGAAAAATAAGAAAATTAACTAAAATAGTCAATCTCATCAACAAAATTAAAATTTTAAGCATTTTTCAAAGTCTTTTCTTAAATAGTCGAAGCGTATTATTTTTTTGCCTTAAAAACTTTTTTTGGCAAAAAAAAATTAACATCTTTATAATTTGTTATTTAATTTACTTTATATTTTCTACTTTTTTATTTTCATTTTAACTTTTTATTATATTAACACATATAATCGTATATTAACTAAAATACATAAAAAATTACGTTTTTTTAATAAATTACACCATTATAATTGTTTTGTCAATACGTTTAAAATGAGCATAATATTGATTTTTTTTGGATTTGATCTCATATTATTAAATATCATAAATACGTACTAATTATATTTAAATATTTAATATTTATACTTTCTATCCTTTAAGGTTGTTTATTTAATAATATAAGATTAATCTGTAATTATAAAGGGTAAATATTAAAAATAATTCGTACGTATTTATGATATTGAATAATACAAGATAAAGTTCAAAAACAATGTTGAGTTCATTTTGAACGTATTGACGAAACGACTATAATGGTGTAATTGATAAATAAAAAAAATTTGATATATTTTAGTTAATATTCGATTATGTATGTTAATAAAATAAAAATGTAATTGAAAAAGTAATTGATATAAAATAAATTAAATAACTAATTATAATTTTATAAGAATGCAAAGTGTAAATTTTTTCTAAAACTATAAGCAGAAAGTAATCTTTACATATAAAATTTTCTACGTGAGAATGTTTGTTATTTTTATTTTTTTGGAAAAAAACAATCTTTACGTATGAAAAAAAAATTATGTGCAAACTTTGGCAATTTTAAGAAAAAAAAAACTTGAAAAATGGTAAAAACAAATGAATTTGGTTGATAAGATTGACTATTTTAGTTAATTTTTTCATTTTTAATTTGTAGGTGGATAAAGTAGGTGATTTTGTTTTTAATTTGTAGTTTTACCTGCTATATGGGTTGCAAGTTACATTTTTAAGTAATAAGAATGTATTCAACAGGTTATCAAATGTCCAAGGATTTAGTTAACATGTTTTGACATGTCCAAGGACTTATTTGTTCCAAAAAATTGTCCAAGGACTTAATCACTCCAAACACTGAAGTCCATTGGGTTTTTTTAGACTTTTCCCAAAATAATTTATCTCTATTGGTAATCATTTTTTGGGATATCTCTAAATTTGGAAAAAAATGTATTATCTCTCCTACTTTCCCCATTCTGGAGAAAGTTTTGAGTAAATTGTTGGAACTCATTTTACACCCAAAATCTTTATTTTCTTCATTTTCTTCATTTTCTCCAAAATGGAGAAGCTATTGGAGATACTCTAAAGGCATCTCCAATAACTTTCTCTAATTTACTCTCTAATAATAGAGAGTAAAATAGATAGTTTGTTATATCATCTCCAATGTATTACTCTATTTTACTCTTTCAAAAAGAATATTTCAAGCATATTCTCTTTTATTTTGATTATATATTTTTTCAATAATATCTTTATATTTATTAACTTTATAAATTACATCCATATACTTTTTATTTTCACAATAACCTTATATTTATTAACGTTATCATATTATTTTAATGACGTTATAATTTATATTTAAGTTCGCATTAAATTATCAAAACCAATTTCATTACGTTGATGCAATAACTCGCAAGGAGGAAAACAAAATATTGTTTTGGGACTTGAATGCAATACAAGATCCCAATATACGAGCATATGTTCAAGTCGAACAAGCACGTATTCTACAGAAGAGGACTGAACAACAACAATATCAACAAGCTCCTCATGCATCTACGTCGTTTGGAGAATATTTTAACGATCTTGGAGGATTTGGATCTTTTCTACCCGATTATTAATTAGTATCAAATGTTTTAAAAAACCATTTCCGGCTTACGTATGTTTTTATTATGGTCGCCGTTATGTATTTTTATCTTTATCATTTGTAATGCTTTTATGTTAAAATATGTGTTAATAGTGTGTTTTAATTAAATATGTTATGTTGTAAATTGTTAAAGTTTCCTATAGTTTTTAATTTAGTTGGATAAATTTAAATTGAATTTAAAACTTAAAGATAAATATAATTCTAGTTTATTAAAATTGGTATTAGACAACAAATAAAATAAAAGTGCAAGAATCTGAAAAGTTGAAGGACCATTTTGTAGTTATCAAAAGTTTAGAAAAAAATAGAGAGTAGTGAATAGTAAGGGGTTGTTCGGTAGCAGCTTAATGGGCTGAATAAGGGATATGGCTGATTCGGTCAGCCATATCTGAGTGTTCGGTAGCAGCTTAATCGGTCAGTTGGTGGCTGACCGAATCAGCTACAAAATGTAAGTCCTCCACGCTCAGCCCTTCCTTTCCATCCTTACCCTTCTTCATTAAAAAGAAAAAGAAAAAAAAAGAGAAGAAACAGGCTTCTCCCCTTCGTCTCCACCTGCAGCACCACCACCATCTCCGGCGGTGTCCTCCCCTCCCCCACACTCCACCACAGTACTACTACTTCCGCCCCTTCGTCTCCACCTGCAACAGAACCACCATTAACGCCACCTGCTCCAATTTTATTTCCACCACCATCGTACTACTGCTTCTGCCCTTTGTCTCCACCTGCAGCACCACCATTTTGGGTTTTTTTTTATTTAGGGTTCATCCTTCACCAGCAGTACCACCATTTTGGGTTTTTTTTATTTAGGGTTCATCGATTATTGAAGGTGATAAAAACCCTTTTTTATTTAGGGTTCATCAAATTTGGGTTTTTTTTATCAGTTGAGAAGATGATAATTGTTGTTGATGATTTGTGTGCATTTGATCAGATGTTAGTTTTCAAGGACATTTGATTATCATACAATTGTTTTATTTATAAATATTGAGGGTAAAATGGTAATTTTTAACATTCAGACTGTTTATTCAGCACAACAACCGAACACCAACCTATCTGTTAACATCTAGACAACCATATCCACTCAGACAACTATATCCATATAGGTCTTAACAGAAAATGAACCGAACAGCCCCTAACTCTCTATATAGAGAGTTACTATTCAATTCTCTATTTTAGAGAGTAAAATAGATAGTTCATTGGAAAAGATTTAGAGAGTAAAATAGAGGGTTCATTGGAGATGGTCTAAATTGTTGAAAACTAAAATAACAATCCACATATATATATATATATATGGTGAGACGTGGCTATCAACCATTGAATGAGAAATGAACGAATATTATGATGAAATTCACTGAGATGCATCAGATCAATTCTCTTTTAAGCTGCAATTCATAGGAGGGTATTTGATTAAAAGTGATCAACGGTTTAAAAGTATTTTTTACATTTCTCACAAAAAATGGCACTTCTCACATGATCTCATGTCTATATATGCGAAAGATCGTGTGAAAAGTTGAGATTAACGTGAGAAATGGATGTGAACCATTGATCACTTTTAATCTCATGTCCTCTTATGAAGTGTGACTTAGAAGATGATTGATCTGGTGTATCTCATCCTAATGTAAATCTATTTCTCATCCAACGGTTGATAATCACTTCTCAAGTTTCTCACGTTGACCTTAACTTCTCACCGGAACGCAACCCTATGTATATAATCGGGTTCAAGTGATAAAAAAATGACTAAATAAGATAATATGAGAAATGTCAGATCACATGTGATTTTATATTTAGAACTCACGTGTAAATCACTACCTAATTTCATGTCAAGTCGCCTACACACATTCTGTAATCACATATAATTTCATTGCAAATACATATTATTTGTCTGTTTTTAGTTATTATACAACTCATTTACATGATGCAACTCATTTATCCATCACTCATTTTATTTTCAGTTTATTTTCTTTTTTTTAATTACAAAAATGAAAATCAAATGAGTGGTGGATAAAGGATTGCATGAGTTCCATCATGTAAAAGTGTTGCATTTGAACGTCCCCTATCTCTCTTTCTCTCTCTCTCTCTCTCTATATATATATTTTTTGTGGGTGAGATTTTTTCTAAGTCTTAATTAATATAAAATATATCATCTTTTTATTGTTTACAAATATTAAATTGGAACTGGAAGTAAACAACAAATTATAATTATGATATGAAGAGATTGGGATTTTAATTGGATCCGACACAACACGTTCATGATTCACATATTATTGTTACAATTATCATGAAATTAATCATTCTAATATTGAGTTAATTTTAATATATACATCATCGGATTATTTATTTATTATATTATAAAGTAATATAAGATAAGATGTATCAAATTAATTAATATAGTTTAATTAGACATCATAAATTTCTTTATTAACCACGTTCAATATTTTTTTATATACATATATTATTTGAATAAACAAATTTTATTTAACTTTGTGTCTTCTACAACAATATTTTTATAACGTGCCATATTTTATTTTAAAACATCATCCAATTTTTCATGAACACAAACTTTTTTCATGTCTTAACGAATTTGTGTTATATTTTAAAACAATTTATAATATATATTTATTGTATATGTGTATTATTATTATTATATAGAAAAAAAACAAGTATATAAATAAACTATATATGTATGTGTACCTCAAATCAAATACAAACTCAACATATTTTGTATATAAAACACATGATGTGAAATATGTAATATTTATATAATGTTGTTTTAGGTGAATAATTGTATGTGAAGTTGAGGTTAACTTGATAAGCGTGAAAAGTAGTCTGAACTGTTGATCACTCTTAGGGTCTGTTTGTTAGCAACTTAATGAGCTTAATAAGACTCACAACTTATTCAGTCAGCTATATATGATTGTTTGGTAGTGGCTTAATGATATAGAAAGTGGCTTATTCAGTAAGATTTGAAGGGGTAGTTTTATGCAGAAAGCCAAGTTTTTTCCAAACTAGTCCCTCTCATTAAAAAACATGTTCATTCCATCTATGAAAAAACTTTCTCAAATAAAAACCTTCTAAATCTATATAGCCAGATTAATCCACACAGACAACTTTATCCATACAGAACTTAATGAAAAACCAACCAAACAACCCCTTAATCTCATGCCCTCCTATGAATTGCGTCTTTGAAGTAAATTGATGTGATGCATCTCAGTGCATCTTAACTCGATGCATCTCATTCTGATGTGGATCTATTTTTCATCCAACGGTTGATAATCACTTCTCACATTTTTTTACTTTAACCTTAACTTTTCAACGGAACCTAACAGGGGCGGACCTACCATTCCCAAGGGGGGGTCCCGTGCACCCTCTCAAGTTTGTTTCGTAAGGGCAAAAAAAATTCGGTACGTAAGATGTATCCGCTCAACTACAAGGGGTGCTCCGTGCTATATACGTTTTTTAGTGGTGAAAAATGCACAAGTCCCAAAAAAAACAAAATTTACTCTCGAAATCAACCAAAAAATCGAAAAAAATATCTTAAAATCAATCAAAAAACACAAAAAATCTCTCAAATCAACACAATAAAAACCAAAAAAAATCATCGAATCAACACAGAAGCTTAAAAAATCTCTCGAAATCAACCAAAAACATAAAAAATCTCTCAATAGGGGAATTCGGCTAAAAACACATCGACAACAATTTCTTTAGTTTTTCGTTTGTACACCCGCTCACCTTAATTCCTGGATTCGCCACCTATTGTTTTATATATAAAATATTCGATTGGTTTAAGTATGTATATGAACGTTGAAGAGGTGGGTGGTACAATTGTGTACTATAATTAATGCTCTGATTTGTATTGTCCCAAATCAACAATGAAAAGTCAAAGGAGTAAGAGAAAGACACGGCGTCTAGAGTCTTTTTTATTTTATTTTATTTTTGTAATATAAATAAATAATCCAATATATTTAATCATTTTGATTTAACAACCCTTTTTCACATGAATTTTTATAATGGAAAATTTTATGTATCTATAAATTTAAAGAATCGTTGCAAAAAATATTGTTATAAATTATCAATAAATTAAATTAAAATAAATAAATCATGTATGTTTGTCTTCATTCAACATAATGATAAATACTCTAATATTTTAAATCAAGAAAATAACAAAATAAGTGGAAAGTGTAAGTATAAAAAAAATTGATCTTTTCATTTCGTCAAAAATGGTGTAATATAAACATTTTAGTTAAGTTTGCGCTACACATGGTTTCTTTATTTTTATTACTTTTGTTATATATAAATTTTAGAGTAAATTACATATTTGGTCCCTCATGTTTGTGGTTTGTTACGGATTTAGTCCCTAAACTTCAAAAATAGCAAATAAACCCTCCACGTATGCATTTTGTTATGGATCTCGTCCCTCGAGCTAACGGCCGTCTATTTCTCCGTTAAGCACGTGGGTATTATGGTCATTTTACCTATTTTATTTATTTTTCCATTTTTTATTACTTTACTTGAATATTCATCCCCTACCTCAAGAACACCAAGAATCAAAAAACCCAAATCAAACCTAAATTCAAAACCAAAAACATAAATCAATCAAAAAGATGTTACCATTTGTTGAATCAAACCCAAAAGTGCTTCTTTATCACCACCAAATGCACATTCAAGAAACAAATAAACCAAAATCAAATTGACTTAAAAGAGAAGAGAGAGATCTGAGATAGAAAGAGAGAGACAGATCTGAGTTAGAGAGAGAGATCAAGAGAAGTAGCCGGAGAAGACGAAGTCGCCGCCGCCGACGACATACTCGCCAGAGAAGAATCAAACCCACAACATTGTTTTGACATGCTTACTTTGACTCCAGAGAAGAAAGAGAGAACCTCGTCTTCTCCGGCGACCTCCGGCGACCTCGTCTTCTCCTTATGGTCTACATCTTCTCTCGATCTCTCTTAGACCTCTCTCTCTCTCTATCTATCTATCTCGATCTCTCTATATATCTCAGACCTCTCTCTATCTCTTTTCTCAATCTCTATCTCGATCTCTCTATCTATCTCAGATGTCTCTCTCTCTCTCTCACTCTTCTCTCTCTTCTTTTTTAAATCTAACATTTATTTAGTTTTTTTTAAATCTAGGTTTTATTTAGGTTTTTAAATTTGGATTTGATTTAGGTGTTTGAATATGTATTTGATTTAGATTTTTGGTTTTGAATATAAGTTTGATTTGGGTTTGTTCTTGGTGTTATTGAGGTAGGGATGAAGATTCAAGTAAATTAATTAAAAAATGGAAAAATAAATAAAATAGGTAAAATGACCATAATACCCTTTGTGCTTAACGGAGAAAATAGATGGCCGTTAGCTCGAGGGACAAAATCCATAACAAAATGCATATCTGGAGGGACCAGACCCATAACAAAATGCATACGTGAAGGGTTTATTTGCTATTTTAGAAGTTTAGGGACCAAATCCATAACAAACCACAAACGTGAGGGACCAAATATGTAATTTACTCTAAATTTTATAAAGATATGGTAATTTTGGCTTCTTATTCAAGTATGCTAATTATAAAGATAATCATTAAGGTCATCATTAACTTTATCGTGTTTTATTTGAAAAGAGAAGATTCTTCTTTCATTTGTACCTCCTTCTGGATCGAAAACGTGGGTTGCTTGTGGGGCTGTGCACCTTCTCCCTCTTCTTCCACTTGCCGGATGAAATGGTTGTTAAAAACAAGGTTTGAGTGTTTGATTTAAATATCTTTTTATAAAAGTATTTGATGGTGAATGATTTTTTGTTTTATTTGTGCTTTATTGGATTATGTTAGAAAAAAGTTAATCATTTAAACAAGTTTGGTTGAACTGAACTATCGTATAGTAAGTTGGGTTATTTGTTGTTCCATAGTTGTTATTGAGATAATATTGTACATAAACAAACTAAAAATATGAGGCTGTGTATTTATGCATGGTTCAACTAAATCCAAGAAAACTGATTAAGCTAAATCAATTTGACCATTTTGGAAACCTTTTTTTTTTTAAATCGGTTGAACGGGTACACGAAACCTTGTTGGAACCTTACTAGGTTCCCCATTACACTTGCACATGACTATTTCTTGCCCAGATTTGCAAAAAGAACAACCTATTACCTATGCCCTTTTCCGCATCAAACATACATTAAACTAGAAAGATATATATTTCAGAAAAAGAAAAAAAACAGAAAGACATATAAAAGGTTCTTAATGATATCATTTTAACCTAGATATACATATACAATACAAAAATCACGAAATTGAATAATTATACCGCAATATACATAAAAACCTTTTTACGTTGCTTTATTCCTTCAACTTAAAATCAATAAAAAGTAATCAAATTTTTGCCTTTTCAAATAGTCAATGACACTTTATAAACATTTTAAGAAAAGTTACTTTATAAATGCTTTAAGGAAAGGTAATTGTAGTAGAATATCCCATTTGCTTAGGGTTCGAATCCAGGCATATACAACAATTGTGACAACTAAGGTTTAATCAGGGCTGATGTCTTACAATCATAATTTGATAAGGGATTAGTTTAGACATTGTAACACCCCGAATTCTGGGAATCACTGTAGCATTCACCTCACGAGGAAGAAGAAGAAAGGAAGAAAAAGGGGGCATGCATTCTGGTCTGTAGGGCGCACGGGTCGTGCCATTTCCTTCACAAAGATGGCACGGGTTGTAACACCCCGAGTTTTGTTTGACCAGTTTGGAAGAAGAAGCAATGGTAGTGGCCGACGCAAGTTGTCGCGCGGCTTAGCCCGCGCCATAACTCGCGCGGTGCACTGCTTGTTTGGGGTTTGTCCAGTGAGTGGCGTGAGTCACGGCGCGACTTAACCCGGGCCATAACCCGCGCGGTGGCTGAGTGGGTTAAATGAGATTTTCCTGAAATATCTCATTTGAGATTTTTTTCTGAAAATATCTCTTTTCTCTCTCAAGTCTCTCTCTCTCTCTCTTTTCTTTTCTTGTTTGGTTCTTCGATTATCGTATGTTGCTAGTATTAAGTGCATCTAGCAAGGGTTCAGTATAGAAAGCTTCGTCTTCTCTCGGTGGTCGATATCTGGCTTTTCGGGTTTTTATCTAAAACCTATTTGGTGAGTTCCTACTACCTTTTTTCTAAACTTTATACATGTCAAAACTTATATTTTTGAAATCCAAACTATTTCTACGGTATGGATTTAAGTTCTCTACATTTTGACATAACTTGAGTTTTTGGTGATTTCGGGGTTCCCGATCAGTTTTGACTAAAATGATGGGTTCTGCCTTATTTGAAGTAAAATAAGGCTTTACTTGCACATTTATGTGGGTTACTTGAAAGAATGTTTATAAGTTCATTTTGATGATTTTCATTCTTATCATAAGTTAAACTTGGAAATGCATTTCTGTTTATAAATGTTGTTTTATACCATATGACTATCTATGGTTGGTCACATATGTTGTTGTGACGAGTCTGTACCATTACTAGTGGATCCCTAGGTATTGTGTCGACTATTATTTGGGATGTCTTTTCCTCTCTTTGTAAAAATGGATGTATATGATTCTCGAGGGCCATTTGGTACGGTTATGCAAGACCGGTTACTAGCCATGGATCATATTTTCCCTTATTTGTAGCTATGGATGCATATGATCATCGGGGGCAATTTGGTACGATTATGTGAGATCGGTTACTAGCTAAGGGTCATATGGCAGTCCTAGTGAACGAGTTTGACTTTGTTTCCTCGAGGGCCCTCCCTCACATCGTAGTACGAACCTTTGTAGTTCGTGGCTAAGGATTCCAAGTGTTTCGACTCATAACTCGGATTGTGACCTACTTTGTGTTACGCTACAATCCTTGGTAAAACTGGTTATCTTTGTCATCGTATGATGAGTTTACATTTAAAAGGCCCGGTTGTGGCAAAGGTTTCATTTGAAAAAATTAAATCTTATTGAAAAGATTTCCTTATGATACAATTGTTTATATCTCTTGAAATTTATAAACTGTATGTTCTCAATAGGCTTTAAGTCTAACACTTTTTTCTCAAATGTTGTGTATAAGATGTTCCCGTTAGCGGTGGGTTGCTAAGGGCTTGAGTGACGAGCTTGGTCTCGGGGATTTTAAGATGATTAGTATTGATGTTGGGCATATGTTTAAGTCCCATTCTTTTGGTGATATTGGATTAACAACCGATGTAATCTAGATAGGTTATGTTTAGATTAGTTTGTTGTTGAGTTCAATATCAGTATTCAGGTTTGTAAAGGTTAAGTACATTTCCCCTTTTGGGAAGTTTATACCAAGTGTTGATGTTTATTTGTTCAATTTCTGTGTTTCAAATCCACTCTGGTTTTTAGGGTGTTACACGGGTCGTTCTGGACCACAGAAGGATTGGCACGGGTCGTGCCACTTCCTTCACAAAATCAGCACGGGTCGTGCTTGTCGTCAGAAGCAACAACACGGGTTAAAATGAGATTTTCCCCCAAATTTCATTATTTCTCATCTCTATCTTCCAAGTCTTTCCTCTCAAAACTCTCCCTCTTCATTTACTCCACTTAGGGTTTGGTCCAACAACCATTCCTTCCATTGATTTCTAGAGTTAAGAGCATCATCCAAGTTGACGATTTGGAAGCTTCATCAACATCTCCATCTCCATCTTCATCTTCTCCAAGGGTCAAAACCTAGGGTTTTGGGTTTTCTTCAAAACCCACTTGGTGAGTTCATACACTTTTTATAAAACCTTATACATGTCAAATGTAGATTTTGAATACCTAAATATCTCCTCTTTCATATATTTGATTTGTGAAAATTGTGTTAAATCTAACTTTTGGAGATATTAGGGTTTATGATGATTTTTGGGAAATGGAGATTTATGAACTTCAATAATGTTCTTTTAGCTTACTTATACTTGGGACATACATTTAAATGGATGGCATTTACTATGTAAGATTTATGGATTTGGGAATATTGAACTTGTGGTTAACTACTGATAAGTTTGCATATTAGCTTACCTCATATTTTTGGGATTTGAGAAATACAAAAGGGGTCATTTACATTTTGACTAGTGATCCTTTGGTAAACAATGGGAAATGTGTAACACCCTAAAAATTCGAGTAATTTTTAAAATTGAAAATTCGGCAATATAACGTTTATAAATAGGGCAAACCACCCAAAATGGGCAAAGCGTGAGCATTTACAAAACCTGCAATAATGTATGGGGAAACAACAACAAACTACATCTAGCTAGATTACATTGGTTGTCAACCCAATACCAAAAATGAATAATTGTTTTAAATGCTAAAGCTTCCAAAATAACTATCATCCAAAAATGCCCTCAAGAGACCACGCTCTTCTCTCAACCCCTTGACGACCCGCCGCTAAGGGAACCTGTTATACATATCGTTTGAGAAAAAGTGTTAGGCTTAAAGCCTAGTGAGAACATACAGTTTATATGAAAGACAGTAAAAGAATTAGTTGCAATATAAATAAACTGTTTTCATCGACATCCTTGTAAAAGGTTTGGTGAACACATAATGACCTTCCGGTCCAAACTACATCTTGCGATGACGGGTGTAAGCCCGAATTCCAAGGATTGTGACGAAACACAAAGTAAGTCACTTTTCCGAGTTTTGAGCTCACCATCCTAGGATCAAGGACGCGAGCACGCCGGCTCGAATAAATATGTAGGGGATGACACCCAATAATTCCTAGTCATGTTCATTCACTATAATTACATTTAACCCATGACTAGTAACCGATCCCACATAACCGTACCAAAGGCCAAAAATGGGTAAAAATGCATCCGTAGCTACAAAAGGGAAAAGATCCCAACATATAAGTCGACTAAATACCTAGGGATCCACTAGTAATAGTCTAGACTTGTCACAATAACACATGTGACCAACTATAATCAACCATATAGTTCAATACACCATTTAGCTCCCAATTCACATTTTGGTAGTTAACTGCTGATAAGAAATACAAAGCCCAAATATAAAACATAAGGCTCCCATCTCAATTTCCCAAAGTGTTTCCTTACCACATAAACTCTTCCATAGAAGAACCTTCTCATTTGAACGTAAATTTCTTCATGCTATAAAACTATTTATTGTCTTTTTCATGAAATACTCCTTTCAACCAAAATCTATAAAAGTTAAATCGTAAACTTGGCTAGAAGCCATAAGTTGAACATTTACTCCACATAATATAACAATAACACCTTTGTAGTTTCAAAACATAGGTTATATCATCATTTTACAAAAATGGTAAGAACCTTAACAATCTCCCAAAAACACCAAGTTTGGTCAAAATCTCAACAACAATAAAATGTAACCAAGGAGATGTTTAGAAGTCAAAATATGAATTTTGATGTGTATAAGGTTTAATAAAAAGAAGTATGACTCACGATGGGTTAAACACCAAAATCCTAAAAATTTCTAGTTGGAGAGAAATAGCACTTGAGAACTTGAGATCTTCACAAAGGCACCTTGAAATCACCTAAACCAACACCATTAATGAGGAGGAGGGAGTTGGGTGGAGAAATAAATGCAAAGGGAAGACTAGGGTTTGGAATTTTACCACTTACTGCAGAGAGAAAACGAGACCACCTTTTCCAAAATCAGAAAATAAGAGAAATAGGTCGTTGAATCTGATTTAAACTCAAATACTCGTCGACGACATTGCCCTGGCGATAGTGACATTGTCACTATCGCGGGGCCTTCTCGCGTGGAACGTACCACAGTGTAACACCCTCATTTCGGTATGTACTCAGTTTATTTATAAATCCATTTATAATATCGTACTTTTGATTTCGCATGCATTCGGGTCAAAATCGGGTGAAGATGGGGCACGGTACGCCTGGGGCGATAGTGCCCGCGATTGTGACAGAGGTCACTCTTGCGAGGCACTCTCGCGGGAGTAGTACTGTAGGTGTTTGGCTCGGCGCGATAGTGACCAGCGATTGTGACAAGTGTCACTATCGCGTGGCACTATCGCTGAAACTGTACCGAGGGTCCAACTATTCGGGTGATTGTGACACGCGGTTATGACAGTGTCACTATCGCGTAGCACTATCGCGAGCGGGCAGCAGGGTCTTAAATGCTCATTTTTCGGGATTTTAAGTCATTAGGTCTTTTTGGGAAGCTTTGTAAGGCGATTTTGGAGAGCAAAAAGGTAGGGTTTCCAGCCCCCATCATTGAATGCTATAAGTATTGTTACTTATGGTTGGTTAGTGGATTTAATATTAGGTTCTTGCTTGTGGTTAAGAAGATCAAGTGTCATTTCTTCCTTCTCTCAAGTATCAATTAGGGTTTGGTGTATAACCCTTGCAAGGTGAGTTTCTTAGGCACTTCTCCCTCATAAATGATTTAGTTGTTGTATTATAACCTTTCCTTATCTCCTACTCATAGTTGGATTTTGTTGAGTCTTGACCTAACTAAGGGTTTTGAAGACACTATGATTACTTGACTAAACAAGTTTTATGGAATGGTATGTTATAGAAAATAATGGTGTTTATATTCATTCAATCATTTGTTAACTAATGTTTGCTATTTAGGGCATTGGTATCTCATGAAATGAAAACTAGGGTTTTGGGAATAATTGGTATATTAGATTTATTATTGGGCATAATGACCTTTGAAATGAGATTATAGTGTCATCATTAATGGGAGTACATTTATGGAATTTCTTAACAAATGGGAGATGAGCTATGTTAGTAGCTCATATGTTTGGAATTTGATCTCATGAATTATATACATGATTATATATGGTTATGATGGTAAGTTGGTTCTTGGTTTAGTGCAATGGATCCATAGGCACGGTAACCCAATGTCTTGTCCGGACATTTGGCTACCCTTGGCACGGGATAAGCATCGGGCTCCATGGTAAGTAGGGTGTGGGCCTATACGGTCGGGCAGCGTCCCATGGACAGTATGGTGTAATCCCATTGTGCTTGAGTTGCCCTGTTTTGGGAACTCTCAAGAATAGACCTGGAGTGGTTGACTTGATGTTTTCGAGCAAAAGACTTGGAGTAGTTGAGCTCGCTACGTGGTTTTGAACTGTTGATAGTATATGTTGAATACTAATGGTTTATTGGCTTTACCTTGATTTAGTTCACGGCCAGATCGGCTACATGACTTCAAACGGGTTTATCGTTCATTTTAGTCTTCGTTTATTTATTCTCATTAGGCTTTAGCCTAACACTTGTTATTGGTTGTCATGTGTGGCAGGTCACTCTAGCGATGGGATGCGTCGGGATTGAGTGGACGACCTTGGGTTCGAGAGCGGTCTTTTGATGATTTAGTGACCGATGTTTTTGGAAGTGTAGATTGTTATTTTTGGGAGAATAGCGACACCCGACCTTAATCTTGCTCACTCAAGTTAGATTATTAGGTTGTCGAGTTTATTCTCTATTTTGCCATGGGTTGTAATTACCGTATTATAGTCCCCGTGTTGGGTTGACATACATTAGTCCGTTTGGTTGTATACTTTATTACAGGTTATTGGATCTCCTGTTTTGGGTAGATTGTTTTATACCATTTTCAGACGTTATATGGCCAAATTTCAATTTTTTAAATTGACCCCCATTTTTAGGATGTTACAAGTTGGTATAAGAGCATTGGTTTAAGTGAACTAGGTAGGAAGGTAGAATGCCTAGACTTAAACTGTGACTGTTAAGTTATGAATTGTGAGAAGGGGGTAGAACTACTAAGATAGGTTGGACTTAGAGTCGACGGAACTTGCACAAGTTGAAAGTTGTAGTGATGGTAACGATAACTCTTACGTATAATGTGTTCATAATTTCACTTAGCTAACGTCATTATGAAGATGTTTTACGTGAGTATGTTTAATATACTATTGTTATGATAATTGATAAGTGTAATAGTACGTTCCTTGTGTTACTTTTGTGGGCTTGTCTCTCATTCTGTGGTATTTTGTGTGTGGCAGAATCATGGTTAATACCCGAAATCGACTGGAAGGTCAAGAGGCCACAGTATCCACGGCCAACCAACCGAGGGTGATTGCTGTGGAAGAACCTCCTCACGTGGTAAATATGTTGGGCGGGGGGCCCGAGTTCATTCCCTGTCGCAACTTAGAAACGGATGATCCCATTATGGAGGAGGTGATGGCGGAAACGAGGATGATGGACCACATGATGGTAGCTATGAACCGAGCGATGACCCAACAACAAGAAATGTTCCTCAAACTCCTAGAGGACCGTGATATCAACAACTGAAGGCGAGAAGCGGTGGACGAAAACGTTGTTGTAGCGGGGTCCGGAGGTCCCGGACCTATAAACCCTACTGAAGTCACCGCAACCCCTAGAGTTGAGCAAGTGGAAAAAGCTTGCACATTCAAGGCCTTTCTGGGTTGCCGACCACCGGAGTTTAAGGGTTCGGATGATCCGTCGGTCTATGTGAGTTGGATTCGAGAAATGAAACAGGCATTCC
The DNA here is from genome assembly GCA_023525745.1 of Arctium lappa. NCBI lineage: Eukaryota > Viridiplantae > Streptophyta > Magnoliopsida > Asterales > Asteraceae > Arctium > Arctium lappa. The sequence goes on from CM042048.1 coordinate 147,417,078, forward strand.
GATCAAGCGAATGTGGAGAGGGGCAGAAAGCAATTTTTGGCTCACAAATGTTGAGGGGGACGACACTCACTTGGTGGAATGTATATTCCGCTTCTCTTGAAGTGACGGTATTGGCCAAATTGTCGTGGGCCACATTCAAAGAGAAACTTCTAGAAGAGTACTGCAACGAGAGGTCGATGGACCGAATAAAGGATGAATTTCAAAATCTAAAGATGGGTAGCGGGTCAGTGAAAGATTACACCCGGTTGTTTATGGACAATATGGGGTTGGTGGGACACCTGGTCCCTACCGAGAAGGAAAAGATCAAAGCCTACATTAAAGGGCTTCCATCCGACATGATGTCAATGGTAAGGGTATCGAAGACTTCTACACTCAGGGAGGCGATTGAGGAAGCACAATTATTGGAGGACGCTTCTACCTTAAAAAGGGAAGAAGGTTCTCGCCTAGCCGAAAAGAGAAAATGGGAAGGAAATTCCTTAGCCTCCAAGAAACCAAGACCGTTCAACAACAACAACTACCACCGGAAGGCAGATTCTAGACCCGATGCTAAGTGGTGTTCCAAGTTCCGAAACAAACATTACGGTCCATGTAACTTTGTTCCCGGGGCTTGCTTTAAGTGCGGAAAGCCCAGACATGCGTATAAGGATTGTCCCGTCAAGGGGCGTTTGTGTTACGAGTGTAAAGAGTCGGGTCATATTCGGGATGAATGCCCGAAACTGAAGACCAGCGGGAGCGGCGGAAAGAAGACGGAACCTCCAAGAGTGGCCGGAAGAGCTTTTCAAATGTTGTCTGAGGAAGCCAAAGCCTCTACTGATGTGGTATCGGGTACGTTTCTCCTAAACTCCGTACCTACGCGTGTATTGTTCGATTCGGGTGCTAGCTTCTCATTTATATCCGATACCTTTTGTCAAAAGATTGACATGCCTATGAGTAGTTTAGACGAAGCCATTGTGGTAGAAATAGCTAACGGGGGCCAAGTGATAATTCGAGAAGTAGTAAGGAATTGCACTCTTGAATTTGATGGTAGAAAATTTCTGGTTAGTTTGATGCCTATGCAATTAGGTGGGTTCGATGTGGTAATAAAAATGGATTGGTTATCGGAAAACCACGCCGAGATCGTGTGTTCCAAGAAAATGGTTCGACTGCCCTTAGAAAATGGTGAGGCGACGATCATTTATGGTGAAAGGAGAAAATGTGAGGTAGCGATTATCTCAATGATCAAAGCGCGGAAATTTCTGGCGAAAGGATGCTCATCCTTCTTGGCTTATGCTATCGACACCAAACTCGAGAAGAGGAAGTTAGAAGACGTAAGGGTGGTGCGCGAGTTCCCCGATGTATTCCCGGAGGACTTGCCCGGTTTGCCACCCGATCGACTTGTGGAATTCAGAATTGATCTCATTCTGGGGGCGGCCCCAATTGCACGAGCTCCCTACCGCCTGGCTCCTACCGAGATGCAAGAGATGATGACTCAACTCCAAGACCTTCTAGAAAAGGGTTTTATTCGACCAAGTTCATCACCTTGGGGAGCACCGGTCTTGTTCGTCAAGAAGAAGGACGGCTCAATGAGGATGTGTATCGACTACAGAGAACTGAACAAGGCTACGGTGAAAAACAAGTACCCGCTTCCGAGGATCTACGACTTGTTTGATCAACTACAAGGTGCGGGTTGCTTTTCAAAGATCGATATGCGGTCGGGGTATCATCAAGTGAAGGTGGCAAAGAGCGACATCCCAAAGACGGCGTTCAGAACGCGTTACAGCCACTATGAGTTCCTAGTGATGTCGTTCGGTCTAACCAACGCGCTGGCTATATTCATGGATTTGATGAACCGTGTGTGCCGACCACTTCTCGACAAATCGGTAATTGTGTTCATTGATGACATCTTGGTTTATTCCAAAGACGAGAATAGTCACGAGCAACACCTTCGGGAGGTGTTAGAGGTTTTAAGACGAGAAAAACTTTATGCAAAGTTTCCAAGTGTGAATTCTGGCTTCAAGAGGTGCAGTTTTGGGGCACGTGGTTACAAGGGAAGGAGTGAAGGTGGATCCCGCTAAAATTGAGGCCATGATGAATTGGGAAACGCCCAAAAGTCCGTCCGAAATCCGAAGTTTCCTAGGACTGGCGGGATACTACCGAAGATTCATCCAAGACTTCTCTAAGATAGCTTCAGCATTGACGGCCTTAACTCGAAAGAATGTGAAATTCGTTTGGACCGAGAGCCAGGAGAAGGCATTCCGAACTCTGCAAAAGAAGCTTTGCAAAGCTCCCATTCTCTCTCTACCCGAAGGAACAGAAGATTTTGTGGTTTTCAGCGATGCATCAAAAATGGGATTGGGTTGCGTTCTAATGCAAATGGGTAAAGTGATTGCTTACGCTTCACGACAACTTAAGGTCCATGAAGTCAACTACCCAACGCACGACTTGGAATTAGCGGCGGTGGTGTTTGCTTTAAAGTTGGGGCGGCACTACCTCTATGGCACAAAGTGTACCCTTTTTACGGATCACAAAAGTCTGAGGCACACTTTTGACCAAAAGGAATTAAACATGAGGCAACGGAGATGGTTGGAATTATTAAAAGATTATGACTGCGAGTTGCTTTACCACCCGAGTAAGGCAAACGTTGTCGCCGATGCTCTTAGTCGAAACGATTATGGAGGAAATTCTAAAGCTACTTTCACACGGAACGAGTTGACATCAACACTCATCGATCGGATTAAAGTATCGCAATTGGAAGCTTTGCTAGAAGAAAATCTCAACGAGGAGGTCATGTCAAAGCAACGTCTACTCTTAACGGAGGATAGTCGAGGGGTAAAGCTTTTCAATGGGCGAGTTTGGGTGCCTAGGATCGGGGGCAACCGAGAACTTCTCCTCGAGGATGCCCACAAATCGAAGTATTCCATTCATCCGGGAAGCACGAAGATGTATCGGGACTTAAAGTTACACTATTGGTGGCCGGTCATGAAGCTTGATGTGGCGCGGTACGTGGAGCGGTGCGTGACTTGTTTGCAAGTGAAGGCCGAGCACCAACGACCTTATGGGAGTCTGCAATCTTTGGAAATTACGGAATGGAAATGGGAGCACATCACGATGGATTTCGTGACGAAATTGCCGATGACATTGCGCGGTCATGACCCCATATGGGTGATCGTGGACCGTTTGACCAAGTGTGCTCACTTTTTGGCTATGCGGGAGACCTTACCTATGGATAAGCTGGCAAAACTGTATATCGACGAGGTAATATCTCGTCATGGTGTACCGTTATCTATTGTCTTTGATAGGGACAGTCGGTTCACGTCGCATTTTTGGGATGGGTTGCAAAAGGAATTGGGCACACGGGTGAAGTTGAGCACGACCTACCATCCTCAAACCGACGGACAGAGCAAGAGAACAATCCAGACGCTAGAAGATATGTTGAGATCATGTGTAATTGACTTTGGGGGTCGTTGGGATTCGCACCTACCTTTGGTGGAGTTCGCATACAAAAATAGCTATCACTCAAGCATTGGAATGGCACTGTTTGAAGCTCTATATGGTCGCAAATGTCGAACTCCCGTATGTTGTCTTGAGGTGGGAGAGAAGCAGTTTACCGAACCTGAAATTGTACAAGAGACGACGGATAAGGTGAGAGATATTCATGAACGTTTAAAGGCTGCCCAAGATCGGCAGAAAAGTTATGCTGACAAGAAGCGACGACCGATAGAATTCCAAGTGGGTGATCGTGTTATGTTAAAGGTGTCTCCTTGGAAAGGGATTATACGCTTTGGAAAGCGCGGAAAGTTAAGTCCCCGTTTCCTTGGGCCCTTTGTGGTGCTTAAGCGAGTAGGATTGCAAGCTTATCAGTTGGAACTCCCTCTGGAAATGAGTGGAATCCATAACACCTTTCATGTGTGTTATCTCCGTAAATGTCTAGCGGAAGAGGAGAGTGTCATTCCACTTTCCGAAATTAGAGTTGATGAAGGAAATCGTTGCATAGAAGAGCCAGAAGCAATATTGGAGAAGAAGACGAAGAAACTTCGCCACAAGGAAGTCACGATGGTGAAAGTCCAATGGAAGCACCACCGGGGTGCTAATGTGACTTGGGAGGCTGAAGAAGATTTAAGGCGGAGATACCCTCACCTCTAAGGGTGTCAAAAATAACCGAAACCGAATAACCCACCCGAACCGTATGAAATTTGGGTTAAACGGTTTCGAGTTATTCGGGTTTCGGGTTAAACGGTTCAATTAACCGAATAAGAATCCTTATTCGGTTTGGTTTTCGGTTAATTTTTTCCTAATTCGGTTAAACCGAATAACCCGAATAACACATTCGATTAATATTTTATATATTGCATGCTTATAAAAAATAAACCTAAGACATGTTATACTATTATTATTTTACATATTTTATTGATATATAATGTTTTTTATTGGGGGTAGATAATGATTCTTTATTAGATTACATTTTATTCTTGAATTACATCGTCGCATGAAGAAAAATAATGTCATATGGTAGAAATAGGTTTTGATAGATGGTGTATTTTACTTAATATAAGTCAATTGTTGAGTAATAATGTATGACACAATTATATATTACTAGAAGCGTACTGGCGCAATGCAGCGAGATACATCACGATTTTAATGTTTATTTTTATTTTTTGTTTTTTATTGATTTACAGTACGATTTTGGATGATTTTTATTGAGTGATAATGGTTTTTTATATATAAATTTGTTTAATTTAGGCTTAACAATATAATGTTTTTTATATAAAAAAAATTAAATAGTATGTTAAAATTCATTAATTATCTTATATATTTTAATTTTTTTATATTTAAATTGAGATGTTTATCCTGTTTTGATTATGTTTATCAGAATTCAAATTTCATAATTTTAGGATTTGGGGATTAGAGATAAGGATTTTGGGGGATAAGGATGAAATTTATTAATTAAGTTAAAAACATTTAAAAGTAGTACATATTGCTTCATTAATTATTTTTTAATTGAGTGATAATGGTTTTTTATATATAAATTTGTTTAATTTAGGCTTAACAATATAATGTTTTTGTATATAAAAAATTAAGTAGTTTGTTAAAATTCATTAATTATCTTATATATTTTAAATTTTTTATATTTAAATTGAGATGTTTATCCTGTTTTGATTATGTTTATCAGAATTCAAATTTAATAATTTTAGGGTTTGGGGATTAGAGATAAGGATTTTGGGGGATAAGGATGAAATATATTAATTAGGGTTAAAAGCTTTACAGGTAGTACATTAGGCTTTAGTAGTTATTTTTAAGAGATTTTAAGTAGATAGCTTTAAATAATAGTACATAAAGCTTAGTGAGTTGTAATTAAGAGTTTTTTATGTCATCTTTATAATATAGTATAGATATAGATATAGATAAGCAATAGACACTTGATTTGAAAACATTATTTGAGCAAATGTCCAACGAAAAAATATAAATCCTTATTCGGTTTAACCGGTTACCGAACCGAATAACCCGAAACCGAATAAACCGAAACCGATTAAACCGAACCTTATTTGGTTTGGTTATCGGTTAGTTTTTAAAAAGTTTGAAAACCGATTAAACCGAACCGAATTAACCGAAAACCGATTTAACCGACCGAATAACACCCCTACGTCACCTCTTCACCTAGTCAAGATTTCGAGGACGAAATCTCCTCCAAGTTGGGGAAGATTGTAACACCCTCGTTTCGGTATGTACTCAGTTTATTTATAAATCCATTTATAATACCGTACTTTTGATTTCACGTGCATTCGGGTCAAAACCAGGTGAAGATGGGGCACGTTACGCCTGGGGCGATAGTGCCCGCGATTGTGACAGAGGTCACTCTCGCGAGGCACTCTCGCGGGAGTTGTACCGTAGGTATTTGGCTCGGCGCGACAGTGACCAACGATTGTGACAAGTGTCACTATCGCGTGACACTATCGCTGAAACTGTACCGAGGGTCCAACTATTCGGGCGATTGTGACACGCGATTGTGACAGTGTCACTATCGCGTGGCACTATCGTGAGCGGGCAGCAGGGTCTTAAATGCTCATTTTTCGGGATTTTAAGTCATTAGGTCTTTTTGGGAAGCTTTGTAAGGCGATTTTGGAGAGCAAAAAGGTAGGGTTTCCAGCCCCCATCATTGAATGCTCTAAGTATTGTTACTTATGGTTGGTTGGTGGATTTAATGTTAGGTTCTTGCTTGTGGTTAAGAAGATCAAGTGTCATTTCTTCCTTCTCTCAAGTATCAATTAGGGTTTGGTGTATAACCCTTGCAAGGTGAGTTTCTTAGGCACTTCTCCCTCATAAATGCTTTAGTTGTTGTATTATAACCTTTCCTTATCTCCTACTCATAGTAGGATTTTGTTGAGTCTTGACCTAACTAAGGGTTTTGAAGGCACTATGATTACTTGACTAAACAAGTTTTATGGAATGGTATGTTAAAGAAAATAATGGTGTTTATATTCATTCAATCATTTGTTAACTAATGTTTGCTATTTGGGGCATTGGTATCTCATGAAATGAAAACTAGGGTTTTGGGAATAATTGGTATATTAGATTTATTATTGGGCATAATGACCTTTGAAATGAGATTATGGTGTCATCATTAATGGGAGTACATTTATGGAATTTCTTAAAAAATGGGAGATGAGCTATGTTAGTAGCTCATATGTTTGGAATTTGATCTCATGAATTATATACATGATTATATATGGTTATGATGGTAAGTTGGTTCTTGGTTTAGTACAATGGATCCATAGGCACGGTAACCCAATGTCTTGTCCGGACATTTGGTTACCCTTGGCACGGGATAGGCATCGGGCTCCATGGTAAGTAGGGTGTGGGCCTATACGGTCGGGCAGCGTCCCAAGGACAGTATGGTGTAATCCCATTGTACTCGAGTTGCCCTGTTTTGGGAACTCTCAAGAATAGACCTGGAGTGGTTGACTTGATGTTTTCGAGCAAAAGACTTGGAGTAGTTGAGCTCGCTACGTGGTTTTGAACTGTTGATAGTATATGTTGAATACTAATGGTTTATTGGCTTTACCTTGATTTAGTTCACGACCAGATCGACTACATGACTTCAAACGGGTTTATCGTTCATTTTAGTCTTCGTTTATTTATTCTCACTAGGCTTTAGCTTAACACTTGTTATTGGTTGTCATGTGTGGCAGGTCACTCTAGCGATAGGATGCGTCGAGATTGAGTGGACGACCTTGGGTTCGAGAGCGGTCTTTTGATGATTTAGTGACCGATGTTTTTGGAAGTGTAGATTGTTATTTTTGGGAGAATAGCGACACCCGACCTTAATCTTGCTCACTCAAGTTAGATTATTAGGTTGTCGAGCTTATTCTCTATTTTGCCATGGGTTGTAATTACCGTATTATAATCCCCGTGTTGGGTTGACATACATTAGTCCGTTTGGTTGTATACTTTATTACAGGTTATTGGATCTCCCGTTTTGGGTAGATTGGTTTATACCATTTTCAGACGTTATATGGCCAAATTTCAATTTTTTAAATTGACCCCCATTTTTAGGATGTTACACACAACCCTCAAGGTTGTCGCGAGAGTGACAGGGCGATAATGCCCGTGTCACAATCGCGGGTCACAATCGCGTGACACGCACCGCGAGTCAGTTCCCTTCCGCGACTATGAATCCCGCGATAATGCCCTTGGCAAGGTCGCGGGGCACTGTCGCCTGACTCCTTCGGGATCCCGAAAATAGAACTTTTCAAACGAAGGCTAGAAAGGGTTCTAAGAGGAACAAAATAACTTACCGAAAAATCTGGGTGTTACAATCCTCCCCAACTTGGGAATGATTTCATCCCCGAAATCCCAAATACTCGAACAGACGAGGATATCTTCGCTTCATATCCTCTTCGGCTTCCCACGTCACATTGGCACCTCGATGATGCTTCCATTGCACTTTGACCATAATGACTTCTTTGTGGCGAAGTTTCTTTGACTTTCTCTCCAAAATAGCATCGGGTTCCTCAACACAACGGTTACCCTCGTCCACTCTAATCTCGGAAAGAGGGATAACACTTTCCTCTTCCGCCAGACACTTCCGAAGGTAGCAAATGTGAAAAGTGTTGTGGATCTCGTTCATTTATGAAGTTCTAACTGGTAGGCTTGCAAACCCACCCGTTTAAGCACTTTAAACGGTCCAAGGAACCTAGGACTCAACTTCCCACGTTTTTCGAACCGGACAATGCCCTTCCATGGCGACACCTTAAGCATCACACGGTCGCCCACTTGAAATTCCATCGGTCGCCTCTTCTTATCGGCATAGCTCTTTTGTCGATCTTGGGCAGCCTTCAGTCTTTCCCGAATGCCTTTGACCTTATCGCCCGTCTCTTGCACAATTTCCAGTCCAGCAAATTGCTTTTCTCCAGCTTCAAGCCAACATACAGTTCTACACTTTCGCCTATATAAGGCCTCGAATGGAGTCATTCCGATACTAGAATGGTAGCTATTATTGTAAGCAAACTCCACCAAAGGTAGGTGAGAGTCCCAACTACCCCCGAAGTCGATAACATAAGACCTTAGCATGTCTTCAAACGTTTGGATCGTCCTATCGCTTTGACCGTCGGTTTGAGGATGGTAGGTCGTACTCAACTTTACGCGCGTACCAAGTTCTTTCTGCAGGCCATCCCAAAAGTTTGAAGTAAACCGACTGTCACGATCTGAAACAATAGACAAGGGCACCCCATGCCTCGAAACCACCTCATCGATGTATAGCTTCGCTAACTTATCCATCGGTAAAGTCTTGCACATGGCCAAGAAATGAGCGCTCTTGGTCAACCGATCCACTACTACCCATATGGTATCGTGACCTCGAAGAGTCTTCGGTAACTTAGTCACAAAGTCCATGATAATATGTTCCCATTTCCACTCGGGGATCTCTAAGGATTGGAGACTCCCGTACGGTCGCTGATGCTCGGCCTTCACTTGCAAATATGTCACACAACGCTCTACATAACGTGTCACGTCAAGCTTCATCACCGGCCACCAATAATGTAGCTTCAAGTCCCGGTACATCTTTGTACTACCCGAATGAATGGAATATTTGTACTTGTGCGCATCCTCAATGAGAAGTTCCCGATTGCCCCCAACCTTGGGCACCTACACACGACCATTGAACAACTTCACCCCACAACTATCTTCCGTTAAGAGCAAACGTTGTTTTGTCATGACTTCATCCTTGAGATTATCTTCTAACAATGCTTCCCCTTGAGATGTCTTGATCTTCTCAATGAGACTCGACACAAGCTCGATTCTTGAGAGGGTAGCCCGAATGCTCCCGCTATAGTACTTCCGACTCAAGGCATCGGCCACCACGTTTGCCTTACGGGGAAGATAAAACAACTCACAATCATAGTCTTTGAGTAACTCGAGCCACCGCCTTTGCATCATGTTCAACTCTTTTTGATCAAAGACGTACTTCAAACTCTTATGATCCATGTAGAGAGTACATTTTGTGCCATAGAGGTAGTGTCGCCAAAGCTTCAAGGCAAACACCACTGCCGCCAACTCTAGATCATGGGTAGGGTAATTCTTTTCGTGAATCTTAAGTTGCCTTGATGCGTAAGCGATTACCTTGCCTCTTTGCATCAACACACATCCTAAACCCATCTTTGAAGCGTCGCTATAAACCACGAAGTCTTCTGACCCTTCCGGTAGTGACAAGATTGGAGTTTCACACAACTTATTCTGTAAAGTCCGGAACGCCTTCTCTTGCGTTTCAGTCCACACGAACTTCACATTCTTCCTAGTCAATGTCGTCAAAGAAGATGAGATATTGGAGAAGTCTTGAATGAATCTCCGATAGTAGCCCACCAAACCCAAGAAACTTCGGATTTCGGATGGACTCTTGGGAGGTTCCCAATTCATCATTGCTTCAATCTTGGAGGGGTCCACTTTCACTCCGTCTCGAGTGACAACGTGACCCAAGAATTGAACCTCTTCAAACCAAAAGTCTCATTTAGAAAATTTGGCATACAACCTTTCCTTTCTCAACACTTCCAGAACTTCGCGTAGATGTTGCTCGTGTTCTGACTCACTCTTGGAATACACGAGTATATCATCAATGAATACAATGACCGACTTGTCAAGGAAAGGTCGACACACTCTATTAATCAAATCCATAAACACCGCCGGTGCGTTAGTTAGGCCAAACGGCATCACAAGGAATTCGTAATGACCGTAATGCGTTCTAAAAGTCGTCTTCGAAATGTATTCCCTTCTCACCTTCACTTGGTGATATCCCAGCACAAATCGATCTTCGAGAAACAACCTGCTCCTTGGAGTTGGTCGAACAAGTCATCGATTCGCGGGAGCGGATACTTATTCTTCACTGTGGCCTTATTCAGTTTACGATAATGATGCACATTCTTATCGTGCCATCTTTCTTCTTGACGAACAAAACCGGAGCTCCCCAAGGCGACGAGCTCGGTCTTATAAATCCCTTCTCTAGGAGTTCTTGGAGTTGAGCCATCATTTCTTGCATCTCTGATGGCGCCAACCTCCACTTGACGATCGGGTGGCAAACCGGGTAAATCGTCCGGAAAGACATCGGGAAATTCGTGCACCACCCTCACGTCCTCGAACTTCTTCTTTTCGAGTTTCGCGTCTATCACATAAGCTAGAAAGGACGAACATCCTTTCACCAAACACCTTCGCGCTTTAGCCATGGTGATAACCGCCACATCGCCTTTCCTTCTTTCGCCATAAACTACCACCATACCACCATCCGATGTAGGGAGTCGGATTAGTTTCTTAGAGCATAGGATTTCGGCATGATTGTCCGCCAACCAATCCATGCCGACCACTACGTCGAAACCACCGATGACCATTAGCATTAAGTTGATCAAGAACTTCTTCCCTTCAATACCAAGGGTACAATCTTTCAAGATGTCACGGATTAACACTTGACTACCATTAGCTATCTCGACCACTAAGGCGTCCTCTAGGCTATTAGTGGGCATGGCAAGTTTTTCACGAAACGAATCAGATATGAAAGAGTAGCTGGCACCCGTATCAAACAGTACACGAGTAATAACCCAACTTTTATTTTGATTGTAAATACTTTTAAGTTCAACTTTTTTAATTTTTATTGTTATAATATATGTTGTATTAAAATATTTAATACAAATTATGTAAAATAAATACATAATTACAGTGATAATATTTTCTCGATATAAATAAATATGTATTTGTATAAAAATCAATATACTGGTTTTTATAAATAAAAATGAAAATATAAATAATATAAAATTAATATGGCCAGATCTTAAAAAGTATGAAAAAATATGAAAAGGTTTGAGAGATATTTTTGTTATAGTAGAGATATATCAAGATTTTTGAGTTGTCGAGTTAGTACATGTTTGGATGACCATATAAGCTAGTTTATTGAAACGCTACTCAAAGTAGCGTTTTGAAAAGCTAGCTTATCAGCTACAAACTAACTTATAAGCTAGTTTGCCAAACAAAGCCTTAGTGATAAAATTAAATGAAAAGACTACGAAAAACCTTAATATTATGGATGTTCTTGAAGGTGGCCTGAGTAATAGAATATATTCATTAAATATTATTTTAAATTAAAAAAATAAAGTAAGAATAAGAGTCAAAGAAAATGGTCAATGAAGCTGACAAGCAGAGGAAAGAGACCACCACTTTGAAATTACTAAAACAGTCTTAATCTAATGAATGACAATTGAACCTACAAATCTTTGAAATTCCCAACACGCTTTTGAAAAATGACATTGATCGATAGATGGTTAACCAAGTTAAATAAATATTATGTAGAGTGAATTGTGGATTTGGTCTATGTATTTTTGTGATTTCTTTGACCATAATCCTTATTTTATGTTTATTGTAGATATAGTCTTTATGGTATGCAATATATTGTAGCTAGAGTCCCTAAACACTAACACCGTTAACTTTGAAGGTTAAAGACATCATGTGTCTTGCACATTATGAGCATAATAGTCAATTTACTTTTCTCTTTCAATTTAACCTATACACCTTTAAAACAAAGAATACTAAATTGTGGATTTGGTCCCTATGCATCACTCATCATCTTTAAAACTAATTTATCATCTCTCTTAATTTTTTTCATCCAATCTTCATTGTCAAAGTACAAGAAAAACTAATTTGTCAAAGTGCAAACAAGATTACTTCAATTTAAAAATAACAATTGTTTAAAACCAACACTATATTCTAAAAAAAACAACTTATCAAAATAACATTTGTTTGAAACCAACATTACATCCCAAAAAAGACAACCCATCAAAATGACAATTGTTTTAAATCAATATTACATCCCAAAAAAGTAAACTCATCAAAATAACAATTGTGTGATATCAACATAATATCCCAAAAAAGACAACTCATCAAAAATAACAATCGTTTGGTGTGTGTTTGGAGGTGATTTGGTTGCAAATTGATGGGTTTGTCCGTCACATAAGATATTCCCTTATATACTCCAAGGCGGTAATGATGGGTTTGTCCATCGCATCCACAAGTTGTTTATTGAAAACTTCACACATATTGTTGAGTAATACATCACTATGACTGATACCTGAAGGAAAAAAAGAGAGGCTATTGTACTATTAAAAAAAACAATCTACATCAAAGAAAAGTAAATAATTGTACAATATATATATATATACTGGGCATATATCCGTGCGATGCAGCGGAATGTAAGTAATAACGAACAATAAAATAAAATAAAATATAAAAAAGTAGTTTTTCAAATAAACAAAAATATAGTACAATACCTTTTGTTCAGTTGCAGGTTCCGCCATTGACACCCGACCGTTCGTCTTCTTCTTGTACTCGGATGATACATAGATAAACTATATATATTTATAGTGAATGTAGAGAATAATTTAAAATTTTCTATTTTCATTTTCGATTTTACATTTAAATGTAAATATATTAAAAATATGGAAGAATATTTTTATATCTACATCGTTTCTATTTTATTTTCTTTACACTTGATTAATTTGGAAAATATTGCGGAATATTTTTATTTTAAAGAATACGATAATTTATTAGTGTATCTCGTTATTTTTTATTTTTAATTCATATCAACCTTCTTTTTTCTTCTTTTAATGCTCGTGAAAAAAAATACGTTTAGATTTTATATTATCAAAAAAAATACGTGTAGATTTTATATTATGCTAATATAAAATACGTGTAGATTTTATAAAATAAAATAGATTTTATATTAGCAAAAAAAAAAAACGGAAGAAAAAAGAGTTTATATTACATCTCATTATGGAAAAAGATTTTATATAAAATAAAATATGAAAAAATCATTATGAGATGTAATATAAAAAAATACGGAAGAAAAAAGATTTTATATTACATCTCATTAATATAGATTTAAATGTAAAATCTACATTTAAAATAGATTATGCTAATATAAAATCTATTTTGTAAAATCCTCCTCCAAAAAAACAAATAGTTATATTAATAAATGAGTATCCATTCCACAAATAGATGATTATGTGAGATATTATGCTTGAAAAGGTTATACCAAAGCATTAAGAAATTGTAAATTAAGTAATTGACTTTAATTAGTTGTAACTTGTGTTTAAAATTTTGTAATTAAGAGTTTTTTATGCCGTTTTTATAATATAGTATAGATGAATTTAAATGAACATATAATAACAAAACAAAAATTTAGTCGTGGGTGATGGATAACAATTGATAGATCAAAGGTAGTCCATGTATTATAGATCATCATCCAATTGTACAGACAAAAATGGGTAAATAAATCATCACACTAATCAATTTGCAACCAAATCACCTCCAAACATACACCAAACAATTGTTATTTTTAATGGGTTGTCTTTTTTGAGATGTTATGTTGATATCAAACAATTGTTATTTTGATGAGTTTACTTTTTTGGGATGTAATATTGATATAAAACAATTGTCATTTTGATGGGTTGTCTTTTTTTGGATGTAATGTTGGTTTCAAACAATTGTTATTTTGATAGGTTGTTTTTTTAGAATATAGTGTTGGTTTTAAACAATTGTTATTTTTAAATTTAAGTAATTTTGTTTGCACTTTGACAAATTAGTTTTTCTTGTACTTTGACAATGAAAATTGCATGAAAAAAATTAAGAGAGATGATAAATGAGTTTTAAAGATGATGAGTGATGCATAGGGACCAGATCCACAATTAGTATTCTTTGTTTTAAAGGTGTATAGGTTAAATTGAAAGAGAAAAGTAAATTGACTATTATGTCTATAGTGTGCAAGGCACATGATGCCTTTAACCTTCAAAGTTAACGGTGTTAGTGTTTAGGGACCTTATGCACAATATATTGCATACCACAAGGACTATATCTACAATAAACATAGAATGAGGACCATGGTCAAAGAAATCACAAAACCACATGAACCAAATCCACAATTCACTCTATTATTTATATATCAAACATTAGTTTTTATGTTTAGATAACATAGTAATTATATTAAAATTAAATGTATCATAATATAATAGAGTTTGTTTTTAGCTTTGATTTGGTGTAATGATTATCTTTTTCTTAACTTTTTTTAAAAAGCAAGATAATACCATTAAAACCAAACCAAGCCCAAAAAAACCTCCACAACATCAAACAGAGGTTGTCCAAACACCCTGTTAGCTCCACTCACATTGTATAGAAGTATTGAAAAATAGGCTAAGTATGGGAATCGCAGAAGCCTGCCGCTGAACACTCAGTACACCACAGAAGGTGCAAAGCTCAGAGGTTACTCCGCAGAAGATCTACCAGAAGTCAAACCTGTGATTCTTGGATCACAGAGCCTCTGTGATCACTCACAGAGCCTCTGTGAAGGCCAACATCTGGAGATCAATGTTTTTCTAAGAGTTCAAGACAAGACCACGTGCAGAACACGTGAGACCTGCTGTACGAAGATCCTCAAGATCAAAGTAATGGGCGTCCCACGATGTTTACTTTCCAGGTGGCATTCCGTTTATGGAATGTCAGTTTTTGTCTTGTACTAAGGGGTACATCCCTCTTGTATATTAAGGGAGCACCACCTTAGAGCAAAAAAAAAAGAGCGCGCACACACGAAAATAGCAGTCTGTATAATCCTTGAGCACATTTTACACACACCAGTGCGTGTTCTTGGTGTTCTTCAGTAATCAATGAAACAGTTTTTTTGAGTAACTTTCTTGTAATACTTTACTTCCTGTTCATTAATTACTTGTGTGTTTACTACCTTGCATGTTCAATCTTTTCTACACGTATTAAACGCTTCCGCACTCTATTTATTTAATTTGTGTGTAGTAAAAGGTTAAATCAAGTTAAAGAACGTCAAAACTGGGATCAACAATTGGTATCAGAGCAGACTTTGATTTTCAATATCAAAGGATCATGTTCTATACTTGTTTCCAGTACTCAAGGTAGTAGTTTGAGTCTGTTCTTCGTTCCAAACTCCACTCACAGTCACACTCTGTTTTCTGAAGCTATATCAACCTGTTTGATATAGTAACAGGTACAAGTGTGTTCTTCAGTCAAAGACAGATTCAAAGCTAGTTGGTTGATCATTTGTTCTTACCAATTCATATTATCATCTTCTCAAAAAGCATCACTGTTATACTCTTTCTGATTCGTGCCATACTCTGTTTTACTCTCTAAACCAAAATGGCAAACACTGTCAACTACTTCAGTGCGGGATCTCAATCCAAACCTCCCACTCTTCTAAGGGATGAATATCCTCAGTGGAAGATCAGGATGGTGCACTTCCTTGAAGGTGTGGATCATGATCTGGTTGAGTTTCTTCACAATCCTCCTTTCATTCCAATGACAACTGTTCCTCGTGTTCCTGCCACTGCCAATACTCCTGAAATTCCTGAATATCAACACCCCAAACCTGTCCTTGAATGGAGTGAAGAAGAAAAGGCACAACATGAACTTGCAAAGAAAGCCAAAAGACTAATCATAATGGATATCCCAAATGACATCTTTCAATCTCTTGATTCATGTGAAACTTCAAAGAACCTATGGTTAGAGCTGGAAAAACAACTTGAGGGTGGTGCCAAAACCCTCAAGAACAACAGAGCCTTATGCATAAATGAGTATTTTGCATTCAAAGCTCTGCCGGGTGAATCCATTCAAAGCACTTACAATAGATACAACTCTTTGATAAACAAGTGTAAGAGGTATGGGATCCACAGAACCTCCGAAGAAAACAATG
This sequence comes from Arctium lappa, assembly GCA_023525745.1. Taxonomy (NCBI): domain Eukaryota; kingdom Viridiplantae; phylum Streptophyta; class Magnoliopsida; order Asterales; family Asteraceae; genus Arctium; species Arctium lappa. The sequence continues at coordinate 147,433,294 of CM042048.1, forward strand.
TTAGATTTCTACAGAGCCTAAATGATGAATGGCTTCATTTAACCATGTCCATGCAAGCCACATTGGATCTTGATGTTTGGTCCATATCTGATCTCTTTGGAACACTGATTAGCCAAGAGAACAGAATTTCCAAACTATCAACCTCTGTCGGAGGTCCTCTGGCTCTTGTGGGTAGTGCCTCAGAAGGCAAAGACAAGGGAAAGAAGGATAAGGCAGCTGAGGAGGCACAGAAGAAGAAGAAGAAGAAGAAGAAGGTACTTGTAGCAGAAAGTGAAAGTGAAGAAGATTATGAGGAGGAGATTGACATGGCTGCTCTGGCCAAAACACTTGCACTAATGACCCGACAGTTCAATCGTGGTCTCAAGAAGAAGCCGGAGTACAGAGGAAGAGAAGAAAGAGATGACAGAAGCAGAGGATATGGTGAGGCAAAGAGAAATGAGTGGTCTGAGGAACCAAGACAAGAAGAAAGAAATGGACAAAAGTCAGACGGCAGAGCTGGTGACAAATTCCCAAAGCAAACTGAAGGCTGCTTTAAATGCGGGAAACCAGGCCACTATGCAGCAGAGTGCAAGTCCTCTGCCAACACAGGGAAACCCACAAGAGACGTTGCTTTCTATAAAAAGAAAGCAGAATACTACACTCAGAGATCCCTAATGGCAGAACAAGAGAACCTTGTAACCGATGAATCCTCTGATGAAGAAAACAACGCACTCTTTTGTGGAATGGCAGAAGTCCACTCTTCTGACAATAAAAGTGAGGTATCCACTTCTAACTCTTGCAACTCAGACTTTGAAAACAAGCTTCTTGAAATACAAAATGATCTTCTAGCTTCCAAAAATACATGCTCAGATCTTGAGAAAAATCTTGCCTTCTTTGAAAGAGAAACTAGGCTTCTCACAGAGGAGAAGAATAAGCTTTACCTTGAAAACAAAACTCTCACCTCTGAGCATATTTCAACAAAAAGGGATTTCAAGGATAAAATCACAAATCTCGACAAAGTTTTGAAAGAAAAGGTCAAAGAGCTAAAGAAATGTGAGAGTGATCGTTTAAATGCCATTTCTTTGAAAAACTTCTTTCAAAAAGAAAGAGAAGCTCTTCATCGAGATCTGTTCGACAGAGATCTCAAAATCAAAAGGTATCAGGATGCTCAAAAAGTCACTGAAAAGGTCAACACCCAAATTGGCAGAAGAGGCATAGGGTTCGATGATGTCGATCCCTATACTGGACACAAAAGAAACAAATCTTTAGCAAACATCTTCTGCGTTGGAAAATCGTTAAAACCAAGTCTTCCAAACCTTCTATCCACATTTAAAAGGCGAAAAACATCCGAAGAACCACATCTGAGGAATCCTCTGTTGATGGTAGATACATGGTATGAAAATAATAATCCACCTTCTTCACTCTCATCAAAGAGAAATTCTATTCCAAAGAAATATCTGTCTCAAAAACAGATAGGAATCTTCAGATTCGGTCATCCAGAAACACAAACTCAAATGGCTTTTGTATGCATGATGACTACTGAAAAGGAATTGTCCTCTGAAGCTCCAGAGTTTGTACCTGCCTCTGTGGAAGAAAGACTGTTTAAAAGGTTTTTAGAAAAAGACTTGAAGAGAACTTATGAAAATCATTTTCTCAACCATCCTGATTTAACCTCTGAAATAAGAGAAATCTTTGAGCAAGATCTACAAAACTGTCTTAACGTTCCTATGGTCATTCCATGCATTTCAAAAACTCTAAATACTTCAAAGGACACCAATGGACAAAACAAGGCACTTGCAGAAGGTCAGGATCTCATTCACAGAGACTTCCTCGATTCAGACTCTGAGTCAGAATCAGAGTCCTCTGTTGAAAATGAGACAAGTTCTGTGGAACTTGAGATACTCCCCTGTGGTCCAGAGAAGAGTAAACTTACCTCTGGCATTCTTAATAGAACAGTTCTTCCCAAAAGGAAAACCACAGGTGTATCTATCTGTCTTGATTTCCTGGACATGTGCTTGCAAGCAAAGACTTCTCTTGAGCTTGAAAGATCTAAAAAGAACAAGATCCCTCATGATTCAAAAGCTCCAAGACCATTAAAACCTTTTCAAGAAAAACTCACTTGGCAACAGAAGAATAAATGGCCTAAAATTGATATACTTGATGCTTCTGTTGCAGTGAAAGCAAGGAAAGAAGATCAAGGGAGAGTACTACCAAAGAGCCACTCAAGAAGAGTTTTTAAAAAAACTCAACCTAGATTAGACAAAGCTTTCTGTAAAAAGAAACCCAAATCTAAAATGGGTTGTAGTAAAATTTGCTTTGTACCCTCCTTTGACAAATTTAATGAAATTTTCAAGAAGTTTGCCTCAAATGTTCCTTATTGTAAATGCTTTGATCTTGTACATTCTTTGAATCAACATTTCTCGAGGCCCTCCTGTCTTATATCTCACCCAAAACCCAAGAATGCAAAATTCAAGGGTGAGAAGAGACAAACTGGTACCTCTGCAAATGAGGATAAATCCAAAACCAAAGATGTTAAGGCATCTTCAAAGTCTCCTAACAAAAATGGACCCATTTGGAAATGCGTACCTAAATCTCTCTAATCTGTCCACAGAAGAAACAGCATATGCCTATCTGGTACCTAGACTCTGGGTGCTCAAGACACATGACTGGCGACAGAGGGTTGCTTTCCTCCTACAAAGAAAAACATGGAGGAGGATATGTGACTTTTGGAGACAACAAGAAGGGACAAATAAAAGGCTATGGAGTCATTGCCAAAGGAGACATCGATGTCAACAGAGTTGCCTATGTGGATGGCCTCAAGCACAACCTTCTAAGTGTAAGTCAACTCTGTGACAATAGGCTCGCTGTGATGTTCAAAAGACAATACTGCTCTCTGCTGAAGGAAGATACAACCATAGAGCTTCTGCGAGCCAAAAGACGAGGTGATCTATACCTCATGGACTTTAAATCAACTAACAGAGAAGAAAAGCTCTGCTTAGTCTCAAGTAAAAATGAAGAAGCTTGGCTCTGGCACAACAGGTTCTGTCATCTAAACTTTCACACACTTAACAAACTTGTGAAACTAGAACTTGTAAGTGGTCTACCAAGTATAAGATTCGACAAGGATCATCTATGCTCAGCTTGTGAGATGGGCAAACTCAAAAGGGTTGCCCACAAAACCAAGTTTGACATATCTTGCACCAGACCTCTGTAGATGCTTCATGTTGACCTCTGTGGTCCTATATCTGTGCAAAGTCTTGGTGGCAAGAAGTACATCCTTGTACTTATAGATGAATTCTCTAGATATACTTGGGTTGAATTTGTTCGAAAGAAATCAGATGTTCCTAAAGTACTAATCAATCTTATCAAGAGAATACAAGTTCTTTATGACTGCAGGGTACAGAGAATCCGAAGTGACAATGGGACATAATTTAAGAATTCAACCATTGAAGTCTATCTTTCGACAGAAGGCATATCACAGAACTTCTCTGCTGCAAGGACTCCACAACAAAACGGTGTTGTTGAACGAAAGAACAGAACACTAGTGGAAGCCGCAAGGACTATGCTCACTGCTTCAGGGCTCTCTATTTCTTTCTGGGCAGAAGCAATTTCAACTGCATGCTTCACCCAAAATCGATCCTTGATCGTAAAGAGACATGCAAAGACACCATATCACTTACTACACCAGAGGAAGCCAAACATTAAGTACTTCCATGTCTTTGGCTGCAGATGTTTCGTACTGAACGACAGAGACCAAATAGGGAAATTCAGTCCCAAAGCCGATGAAGCCAAATTTGTTGGCTATTCATCAAACTCCAAGGCATACAGAATCTATGTACTCAAATCCAAGATTATACTCGAAAGTATTAATGTTTCATTTGATGATTCTTTTCAAGTGACTTCTGAGCAGATCAGCTCAGGATTCAAACTTCAGGATGAAGATTCTGGTGGATCATCACGAACAAATGATCTTCATCATCTGTTTGAAGAGATGTTCAATGATGATGAACCCTCTGAAGATGACCACAGAGCCTCTGAAGCCGAACCCTCTGAGGACCAAACATGTACTTATCTAACTGGTCCTAGTGATGCTTCACCCTCTTCCAGTAATGCTGCAGGTGCAACCATTGAGGGGGAGTACTCAGAGGACAATATGAATCAAGGCCCCAAGATAAATCAAGATCATGGTCATCTTCAAAATCTTTTTGAAGGGTCAACACCAGATCAAGGATCCGCAGAGCTCTCTCCCTCCACTCATGATGAACAACCAAGTCCTGTGGCAAGTACAAATGATCAATTTCTTTCAACAGAAACTGATCTACATCAAGACAAACGTGCTCATGATCTGACCATAGAAGTTTCCAATGATCACCTACCCCGCATGATAAAATGGACCAAAAGTCACCCACAGAGCCAAATCATTGGTGATGCTTCTGGCAAGGTCCAAACTCGATCGAGTACTGCAAATTTTTGTTACTATACAAATTTTGTAAGTATCATCGAACCCAAAAAGATATCTGAAGCTCTTGAAGACCCAAACTGGGTAGAAGCTATGCAAGATGAGCTTCTGCAGTTTGAAAGAAACAAAGTATGGACCCTAGTGCCCCTGCCGAAAGGTAAAACCGCAATAGGAACCAAATGGGTCTTCAGGAACAAGAAGGATGAAGACGGTGTGGTGATCATAAACAAAGCAAGACTGGTGGCCAAAGGATACTGTCAAGAAGAAGGCATTGACTATGAAGAAACCTTTGCCCCTGTGGCGAGACTCGAAGCAATAAGAATCTTTCTTGCTTTCGTAGCCCACAGAGGTTTCAAATTATATCAAATGGATGTCAAGTCAGCCTTTCTGAATAGGCAGATTCAAGAAGAAGTATATGTCCAACAACCACCAGGGTTTGAAAACTCTAAGTACCCAAGTCATGTCTATTTTCTGGACAAGGCTCTGTATGGATTGAAACAAGCCCCCAGAGCATGGTACGACAGACTTTCAAACTTTCTCCTTGCAAATGGTTTCGAAAGAGGTACTACTGATACGACTTTATTCTATAAGAAGAGAAAATGTGAGATTCTGCTTGTACAAATCTATGTTGATGACATTATTTTTGGGTCTACAAATGATTTATATTGCAAAAAGTTCGAGTCATTGATGAAAAGTGAGTTTGAGATGAGCATGATGGGAGAAATTACATTCTTCTTAGGATTGCAAGTCAAACAAACCACAGAGGGTATTTTCATAAACCAATCAAAATATGTCTCTGACATACTTAAAAAATACAAGCTCTCTGACTCTTCACCAATAAAAACTCCTATGGCCACTGGATCCAAACTCCATTCAGATCAAGAGGGCAAATCTGTGGAGTGTAAACTCTACAGAGGGATGATAGGATCTCTGTTGTACTTAACCGCGAGTAGACCTGATATAATGTTTGCTACATGTCTATGTGCAAGATTTCAAGCTAACCCCAAAGAATCTCATCTTCATGCTGTCAAGAGGATCTTCAGATACCTAAAAGGGACCAAAAATCTTGGTCTCTGGTATCCGGAGAACTCTGGCTTTGATCTCATGGCTTATACAGATTCAGATTACGGAGGATGCAAGCTCGACAGAAAGAGTACCTCTGGGAGTTGCCAATTCCTAGGAGGCAAACTGGTAAGTTGGACTTCCAAGAAACATAACTGTGTTTCGACCTCTACGGCAGAAGCAGAATATGTTGATGCTGCAAGTTGCTGTTCACAAGTTCTGTGGATGAGGACCCAACTTAGAGACTATGGATTTGATATCGAAAAAATCCCCATCCTATGTGACTCCAAAAGTGCAATTGCGATCTCTGCCAATCCTGTGCAGCACTCTAAGACCAAACATATCGATATCAGGTATCACTTTCTGAAACATCATGTGGAGCATGGGACAATAGATATGTACTTTGTGCCCACAGATTACCAACTTGCCGACCTTTTCACGAAGGCATTGGATGAGAAAAGATTCACTTTTCTAGTTGGCAAGATTGGTATGCTCAACATGAGTTGACCACAGAGCCTCTGTACCCCTGCACAGAGCCTCTGTTGCATATATTTGTATATAACATATTCCCTGTTGTAAATAATCCCTTTTGCTTTCTTTATATTATTTTTTTTAAATCTATGTCTTGTGCAAATCTTATCTTTATATGATCCAAGCATAGTTGAAGGGGGAGCAAAACGAACCATCAAAAACCAATCGTGACTATTCAAGGGGGAGCAAGACAGTTCTGCGTAAAACAGACTACAGAGTGAGGTTAGTCCATCTGAACCAAGGGTCAAAACTCTTTCTCGAACACTATGCCCTCAGAACGATCTCACTTTGCACTAATTTTTTCTGTCAAAACTTTGAAATGATCAAATCTTTGAAAATCTTTCCTAAAAAGGAAATTTTTGGTCTCAGAACCTCTGAGGTCGACCACAGAGCCTCTGTGATCTATCACAGAGTCTCTGCACCTCAAAACTAAGGATGCTTGACCAAAATGCACTTTAAAGGAACTCGATCATTTCATCGCACTTCCCTCCTTCTTAAAAAGCTCTTCTGATAACCTTGCCTATGACCTCAGAAGCTTCTGTCATTCTCATCACTTGAGAAAATCAGGTCATGTGCTGCGGGTTATTTTTTTTTAAAACTCACTGTCACGTGAGAATAGAAAAGGCCAGGCGCGTGAGAATAGGGTGGCGCACGTCCTAGATCGTGCACCGCCATCATCTGACGTGGCAACATTTGATTGGTTCGTAAATTGTACCGTTGTTTTTATGAAACGGCTTCTTATCCGTTTCCACTCATCACGGATTTGAAAACTTTATTTTTTACCGCTCATTTTTTTTACCTTCCCCTGTATAAAATCCTTTTTGCCTCTTCTTTTTCATTTTACCTACATCGTTTTCTCTCAAGAACTTCAAGCAAAAAGCCTTTCCTCTTCTCCTCTATTTTTTCAATGGGTTCTCCCTCATCTTCCTCCAAGAACTCTAATGGATCCAAGAAATCCAACAACTCTCATCACTCGATGGTTCAAAAGGCTGATTCAGACTCCGTCGACCAAGAACATGTGCTTACCAGCAGGATCTTGTCCTTCACCAGACATGACTATCACTTGGCCCAAATGAATAATAAGCCAAACAACCACTTTGTCACCCTAAATCCCTCTGGTTTTCCCACTGAAGCTGCACCATTGATTCAACTCCTCAAGAATCATTTCCTAGTTAGAGCCCTAACGTTGAAACGAGATGACATCCCGGAATCTTACATCCAACAGTTCTGGATAAGTGCCCGCCATGCCAAAATGGACAAATATGGACACTGCATCATTGGCTATGCAACCCATCCCTCAACTGCAAAAATTCTGGACTTAGGGATCAATCGTAGGAAACTCTCCGATGTATTTGGACTTCCCACCAAATCAGATCTCAACCTGCGTAAATTCTTAGAGGAGCCCACAGAGGAAGAGATACTAGAATTTCAGAGGTTCATCGGCTACGCAGTTCCAATCACCAAGCGAACAAACTTCAGGTGACAGAATCTACCCCCTCTGTGGAACGTCCTTTTCTCAATTCTGAACCGATGCCTAGCATCCAAGGTTGGAAGCCCGGATCAATCAAGCCATACAATTTTGGCCATAATGTATGGGATTTACTACGATCTCCTACTGGACTACGCTGGACTCATTTTCAGGGAGATCCAAAATGCCGTGATTTCCAAACAGCGGGACCAAGACAGAGGAACAAAACCAAAGAACATCGTGTTTGGATGTTTCCTAGGACTGCTACTAGGCGATGACTTGATCGGAGAAGGAAAGCTACCAGCAGAGGATAAGACCATCAAACTATATGAGATGAAGTCTCATAAACCCACCACCATCAAAACAGGATATCCAAAATTCAGACCTCTGTCAACAAAGATGTTGACTTATTTGGGTAGTAAAGAAGAGGTTAGGGAATACATACGAGGGAGCAGGACACCAGAACCATGTCCTGTAACCCCCCCTCGCGTAGGATTCAAAGTAGGCGACATTGTAGTTTACTTGAGAGACGAGGGAGTACGGACAGAAGTTGAAGCCGCAGAGGCTAATGTGAGTGAGAAAGAGAACCCATTAGTTAGAGGGGAGGGGAGTGAGAGAAAGACGAAAAAGAAAAACAAGAAAAAGAGAGTCGCAGAGGTAGAGACTCCAAAATCCTTGGCAGCTGAAGAGAAAGCCACAAAAGAATCTACAGAGATCAGAGTCTATGAGAAAAAAAAAGGAAAGTTGAGGACGCTTGCCGAAAAAGAACAAATATTGGAAGCCCTCCGACAGAAAAGGAAAGATCTGGATGAATACCTTGCTGCAAGAACTGCACCTGCAGAGGGTCAGACAAAGCCCCTGCAGAAGGCAAGAAGAGCCCTAGTCCTTGCAGAGTCCCCTGAGGATACACCTCAGAGCCCAATTCAAATAGCCTCTGCAATAGCACGCGAGGTCTCTCTTCAATACTCTGGAGGATTAGGGGAAACCGTGGAAATGGAAATAGATGATGTGATAGGAAGGTCACAGAGCGAAGATGAAGAAGAAGAACCAAGTAAAAAATCGTTGGAGGAGAGGGAAAAAAAAGATGCCATTGGAACACCACCAAAACCAACTCCCAGTGCAACCCACACTTCTACCCCTACAGTTCTAGTGCAGAGGGGTATTGAAACAGGACCGCACAGTCCGAACCTTACCTATGCCATCTGTACCACCTTTCGGGGAAACCAAAACCACCTCACCCTCTCAAAAGGGTGAGAGTGTTGCTCTGCGTGTCCATTTGCCCCAGGACACATCTCTTCCACACACAGAGGTATTCGTTACCTCTGTCACACACAAGAGTGACACCCAAACCACCTCAGAGTTGGTGGTGCGAGAACACGATGATTCTGTGGCTCTAGAACAACCACATGATCCATTCAACATCGATCTTAAGGGAGTCTCTGAACTCTCCCCCAAAGAACGTGTTGACAGAACTTCCATAGGTGCTTCCTCTGTGGAACATCGAGGATTGGAAGGAAATCCTCCAGAGCTCATCATAAAAACAGGCTCTGAAGGTGCCAAAGACTCGTTGGCCAAATCTGGAACATGTGTTGTTCTAGAGGTTACCTCTGACACCTTTGTCACAAAGGCCGAGTTTAAAGCCTTTGCTGACATGGTTCTCAAAAAACTTGACGAGTTGCAAAGCTCGATCTCCAGAGAGTCCCAAGCCAACTCTCAAATCCTTGCAGAGGCCCTAAATGTAACACCCCGAATTTCCGTTGTGTAATCTTGTTATTCTTGTGTTAAGCTTATGTCATTAGCTCCGTGTTTGGTTTGATGTTGTTTGGAGTTTTGAGAATTTTGGGGGAGAAACAGTGAATTACGCGAGTTATACCGCGACTAGAGGTCGCGGCACAACCCGCGTAACCCTCTGTTGGATGTGGGATTTTGAGAACTACGCGAGTTATACCGCGACTAGAGGTCGCGGCATAACCCGCGAAACCCACTAGATGATTAGGCGAAACCCACTAGATGATTAGGATTTTTGGGACAAGAGCGAGTTATGCCGCGGGTTGAAGTCACGGCATAACCCGCGAGGTTGCATAGACCGTCTTAAAGAGGTTCAGTTTCCCAAATTCACTTTATCACAAAAATCTAAATATCTTTCTCACTCTAATTCTCTCTCTCTCTCTTTATCTTTCAATCTTCGAAGTGTCGTTTGGTTGCTAGTTTTCGGTGTTTCTAGCAAGGGGTCGGTGTTTTAAGCTTCACCTCTTCGTCGTGATCGTTATCTGGTTTTCTAGGTTTTATTCCAAAAACCTATCGGTGAGTTCCTACTACATTTTACAAACTTTATACATATCAAAACTCTTATTTGCGAAATCCGAAGTATTTCTACGGTATGATTTCATGTTCTCTACATTTTGGTATAAAAGAAGTTTTTGGTGATTTTCGGGGTTCCCGATCAGTTTTAACCAAAATGACGGGTTCCGCCTTATTTAAAGTAAAAATATGTTTTGCTCGCACATTATGTTGGTTATGGGAAATAATGTCTATGAACTCATTTTAATGATTTTCATTCTTACCAGAAGTTGAACTGGATATGAAATCTTGTTTATAAAAATGTGTTTATACCATATGTTTATTTATGGTTGGTCACATAGGTTGTTGTGACGAGTCCTTACCATTACTATTGGATCCCTAGGTTTTGGAGTAGACTGTATTATTGGGAGGTAATATTCCCCATTTTGTAACTATGGATGCATATGTTCCTAGAGGGCAACTTGGTACGGTTATGTGAGGCCGGATACTAGCCATGGTTCATAGTGATCCTAGTGAAGGAGTATACATTGGTTTCCCTTGGGAGCGCGATCTCACCTCGTAGCACGGACTCTGGGTTCATTGCTGAGGACTCCAAGTGTTTAGCTCATAACTCGGGATTTGTGGTCTACTTTGTGTTACACCACTATCCTTGGTAAAATGGTCCTTTTATCACCGTTTAAGAGTTTTAGACCGAAGAGGCCCGATTGTGGCGAAATGTTATCTTTACGAACTAAACCTTTATGAAAAGATTTCTTTATGATACTGATGTTTATATCTTTCGAGCTTTATAAACTGTATGTTCTCACCAGGCTTTAAAGTCTGACACTTTTTCTCAAATGATATGTATAACAGGTTTCCCTTAGCGGTGGGATGCACCGGGTTTTGAGAGACGAGTTGGGTCTCGGGGCTTTTAAGAGGATTAAAGTGTTGATAGTTGGGCATTGTTAAGTCCCATTCTTTTGATGATTAATGGATGTCAACTGATGTAATCTAGATAGTTATGTTTAGATTAGTCTGTTGATGAATTCTAAATCCGTACAGGTTTTTATAAAGTCTTAAGGACTGACACACCTTTTCGATAGGTTTATACAAATGTAGTTGTCTTATTGCCTTATTTATGAAGTTTTAATTTACTCTGATTTTTAGGGTGTTACACTAAAAGCCAATACAGAAGCTCTGCAAGCACTAAATACGAACTGTGCGAAAAGGGCTGATCTTCAAGCTTGTGGACAAGCCATCATCGCACACTCCCATCAAATTCAAGTTTTGGGGGATCTTTGCATAGAGGAGTTCCCAAAATATGCTACGAACGGAGTTCAGACCGGAGTGGACGAAATGGCCAGGCTCAGAGAGGAAATAAAGGACATAACTCGCAGTGTTATGATCCCAGCTCACACACAGGCATCAACCTCTGCCCCAGACCCCTCTACGTTTGCAACAAAAGCCGACTTGGAAGCCATGGGAAATCTGTTTCTGCAAAACCAAAAACTCCTTTGATCCAACTTCAACGACCAAGGAAAGAAGCTGTCAGCTGACTTGAAGCGATCCATAACCACATTTCGTTTCAAGTCAGACATCGAAATCAACGCTCTGTCATTGGCTGCAGAGGACGCAATCAAGAAGATCACAGATCATGTCGATAACAACCTCTGTACGCCAAAGAAGAGGAAGGAACCTGTCACCTGCCAAACCCAAGCAGGACAGAAGAGGGCACGGCATGAGGACCAAGATCCAGATGCCTCCGGCAGTGGTCCTCATGAGGGGGAGAATCTGCAATCCAATAAAGAAGCACCAATATCAGTGGCTCCTCTAAACCAAGTCCCTATGAGCTCAGAACCTGAACCACAGAGAACAACCAAACAAAAGGTCTCTGCAACCCCTCTCCCACCATAATCCAAATCAAAGAAACCCACTAACTGCCAAAGACAAAGGCAAGGCAATAGCTACAGAACTTCTGAAGAAGGTCAATTCTCCTCCTCCCTCCTCTGAGAAACTACTAAAGAGCTCTTTTGATGCTTTTAAAAGAGTGAAACCTGAAGAGGAAGACTGAGCCTTTGATCTACAACCTCTGTCGGAACTCCCCATCCTACAACCACTTGACACACCATCAAAGGATAGAGTTGCAGAGGTTATCCAAGGCTTTGAGAGCCTAAGAAGACCCTTCCCTGTACCTCCAAAGAAGGACGTGTACAAGATCTTAGCCGCGGAGCTCAAGATCTTCCAACAGTCAGACTCTCAGAGGAAGTTATATCAGAGGAGCGAAGGAGATTCTATAAAGATAAAGCCAAGCCAAAATCCAAAGTCTTCAGCATGGCCAAGATCACAGAGGTTGTGACAATCAAGCTTGGACACACAAAGTGTAAAAACTTCTGGTTCAGTGAATACGCCGTAAAAAAGGAAGATAAGAAGATATGGACTTTCACAGACGCAGATCTACCGAATCTTCACCCTCATGATCTTCCATAGCTATTCAAATGGACAGAGGATAAGTTTGGATGGAAGAAGGAATACCAAGAAGCACATCTCACAATCAAGAGGGTTCATGAGAGAAAAGTTGTTGTTCTACAGTATAGCTGACTTTCAAGTGGCACTTGACTTGGGAGTCCAAAAGGTCAGCTTCCCTCCACCACAAGACAGCTTACCACCCTCTGCCAATATTTTACCAAACTCCATCATCACTTCACCTTCTTTTGGCTTTGTGTACTTAAACCCCAAAGGAGAAAAGAAATTATTCATGGGGATAGAAAGCCAAAAGTACTCGACCGAATCTATGTTGCTCATTCAAGAACTACTTATCAAGCACACAGGAACTCCACTTGTACCCACAGAAGCGGTAGATGTCCTTCTGACAAACATAGATGCAACCTTGAACTTCAGATTCCTGTGCGTGTGCTATTACAGAGAACAGAAGAAAGAAGGTAGGTTTGCAAAGAAGATCAATGATTTTCCAGACGCCAAAGTATAGGCTCTGATGACTTGTAATTTTTTTTTCAAATGTAATTGCCTTCTGGCATCATCTTATTTTAAATGAAAATCAAGATTCAGAGGTTGAGTTCCTTTCACCTCTTTTGCTTCTAGTTTAGCCATCGCTCTAAATTCCAAATTTTTATTTTTTCAATACTTAGGGGGAGATTGTTAGCTCCACTCACATTGTATAGAAGTATTGAAAAATAGGTTAAGTATGGGAATCACAGAAGCCTGCCGCTCAACACTCAAGTACACCACAGAAGGTGCAAAGCTCAGAGGTTACTCCGCAGAAGATCTACCAGAAGTCAAACCTGTGATTCTTGGATCACAGAGCCTCTGTGATCACTCACAGAGCCTCTGTGATCACTCACAGAGACTCTGTGAAGGCCAACCTCTGGAGATCAATGTTTTTCTAAGAGTTCAAGACAAGACCACGTGCAGAACACGTGAGACCTGCTGTACGAAGATCCTCAAGATCAAAGTAATGGGCGTCCCACGATGTTTACTTTCCAGGTGGCATTCCGTTTATGGAATGTCAGTTTTTGTCTTGTACTAAGGGGTACATCCCTCTTGTATATTAAGGGAGCACCACCTTAGAGCAAAAAAAAAGAGCGCACACACACAAAAATAGCAGTCTGTATAATCATTGAGCACATTTTGCACATACCAGTGCATGTTCTTGGTGTTCTTCAGTAATCAATGAAACAATTTTTTTGAGTAACTTTCTTGTAATACTTTACTTCCTGTTCATTAATTACTTGTGTGTTTACTACCTTGCATGTTCAATCTTTTCTACACGTATTAAACGCTTCCGCACTCTATTTATTTAATTTGTGTGTAGTAAAAGGTTAAATCAAGTTAAAGAACATCAAAACTGGGATCAACACACCCACAACCCCTCCAAACAGAAAACTAAAGACAAACAGGTTTGCAAGAAGCAAACCTTCAAAAAGAACAAATATGCACTAAGCAGAGAAGATGGAAAAGAAAGAAGACAACTACTAAAACCTTAACTAGCCCAACCCTTCTAAACGACGCCACAATCCGATCAACAAGATAAAACCTCGATCATCCACCAGACTTGAATTTACCTTATTTCCACGGGAGCCGACATCCATGTTGCCCACTCAATCTTCCGTTTCCTCGTCTTTTGCACGACTTATTCAAAACTACGAAGTTGGAACTCGAAAAACCGGTATGACAATTCCCATTTACCCCCTTAAAGACGGTCTAATTTATGTGCATCCAAATCATATACAAGAACGACCAAACAAGCACTGCCACCATCAACGATCGTGTTGCATCTCCTTCTGTTCGAGCCTCGGTGTTTAATATGTCGTGTAGAGTTGTAATCCCATCTCCCCTAATACCCCACCATCTGTATAAGTCATTCCACAATTATTTTGACTTTGTGACAGCTAACTAGAGCGTGATCCACTGACTCCACCACACTTTCGTCCCTTAGACACGACTTAGTATGTAAATCCATACCCATTTTATCCAACACCTCACGACAGGGTAATCTCCCTAGCTTTGCTCTCCACACGAACACACTTATTTTCTTCGGTACTATCTTTATCCAATTGGTCTCCACATGATTGTCTTCCGCTCCAACCTGCAATTCTCCTATTAAGTCGTGAAGTTTCTGCACCGAGAATGTTCCATCAACAGCTAGCCACCATTTCGGTTGATCCTTTTTACCCGTTCTTGGGCTCCATCCTTGCAAGATTCGTTGAAGTTCTTCCAATTCACCCACTTCCCTCCCTCTCGGCTCCCTTCTCTAATTCAACCTCCACACCCAATTCTCTCTTTGCCATTCTCCTATCTCCGATACCGTGGCCTCTTTTGACGTTTCTAATTGGAACAAGTGTTTAAATCTGTTTCCAAACTCCCTGTTCTCAAACCATTTGTCGTTCCAAAGACTTGTTTCTTTTTCTTCCCCCACCTCTTTCCCAAAGCTTAACGCAAAGTTCATTCCCACTTTTTTTCAAATCACTACCAATATGGATGATGTTCATCCATGTCGAGCTCCCCCCCCCCCAATTCCTCTTAAATTCCCCTTGAGACCACCCTCCTTCCCGTAGATAAAGCGACTCTTTGTAAACCTCCACCACCATTTCCCCATTAAACCCTAATTTGCTACTTGGAGACTACCAATATTTATCCCCCCTTTGTTATAATTGTTGGAAACTGAAGAAAAGCTTAAGTGTGGTTAATGCTGCTGGATCAGTGTTACTACTGCTAGAAGACTTAAAGGATAATACTGCTGAGTATTACTACTGCTAGTAGAATTAATACTGCTAGTCATTGTTAGTACTGCTTGAACAAAGTTAGTACTGCTAGTAGTTAGTACTGCTTAGTAGTTAATGCTGCTAGAAGAAGTTAATGTTGCTGAGCATAGTTAGTGCTGCTTATATGATCCGTATGGAAAGGAAGACAGCTGGAAAGAATGAAGATATTCTTGGAAGCTTTGAGATATACATGGAAGATATTCTGAAGATTTGTTTATTTTTTGTAATTATCTTTTTCTTTAGTATATGTATAGAAGATATAGAATAGTTTGATACAAGTTTTTTTGAGAAATCAACCTCAAGGCATAGATCCTAATTCTAGAGAAGTAGAATTCGTATTGGTGAGCCTGTTCATCAATATTGAGGTTGAGTGTGTAATCTTGTAACTTCAAAGCATTCAATACAAGTTCACAGTTTGTTCTTAATATTTTCTGTGTTGATTTACTGTTTCATAAAATATCAAAGTGTTATTCCGCAAACTTCTTTGATATTGTTTCTGAGAATTAATTCTTGTTAAGAATTCGATCCTGACAAGTGGTATCAGAGCTAAACTATCTCAGAAACATCTATCTATCATGGAAAATCTTACAGAATCAAGCAGTACTTTGGTCTCCAAGGTTCCAATGCTCAAACCCAGTGAGTTTCATATGTGGAAGATCAGAATCACACAATATATTCTCCTCACTGACTACTCAATGTGGGATATCATTGAGAATGGTCCTTCTGAAGCTGGAAGGATAGGACCAGACGGGAAAAGACCTCCACCAAAGACAGATGGTGAAAGGAAGATCAGACAGACAGAGATGAAGGCCTTGAGCACTTTGCTCTTGGCAATCCCCAATGAATATCAGCATCAATTTTGCAACTGCACTGATGCTCAAATTCTCTGGAATGCTCTAGAGAAAAGATTTGCTGGAACTAAGAGCATCAAAAGAAATCAAAGAGATGTTCTAAAGCAGCAATATGAGAACTTTACTTCCTCAAAGAATGAGTCTATGACTCAAACTTTTGATAGGTTCAACAAGCTCATTGGTGAACTGGCTACTGTAGGAGTGAAGATGGATCAAGATGACATCAACAGAAAGTTCCTCAGATCTCTTGGGGATGAGTGGACTATGTACACTGTCTCTTATAGGCAGAGTGACAATCTGGAAGAGAAAGAACTTGATGATCTATACAATGATCTAAGAGTTTTTGAAACTGAGGTAGAGATCAAGAAGAAGCCTACTGGTTATGTCCACAATTCTGCACTTCTTTCAGCAGCTACTGATACTACTGCCATCCCTGAAGCAGTTAGTACTGCTAGTGGAGCAAGTTCAGAAAAAGGAAATGAAACAATCTTTGAAGCCTTCTTGTCCAGTCATAGTAACAATTCATTGATTAATGATGATCTGGATCAACTTCACCCTGATGACCTGGAGGAGATGGATATTAAATGGCAGATGGCCATGTTATCCATGAGGGTGAAGAAGTTCATTAAAAGAACAGGAAGGAATAACTTCTCTCAAAGAAGAGAAGATGGAGCTGGTTTTGACAAAACTAAGGTGGAATGTTATAAGTGTCACATGAAAGGACACTTTGCTAGAGAATGCAGGAGTACTGTTCCAAACAACAACCACCAACAAACTCAGAATGGAGGCTACACTCAGAACAAGAATCCTGCTCAAGCCCTTGTTTCTCAACAAGGAATGGGATTTGAATGGAGTGATCAAGCTGAGGAAGCCATTCAGAATCAAGCTCTTATGGCAGAAGTGTCAGATCTCCCCTCTGAGATAATTTCTAATCTTTGCACTAAAACTTGCATTGACACTGTCAAAAGATACAGGGATCACAATCAAAGTATGTGTGATGACCTCAAAAGATTAGAAAAGGATAGAAGAGATTATGTGTTAATAGTAGAGAGATTTGAAGAACAAATCAAAGGCTTTCAAGCTAATGAACTTCAACACTCTTATGACACCAACTATTGGAAGTGGGAAAAGAATGAGTTAGAGACCAAACTATCTAAATCCTTAGAAGAGAGTGATAAGTTAAAGGAGGAACTGTCTAATGTTAAACTTGACATAGAGAAGTTTTCATATGCTTCAAAAGCAATGGATTCTCTTCTAAAGGCTCAGATTCATGATAAGATGAAGCCTGGCATTGGATACAACAGTACACCTCCTCCTTATAACAACAATTATATCTCTCCTACTTCAGACTTGTTAGAAACCAAGGAGAAAAAGGACTTATCTGAAAAAGCCTTTAAGATAGACCCTTTGGATGAAGTAGTAATTAAGGATTTAACTGAGAAAGAAGCCAGTAAGAAGAGAGATAATGATATGAGTAAAGAAATCCCAGTAGAAAACAATATAATCACCAATGAGGGATGTGGGAAATCTGGGTCAAATCCAAGGAAATAGAGAAGACCAAAAGAAAAGATAACAAGGTTCATTACAAACAAACCACAGTTGTGAATCCTGGATCTTGTAAACAGTGTGATTGCAGTAAAGTCAAGAGCCTAAATTCAGGTGTAAAAAGAGGAAATCAAAGAAACTGGAATAATCAATGGGCTCAGAAGCAAGGAGTTGATCTGAGTAAAATCAATAGACCAAAACCTTGCTTCATATGTGGCAAGTTAAATCATCTGGCTAAATATTGCTTCTTCAATCCTATTAATCAACAGATGACCTTTCAAAGATTTGTGCAAAAACCTGTTGATTATGGGAAGGCTGGAAAGAAACATGGTGAAAAGAAAGGCCCCATGAAGAAAAAGATTTTAAAAGAAAGTATTAAAATGTGGGTGCCCAAAAGCACTAAAACTGTTAGTGTTGCTGACAGGGTTAGTGCTGCTGGAAGTATTACTGCTGCTACCTGTGTTAGTACTGCTGAAAATATTAATGCTGCTAATACAGTTAGTACCTCTTCAAAGGTTAATACTGTCAACACAGTTACTGCTGCTAACACAGTTACTACTGCTAACAAGGTTAGTACTGCTAAGCATGCAAGTGCTGCTAAGGCAATTAGTACCTCTAAAACCAGTACTGTTTCCAGCACAAATGTGTCCAAGCCTATTATTGTGACTAAGTACTCCAAGAATGAGGAGTTAAAATTCAAAAATCTTGTCAAGAAAGAATGCAAGTATTTTGATGAGAAAGGGGTACCCAAGACCACTTTGGCTTGGGTTCCTAATTCAAACTAACTGATCTATCTTATGTGCAGGGCAACCAACAGCTCAAGGGAAGGAGCATATGGCATGTTGATAGTGGTTGCTCTAGGCACATGACAGGCAACATGTCATGCCTTCAGGATTTCAAGCATATCAATGGAGGACATGTTGCATTTGGAGATAATCTTACTAGTGGTAAGATAAGTGGAAAAGGTAATGTCACCAAAGGTAAGATGACATTTGAAGATGTCTACTATGTTGATCAATTGAAGTACAACCTGTTAAGTGTATCACAGGTATGTGACAAACAACATAGTATATTATTCACAAATACTGAGTGTATGATCCTTGCTCCAGGGTTCAAGGTAGTTGATGAAAGCATGATACTACTTAGAACTCCAAGAAAGGACAATGTTTACTGTTTAGATATGGACAATGTTGAAAGTGATTCATCTCTGAATTGTCTTGTTTCAAAAGCTTCTGTAGATGAATCCTCTCTATGGCACAGAAGGATGTGTCACATGAATTTTAAGACTATGAATAAACTTGTTAAAAACAACCTTGTAAGAGGTTTACCATCTAAAATCTTTTCATGTGATGATCATTGTGTTGCTTGCCTCAAAGGCAAACAGCACAAAACTTCTCATAAGACCAAAGAGATAAACTCAATTTCTTCTTGTCTCCAGTTACTGCATATGGATCTGTTTGGTCCTACAAATGTTATGAGTATTGGCAAGAAATCTTACTGCTTGGTTATTGTTGATGATTACTCAAGATTTACTTGGGTATATTTTCTAAGGACTAAGGATGAGACAAGTGGACTGATCAAATCCTTTATCCTAAGAATTGAAAACCAAACTAATCAAAAAGTAAAAGTCATAAGATCAGATAATGGAACTGAATTCAAAAATCTGGATCTAAACACCTTCTGTGAAGAAAAAGGCATTGAGAGACAATATAGTGCTCCTAGGACTCCTCAACAGAATGGTGTTGCTGAAAGGAGAAATAGGACACTAATAGAGGCTGCTAGATCTCTGTTGGCTGATTCAAAACTGCCAATTACTTTCTGGGCTGAAGCAGTTAATACTGCATGTTATGTCCAAAACAGAGTTCTAGTGGTCAAGCTAAAGAACAAGACTCCCTATGAGCTTTTAAATAAAATAAAACCCTTTATTGGCTTTTTCAAACCTTTTGGGTGTCCTTGTACAATTCTCAATACCAAAACTCACTTAGGTAAGTTTGATAGCAAGGCAGATGATGGATTTCTTGTTGGGTATTCATCTCAGAGTAAGGCCTACAGAGTTTTTAACTCATCTTCTAGAATAATTGAAGAAAGTGACAATGTCAAATGCAATGAGAACACACCAAATCCTATTGGGTCTGGTCCCCAGTGGCTATTTGACATTGATTCACTAACTAACTCTTTTGGTTTCAAAAGTGATGATTATGCAGGTTCAGGATGTGAAGGATCAGGGACTACACAGGTTCAAGACAGTATATCTAAATATGTGATCTTTCCCATACCCACAGTGAATTCCTTTGAAGACTGTGAAAAGGAACCATCTACTGGACCAAGTCAGAGTGAAGAAGAAGGTAGAGATGAGGAGACTCCAGAAAATAAAGAATCAGAAGTGGCTGCTGACAACACTTCAGTTGAGGTGAATGACTCTAATCTAGAGGCTGGACTTAATGAAGAACATAGTCATAACACCAGAGTACAAAAGAATCATCCTCCACAACTGGTAATAGGAGATATATCTTCTCCTATGATGACTAGACATCAAAGCAGGCTTCAAGAAATGCAAGATCAACAGCATACAGTGCTTTCTTGCTTTCTATCTCAGCTTGAGCCTAAAAAGGCACATGATGCTATGAAAGAATCTAGCTGGATAGAAGCAATGCAAGAAGAACTGTTACAGTTCAAGCTACAAGATGTATGGGATCTAGTAGACCTTCCTAAAGGTCACAGAGCAATTGGCACAAAGTGGATCTTCAGGAACAAGAGAGATGAAAGTGGAATTGTCATAAGGAACAAAGCAAGACTAGTGGCTCAAGGGTATACTCAAGAAGAGGGTATAGATTATGAAGAAGTTTTTGTACCTGTGGCTAGGATAGAAGCAATCAGATTATTTCTAGCCTATGCTTCTTACATGAACTTCAAAGTCTATCAAATGGATGTAAAGAGTGCTTTTCTCTATGGCTCAATTGAAGAAGAGGTATATGTCTGTCAACCACCAGGGTTTGAAAACCCAAGCTATCCAGACAGGGTATACAAATTGAAGAAAGCTCTGTATGGACTACATCAAGCTCCAAGAGCATGGTATGACACTCTGTCATCCTATCTCTTGGAAAATGGCTTTGAAAGAGGAGTCATTGATAAGACTCTATTTATCAAGAGAAAGAAGAAGGAGATCTTGCTGGTCCAAATCTATGTTGATGACATTATCTTTGGATCCACAAGAGACAGCATGTGCAAGGAGTTTGAGGACCTAATGCATCAAAGGTTTAAAATGAGTTCCATGGGGGAACTTACTTTCTTTCTTGGACTCCAAGTTCAACAGAAGTCAGATGGCATCTTCATCTGTCAATCCAAGTATGTGCAGGACATTCTAACCAAGTTTGGTTTCTCAGATTCAAAACCTGCCAGCACACCTATGGAGACACACAAGCAGATAACAGCAGATCTTGAGGGGGAGGATATGGATGTGCATCATTATAGATCCATGATTGGCTCTCTCATGTATCTCACAGCATCTAGGCCAGATATAATGTTTTCAGTCTGTGTATGTGCAAGATTCCAAGTTAGGCCAAAGCAATCTCACTTTCAAGCTGTTAAGAGGATATTCAGATATCTCAAAGGGCAACCCAGATTGGGACTTTGGTATCCTCATGACTCACCCTTTGACCTAATAGCATACTCAGACAGTGATCTAGGTGGGGCAAACTTGGACAGAAAATCTACTTCTGGAGGATGTCAGTTTTTAGGTGCTAGACTAGTTTCATGACAGTGCAAGAAACAAACCACAGTGTCCACATCTACAACAGAAGCAGAGTACATAGCAGCTGCAAGTTGTTGTGCTCAGGTCTTATGGATTCAGAATCAAATGTTGGACTATGGGGTAACCTTTCTACACACCCCCATCTTTATTGATAATAGCAGTGCTATCAGCATTGTAAATAATCCTGTCAAGCACTCTAAAACAAAGCACATTGAGATCAGGTATCACTTTATAAGAGACTGTAATGAAAAGAAACTTGTTCAAGTTGTGAAAGTTCATACTGACAACCAATTTGCTGATCTATTCACCAAAGCTTTTGATGTGGGTAGATTCACTTTATTGGTAACAAGTGTGGGAATGATCAACTCTGAATAAGCTTTCTCTCAAAAAGTGGTTAAATATCTGAATATTATAGCTTCTTGGTGTTACTAGTCCTCCTTTACAGGGCACACATAGCAGTACTCAATTCAGCCTAAGCTTCAAAGAGTAAGTATGGTTAATACTGCTAGTCAGTTAATACTGCTAGTGGTTAATACTGCTAGTGGTTAATACTGCTAGTCAGTTAATACTGCTAGTGGTTAATACTTATAGTGGTTAATACTGCTATTCAGTTAATACTGCTAGTCAGTTAATACTGCTAGTGGTTAATACTGCTAGTTGGTTAATACTGCTAGTCACTTAATACTGCTAGTGGTTAATACTTCTAGTGGTTAATACTGCTAGTTGGTTAATACTGCTCGCAGTTAATACTGCTCGCGGTTAATACTGCTTATGTCCCAAATACTATAAATACCCTTTGCCCGCCCAAACGTTCATAACGACTCTTTGCATACTGTTCACTTGCGCTCTAAACCTTTTTCTCTCAAAAACCAAGTCTTTCAGGCAAGAACATCCCTGTTCAATGGCATCCATGGCATTCATCGACGAGCACAATGAGATCGCGATGCTACAAAAGCCAAAGCAAGCTGCAGGATTTCACCAGATTGTGGATTTCCTCAAGACAAGCCATATTGCTCATGCTTTAACTGTTGCTCCTACAATCTATATCGAGCATGAAAGGCAGTTCTGGGCTAATGCCACCATTGTTGCTGAGAATGGTGTGCAGATGATCAAGACAAGGGTGTGTGACCAACCCCTAACCGTTACTGAAGAAGTTATTCGCATCAGTCTACGTCTAGACGATGCCTCTGGTATATCTTCTATTCCTAGTGATGAACTGTTCTCAACTCTTTCAAGAATGGGGTATCAAGGCCAACTGGGGATTTTTAAGTTTTTCAAAGCAAAATTTTCACCCCAATAGAGGTTCTTTGCTCATACCTTAATGCATTGTATTTCAAAGAAAACAACTGGCTGGAGCCAATTTAGCAGTCCAATTGCTTATGCATTGGTGTGTTTATCCACTGCTAGAAAATTCAATTTTTCTCAAATGATTTTTCATGATCTTGTCTCAAATCTGGATAACAAGAAGAGTTTCTTCATGTACCCCAGGTTTGTTCAAGAAGTTATTAATCACGAATTGACGGATATACCACAACCTGTTGGGGTATATGTACCTAAACCCCCCAAAGGCAAGGTTTTCTCAAATATGAGAAGATCTGCTGGGGACTCGGAAGGAGTTGACACCCCATTGTTCTCTACAATGATGGTGGTGTCCCAAACAAATGAAGGCATGGCAGCAGGGTCAAGGCCCCCATTAGACCAACCCACTGCTAGCCAATCCCAACCTTCCCACTCAAAATCTATCCCCCAGTCCCTTCTTGAAAAACCAATCTCTCCCATCACACAAACTTACAAGAGGAAACAGGTAAAGAAGGCTCCTTCCCTTCTTGTACCAACATCCCCCAAGCCTTTAAGCCCTCTAAAGGAGAATTCTCCTTTAGAGAATATCCATAGGGAAACCAAAGGGGTGTCTCCCAACCCCAAGGAGGTGCTCTCTGAGGAGGAGGAAGAGCATATGGGTGAGGAGGCTGCCACTACTCCTGCTAGCACAGAGGAGGAAAGTGGTAACATCAATAAGACCTCCCCCATGGCAACCTTGAATGAGCAATCATTTGAAGGTCCCTGGTGCCAAGAAACCACGGGGGTGGATAGTGCTTCTGCTAGGCAGAAGACTTCCACTACTAAAAGATCCAATGATCCTTCAAAAGAGGGTAACACTTCTAGAGAAGGTGAGGACAGATATAACTACCAGGAATTGATGGATACAATGGGAAACATCAATCTAGATGTTATAAAACAAGGAAAAGACATAGAGGAGATGAAGCTGGTGATTATGTCACAACAAGTCCAGATTGCAAAATTAAAGAAAATGGTGACAAGGTTATTGCAAAAGAAGAGAAGAAGGCAGTTTGTCTTAAAGAAGAGGTCAAAGAATAAAGATGCTTCCAACAAGGGGGAGAAAGAGGCAGAATCAGAAAAAGAAAGTACAGTTGGAAAGGGAGTTGAAGTTGAGGGGGAGACAGAGGAAGAAATTGAAAAAGAAACAGTTAATGCTGCTGAAGTAAAAGTAGCAGCAGAAACTGAAGCAGCAGAAATAGGGCTCTCTGTGGAAGAAATAGAGATAGCAGAAACTTTGATCAAAGCCAAGAATGATACTCCTAAGGCTACTCAAAAGGCCAAGGGAGTAGTCATCAATGAAGGAGGAAGCCAAGAGAAGGAGAAAGAAAAGGAAAAAGAGTCAAAAGGAAAAGGAAAGGAGAAGATGGGTGAAGCTGAAATACCTGCAAAGAAGAAGTCCCAAATTGAAATGGATGAGGCACTTGCTAAACAGCTTCAAGACCAAATGGAGAAGGAGGAACAGTTGCAAACAGAAAAGGATAGAGAACTTGCAAAGATTATGGCTAAGAAATTAAATGCAGAATACCAAAAGAGCTTAAAAGAAGCAGCTCAGACAGCAGCCCAGGCCAAGAAACTTCCAGTTAAAAAGATGCCAACTCAACAACTGAAACAGAAAAGACAACCCTCCAAAACATTTTTGGCCAATCAGGAAAGAAGAAAAATGATAAATTTCCTGAAAGGTGCAATTGGTGTTAAGGGGGAAATGTTCACCAATATGACTTATGCTCAAGTTGAAGGGTTGTATCAAAAGGAAATGGCTAAGCTTCAAGGGGACTCAGCACAAAGGGAGGAAGTTGAAAGAAGGATGAAAGAGAGACATGATCTCAACATCCAACAACCATTCCCTGAGGAAACTACACCCTCCAAAGAAGAAGCAGAAGAGAAAAAGGAAGAACCTGGGAGTATTGGTGTTGAAGCCAAAGCTGGAAAAAGGGTGAAGACAATTGCTTCCAAAAGGCAGTCTAAAAGGCCCAGAGTAGAAGAAACAGCTGGTACTACAACAGAGCATTCAGAGGTACCTATAGCAGAATCAGTACAACTTCCAGAACAGTCTAGTGAGCCAACAGATGAGAATATGGATCCGTACATGACCATAGTGGAACCTTTGAAAGCTGTTCCAATCTCTATGCAAGCTCCAGAGATCATTTTCTGGGATATTCTAATAGACAATGGAAAGAACTTCTTCAGAATCAAGAGAGCTGATGGTTCATTTGAAGCTTATTCAACATGGGGGAGAGTTATTATAAGTTGCTCCAGAGCTGATATGGAAGAACTATACAAAGTGGGGATGAAACTTTATGAACCTGTGTTGAAAGGTACTGAAGAGAATCTTCTCAAAGTGACATTGGAATACTTGTGCATGATGTTTGATCCAGAAAGAGTACACTATAGGATTAAAGATCATCAGCATGAGTTCATCTTCAAGAAGATTGATAAATGGATATTGTTTGAAAACTGTGGAGTATACATGATTACTATTGACAATTGTTATCATGAATACTACCTGGTGGACAAAATATATGAGCATAGCAAGGAGAAGTTGGAAGGGATGCTTAAAGCTACACTGGTCTGTACAAAGGATTCAGAGATGGCCAAGATTGTGGTGAGAAGAACTGTGAATCAAAGCTTGGGCCTAGATCCAAATTTGGGAAATTGAATCAGAGGTGTTGAAAGCATCTTGAAGAGTAATTCTGAAGAACTTGACTTCTTTTCCTAAAAGTCAAGTTAGGGGGAGATTGTTGGAAACTGAAGAAAAGCTTAAGTGTGGTTAATGCTGCTGGATCAGTGTTACTACTGCTAGAAGACTTAAAGGATAATACTGCTGAGTATTACTACTGCTAGTAGAATTAATACTGCTAGTCATTGTTAGTACTGCTTGAACAAAGTTAGTACTGCTAGTAGTTAGTACTGCTTAGTAGTTAATGCTGCTAGAAGAAGTTAATGTTGCTGAGCATAGTTAGTGCTGCTTATATGATCCGTATGGAAAGGAAGACAGCTGGAAAGAATGAAGATATTCTTGGAAGCTTTGAGATATACATGGAAGATATTCTGAAGATTTGTTTATTTTTTGTAATTATCTTTTTCTTTAGTATATGTATAGAAGATATAGAATAGTTTGATACAAGTTTTTTTGAGAAATCAACCTCAAGGCATAGATCCTAATTCTAGAGAAGTAGAATTCGTATTGGTGAGCCTGTTCATCAATATTGAGGTTGAGTGTGTAATCTTGTAACTTCAAAGCATTCAATACAAGTTCACAGTTTGTTCTTAATATTTTCTGTGTTGATTTACTGTTTCATAAAATATCAAAGTGTTATTCCGCAAACTTCTTTGATATTGTTTCTGAGAATTAATTCTTGTTAAGAATTCGATCCTGACAATAATTTCTTAACACCCTCTCCCACTTTACCCACGCCACTCCTTTATTTTCATTTGTCCCATTCCCCCACCCTCCCCAAAACAACCGGCTTCTCACTCTCTCTCTAACTCTATAATCACTCATTTCGGGGCTTGAAACATCAAGAAATAGTATAGAGGAACGCTACCAAGAACCGATTTAACCAACGTCAACCTACCTCCAAATGAAATCATCTGAAACAACCCGACTCACATGACAAAAGGCAGAACTAACTTTATTAAATAATAATGTCAAGCAACCCAATACAACATCTAAAATACAAGGTTTGCGGAAAGACGACCTAGTACACAACTGAGAATATATTGACAATAATCTACAATGGAGGTCCTCTAGTTCAACTCCAGCTCGAATCTTCTCTTAAAACTTATCCGCTCCTCCTACTGCCACTCTTTACCTGAAAAGGGTTTTAGATTTGAAAAGAGCGAGGGTTAGACCGAAAGGTCTAGTGAGTCCCCTCTTACAACAGTTTTTAACTCAACAAACATTCAAGGATTTATCATAAAATAAACCATTTTCAGCTTCAAAGAAAACCTTTAACTTTCAGCAAACTTCTCCGCTCACACTACCGCCACCCTAAGGTGACAGCGTGTCTGTGACTCACACTGCCTTTGTTGGGACACACCCCCAATGGCATAAACGGAACACACCCCCCGGTATGAGTACAGGCGGGCCACACCCCCCGACTTTGAGCCTACACACTTAGGACCATGTATGCATACATTTCCACATTCACAACAATAAGAAAATCATCTTTAACATTTAAATAAATCTCGCAAGTAAGTATTAAAGCAACATCATTTCAAAGCTTGCATATAATTTCATATACATAAAACATAACTTAATCGTCATAAGAGACTTTAGTTCAGAAAACTCACCTGGTGTCCCTTGTTTAATTCTTTGCGCCTACTTGAACGAAACCTTTAAGAAAACCATTGACCGGTAAACTTCCAATACATTTCTAATTCGCAACGGTAACCGACCCTTACCCACTATAACC
This sequence comes from Arctium lappa, assembly GCA_023525745.1. Taxonomy (NCBI): domain Eukaryota; kingdom Viridiplantae; phylum Streptophyta; class Magnoliopsida; order Asterales; family Asteraceae; genus Arctium; species Arctium lappa. The sequence continues at coordinate 147,460,252 of CM042048.1, forward strand.
TAAGCGGTTAAATCCCAATTAAATTGAACTTACTCCCATGGATGAACTACTTATAAGAACCTCGATCCAATAATTAATATCGATTCGACTCTCGGAACCAGATTTAACTAACTAACACAAATGGGCCAAACACTAATGCCGAAGCCTACAAAGGAGAAGAACATGGGCCACGGCCCATGCCTCGACCGGACCTTTCACGACCGGACTCCCTCTCGACCGGGTCAGCATCGACCGGTCTCTCTCTCGACCAGACTCAGCGTCGACCGGTCTCCCTCCCTTTGACCGGGGTCAACATCGACTGGGGGTGGGCGTCGACCAGTGTTGGCGTCGACTGGGGTTGGCGTGACCGGTGTCCTCCGCGACCGGGGTCCCCCACTCAAAAATCAGGTCGATAAACAAACAGGTTCCCAAACCAGAATGGTTTTCGACTTCCCCAACCAACAGGGATTGGGAATCGATTAAGACCATTCTCCCCTTCTTGGATTGGATTACAACAATTCCCAGTATACTACCATCTCATAATCTAGCATTGCATACATGAATCAAACAATTTAACCCCAACTTTCCCCCAAAACATAAAACCAACTGACCATACCATTCTCCCCAATCTCAAAGATTAAAACTAATACAAAATCCCTAAAGACGATAATGGTTAAAAGAGAGAGATTACCTTGATGAAGAATGATTGAAACTTGAGATTTTGATCAGTGTGTTCTCCCTTGCTCGATCGCCCAAAATCACCCTTCCTCTCTAACTTTTCCTCAGCCGCCCTTGACAAATAGGAGATTTTAGGGTTAAATCTCTTTTAATCCAAAGTTACCTCTTACCCCCTACCTTCGAGTCTTGGTCAAATAAACCCTCAACTTTACATCATTATATTCCCGGTTATTACATCATCTTCACTTTCCAAGCCGCTAGTTTTTTTATCTTCTCCAACACCGCCTTCCAACTTTCTACTTTTCTCATGTTTGCTCCAACTGGTAACCAACGTAGATGAAAGGTAGAGCACCATTTCCGCACCCTAGTCCATTAGCCCACCCTTGGATCTCGAAATCATCGACCCCTACCCCGTACAACTTGCTTTTTTTATATTAAATTTTAGACCCGACACCAAATGGAAACATTTTAAAATCTTCATCAAGTTCTTGAGATTCGAAAGCCTCCAATTATCGAAAAATATTGCACCGTCCACGTATTATAGATCAATTATCGTTATCTCGTCACTTTTGAAACACCCACAATCTCCTCGGTATATGAAACTTCTTGCCAAACGTTTTTTGCGACTCCTAAACTTCCCCTATTTTCTCCATCTCCGATAAGGAATCCTCCCTCATCTCCGTCGCCGGTATGAATTTTCCGGTAGATTCTTGTGACATCGTACCTTCATCTTGCTCCTTTAGCCTTCTAACTTCCTCTGGTTTTTCTGTCTCCTTGCTGCTCGATTTTCCAGTAGCTCCATCCTGATTGTTTCTTTATATTCCAAATTTCCTATTTTCAAAAAAACTATCTTCGACATACTAGTCCGACTCGCTCTTCTCTTCTTCTTTCGACCATTCTGATGGAATCGAAGATTCCTCCTCATCTATGAAACTGCCGCATCATCGCTCTCCCATGACACCACAGACTCATGTCTTCTTCGATCAATCTAATTATGTAATATAGCTTATCCATCTTTATGCTCAGTACCTATCCTATTTTCGTTCTTAAGGACGAGCTGATCAGAACTTTCCCATACTCAAGATTATTACTTTCCTTCAGCACACAGTTGGAAGTCTTTAGGGCCTTGCCCCACTTCTCAGAAATATTAATGAACACTTCTTCATTCCAAACATGGAGTGGGACTCCACTGATCTTTAATCATACTACCCTATCTGAAGAGCAAAAACCTTTTGACCATTTTCTTAATCCTTTAACCCAATGATGTAAGCCATGCACTTTGTTATTTAGAATATTATTCATCGTTTCCTCAGTTTCAAACATTAACATTACATTCCTCCCCCCTAAGTACTTCATTGAACAATCTACCAGATTTTCCGATCTGCATAAAGCTTGAATTGCTTCCAAATTTTCCAAAGTTGCCACATTTCCGATCATCATGTTCATTACTTCTTAATTTAATATAACAAGTTATCAAATCATCATGTTCATTACTTATTTTGACCGATAAACAATTAAACGTTCTAGTATTCAAGAGGGATGCGATCAAACGGATAACTTTGGAGAAGTTGGCAAGAGGTTTCAGTATTAAAGATAGAAACGAGCAAGAGAAAAAACAAAAAACAGAAACCCTAGAAAGGATGGAGGAGGGAAAAGATGAATGTATAGGGAAATTAAATTAAGTTAAAAATCCCTTCATTTGATTTATAATATCACATGATAATTTTGAAAAAGCAAGTCAACACAACAAAAAGTCAGTGTCATGTAAGATTTTATTCTATTATTAGGTTGTATTCAAATATATAGATTTGAAAGTTTGCTATATTAGGGTTGGTTTTTTGTGAGAATGAAAGTTATGATGAGAAAGGTAAGAAATGATCTCTACCCTTATATGTAAATTATGATGAGATGCACCGAGATACATCGGGTCAATTCCCATATCAAGTATGATTCATAGGGTGGGTTTGAGATTAAAGTGATCAAGGGTCCAAACAGGGTCGGTCCAAGGGCTGGGCAACATGGGCCTTCGCCCAGGGCATCACAGCCCAAGTCCGTTTACCCCTTTACTAGGTTCCGTTTTAGGTATTATTTTTTTTAGTAATTATTCTCATAATCTGCAACGACTTCTGGCTTCTCAAGTTCTCTTCTCCTCCTCGATTAATCAAACGCCCATTTAATGTTCATTAACGATTTCACGATTACATAAACATACAACCCAATTTCAATCGATTACTGATTATTACAGATTACAGAGTTCTTCAATTTCAATCGATTACAACCCAAGCTTCTTCTATTCTTCAATCGAATGTGATCACTGAGTCTGGTCGACAAATCACGACACAAACACAATTTGTCAATCTCTGAATCTCACAATCGCTTCCCTTCTGTTCTGGCTATCGACGGTGTGGCTTCTACGGTGACGGTGTTTTCAATCGTTCATCTTCATCAATCATCACTTATGTCGACTGCCCTAGTGCCCTTCAATCGTTCATCTTCATCAGTTCATCACTTCGGGTGGCTTCAGGTGTTTTCCTTCTAATTCTAAATTTCTAATCAAATAAATGAATTTTGTTTTCTTGGTTAGTCAGGTGGTTGTTTGATATTTGCTTATTTGGATATAATCTTAATTTGATTTCGTCAATCTGCTTATCATTATCTGCCATTCTGCCTATTCGTATTTGGTTAATTGGTAATGTGTTGAACTGTTGATTGTTGAATTTTGATTGCTTGGTCAATTGGTTGTTTGATACTTTGATCGATTTGGTTAAATATGCTTCCTAGATCACAACCTTCCGGTGATGTTATCATTATTTTGTTGTTCGGGGTTTTGGTTTATGTCCCCCCCCCCATTGTAACTTTTCTTTTTTTTAATAATAATCGGCGTGGGGTTGAGCCGCCTAGCTTGACTAGGTTCCAAACCCCTTAAAAAAATTTGTATTCTTAGTTTATGGAGGGCATATTTTCGGGTGTCCGCCCAGGGTATCTAAAACCATTGGACCGACCCTGGGTCCAAATATCTTCTTACCTTCTCATATTAACTCTTCTTCTCACACGATCCTTCGTCTCCTATTCTAAGAGACCGTTTATTAAAAGCTTATCCGGTAAGTGCTTACCGACTCACTTTACCTTATCAGATGAATATGACAAAGATTATAATTTTACCTGGGAAGAGTGATGACAAGAACCAAAAGTCTTACTCGGTAAGTGAGATTAACGACTTTTACCCGATAATCGCTTATTGGATAAATTTTTGCCTACAATACCGTTTTAATGGACAAAAATCATACCCGGTGAGTTAAGTTAAAGTATTGACTCTTAGAAGTAAGTGTTGGGTAAAACAATACCTAAGAGAGAAACAAATTTATTCTAGCACTAAATAAAAATCAAGACAAATTTCGTTGTATTTTAACCAATTACAAGTCAAGTTATTTTGAAATATACAAAATAATACTTATTTTTTTCAAAAGGTTATCAAAATTAGATGAAATATTAGTTGCTTATTTGTTTATTAATACGTTAATGATCTTTATGTATATTTTGTAAACTCTTAATTGCTTGAAAACCCCGATCAAAGTATTTGCACTTTCTAGGATTTTTTTTTGTTTTGATGATCTTAATGTTATTTTGTTTCTGGCCTAACATTTGTAGGTGTATATGTATATATCAGGTTCTAGTGCAGCCGCATCTAAGAAGGTTTAGGCGGGTCCATGTGAACTTGGGGAGATCAAGGGGACACTCATTTTGCGAAAACCGTCATTGGACTATAGATGACACCCTTTTGTAATCTTGTTTACGTTGAGAAATTAGATTAGACGGTTGTTTTATTTTCCCTTACAATTACAAACTGTAATTAAACAGGTATTCTTATTTCCCCATTTTTTGGAGACTCATGTTGTGGCATTTTAAATATCACATTTCCAATTTTCGAAAAAAAATTTAGCCCGTTTTTGAGGGTGTTACAACATGTAATTAAAAAAATATTTGAGGATCCATAATTTAATTTTTTTTTTATATATTTGAGAATATATATTTGAAAATATGTTTTTAAATTGACAACTGAACAAAAAGATATGGGTTTTTGACAGAATTTGTTTATTACAAAAAACCAAAATTATTCTACTTTTTCAATTATATTATTTATTACTTCCATCAAATTTTAATCGAATTAACAAACACAAAGCTTCAATAATGTTAGTGTTAATAGTATATTCATTAAAATAAATTCACGTTTATACTGATGATTTATACAGTTAACTTGATTACAAAACAAAATTTATATATATACATATAGTGATGATCATATAAGTTTTTATTTTTCTTAAATTTTTAGCAGAAGTTCACATAAATTAACATGGACGTTAACAAATATGTTAAAAATGGAACTGTTAACATAAGTTAACAATTAAATCATAATATAAACTAACAAAGTTAACTTAGGGCCGTTTGGTTTATTTTCTATTAAATCCTGTATAGACAAAATTGTTTGTGTGAATTAATATGTTTGTATAAATTGGAAGGACTTTTGTTTTGGAGGGGTTTTTCATAGATAAGAGGATCGTTTTTTTTAAATGGGAGATGCACGCTTGGAAAAAAAAAACTTGATTTTCTGAACCCGTTCCTTAGAAACTTATGGAATAAGGTAATTATTAACTTATTATATTATTAAGCTACTATCAAACAATCATGTATAACTGACCGAATAAGTCATGAGTTTCATTAAGCTCATTAAGCTATTAACAAACATGCTCTTACACTAACATGAAAAGGAAGGATTAATCAAAAAAGTGACCAATTTACTAAAATACGAAAAGTGATTCTAACTAGCCACTTAGGGGGCGTTTGGTTCGCAGAATGATTTCTGATGGAATGGAATCTGTCAATGAAATTGGAATCTGGAAGGAATTGGAATGGAATGTTTTCAAGTTTGACCAACTGTTTGGTTGGTAGAAATGAAATGTAATCAGTCAAATGAATTGGAATATGTTTGTTTGGTTTGCAAATGAATTGGAATGAAATTATGAAAAATGACAAGAATACCTTTTCTTTTCTTTTTATTTATTTATTTTTATTTTTTTAAATGCCGAGAGAGATAGAGGATAAAGAAGAGAAAGAGAAGAGAGAGAGAGAGAGGGGAGAGAGAGAAGATAAAGAGGAGAGAGAGGGTAGAGAGAAATTAGAGAGTAGAGAGAAGAGAGAGGTAGAGAGAAGTTAGAGAGGAGGGAGAGGAGAGAGAGGGTAGAGAGAAGTTAGAGAGGAGAGAGAGGAGATCAAATCCACATATGATGGGTTTTAATTTTGTTAAGAGGGTTTTGAGGGTATTTTTGTCATTTTGAGAAAATGCAATGGAATGAAATTCAATTCCATCCAAAATGAGAAGGAATGACCAAATTCTTGATTGAAGATTTCGTGGAATTCAATTCCATTCATTTGGAAACCAAACAGGAGGATGGAATTTGGTCAATGGAATTGACCATTCCAATTCCATCAGATTCCGGCGGATTCCAGTGAACCAAACGCCCCCTTATTTTTATCAACCATTTAAAATTCATTTGAAAAAAGAGTGAATTGTGGATTTGGTTCTTGTGGTATTTAATTTGTTTTGACCATGGTCCCTCTGACTAACATCTCCGTTAACTCAAGAACCATTTTAGCCATTTTGCTTAACTTTTGTCCTTTTTTTCCTATAAAAAGGTAAAAACAATAATTTATACACACACACAAACATATATATATATATATAGGGTCAGGTTCAAGGGAAAACTCTAAATAAATGGAAAACCGAAAAACCACGAAAAAACGAATGAAAAAGTATATGAATATGGATGTCAAATTAACGAGAAAAATATGATCATTTATTTGGTGTAATTTATTTCGCTCGAATTTTGTTCATATTTTTTCGAATAAAAAATAGGGGGTGGAGGTTTTTTTAATTAAAAAAATATTCATGTAACCGCCCTTTTAATCATATCCATCAGATCATCTAATCTAACGGTTGATAAGGTGTTTTTTAGTTTTTCATTTATTTGAGGTTTTCCCTTGAACCTGACCCTATATATATATATATATATATATATATATATATATATATATATATATATATATATATAACGATAACAAAATAAATAAAATAAGACATTATTGTATGATTTGATTTGTTTAAATTAAAAATCAATTATATTAAATTCGATTTAATTTTATGGTTTTAGTATTTTTGTCTATTTGGATATGAAAACCTAGTTGAAATTTATATAGGCATTTATTTAATTTTAAGTTACAAAGATAATAGTATATATGAACTTGCCATTTAACTATAATTTAAATAGTTGATTTTGAGTTTTTGAATGAAAGCAATATGAAAAACGGAACCCCTAATTTTTGGATGATAAAATTGGAGTTCATTTTCTTAGTGGTTTTCAATGATTTTGGTGTTAAAATATCGATAATAAATTTATTTATTACAATGATAGAAAAAGAACAATACAATTAAATCGTTCTTAACATAATAATTTTTTTAATTTAAACAAATTAAATCATAAAACCATGTCTTATTTTATTCGTTCTAAATAAAAAAATATATAGTTTTATGATTTAATTTGTTTAAATTAAAATTTTAATGACATTAAAAAAATAAAACCCTATCTTTTTCCACCACTATAATAAAACAATAAAACTAAATTGTATTTAATATAATTAATTGTTTAAAATTTTTAAACAAATCAAATCATACAATAATATCTTATTTTATTTATTTTGATATTGATATATATATATATATATATATATATATATATGTGTGTGTGTGTGTGTGAGTGAGTGTGAGTGTGTGTGTATGTGTAAAATATTGTTTTTACATTTTTATAGGAAAAAGACAAAAGTTATGCAAAATGGCTAAAATGGTTCTTGATTTAACAGAGTTAACGGAAGTGTTAGTCAAAGAGATCATGGCCAAGACAAAATGAATACCACAAGGACCAAATCCACAATAAACATATCATAGGGACCCTAGTCAATCATTAAATTTTAACAAAATTTATATAAAAAAAACATTATCACTTTCTCAAAATCATCCAAAATCATTTCATTATTGATCCATTACTGATTTCATTACATTTTAACAAAATTTATAAAAAAAAAACATTATCACTTTCTCAAAACCATTCAAAATCGTACTGTAAATCGACAGAAAAAACAAAAATTAAAATGAAACATTAAAATCGTAATATATCTCGTTGCATTTCTAGTAAAATTGTGAAGAACAAAAAAGTTATGAAAAATATCACATGTGATTATTTGGTGAAAATGTAAATTTTCATATATCGATATAAATCCATATAAACAGTGAATAAAAAATAAAAAAATATTGAAAAATGCATGAAAAAAAATCGTAACAGAATATGAATTAATTTAATCGAAAAATAACTATATCTAATTGAAGTTATAATGATATTTTTAAGGAATTTAAATAATCAATTAGAGCATCCTTAAAATACAAATTACATTAATTCCCTTTGTTTAGCCTAAGATTTGGGTGATAAGGTTGATAAGATTTGATGAGGTTAAGATGTTTCTTGTATTCTCGTAAATTGACATTCTTTTCATTTGATCATAGGCATTAACATGAAATATTATAATTGTTAATCGTATCCTCACACATGTTAAAATATGTAAACATTTGTTAACAAAGTGGTTCAAATGAAATTTTAAATTCATATTGTATGTATGTATGTATGTAGAGAGTGAGAGCCAAGAGAATATGAGTAAATTTCAATTTTTATAAGAAATGGGGAAATGATGAAAATACTTTATCATCGTGTGAGTGTTATGGTATATTGGTTGTAACGTTCATAAATTTTGAAACTGTGATCACACAACCTTCACAATATAAGATTATCTTTACATAAATCATGATAACCTTTACATGATATGAAGGTTATATGCTTTTGCAAACATGTAAACAAAACATATTATTTTATTATGTTTTATAAAATTAAAAATAAAAAGTAAAATGTTGTTTGAAATATTCAAAGAGTTCATAAGTTTGTTATGGCAACCACATCGTAGCTGGTCAAATCCTCACCCCTATATATTTCAAACACAATATCGACATCTTAACCCATTAATAAAATCACCTTTTTTATATCACTATATATATGTTTTCCAACCAAAATAAAAGTTTGACGATAAATTCAAACATTAGGAATTTTTTATTCATTCAATCTATACTATAGTCAAATAAACTCATTATCATAATTTTAGGTTTTTCTAGAAGATCGAAAACATTGAATTCTTTTGCTCTTATAATTATTCATTATTAAATAGTCTCCAACACTCTTATAATTAATTATGCTATAATTTTTCTTTAAAATCAAAATCTCTAAAAATTATATTCAATCACAATTGTTAATAGTGTTATTAGAATATTCTAAGAATTTATCATCCGAATATACTTTTAAAAAAAACTTTACAAAAGATTATAACATATTCAACCCTCTGTATGGAAACAATTCTAAATTTTGAAGATTTCTATATTTTCTCTATTTTTCTTTCCTTTTTAATTTAGCATATAACATGACTCTTAGAGAAAATAAAAATCCTAAATCTTCAAAATCTCCACTTTCTGATTTGAGGAGATGCTTTTCATAACCTGTAATTGACACCTTGGGAGGAAGTAGTGACCAAAGTTAGTTATATTTTTGTCAAAAGCCCGTTTTGTTACAATAACTTCTTACATGTTTAAAAAAATTGATGTTTTTCGTTCTAAAGGGAAAGCATGGTGTGTGGGTATTTGAACCAACTTACGTGCATCTTCTAAAAATAACAACTAGGATAACAATAATCTTAAGAAGGCTTAAACTGACGACCTATGATAAAGTGTCCAAAGACCTACCGTTTAATTGTCAGTTGAACCGACCCTCAAAGTGGCGATGACATGGGTGGACTAGCTTGCTACAAACACAAGCAGATACAACTCTGCACAAATGCTTGTAAAAGTTTTAGGAATTTCTGGGCACGCAAAAAACCCGCACATCATGTATGAATCCACAAACACAACAAATTTCTTTTTGATATTTCACTTTTGATGAACAAGAATTTAAAGTCGGAATACAAACTAGTAGTAATGTATTAATTAGCCAGAACAGAGCTTCTCTAAGGCCAAATTTTCATCGCCACCAACGACTTCCAGAGTACTCCTAACCAAACCTTCAGGAAACCCCATCTCCACAAGCTTTTGTACCTACATAAAAACACGCACACTGCTGTCACGACATCTACTTTTCGACCGTTTACAAAATACTAAATAATATTCACCGACCTTCTCTTCAACCCCTAGAGATGATGCTTTTGCAAAGGATTCTGTCCAGTAATGAGCTGTGCTTGCAAAAGTCTGATAGTCTTTAAGATACTGAAATAACCAACAAAAAGTGAAAACAAAGAACTAGAGATAGGCATGCAAGTATATTGAGTAGAAAAAAGATAATGCAGCCAGATACAAATTTTTAAACATCTAATTACATATCTAAAGATCCAACACCCATGTACACAGATATATGTATATCATCTTTTTTTTTTAGAAGGGTGTCCTAGGTTATGCCTAGACTTAATCCCTTGGCAAATTATGACTGTAAGACATCAGCCCTGATTAAACCTCAGTGACCACAATTGTTGTGTACGCCTGGATTCGAACCATGGGCAGATGGGATATTCCACCACATCCCTAGGGCCTTAACCAGTACTATCATGATGAAAACCCCAAGAAAAACCAAGATCCAAGAGTGGGAAGTTGGAACTATTGAGCCAAGGTTACAAAACACTCATAGAGTTGAGCGTTGAAAAATCGCGTCACTATATACCAAAATATTCACAAAGGGTGCATTTGGTACTGCACACAACCGGAGGGGCAAGAGTGCGGTAGGCAGATGAAAGAATTGGGCAAGGTTTTACCGTTTTAGGGTTTGATTTGACATGGGTAGTTTAGTAATTTTACCAATTTTGTCTCATCTTCCTCACTTTTGTTCCATCTATTTTGGTGGGGCAAAAAAATGCTTTTGTCCTAATCCCAGTTTGAACATCGCACCAAAAATGAGACAACAAGTTTTTGTTTTGTTGGGTCCCAACATGTCCATACCAAACACACCCTAAGGCATGGTGTGATGTGCTCCATGCTTAATTATCGATAATTTTTAACTTCCTTGTCAGAGGTGAAAACATGAGCACTAGCTTTATATTGTATGGAAAATACTAACAAATTTTATCTTTAATTATAAGATATGTCGATTTTGGATTAGGAAAATGAAACGAGTGCCAAATTCGATGAACGGAGGTAGCAGCTATGTTGTTTCAGAAACATGAGAGCAAGCTATACCTGTTGTGCTACCACTGCATCTTGAGGATCATCAGGTTGAGGGGCTGAGAGCAAGGCCTGTATCGAAAGAAGTGCCGTCTTCAAAGTAAGGGCTGGGCTCCATTGATCCTTCAGAATATCCAAACATATAGCTCCACTTTGGCTGCTAATGTTTGGGTGCCTTCAACCGGGAATGAGAAAAGAGAACAATATAAAGATTAAATAACATAAAACAGAAGTTCGGAAATCCAACTATATCAAGAAGAAAAACTGCAAATAGACCTACCAATCTTGAAATATCATAAGCTTTAAAATCCTCATGTACATATAAAAAAAACTAATGTACTTCATTCCTATTACATCAGGTCACGATCAATATCCATTTAAATTTTGATCATATTCAAAAGATTATAAGTTCCACCCATTTTAATCTCCTGCCTAAAATAGATCAACGCATATTCCTTCAAGTACCCTAGTTATGTGTAATTTTCGTCAAGCCTATAGTATGACATTATTCACTGTGCCAATCAAGCCACATAGGAAACTATAGATTTGTTAACGCCCGCTTGAAGAGGTACTTTAAAATAAAAGAGGTATAGATTATTAAGGAAGTTTCCACAAATACGTGAAATGGAGATATCATAAAACATGAGACATAAGTTTCTGAATGTATGATGTAAAAAAACTGAGCCACTGCCTCGACACCAAAAAATTGTAGATGTTTTCAAAAGGATGAAACTTTGTGTCAACCATGCTACGTCTCTCTCTCCAAAAAAACAGCAAAAACGGACACAGATTCAATTACCAAATAGAAACACGATATCTAACATGACGTAATCAAAAAAAATTTAATGATGTATCTACTACTTCTTAACGTGACTGTCCCTGGTGCCAGATAGACCTACAAGTTATCATCTTTTCTCATTATCTAACACCCAACACTAGTAAACAAGGCAAAGTAAAGTCTTAAGATGCTACATTTGTTGATACATGCTTAAAACCTGAGGTCTTCACGGAAACAGGCGTTGTACTCTTTGGGCCTTTGGGGGTAGAGGTTAAGTCTGCGTACTTCAAACCAACCCCCCCCCCCCCCCCCCCAAAAAAAAAAAAAAAAAAAACCCCACTTCCCAGTGGGACATACTTGGTTGGTTTGGTTTTTGGTTTATGCTTATGACCATGCCTTATTTAAGCAAGTTCTTGCTGTGTATGCAAGTATGTAACCATTGATGATATTCAGTTAATAGCAATTTCTTGCCATGTTTGAAAATAAAACGATTCAACATGTCTGCTACTAGCGTTTCCAAATCTTCCCATAAATCATTCATGTGACGTAAGTGAGATTTCAGTAAAGAACACAAAGTTTTGTGATTCTCCTTTTCGTTTGTCGATTAGGAAAGACAAAGTATGTAATATTTTCAACCAGCAAATAACCGCACGTGTTCCCATCAGATATGAGACCAGGACACGATGTAGTTTTGTCCATTCCGCAACTCCTAATACATTACGGACTGGACATTCCGCAAGTGCCGCCATGGCTTTGTTAAAAAAGGAAGGCACTTTAAAGACAATTGCAAACAGTCCCTGTATGCCTAAAAACAATATGATCTTTCTAGTTTCTCCAATGTGCCGAAGGAACCAATAAAATACCTAAGGTGCAAATAACACAGATATAAACATACATACCAAACTTTGGTTGCAAATTTCATTCTCGGTGGCTCGAACGGGTATCCATCTGCAATTTGAAAGGAAATTATAGAACACAAATCAATTGATTTACCTTATGCCCAAAAATAAACAGTAAAAAATCATAAATTCCGAGCCAATTATGCCATAACCAATACGCCATTACCATTTTCAAGCACACAAGTTATACAATTGATAGTTCATGTCATCCAGCTTAGCAAAATCAATCAATCAAGATATTCCTTCGTAAACAAGTAAACATACAATCGTCTTTTTCAAACAGTAGAGTTTTGTAATTGAAGGAACAAACATCCTAATTCCTGCAATCGATTGAAAACCTAAAATTGAGTTGCATTACATATTTATATAAAACAATACCAGGCAAATCGATATCAATGTTGAAGGTTCCGCCTTCGTACGGAGTACCAATTGGACCGGGAATCGTGCCGATCAAATTGGTGAGATTGTCGGATTTAGGGTTTACGCTGATACCAGAGACATTAATGTCTTTGTTACATTCTTGAAGCTCCTTTTGCACTCTACCAAAGTCCACCATCTTCTTCTTCTCAATTCGAATTCGGAGAAAGGAGAAGCAATTTACGCAGGTTTTGATCTCAAACACACACACACACTCGCACACCTGAGTTTCTCACTTTTAGGGTTTACGAATATATACCTTAATTGTAGATTGTTTCGATGGTAGGGAAAGAAAGCAATAGGAGTTATATGCCCAAAATGCAAACAAGTGGGTCCTTTCCAATTTTCATCGGATCATATGATTTTGAAATATGTAAAATATATATATACGAGGCATATATCCGCACGATGCAGCGGAATGTAAGTAAAGAACGAACAATTAATGCTATTTTCTTATATACATTTCATCAATAATCAACCATAACCTAAAAATCACAACTTATGAAACCTAAAGCCATAAAGATATTCAATAATTAGTTTATATTACAATTATTGACGAAAAAAATTATAATGATATTATTTATAATAAGAATGAAACGTATTTTACGATTATGTATTTTTAACGTGCTAACGGTGGAAAAAAAAATAAAACGTATGGACAGAAAAACAAATTATTTCGTAGATATTCATGATATTTAATAATACGGTTAAATTAAAAAATATTCAATATTTGGTTCGTTTTGAAGATATTGAGGAGACGCTTATAATGATATAATTTGTAGAAAAATGAACGTATTTTTTCATTGCATTTTTGTTAATATATAATTATTTGTGTTAATATGTGTAAAATGAAAAAAATAAGGGATATAAAGTAAATTAAATAAGTAATTATAAGGGTGATAAATGTAACGATGTAAGGGTGGTAAATGTAATTGTACAAAAGTTTGTACAATAACCGTTTGTACAATAACCGTTTTAGTAGTATAGATAATTCGTATATATTCTGATATTTAATAGTATGGTTAAATTAAAAAATATTCAATATTAGACTCGTTTTGAAGGTATTGACGAGACGATTATAATGGTATAATTTGTAAAAAAATGAACGTATTTTTTCATTGCATTTTTGTTCATATACGATTATTTGTGTTAATATGATAACGGTGTAAAATGTAAAATGAAAAAGTAAGGGATACAAAATAAATTAAATAAGTAATTGTAAGGGTGATAAATGTAACATTATAAAGGTAGTAAATGTTATTGTATAAAAGATTAAGGGTGGTAAATGTAATTGTACAATAGTTTGTACAATAACCGTATTAGACTTTTCATTATATAGTATAGATAATTATTTTTATTCATTTATTTTTTATTTTCATCGTAAATTTCCGTAAAGATACATTATTTATGATCGTTATTCGATCCCGTTATAGTTAGATTTATCTGAATTGCAAACTGATATTATGTTCATAGTATTAAAATGATCGATGAAAGATAGCGGTTGGATATATGAAATACTTTCAGCGTGGTTTTGATGATCGGCTATATGGCCCTCGTTTAGCATAACGTAGGAAATCATATTCTGGTATGCCAGAATTTGTCCGTTTCAACTCAACTATTGGGGTTTTTACTAGTCAAGGTAATAAGATATGACGTTATTTGATAAATAAAATTATGAATGTGGATTCAAATATCTCTAAGATGTGTGGTTCAAATCTCATTTCATTTGTATTATCTGACTGGGATGAACGTCGTAGTAATGTCTATCAACTAATTTTCAGTTACAAAATTCTTGCGAGATTATGTCATGTTTCATTTATGTTTTCATCAAGAATATAAAATTTTGTCTTAATACATAAAAGAAAATCAAGACGCAAATTATTTACGTATAATCTCATCTCATTCTAAACAAAGTTCATTTATATTTTCAATCAAGATTGATTTAGGTTTGGACCGTATCGTTCCCGATTTGACACGTGTGATGACCTTTTTGAATGCACGGTTGGTAACATGAAAGATATATATTGATATCCATTGGGTCGGACGGACTTGCTTCTTGGTGGTAGTACCATTCACTTTGAGTGAGTTGAACGTTGATATCATTAACTGTGTAATAATAGAGCACTTTGTTTAAAAGTTTGATATTGACCACAAATCCACAATACTATCAGTTACATTGCTTGCAAACGCAAATGTTACATAAAATTATCCAACAATAACTTGTTGAAAAATGGTACAAAAAAACAAAATCATAATGAAAAACCAGAACATAACACAATTTGTGCAACTATCGTAAACTATTTTATACCTAATATGGTCATGATGGAGTTAATTCTTTGGTCTAGAAGACTAGTGGACTCTCTTTTGCTTTGAGGGTTTTCCATGTTAAAAGTCTTAACATCCTACTGTTTACGTGTCTACTTTATTATTGTTTCTTAATGAATTCGTGCAAGTTTGGGGGAATTTATTCTTTTTATTTATTTATAGAATAAGTGTTCTAATAAGTTGTGAACATCTTTTATTGGTTAAAAATAGATTATTTCATAATTTTATATTAGTCACCATTATTATCTTCATTGTTTACTAAAAAATGATCCCTCGTGATCTTCTGAACGACGATATTTTCATGTTTGCCAATGTTTTTGTATTACCCACTGAGTTTTTTAAGGAAGGAAATGAATCTTAGGTCTAGGGGCAAAATGTGGCAAAAAAAAATTCTTTTAACTTTTGAAATCGAATATGGAATAAAGATCCAGTTTCGGTTATTGCAACAAAGACCAACCTTTATGCAAAATATTTCGCAACCCATATTGATACTGTTAAGTGCATTTTATGCACCTAACTTTGCATATATTAGTTGTATTTTCTTCATATTTTAGTGTTTAGTTTTAGTTTTCATGCATCATTTTTTCATTTCTCTTTTATTCTCTCTAATCACGGTTGGAAATTCTTTGGGGATAGTTTTTATGCTTTTGGTATATGTTTTGTGCAGACTGTGCGTTCTAAAGGCGAGATAGGTGAAGGTGTACTCAAGGAGAATGAAGAGAAGAAAAAGATGATCGAGAGCAAAGAGGAGAAGTCGTCGAAAGAGACGAGGTCAGAAGGGAATAGCTATTTTCCAAGCTTCGCGGACGTGAAGAAAGATTTCTGAATCAAGATTTGAAGTTTCTGCCACGGTTTCGCGGGCGCGAAGATTTCTTCGGGGTCGCGAAACATTGCTCCTGAAACTCTTTTAATTTTCTGCTGCACTTTCGCGGGCGTGAAGATTTATTCACGGTCGCGAAGGTCTTTTGGACTATTCTTTTGTTGGGCTTTTATTGAGCCTTTTTAGCTTAGACTTTTAAAAACCCTTTAGGTTTGTTTTTTTTTTGGGGTGAACACACACGTTTTTTGATAGAGCATAGGAAAAAGTCGACTTTTGCTTGGGAGATACTCTTGGTCGATCTCAAGGTTTGGGGAAGAAGATCGCACTACAAGCTTAAGCCATTGGGATCCGATTAACCATCGGTTTTCCATACATCTAGTATCTTCTTCCCTATTATCTTATTTTTATTTAGTTGAATTAATATTTTGTTTGAGTATTGCTAGTTATTTAATCGTTCTTGAATTTTCTTCTTCAATTCTTGTTTATTTGCATCAAGTTTTAGTTTTTTTTATATCTTCTTATGTGTATTTCATTATCTTTCTCCCTTTTATATCTCTATTCCTTATTTTCTACCCTAATTTTCTACCTTTGATTCTTCTCTTGCTCTCTATCTCAATTTACTGCATTCTTATAATTTTCTGCACCCATTAGGTTTGATTAAATCAATTTTCTGCATTAGTTTAATTTTCCTGCACATGTTTGTTTAGTGGTTTAGTGTTTATTCCTAGTTTTGTTAATGTTAATTGTTGTTAGATTGCATCCTATGTAGTTATTGTTTTAGTCTAGGTTTATTTTATCTTTAATTTTGTTAGAGTTTAAATAAATAATTTGTTGCTTGGTCCCGAGTCGGTTTTCGTTTTATTGGGTAATCGTCCCTTAGGATTGAGGTTTTGGTATTGACCAATTGTTCTTAAAACGAATGAATGGTTTTAATCCATTTTAATTCTAATGAAAGTTAGAGTTAATTTAATTGTTTTTTAACAAAACATTTAGTCAATTTTGATTAGTTTTTGACGAGACGAAAGTTTAGTCTTTTACTTGGGTTGAGTTGGTCAATGACAACGGTTCTAACATGCGAATAGTCAGGGACGTTGATTGGGAAAACTACTTGTATTAAACCTTAATGTTTCTTTCCTATGTACATATATTGCGAGAGTAAATATATGTCTTTGCTTAGAAAAGTTTTTCCACCTCGAAAGAGGATTAAAGTAATTTTGCAAAACGAATTCTCACCATTACCAAAAATCCTAGGTTGACGTTACCCAGTACCCCTTTAGTTGTAGTTGTCTTTTATTTTCCTCTTTTTGTCTCTCTTTCCTTTATTCTCTTTTATTTTATGTCACTTAGTTTAATCATCAAATCAAATTATCTGATTCACATAGCTAGACATGATTATTAAGTGGTTAGTGTTTAGACCGTCACCTCCCTGTGATCGACCCGTATGCTACAAAACCCGTACGCTTACGGTTATAAATTTTAAAACATACATCAGATACGATATGACTCTTATCAGGATCTACTCACACCTTAACTGTTAGAGCCAAACCCTTCAACAATTATGTGAATTGAATGAGAACCAGTAGAGAATGATGATAGTGAGTTTGGTTGTATCGATTTGAGTTCAAAGCCACAATCAGTGGTAATTTCCATGTTATTCTTTAAATAAAAGCACTCATTAATTAGTAATTAGTTTGTGAAATAGCTTGGCAGGTCCCCATGAGTTACAGTGTCCCTAACACCTGATTCATCCATAACCATTTCTAGATGGTGGTATTTGAGGTCAAAAATATGTCAATTTCTAATCTATTATTGGGTCAGAATTGTGGAAATTACTCATTATTAGTAAAGAAAAACAATATTTAGGCTGTTAACATCAATTAGAATGTGAATTGTTGCAACCCAAATGAAATCCAAGCTTAAATCTATGTTAGGGTCTGTTTGTTAGCAGCTTAATGAGACTCACAACTTATTCAGTCAGCTATATATGACTGTTTGGTATTGACTTAATGATATAGAAAGTGGCTTATTCAGTAAGATTTCAAGGGGGCTTTATGCAGAAAGCCAAGTTTTTTCCAAACATGTCCCTCCCATTAAAAAACACGTTCCTTCCATTTATGAAAAAATCTCTCAAATAAAAACCTTCTAAATCTATATAGACAGATTAATCCACACAGACATCTTTATCCATACATAACTTAATGGAAAACCAATCAAACAGCCCCTTAATGTTGGTGAATGCAAAATTGGGTCATTGATCGGGTCCTCGGGTTGAGAAGAACCAGTTGATTCATTGTTTAATGGGTCAAGACTATTGGGCTGTCCTTGAAGAACTAAACTTTGTTGGGCCTTATGTTTGAGTCTGGGCCGGTAACGCCAAGATTGTACATGTATTAGAGGTTTTCAAGAATTATGAGTTAGGCCCCTAAAGTTTCAAGATTCCAATTTCAGCCACAATTTCTATTTAATAAAATGCAAAACGAACATCTTTCAACCATTGTTTTCATATAATTACATTCTGAGACCTTAGTAATTGAAGTCTAACACATTATTTGTTGATTTTTTTTAGAAATTAGACTGTTAGCTACTATTTACGCAGTTTCAGAAATATACATTTATTTTGAAATTTCAAAATATAGTTACATTTAGGTCCAAAGAACCTAACCACGGTTCATAACTGACATCTTAGAGTCGTTGGAACAAAAACTAGATAGAGATGTCGGGTAAATGCTCCAACACTGCCAGTGGGCGCAGCGGTAGTCGCATTGGTGCCTTAGCGATTGAATGTAAACAACCATATACCCTGCGTGTATTCGAGTTTCGTTGTGGGCTACCGAGTCAGGAAAATTGGCTTGTTAAATTGTTTTTATGTTCGGAGGTAACTAAAAAAATTATTCTTTTTTTTCTAGTAGAACGTTTAGTGCTTAGGTGCAACTCGATCAACTAATTGGGAACCCGTTATGGTGCATATTGAGCATCAATGAGGTGACATGACCTTTGCGAGATAATAACAAATTTGTTGGAGGTTCACTTAGCGAGAACTAGACTCATATTTATACAAATATTAGGAAAATGAAAATGTGTGAAGTACATGAACAATATCCATAACTTCTTCGGCTTACAAAATATATCAGGTTTAAATAAACATACATTTGAACATAATAAAATTCTTCAATAAAAAAATGACATATACATATATCTATATAATGACGAAGGATCGTTTAAGAAGTTGAGTTAATGGTGAGAAACATGAGAAGTGGATCTGAATTGTTGATCTCTTTTAATTTCAAGTCCTCCAATGAATTGCGGCTTAGAAGGGAATTGATTTGGTACATTTCGGTGCATCCCATCCTAATTTGCGTCCATTTCTCATCAAACGGTTGATAACCACTTTTCACGCTTCTCACTGTAAACTCAACTTCTCACCGGAACCAACCCTATATATAATTTGGGAAA
This sequence comes from Arctium lappa, assembly GCA_023525745.1. Classification (NCBI taxonomy): domain Eukaryota; kingdom Viridiplantae; phylum Streptophyta; class Magnoliopsida; order Asterales; family Asteraceae; genus Arctium; species Arctium lappa. The sequence goes on from CM042048.1 coordinate 147,479,949, forward strand.
ATTACACCAGAATATAACAAACTTTGTAATCATTTCGACGATGTGTAAAGGTCAATCAAAGTCATCATTTATTATTACGGGATTTTTTTTTAAATCGTCGATTAATGTAACAAACTTTCAAAACTTTCTAATTAGGGGTCAAAATTAATTTCTAAACTTACAAAATTGTCGATTAATGTAACATTTTAACACATGATCGTCTTGAAATAAAATTTTGGAAAATTTATTACAACAGTCGATGATTTTGATCCTTAATTACACATAAGAAGAAAAAAACAATTTATTATAAGGGAAATTGTATCAAAATAAAACCAACTTTAGACTTATTCTTATTTTGAGGAACCAACTTAAAAATCATTATTTTAGAACTTGAAGGAAATTTTTTTATATATTTAATATATTTAAGGGTCACAATTACCTTGTTTAGCATGTAACTGGTTAACTCAATATAACGTAGCAGGAAAACAAAATTTATTAAAGTTGACGTGGATTAAAAAAACATCTCAATTTAAAACAAAATCAAAACAAAACACAAAAAGGCTAAATCAACATCGATGCATCTTCCTGCAATTGAAAACTATCACCTCAGTTTTCATTGTTCAATTTCATGGTGTAAGCAAAATTGACGTTTCTATGTTAACTTAGGAAAGTGGAAGTCCGATTAATGTACACACTCCAATCCTAGATTCTAGGTTGAAATAAATCTTCAACATACTGATCGAACGGGTAAAGTTTGCTTTGTTTTCAATCCATACGTGTAGGATGTACGAGATTATGGGGGTAAACTATTGGAACGGCCCTAATCCCGAATTTGAAACAAACTACGTATATGAAAGCAGGGTCATGTATGCTTTCATGACACCATATATTTCAAAAAAAAATCTTTTTATGTTGATTGTACGGTTTTGATTTACCCAAAACCCTAAATCATCCCTGATTGAGGGTCCTGATTGATTGTTTTGTATCATAATTTTTTAAAAGAATTTGTGTTTGGATTGATTGAAAACGGTTAATTATATTTTGATTTTGTGGGTGAAACAAGTTGAATATTTCAAACTTGACGTTCATAATTTGTTAATCAAGTTGATATAAAATAGTGTGAATCACTTGGCATTTATGCGACATGTTATGATTATCTCATGTCATTATTTTTAAATTATTTCTTTAATTATATTTCTAGTGTGATATATTAGTAGGCATTTATAAAAATATTTATATATACCATGTTATATATTTACTTGAGTTATGTTATTATTAAGAGATAATCCAACTCTTTAAATATATAAAATAAATTGTTTTAAACCTTAAAATGATTGATTCCAAAAATTATTGCTTTCAAAAATTATTTTAACCCAAATTAATTCCATTTTAATACACTAGTTCTTTCTTTCTTAGATCATCTTCAACACCTTTTCCAAAATGTTTTCAAAATGTAGAACCAAAAATTAAAATCTCAAAAAACAATTACATCCATTTCCAACAGATTTCCTATTTTGGAAAATCCAACATTAATTATAATATTAAAATATTTCATTCATTTATTAAAATAGTATTTCTCTCTCTCTACATATTTATTTTCAGGGTTTTCTCTTGGTCCTCTCACATGGTAATCATTTCTGGTGTAATCTCCATATTTGGAGAAAAACCCTTCTCTCTCTGATATTTTCTCCATTTTTATAATAACCGTGATCTAATTAATAAAGTTGAGAGTTTGGGGAAGTGTTTGCTTAAAGCCTAAATGTGGGGGTCTAGTTTGTAATTTTCAGAAAAGGAGCTTTAACCCTAATACCCTAGTCTTCTATTTCATTTTTGAGTGGAGGCGGCTAGAAACCAGAGAGAGACTTGTGGAAGGTGAAATCAAGTTTGGGTGCATTTGAGGAAGAAGGCTAGCATTAAAGAAATTGGTATTTTTTTGTTCATCAAGGTAAACTCTATCTATATCCTATTGTTGTTTTTAGTTGGGTTTGTTGGGTTGTAAAGTGATTTAAGGGAAGAATGTTTGTTTTTCCCGTGTTCTGAGAATTGGGGGGTTTTCTCATTGATTCTTGATGGAGTAGGAATTGGGCCTTTGTAGATGGAATTGTTGGTAAGAGTAGAATAGAAGTTGATATTTTTGTGTTATGTTTCAATCCCATGGAAATCGCCTTTCCATATGGGCGGTGCTCGTCATTGTGATTTCCCAAAATCGCACCCGGGAGAGTTCAACCGGGGAGACCGGAAGAACTCAACCAGGGAGGCTGGGAGCGGAAGGACCCGGGCGGGGACCCCGGGAGTCGGGGCGCCTAGGTAATGCATGTCCCGGGAGTCGGGAGAGGGGGACCTGGGCGAGGACCCCGAAAGACAGGGCGCCCGGGTAAGCTAAGGCCCCGGGAGGCGGAGCAAGGAGCCCAGGCGGGGATTCCGGGAGTCGAGGCGCCCGGGTGAGTTTTGGTCCCGGGAGGCGGGAGTTAAGACCGGGAAAACCCGGGAGTCGGGTGACCCGGTAGGGGGCCGAGTGGTGACAACGGGAACCCGAGAGTCAGCCCCGGTGGGGACCCGGGTAGTGGGCCAGGTAGGGGGTCTGGATTTGGGAGTTATCTGAACTGTACTTTTTTCTATGTTAGGGTCCAATTTAAAGAAGTTTGGCGAACCAGGTTATCTGAACTGTACTAACATCGCGAAGGTCTCCGTCGCCTAACTGACGACTACGAGTATTCACCATAGGGAATAATGGCTGCAACACAAGTACGAGAAAGAGTAAGAGAGAGATAGAATAAAACACGAAGGAAAACGTACTACCATATCACCAATTGTCATAGTAACGACATTTCGAGCACATTCACGTAAAACATCCTCATAATAACATTAGCTAAGTGAGATTATGAACATATAATACATAAAAGTCCTTGTTACCATCGCCACAACGCTTGATAAACATCATTTCCGTCAACTCTAAGACTAACCCATCTTAGAAGTTCTACCCAAACTCACAATCAATACTTAACATACTCAGTCTAAGTCTAGACATCTTACATTCATGCCTAGTTCACTTAAACTAGGGCTCTCATACCAACTTGTAACACCCTATAATTCAGAGTAGTTTAAAATTTTCAAAATTGGGCAATATGACGTTTGTATTTGATATAAACCTCCCATAAAAGGGAAAAATACTATGCCTTTACAAAAACCTGCGTACGGATATGGAAATCAACAACAAACTAATCTAAACATAAACTATCTAGATTTCATCGGTTGTCAATCCAAAATCACACAAATAAGGGACTTAATTTCATGTCATTCATCAAATACTATTCATCTCAAAAATCCCTCAACCCATGCTCGACTCTCAAGCCATTGGCAACCCACCGCTAAGGAAACTTGTTATACACATCATTTGAGAAAAGGTGTTAGGCTTAAAGCCTAGTGAGAACATACAGTTTATAATTTCAAACGATATAAACAATTGTATCAAAATGAAATCTCTTCAAGAAAGTTTAGTATACAATTGAAATCTTTGCCACAAAAGGCCCTTTTCGATCCAAAACTCATCTTACGACGACAAGGGATATCCGATTACCAAGGATTGTAGCGGAACACAAAAGTATGCCACAATCCGAGTTATGAGATAGACACTTGGAATCCATGGCCACAAACAACTCAAGTCCGTATTACGATGTGAGGGAGGGCCCCCAAGTAAACCAAGTCATACTCGTTCACTAGGACTACACTATGATCCATGGCTAGTAACCGGTCTCATATAACCGTACCAAATGGCCCCCGAGGATCAAATGCATCCATAGTTACAAAAGAGGGGAAAAACATCCCAAAATATAAGTCGACTCAATACATAGGGATCCACTTGTAATAGTCTAGACTTGTCACAATATTATTTGTGACCAACCAAAGCTAAACATATAGCTTCCCATAACAGTTATATCCAAAGTGCATTTTCAAGTTTAACTGCTGATAAGAATGAAACTCATAAAAATGAAACTATATACATTCCTTCAAGTAACTCACATAAAAGTGCAAATAATACTCATTTTACTTCAAATAGGATGGAACCCTTTATTTTAGTTGAAAAAGATTGGGAACCCTAAAATATCCCAAAATATCAAGTTAGGTAAAAAAATATGATAAACTTAAATCCAAAACCATGGAGATATATAGGAGTTCAAAATGTAAGATTTGACATGTATAAAGTTTAGAAAATGGTAGTAGGAACTCACCAAGTAGGTTTTAGAAGAAAACCCAAAACCTAGATTTTGACTTCTTGGAGAAGATGAAGATGGAGATGGTGGTGAAGCTTTCAAAACCGAATCCTTGGATGGTGCTCTAAACTCTAGCAATAAATGAGGTAGAGGTGGTGGTTGAAGAAACCCTAATCTTGGAGTAAATGAAGAGGGGGAGTTGATAGCAAGTTAAAGGAAGAAAGAAAATGAGAGTTAAATGACTTTTGGGAAGGAATTCCAATTTAACTCGTTCAGGGCTTCCGCCCAGGTTATGGCGCAGGCCAAACCGCGTGGCCACTCGCGCCAACCACTGGAAATTCAAACGGACAGTGCACCGCCCGAGTTGTGGCGTGGGCCAAGCCGTGCGACAACTCGCGCCGGCCACTGCCATCAAAACTTCTTCTAATTTGGCCAAACGAAATTCGGGGTGTTACAATCCTCCCCAACTTGGAGATGATTTCGTCCCTGAAATCCCAACTACTCGAAAAGATGAGGATATCTTCGCTTCATATCCTCTTCAGCTTCCCACCTCACATTGGCTCCCCGATGATGCTTCCACTGCACCTTGACCATGGTGACCTCCTTGTGACGTAATTTCTTAGACTTCTTCTCTAAGATAACGTCGATTTCTTCTACACACCGGTTACCCTCGTACACTCTTAACTCGGAGAGAGGAATGACACTTTTTTCCTCCGCCAAACACTTTTGAAGGTAACATATATGGAATGTGTTGTGGATTTTGCTCAACTCCGGTTGCAGTTCCAATTGGTAGGCTTGTAAACCCACCTGCTTAAGCACTTTGAAAGGTCCAAGGAAATGGGGACTCAACTTCCCACGTTTTTCGAACCTAATAATGCCCTTCCATGGCGACACCTTAAGCATCACACGGTCGACCACTTGAAACTCCATCGACCGCTTATTCTTATTGGCATAACTCTTCTGCCGATCTTGGGCCACTTTCAATCTTTCTCGAATGCTTTTGACCTTATCGAACGTCTCCTGCATTATTTCAGGTCCGGCGAATTGCTTCTCTCCCGCTTCAAGCCAACACACGGGAGTTCGGCACTTCCGCCCGTACAACGCCTCAAATGGTGTCATCCCAATGTTCGAGTGGTAGCTATTGTTGTACGCAAACTTCACCAAAGGTAGGTGAGAGTCCCAACTACCCCCGAAATCGATGACACAAGACCTCAACATGTCTTCCAGCGTTTGGATCGTCCTCTCGCTTTTACCGTCGGTCTGTGGATGGTAAGCCGTACTCAACTTTACTCGCATACCAAGTTCTTTCTGAAAACCATCCCAAAAGTTTGATGTGAACCGACTATCGCGATCTGACACGATCGACAAGGGTACTCCATGCCTCGAGACCACTTCATCGATGTAGAGTTTTGCTAACTTGTCCATCGGCAAGGTCTCGTGCATAGCCAAAAAGTGAGCGCTCTTAGTCAATCTATCGACTATTACCCAAATGGTATCGTGACCTCGAAGAGTTTTGGGCAATTTTGTCACGAAGTCCATGGTAATATGTTCCCACTTCCACTCGGTAATTTCTAGGGACTGAAGACTCCCATGCGGTCGTTGATGTTCGACCTTCACCTGTGAGCACGTCACACAACGCTCTACGTAACGTGCCACATCAAGTTTCATCACCGGCCACCAATAATGTAACTTCAAGTCCCGGTACATCTTTGTACTTCCCGTATGAATGGAATACTTGGACTTGTGGGCATCCTCAAGAAGTAGTTCACGGTTACCCCCAACTTTGGGCACCCACACACGGTCGTTGAACAGTTTTACCCCACGGCTATCTTCCGTTAAGAGCAAATGTTGCTTTGTCATGACATCCTCCTTGAGATTTTCATCCAACAATGTTTCTACCTGTGATGTCTTGATCTTCTCAACAAGACTAGACATTAACTCAATTCTCAAATGGGTAGCCCGAATACTTTCGCTATAGTCCTTCTGACTTAACGCAACGGCTACTACGTTCGCCTTACCATGATGGTAAAGCAACTCACAATCGTAATCCTTGAGTAATTCGAGCCACCGCCTTTACCTCATGTTTAACTCTTTTTGATCAAAGACATACTTCAGGCTCTTATGATCCGTGTAGAGTGTACATTTTTTTCCATAGAGGTAATGTCGCCAAAGCTTCAAGGCGAACACCACCGCCGCTAACTCCAAATCATGGGTAGGATAATTCTTCTCGTGGATTTTAAGTTACCTCGAGGCGTAAGCGATTACCTTGCCTCTTTGCATCAACACGCACCCTAATCTCATTTTCGAAGCGTCACTATAGACCACAAAGTTTTCCGACCCTTCTGGTAGAGACAAGATTGGAGCTTCACACAACTTCTTTTGTAGGATCCGGAATGCCTTCTCTTGCGTTTCAGTCCAATCGAACTTTACATTCTTTCGAGTTAAAACCGTCAAGGAAGAAACGATTTTCGAAAAGTCTTGAATAAATCTTCGGTAATATCCCGCCAAACCTAAGAAACTTCGAATTTCGGACGGACTCTTGGGAGGCTCCCAATTCATCATAGCTTCAATTTCAGAGGGGTCCACTTTCACTCCGTCTCGAGTGACAACGTGACCCAAGAATTGCACCTCCTCAAGCCAAAAGTCGCACTTGGAAAACTTGGCATACAATCTCTCCTTCCTCAACACTTATAGGACTTCACGAAGGTGTTGCTCATGCTCCAACTAGCTCTTGGAGTACACGAGTATGTCATCAATGAATACGATGACCGACTTATCAAGGAACGGTCGGCACACCCTATTCATCAAATCCATAAACACCGTCGGTGCGTTAGTTAGACCAAATGGCATCACGAGAAACTCGTAATGGCTATAATGCGTTCTAAAAGTTGTCTTCGAAACATCCTTTTCTCTCACCTTCACTTGGTGGTAACCCGAACGTAAATCGATTTTGGAGAAACATCCCGCTCCTTGGAGTTGATCGAATAAGTCGTTTATCCTTGGAAGCGGGTACTTGTTCTTCACTGTCGCCTTGTTCAACTCACGGTAATCGATGCACATTCTCATCGTGCCATCCTTCTTCTTAACAAACAAGACCAGAGCTCCCCAAGGTGATGAGTTCGGTCTTATGAAACCCTTCTCCAAAAGCTCTTAGAGTTGTGCCATCATCTTTTGCATCTCCGATGGCGCCAACCGGTAAGGAGCTCTAGCAATAGGAGTCGCTCCCGACACGAGATCAATCCGAAACTCCACTTTACGATCGGGTGGTAACCCGGGCAAGTCGTTCGGAAAGACATCGGGAAACTCCCGCACTATCCTCACATCTTCAAGCTTTGATTTCTCTAGCTTGGCATCGATTACGTAGGCTAAGAAGGACGAACATCCTTTCACCAAGCATTTGTGTGCTTTAGCCATGGTGATGATTGCTACGTCACATTTCCTCTTCTCACCATATATCATGATGTCTTCACCATAAGGATTGGGAAGTCGGATAACTTTCTTGGAACATACAATCTCGGCATGATTGTTTGTTAACCAATCTATGTCGACCACTACATCAAAACCTCCGATGAACATCAGCATCATATCGATCGGGAATTCTCTCCCTTCGATTCCAAGAGTACACTTCTTCAGAACATCACAAATCAGAACTTGAATACCATTCGCTATCTCTACCACTAACGCATTCTCTAGAGTATTAGTGGGCATAGCAAGCTTTTGACGAAACAACTCAGATATAAAAGAGAAACTGGCACCCGTATCGAACAGTATACTAGTAGGTACGGAGTTTAGGAGAAACGTACCCGATACCACATCGACGGATGCCTTGGCCTCCTCGGCCGTCATCTGAAAAGCTCGCCCTGGAACCCTAAATGGGTTCTCTCTCTTCTCTGGCGCGCTACCCGACTTGAGCTTCGGGCAATCTCTTTTCATATGCCCCGGTGTCTTGCACTCGAAACATACAAGCCCTCTGATCGGGCAATCCTTGGCGGCGTGATCAACTTTCCCACACTTGAAATAAGTTTGAGGAGTGGTGCTACAGTTACCGTGGTACTTGGTTCAGCATTTCTGGCACCATCTAGCTTCTTGATAACCGCTGAAGCTTCGGTTTCCGACAAAAGGTCGGGTTCTCTTGGGAGGTACAAAATTGCTCTCCCACTTTCTCTTGTCAACAACCACCCCAGCCTTCTCCGGTTTACCTTTCGCATAAACCTCTTCCATGAACTGCGCCTCTTCGATCGTCTTACGAAGGTTAGAAGCCTTCGAGTTGCGGACCATAGACATCATGTCCGCCGGCAGACCCTTCAGATAGGCCTTTATCTTCTCCTTTTCAGTTGAGGCCACATGTCCCACTAACCCCAACTTCTCCATAAATTGACGGGTGTACTCCCTCACCGTCAAGTTCCCTTTCTCAAACGACCGAAACTCCGCTTCGATTCGATCCATGGCCCTCTCACTGCAGTATTCCTCCAAAAGTTTCTTCTTGAACTCAACCCAAGATAGTTGAGCTAACACAGTAGAAGAAAGGGTGGCCTGAGTGACAATCCACCATGAGAGTGTCGTATCTCTGAGTAATTGAGAACCGAATCTCACTTTCTGATCGTCTCCACACTCAGAGGAGCCAAAAGCCTGCTCGACTGCTTGGATCCATTTAACACACGCAATCAGGTCTTCAGAACCCGAGAACTCTGGTGGTCCACAACCGAGAAAAGATTTGTAGGAGAAACTCTTCCCACTCCTCTGAGCACCAACAACCCTGTGCTCTTCAGTTCTGATTCTGTTCCCAGTGCCTCCAGAACCAACTAACACATTCTCTTCCACTGCCTCGTGCCTTCTGAGGCTCGCATCTCGGTCCTCCATCATTTTCAGAAATTCCTCTTGCTGCTTCTCCATAGCAGACGTCACCATCTGCTTGACGCTGATCATCATGTCAACTTGAGGGTTTGCCTCCAGAATAACCGGGTTCGTGGATGCCAATTCCACCCTCGACACCAGCTCCACCTCCCCGGTGAATATCGGTGACATACCAGGAGGAACGACAACCGACGCCCTTACCGCCGGGTTTCGATCGGGTGAACTAACATCGCGAAGGTCTCCGTCGCCTAACTGACGACTACGAGTGTTCACCATAGGGAATAATGGCTGCAACACAAGCACGAGAAAGAGTAAGAGAGAGATAGAATAAAACACGAAGGAAAACGTACTACCATATCACCAATTGTCATAGTAACGACATTTCGAGCACATTCATGTAAAACGTCCTCATAATAACATTAGCTAAGTGAGATTATGAACATATAATACATAAAAGTCCTTGTTACCATCGCCACAACGCTTGATAAACATCATTTCCATCAACTCTAAGACTAACCCATCTTAGAAGTTCTACCCAAACTCACAATCAATACTTAACATACTTAGTCTAAGTCTAGACATCTTACATTCATGTCCAGTTCACTTAAACTATAGCTCTCATACCAACTTGTAACACCCTAGAATTCAGAGTAGTTTAAAATTTTCAAAATTGGGCAATATGACGTTTGTATTTGATATAAACCTCCCATAAAGGGGAAAAATACTATGCCTTTACAAAAACTTGCGTACGGATATGGAAATCAACAACAAACTAATCTAAACATAAACTATCTAGATTACATCGGTTGTCAATCCAAAATCACCAAAATAAGGGACTTAATTTCATGTCATTCATCAAATACTATTCATCTAAAAAATGCCTCAACCCATGCTCGACTCTCAAGCCCTTGGCAAACCATCGCTAACGGAACCTGTTATACACATCATTTGAGAAAAAATGTTAGGCTTAAAGTCTAGTGAGAACATACAGTTTATAATTTCAAAAGATATAAACAATTGTATCAAAAGGAAATCTCTTCAAGAAAGTTTAGTATACAATTGAAATCTTTGCCACAAAAGGCCCTTTTCGATCCAAAACTCATCTTACGACGACAAAGGATATCCGATTACCAAGGATTGTAGTGGAACACAAAAGTATGCCACAATCCGAGTTATGAGATAGACACTTAGAATCCATGGTCACGAACAACACAGGTCTGTACTACGATGTGAGGGAGGGCCCCGAGGAAACCAAGTCATACTCGTTCACTAGGACTACACTATGATCCATGGCTAGTAACCGGTCTCACATAACCGTACCAAATGGCCCCCGAGGATCAAATGCATCCATAGTTACAAAAGAGGGGAAAACATCCCAAAATATAAGTCGACTCAATACATAGGGATCCACTTGTAATAGTCTAGACTTGTCACAATATTATTTGTGACCAACCAAAGCTAAACATATAGCTTCCCATAACAGTTATATCCAAAGTGCATTTTCAAGTTTAACTGCTGATAAGAATGAAACTCATAAAAATGAAACTATATACATTCCTTCAAGTAACTCACATAAAAGTGCAGGTAATACTCATTTTACTTCAAATAAGATGGAACCCTTTATTTTAGTTGAAAAAGATTGGGAACCCTAAAATCTCCCAAAATATCAAGTTAGGTAAAAAAATGTGATAAACTTAAATCCAAAACCATGGAGATATATAGGAGTTCAAAATGTAAGCTTTGACATGTATAAACTTTAGAAAATGGTAATAGGAACTCACCAAATAGGTTTTAGAAGAAAACCCAAAAACCTAGATTTTGACTTCTTGGAGAAGATGAAGATGGAGATGGTGGTGAAGCTTCCAAAATTGAATCCTTAGATGGTGCTCTAAACTCTAGCAATAAATGAGGTAGAGGTGGTGGTTGAAGAAACCCTAATCTTGGAGTAAATGAAGAGGGAGAATTGAGAGATAGTTAAAGGAAGAAAGAAAATGAGAGTTAAATGAATTTGGGGAAGGAATTCCAATTTAACCCGTTCAGGGATTCCGCGCGGGTTATGGCGCGGGCCAAACCGCGCGGCCACTCGCGCCAACCACTGGAAATTCAAACGGACAGTGCACAGCGCGGGTTGTGGCGCGGGCCAAGCCGACGCGACTGCCATCAAAACTTCTTCTAATATGGCCAAACGAAATTTGGGGTGTTACAGGCGGGTGGCGACAACGGGGACCCGGGTAGTGGGCCGGGTAGGAGGTCTGGATTTGGGAGTTATCTGAACTGTACTTCTTTCTATGTTAGGGTCCAATTTAAAGGTTAGAGCTTTGTAAAGAAGTTTGGCGAACCAGGTGAGTCTTTCTAACAAAAATGTGTTGATTTGTGTTTTATATTAACACACATGAGATATTATGAAACTGCGTGTTGATCTTTATATGAACCAACTGCATGTTTTGATATGTTGTTATTGTTGAGATATTTTGTATGCATACATTTGGGAGAGGTGTGTAACGGCTAAGTCGGAGGGTGTGTTCCGCCAGTGCTCATGTCGGGGGCTGTGTCCCGTTTATGTCATGGAGGGTGTGTTCCAATTAAGGCAGCGTGAGACTGACATGTTGTCACAGGTAGCGTGATTTCAGTGTGCCGATTACGTGTACAGTTTATGATTGAAAGTTTATCTGTTTTTAAGTGGAGAATTGTTTATGACTGCTTTTAAACTGTTTTTAAATGTTTTGCGATGCGAATGTTGTTGCTAGAGGAAACTAACTAGACCTCATGGTCTAACCCTCGCTTTTCAAAACAAAAACCTTTTCAAGTAAGGGTTTGGTTAGAAGTTCGTTCAAGGGATTCGTTGGAGGCGGTGTCGTGATAGGGAGTTGGAGGAAGCTCGAGGTTCCGATAGATCTAGATTATCTCTATTGTAGTCATATATTTTACCATTTGGGTTGTAATGGTTTATTTGTTAGCTGTTTTTGAATTCGGGTTGTTACAATTTTGGACATAGTTTTAGGAAGCTGTTAGATTAAAATATAGACACAAAATCCTCATTTTCTCCAAAATGGAGAAACTCTTAGAGATGCTCTTATATTTTAACAAAAACATCTCTAACTAGGCTTGTGCATCGGTCGGGTCGGTTACCCAAACCCTAAACCCGATCGGATATTCGGGTAGATGGGGAAGACCCGAAATCCGACCGATTACTGTTCGAGTGGTTCGGGTTCGGGTGGGGGCGGGTTCGGGTGGGGGCGGGTTCGGGTGGTTCGGGTTTGTAGGGCTTTTTCCTTTTTGACCTGTCCGTAAATGATAAAATAGAGATAGGGCTCCATTGAAGGTTTGGAGCTTAAACAGAGATGGGACACCATTTCAGTTTTCAAGCCCTTACCTTCTAAGAAATCAAACGTTTCCACTTTCCAGCAAAATATTTTGTTATTAGAAAAAATAAGGTTTGGAGCTTAAACTTCTACCAAAGGAGTGAACACAATCTAAAGACTGGATATGAGATACAGAGATAGGTTTCCGTTGAAATTAGAGACTGGAGACTTACAATCTTACATAGATAGAAGTTAGAGACTGCAGAATGGACTGGTGAAGTAGTTGCGACCTGAAGCGTGGTCGCGTCTCATCGTGCGCCGGTGGTGGAGATTGGAAGGGTCGAATCGAAGACGGTGGACGGTGCGCCGGACGGTGGGTTGAATCGAAGTCGTGAAGGGTCGAGTCGATGAAGGTTTAGGAATTTTGAAGTGAGTCTGATTTGTGAATTTTGACTTCACGTATTTAGGTTTAGGTATTAATAATAAAGTCAAGAAAGGTGAACTTGCAGGTTGCAACAATTGTTGGGATAATATATTTAGTTTTAAAAAAAACGGGTTTTCGGGTCGGGTCGGGTGTGGATTTGGATCCCCACCCCGACCCGTTTCATCCAGGAAAATTATTCAGATTGGGTGGTTCGGGTTCGGGATTTTCGGGTTGGACGGGTTTATTGGGTCGATTCGGGTTTGCTCACCCCTATCTCTAACAGCTTCTCCATATTGGAGAAAATGAAGAAAATAAGGATTTGAGCCAACATTTAGCTCCAATAGCTTCTCCAAAACTATCTCCAAAATGAAGAAAGTAGGAGAGAGAATAGTTTTTTCTCCAAACATGGAGATCACTCAAAAAATAATTACCAAGTGAAGGAACAATAGAAAATTTTGAAAATAAATATATAGAGAAAGAAATAATATTTTAATATTATATTCAATGTTTGATTCTACAAAATAAAAATCTATTAAAGATTGATGTAATTTTTTATAAAAATTTAAACTTTTATTTCTTATTAAATTTTTTTTTTTATGAAAAATGTTAGAAATGCTCTGAAATATCCAAAATTGTTTCACGGACAAGTTTGCAAGCGGTGACCGAAGACAATCGTCCTTGAATAAACAACAAGCACACAAGCCCTGCCGTCTTCTTTATTGTTTACTGTCTTTTAAAAATTAATTCTTTTTACATTTTTTTTTAATTTCTACAGTTTATTTTTAGATACAAAATACTTTATCTTTAAAAATATAAATCTCGAATTTTTAGAAATGATAATGCAGGACGCGTCGCATCCGTAGTAAGTGGACACGTTTCCTGTTACTTATTTCAAGGACGATATTTTTAACATCAAACCACTCAACAAATCATCTTGCTTTTGGATGTATGCAATCTTGAATTTTGTTTTATTAATTATTCATTTATTCCCTTTTCAAGTTGCACTTTAATTATTTTATTAATAATTAGATACGTCTTCATGCAATGCATCGAGATACATCACGATTTTAATATTTTATTTTATTTTTTTGTTGATTTACAGTATGATTTTGAGAAAATGATAATTTTTTTTTATAAATTTATTTAATTTAGACTTAATAATATAATGTTTTTTATATAAAAAAAATTAAGTGTTTTGTTATAATTCAATGATTATCTTATATATTTTAATGACATCTAGAAAAAATAACCAATTACATATTTAGTTTAATAATATAACTAAAACAAAATTATAGTAATATAATATATTAATTAATAGTGATACATGGAAAGATCTGCATAAAAGGAAAGCTCTGCACATACCAAATTGGTGGGTGTTAGAAACCTGCAGTAGTAATATGTATCTTGTGCTTTGATACTTGTAAATTAAGGGATTTTTAAAATCTTGCATAAAATGATTATACATTGTGCCTAATAATGTGTATTTAAGAGTTTTTTTATCCATACTTTATAATATAGTACAAATTTACGTAGATAATCAGGCTTTCAGCAAAATTACTTCATTAATTATTCCTTTTTACAGTGTTTTTGGGGTGTTTGGGATTTGCTTATTTAAAACAAATTATGCCTATTTTGAAAAATGTTTATCAACTTATACGGTGTTAAATCGAAGTTTTCTAAAAAGTTTTTGTATTAGTTTATTGTGATACCAAAACGTAATAAGTTAATAAGTTGTTATTTAAGAGTGTCTGTGATTGCTTATACATAAAATAACCAAAAAAAGTCATAAACATTTTTCAAATAAGTTTATAAGTTAGAACAAAATGACTTATCGAAAACTTATTATCAGCGGTTTGACACCGCTATAAACCCTTTTAATTTTTCTCTATCCAAACACTATAAAATGATTATCTCTGGTGCCACACCACAATAAGCTAAAAAACACTTCAAATAAGCAATCCCAAACACCCCCTTTATTGTAAAAGGTTAAGTGGTTTTTGTACGTTTATAATGTTTTTATCGTTAGGATTCAAATTTATTTTGTAAATCTCACGAGTCTAACGAAAACAGGCTGGTTTTTATGTAAAACCAACCCTATACACACATAACTATATACATAGGAAAGTTCATTATGAACTCAAAATTGATTAGGAGTCTGAGAACGACCCACAACGGGTCATGTGTCCCTATTCATAATGAAGATAAAATATTATGGGGAGTGTTAATGGCACCAATAATTATATCAAAATCAAGTCAATTCATGCATTGCGAATGTAATTCATGCATTGGGAATATGAAAAGCAGATTTTGATGTTGATGTGTGTGAGGAGAAAATTAATGATGAAGATGCATTTAGCAAAGTCAATGGTGCAATTAGCCTCCTCCAATATTATTCATTATGAATCATACATTCATTATGAATATGGACAAATTATTCATCATTAATCATACAGTCATGATTATATATAGTTATATATTAATTACTTGTATAGTTTACTTAATAAATAGTCTAATAAGAACGTCTAAATATTAATCGAATAAATAACATATTAACGTAATCTACATTAAACAAAAATCAAATAAACATGATCTGAAAACATTTAAATTTTTGAACAATAATTATTGGATTAAAAATTTTATCAAAATAATTTATAAATAATGTTCAAAGTATAAGTAATGAAATTTGTAACTATTGGTTTGTCTTATGGTGATGGTGAATAATAATAAATCGACTAGTCTACTTGGTTTTCGAATATAGGCATGTCGTAGCCGATTCGAGATCGATTTCGAGAGGTTTTGATTGGATTACAGTTCAGTGGGTGATTTTTTTCTTCGGTCCTACTATGGGCTGTGGTGTGGTTGTGTTCGGGGCTGTCCAGAGATGCTTCCACATGTAAGAGTGGGCTATCTCTGTTCTCTTTTGCTGTTGTGGCAGTTTACTTCTTGCAAACTCCACTATCGTTGCTTTTTGTTCGTTTTTTTCTTTTGGTATTGTTCGGTTTTGTATCATTGCTTTTGGTTTGATCTTGACCTTTTGTAAAACTTGTTCCCTGTTGCTTGGTTGGTAATATAAACTTTTGCGGTTGTTCAAAAAAATATTTGATACATGTTACTCTATGAATGCAATAAACAATCAATTAATGATAGTTGTTAAGCATGAAGTAAAACTTATGGAATCACAATTAATAATAATGTATCGGCCGATTTCAGTTCAAAACTACATAAAATAGTATATGATATAGTTTGAAAGCAAACATTGTTATTGTATTAGTTACTTTCTTCACTCCAAAATAAGTGTTTATGATGACAAAGATACATAATTTAAGGAATGTGTAATTATTAAACTTTTTAATTAACTAAGGGGTCGTTTACTAAATACTTACCTGGGTAAGCGCTTCCCGCCTTCCCGGTATCACTTACCTTACGGTCTTTACCTATTGAGCATGAAAACTACCTAGAATCTTACTCTGTAAAAGTCATAACAAGGACCGAGAGTCTTACCCAGTAAGTGAGGGAAATGACTCTTACCCGATAAGTGCTTACCGAATTAAGACGCTTACCAACAATCAATTTTGATGGTCGGGAATGTTATACGATAAGGTAAGTGAGGGAAATATCTTTGCCTGTAAGTACTTGTCAGGTAAACATTTTGGTAAACAACACCTAAATGATGATTTTACTCTTAATAATAGAATGAGTAATTAATATTTTCATCTCATAACTAATGGGAATGTAGTCAGTTGTTTTAATTAATACTCATTTTAAGACAAAATACAATAGAAATATAAATACTTATTTTAGGATATATATTAAAATTCTATTACGGTTATTGAAAAAGGTAGTTTTTGGAAAAAAAACGTTTTTTGTAAAAATATTACATTTACCATTCTTATAATTAATTATTTAATTTACTTTATATCCCTTATTTTTTCATTTTTCATTTTACACCCTTATCATATTAACACACATAATTGTATATGAACAAAAATACAATGAAAAAATACGTTTCTTTTTTTACAAATTATACCATTATAATCGTCTCGTCAATACCTTCAAAACGAGTCCAATATTGAATATTTTTTAATTTAACCGTACTATTAAATATCGTGAATATCTACGAATTAAATTGTTTTATATCCATACATTTTATTTTTTTTCAGCGTTAACACATTAAAAATACATAATCGTAAAATATATTAAAAATACGTTTCATTCTTATTATAAATAAATCACGGTAATCTCTACTATATTATAAAAATTCTAATACAGTTTTTTACAAACCTTTGAAAGCCAAAAAAAATTTCCCAATGTTTCACTTCCTAATTCAATTAAATGTTACGTTTATCACTCTTACAATTAGTTACTTAAATTTATTTTATATCTCTTGTTTTCTTATTTTCTATTTTACATACCTATCATGTTAACATAAATAATCATATACGAACAAGAATGGAATAAACAATACGTTTCTTCTTTTTACAAAATATATCATTATAATCGTCTCATCAATATCTTTAAAACGAGCACAATATTGAATATTTTTTTAATTTAACTTTACTATTAAATATCATGAATATCTACGAACTAATTTGTTTTCTATCCATACGTTTTACTTTTTTCCACCGTTAGCACATTAAAAATACATAATCGTAAAATACGTTTCATTCTTATTATAAAATATATCATTATAATTTTTTTTCGTCAATAATTGTAATATAAATTAATTATTGAATATTTTTATGGGTTTATGATTTCATAAGTTGTGATTCTTAGGTCATGGTTGATTGTTGATGACATGTCTATAAGGAAATAAAATTAATTGTTCGTTCTTTATTTACATTCCGCCGCATCGTGCGGGTATGTGCCTAGTTTTAGGATGAATGAAATAACTTTAAAAAAAGTATTAATTTAAAATAATGATGATTAACCTAACCTAAAAATTCACATAAATGCATGCATAGATAATATATATTTATACGATTTAAAATAAGAATTATT
This sequence comes from Arctium lappa, assembly GCA_023525745.1. Taxonomy (NCBI): domain Eukaryota; kingdom Viridiplantae; phylum Streptophyta; class Magnoliopsida; order Asterales; family Asteraceae; genus Arctium; species Arctium lappa. Next base: position 147,497,717 of record CM042048.1, read on the forward strand.
GATTTTTTAAACCAAGTCTAAAATAATATTTATTCCATTTGAAGGCAATCCTCATCCTAATCGGGATGGTGGACCAAGCGTGGCCTTTGTTTGCAGCCTTTGATTTTGGATATGAAGAACAGCCAACCCATATTAAATAAACCAACATACATTTGATAAAATAATAGTAATTTATTATATCTATACATATAATAAAGAGTAAATTACACTTTTGGTCCCTGTGGTTGTCACCCACTTTCAACTATAGTCCCTCATTTAAACTAATTACAATTTTGGTCATTGTGGTTGTCATTTTATTTCACTTTTGGTCCTTCAGACAAACTTCTGTTAAATAGGTCCGTTAACTTAGGGGCATATTTGTCTTTTTAACCTTTTTTTGTCTTCTTCCTATTTTACTTTTTTTTTTTAAAATATTTTCTTTATCTTCCTCAACCCCAAACATCTTCTCCGATCCATATTCTTCAAACTTCAGCCAAACAAATGAAACCCAGGTCCTTCCATCTTGGTCAAATCCAACCCCTTTCTCCAATGACCCACTTTGACTCTAATAACCCACCGGTGACAACAACTTTCTCCGGCAAAATTCAAATTGAACCACAACCTCTGATACAAAATCAAAGCCTACCAACCAAGACACAAAACTCCCTTTTAACCAACCAAATCATTAACCAAAAACAAAAAACAAAACCTAAATCAAAATCTTGAAGGTGTCGATGATTGATTGTGGATCTGGAGAGATGTTAATTGATTAAAAAAAACTGAAGGTATGATGATTTATGCATGCCACCCTTCCCTTTAAAGCCTCCACATTCCAGAAAGTCCCCATCCCCAGAAGATGGAGATGGAGGTTTTTAATTTTTTAAGGACATTAAAGTTACACTACACTCAATGATGGAGATGTAACTTGGAGCCAACAAGATGGAGATGGTTGGTGGAGGTGGTGAGAGCCAAGAGCACTTAGCCCTACATAGAAAAGTAAGGTACCAAAAATCAGATCCAACTTCCAAGCCACACACTCACTAGATGACGATGGAGAGCCAAAAAATAAAAAAATCCAATGTTCATCACCTATCATCGAAGCTCTGATCGAATCTCCACCAAATCGATTATTTTATTCATCTTCAACACAACCTTCGAACACAAACCACTACTCTCTTCTGAATCGATGATTGTCAGAGATGTAGGAGAGAACGTCGACGATAACAGTCTCGTTGTCGTTACCATCGTCGGGGTGGGAAAGAGCTTGGGCTAATAAGCGATTTTCATCATCCCCTGCCCTCTCCTTTAGGCTTCGGGTTTTGGTTTTGTATTTGATTTAAGGTTTTATTTGGGTTTTGCTTGTGAATAAACTGATATTTAGGCTGAGGGCTTCACTGGGTTGGGGGGTTATTATCGCCGAAGAAGACAAACTTGATGGGTTTTTGTGTGTATAAATATGTATGTGTGTATATATATATATATATATATTAATATTTTATTACATTATTTATTGTTTTATTTCTTAAATTTTAATTCAAAATTAAATAATATTATAAAAAGACCAAAATGTCCCTGAATTAACGGAGACTTTTAATGACTGTTAATTAGAAGGACCAAAAGTGAAGTAAAATGGTAACCACAGTGACCAAAATTATAATTAGTTTAAAAGAGGGATTATAATTGATAGTGGGTGACAACCACAGGGACCAAAAATGTAATTTACTCTATAATAAATAAGTAACGTAAGTGACACGTGTCATCTTCTGATGACTCCATTTTTTTATTTTCCCGCATAAACATGAATCTGGACGCATTTTACATTATAAGTTTATTTAGCAAATCCACATTCATTCCTTATTTAATCTTTCCTTAATTCAATTTTTTTTTAATTTATACCTTACATTTACTACCCTTATAATTAGATATGTAGTTTACTTTTAATCTCTTACTTTTTTTATTTTTCATTTTAGACTCTTATCATATAAATATAAATAATGTATATGAACTAAATTGTATTGAAAAAAACATTTTTATTTTTTACAAATTATATCATTGTAATCGTTTCGTCAATACCTTCGAAATGAGTCTAACATTGAATATTTTTGGATTTAATTATATAATTAAATATCATAAATATATACGAATTAATATGTCGTGATTACTATGAAATTTGTCGAAATTAGTATGAGATAAAAGTTGAAAATGAGATTGCATATGTTCGGAAATCCAATTTATAAATCAAAATTGTAAAATGAATATCTTTTATTGAATTAAAATATATTATATTTTCTAAAAATAAAATAGAATGTAAAATTTCATCGTAAACATAACATATATTGTGAACATATATGCACACACACAATTAAATATGCATACAAGGTAAAGATATTGTGAACATTTTTAATAAATACTATTATAATTTGTGAACACATTTTAAATCTATTCTAAATCTACGAGATCTAGTATAACCTATAAACATATTGTGAACACCAATTGAAACAACAAAACTAAATATAAACCTACCACTTGTGAACACCCTATGCATCGAGACAACTCAAAATTCATGAGAAAAATTACCATACCCACGATTTAGAGTTAGCAACGGTGGTTTTCGCTCTGGAGATATGGCGACACTACCTCTATGGCACTAAGTGCACCCTCTATACAAATTATAAGAGTTTGAAGTACGTTTTTTATCAGAAAGAATTTAACATGAGGCATAGAAGATGGCTAGAACTACTCAAGGACTACGATTGCGAGTTACTCTACCACCCCAGAAAGGCGAACGTGGTGGCTGATGCTTTAAGTCAAGAGGAGTATAGCGGTAGCATTCAAACTACCCTTTCTAGAATCGACATAGTATCTAATTTGATTGAGAGAATAAAAACATCCCAAGTCGAAGCGCTTCTAGAAGAGAATCTTAAAAGTGAACTGATGGTGAAACAACGTCTACTCTTGACTAAATATAGTCGTGGGGTGAAACTATTCAAAGGTCAGGTGTGGGTGCCCAAGTACGGGGGTAACCGTGAATTACTCCTAGAGGATGCCTACAATTCCAAGTATTATATACACTCAGGAAGTACAAAAATGTACAGAGATTTGAGGTTAAACTATTGGTGGCCCCTCATGAAATTGGATGTGGCCAATTACGTGGAGCGGTGTGTGACGTGTCTACAAGTTAAGGCCGAACATCAGCGACAGTATGAGAGCCTCCAATCATTGGAAGTCCCATAATGGAAGTGGGAACACATTACCATGAACTATGTGACCAAATTACCTAAGACTCTAAGAGGTCACGATACCATATGGGTGGTCGTTGACTGTTTGACTAAGAGTGCTCACTTTCTAGCCATGCGGGAAACGCTCCCGATGGACAAATTGGAAAAGCTATACATTGATGAAGTCGCCTCAAGACATGGGGTGCCATTGTTCATTGTGTCGGATAGAGATAGCTGGTTTATTTCGAATTTTTGGGATGACCTTAAAAAGAATTGAGCACGAGAGTGAAATTAAGCACAACCTACCATCCGCTGACCAACGGACAAAGTGAAAGAACTATTCAAACCCTTGAATATATGCTCCGGTCATGTGTCATTGACTTTGGCGGGAATTTAGATTCTTACCTACCTCTAGTGGAGTTCTCCTACAACAACATTTATCACTCTAGTATCGTAATGTCTCTGTTCGAGGCTTTGTATGGCCGAAAACGTAAGACTCCAGTCTGTTGGCTTGAGGTGTGTGAAAAGCAATTTGTCAGTCTCGAAATTGTTCAAGAAACCGCTGACAAGGTCAAGGGCATTCGGGAACGCTTGATAGCAGCCTAAGATAGCCAAAAGAGCTATGCTGATAAGAAACGCGACCGATGGAATTCCAAGTGGGAGATGGCGTCATGCTCAAAGTATCGCCTTGGAAAGGGATAATCCGGTTTGGGAAACGTGGGAAGCTAAGTCCTCGTTTCCTTAGACCATTCACTATAACAAAGCGGGTTAGGCTTCAAGCCTACCAATTGGAACTTCTACCCGAGATGAATGGAATTCATAATATGTTCCACATTTTCTATCTTCAAAAGTGTTTGACGGAGGAATAGAGTGTCACTCCCCTCTTGGAAATAAGAGTGGATGAGGGTAACCGTTGCGTTGAAAAACCCGACTCTATCTTATAGAGGAGGTCAAAGAAACTTCGCCACAAAGAAGTCACAATGGTCAAGGTACAATGAAAACATCATCGTAGGTCCAACGTGACTTGGGAAGCCAAATGGGACATGAAACAGAGGTACATCCACTTATTTTCACAGCAAAGATTTCGAGGACGAACTCGATTTCAAGGTGGGGAGGATTGTAACACTCGGATTTTCTGGTAAGAAAAGTTGCATCTTGAAAGCCTTTAGAACTTATTAATTTGTAGCTTATTAACTTAGGAATTGTATACCTTCAATCTTTGATCGAGTCGTGAAGCGAGGGAAGAAAGTCAAGTTTTTGGCTTCGGTACAAGTGGGGAGATAGTACCCTGCGATAGTGATAAGGTCACTATCACCGTGTCATAGTCGCCGGGGGCCAGGGCCTCTCAGTACATGTTCAGCGAGAATGCCTCACGATTGTGACATGGTCATTATCGCTTGGCATAATCGCGGGAAGCTTGAGACCCGCGATACATTCCCAGCGAGAATGCCTCACGATAGTGACATTGTCACCCTCACTTGGCAAGGTTGCCCACGGGGTTTGAGAGTTTAAAAACTCGATTTTCAACACTCTTCGTTCAATACTCTCATCTACCCTCTGCCAAATACTCCCAAACGAACCCTCTTCATTTATTCTGGATTTTGAAGCATTTAAGGCCTTGATTCTCAAGTTTTAGAGCGAATCTTCTTGATCAAGCTAAGTTTTGGAAGTAAAGGACTAGGAGCTCTACATCTCGCCTTCTCCATCAAGAACTTTCTAGGTTTTTGGGATTTCATTAAACCTAGCATTTATGAGTTCATCCTTTTCTTTCTAAAAGCTTTATACATGTTATTATTGCTCCAATATGGTTTGTAATTACTTTTATTTAATAGTTTTGGATTTGGAGGAATTTGGAAAAGTTAGGTTAACACTAAGGTTTTAGCTAAATTATAACTTTGTGATAAAAATCCATGGGAAATGGTTTGACATACCTTAATGATATTTACTCCTTGATTATGATGAGATTTGAGAAACAAATATTGTGTAATTTTAATTGATGGCTTATTGGTAAAATGGGAATTATTCTTCATCAATGGGTTTAATCTATATACTTGGTGATATGTGACCATTATACATCATAACTTGAAAACGTGATTGTGTTAGACTACAATGCAATGGATCCATAGGCATAAAAGTCGATTTTACAATTTGGGAAATGGGTTGTGATATTCATATTGAGGTGTAGAAATATACATTACTTCATAAAATGTGGTTGCTAAAAGAATAAAGCTTGTCTTGGATGGTGGGGTCCCAAGGTAAAGACCTGAATAAGGTTGAACTTGGTGATCCTTGAGCAAAAAACTTAGGGGGCGTTTGGTTTACAGAATGGAATTTGATGGAATTGGAATCCATCGAATGAATTTGACTTTGAAGGAATTGGAATGGAATTTGACCACATGTTTGGTTGGTAGGAATTCAATTCCTTCACTAAAGCCAATGAATGATGAATTCTTTAAATTGTGGAATTCAATAGAATTGGAAGGATTCTGTCGCTTTAATTCCGTGAACCAAACATGGGCTTGGAATTTGGTCAATGGAATTGGCCATTCCAATTCCTTCAAATTCCTTCCAATTCCATGAACCAAACAAACCCTTAGATAGAGTTGAGCTCGTATTTATGTGTGACTAAATACCTAGATAGGGTTGATGTCAATGATAGTCCATCCTAGATGCATGCTTGTAACATCGGTTCGTGGCTTACTTTTGTGTTTTATCACGACATATGGTAAAAAGGGTCTCCTCTGTTATCTTTGATGTTGGTACTCTTCCAAGGGACCATTGGCATATTAATGCGAAAGGTTTGATTTAAAGCTACATTCATTGTTTTTATAAAATTTTCGGGATTATTCCATAAACTATTTGTTCTCACTAGGCTCCAAGCCTAATACTTCTTCTTAAAATGACATGTATAACAGTTTCTCCTAGCGGTGGGGTTCCTCGAGTATGAGTGTTGAGTCTAGTGGTCGGTGAGGGCATTTTTGGTGAAGAATAGTGTTGGTAATTTGTTTTTGTGAGGAGGATTCTTTTGGAAGAAGATAACGACAGTGGCTCTTAATCTGAGCTTAGCCTAGTTTAGATTAGTAGGTTGTTGGTTATCTTGCTCATTCTTTGGTTTGTAATCGTCTTACTATTTTTTCTCTTTGGGTGATTTATATATTTAAGCTCCGTGATTATGTCATTTCCCAGGTTTAAATTTACCTCAATTTTTAGGGGTGTTACAACATACGATATTATTTGGGTTTCTGATTATCCAATAATAATATTGAAGCATACATATTCTTTGTGTGCGACCGTATTGGTTAAGTATTATTTAGCGATATCACTGTTTGACACGTGTCATGGGAATAAAATACTTACATTATTCCACCTACACATGACGCATAGTGAGACAGACGACGGTAAGTGTCTAAGAACACGTCACTGCCCCCAAAGCTACACAAAATGTGCTTTGTTATGCACTTCATTGATGCGATCAATTATATGGTATAATCACTTATTTATCCTTTTGTTGCATGTTATTTTATTTGAACCTAAGGCATCGATCGACTCATCATTTGATGTTCAAAAATTAGGTTTCTCAATTCTAACATATTTGATTAAAAAAGTACTACTAGTTCTACTAATTCACTTGTGCATGACCATGCAACAATATCAAACTATGTCATCAAGGGCCCCAAAAATATACCTATCAACTTGAGAGGAGGAAATCACATATTGCATGTACACGATACATATACAATTCATGTTATACCTAGCGTAGTCCTTAGGATTGCTCAGTTAAGGACAACGTTAAACTACATAAGATCATAACACTCATTATGCATTTGATACCAATACACACCTCATGTACATGGATAAAAGAATGTTCACCATCTCAAGACTCACTATATGACACCGTTTTATGAAATGATCCTGATAGTGAACGTTGTCTAATGCTTGTGAACCAACAAACACATGCGACTCTGGTTGCACACAATGCACTTCCAACTTGAACCATAACCATGTATACATGTTCGTATCACATGTAATCATGTATGATATTGAAACTTTTCGTGCTTTTGTAATTTTATCTTGGGTAATCCTATTTGCACCCTATTTCATGTCGAAATTAGGTCAAGTCATGTATTAAAAATGTAAAAAATACGTCTTGTTATTAAGTGTATAAGAAGAAAATTAGTAGGTAGGGTAGGGATAAATTTAACTCATCATCCCTTTATTTTATCAAAAACATCTTCTAAACATTTACTTTATTTAATCATCAACAAATTTGGGTAATTAGTATTAAAAAAAGAGAGAAAAAGGAAGCCGCAAGTTGAAGCACATGGAATTGAAGGAAGGGTTGTCCATGGCCTTACGGTTCCAAATCCCTACCATCATCATCATCATCATCCTTTCTTCACACCTTCTCTTCCTCCGTATAATAATCTCACAGCCTCCCATTTTCATACCATTTTCATCTCATCATCTCCATTCATCCATCAAAACCCTCATCATCCTTCATACTTCTCATCCAGATTCATCTAAACTAATAACAAATTCAAACTATATATTATTAGCAAATACATGACCCTAATTTCTACTGGTTCGTCGTTTTTCTCTTGCATATTCTTCATTAATTTTACGTTTCTTGTTTGATTAAGCTTTGATTCTGTTTTTTTTAATACCCTTTTTTGATCAATCTGTCTCTACGCGTTTACTATTTGCCGCTATTCAAACAAGTGACGAATTGAAAAAGTATTGTTTATTTCCGGTTTTGATCGTCCTACGAACTGTTGGTTGGTACAAGTGGTACAAGTTTGAGTTCAATCTGAGTTTCATACGTTTCAATTTAAACAAACTAGGTTTTTAATGTGGTTAATTGGATTTTTCTTTCAGAAAAGTTATCCTGAATCGTCCGATTGAAGTGCTTTTGATGTTTTGAGTAAATCTTATACGCTTAAACAAGCAATTTTGAATCTATTTCACTTCTTTTTAGTTGTTGGTGTCATCTTCATTGGTTTGTGTACTTGAATGAAGAATCTAAAAGCTTGGATTACTTATACATGGATTCGGAGATTGTGTTTCATGTGTTGTGGATTTTGTAATAGTGGATGGTTGTAAAATTTAAAACAAGTTAAACTTTGAGATTTCTTTTGTTTTAATGCTACAAGATTTTTTTGGATACTTAACTACCAAAAGTTTGTGCATTTCATTCTAGGAATATGAACAATACCAATTAATTGCTTCTATTAAAAAGTTTATTTTGGATTATCATGTGGATAAATGTAATGTTTAATGTTAAACTGTACCATGTGGTTTCATATGCTGTATGGGAATGGAGAGTAAATTGAACTGACGTTGCATTGAAAATAACTCCAGGTTTTGGGCTTGATATTGTGGAATAAACAATGGACTACGGATCTCATTCCTCATACCAGTTGCACGGAATTGTCGATTGTGTTACCTGTGCTATTTGGACTTTTGGCTTAGGTTTGGGAATACCTGCAGTTTCTTTTGAAGGGGCTGTTGCAAAGATTGGAATGCTTAGAACTGATAGATAGTGGACAGGTTTTCATAGGCATGAAAATCAGCTAGGTTGCTATGTTAAACTTATGTGATATGTGAGCCTTAGATCTTCTCTGCAAGTAGTTAATTTGGATTGTGTGTTCAATAGACATTAAGGATACCTCTAAACCAGTGGTTCACTGAATAGGAGTGTGTTGTAGTGAATAGGATAGTAGATTAAAGCTTTTCACGAGTTTTATAAGGAAAAAGAAATCGTAGTCATGGGCTTGCCTCAGGTTTCGTCTAGCAAAATTGCTGAGGAAGTAACGACATCATTTGGCACTTCAGTCCAATCTCCTCCTCACTTCCATGGGGTAAGCAACTGTGACATGAGTGGAATGCATGCCAATCGTGTGCAAGTGGAGCGTTCAAGAGAGGCAGACGTCTCCAGTTTGCACAGAGATGGACATGTAAATTGGCAAAAACTTGGTTCGACGGACAAGATTTCGACGTTCACCCGTAAAGCTGGACGAAACGTCCAAACTGCTGTTTCCAGAATAGTGGGATTTGAATCGAGGACATCAAGTTCTCCTGGGCTGGCATTCGATGGAATGCAGACTGATGGTGTTACTTCTGGTGTGAGTAGTGGCACCGATGATGTAATGGAGAACAGTGGTGCCCTAGTGAGGAAACGGTTACTGTCACCCTTGAATAGCTTGATTCTACCAAGTCAATTCGATAGCGAGCCTCTACAAATTGGTGGCACTAACGGCTCTCCAGACGGCTCTGATAAGCATCTTGTTGCTGCTTTTCAAGAGCATAAGAGTAGTAGTATAGAGATTCCCAAGTGTATGAGTCCTTTTCTATTGTCGCCCTCTAGTTATTACCAACAATGCAGGAATACAGGAAGCGTAATTTTTGGGAGAAACTCTGGCTTTTTCACAGATGGTCCTTTGCTTGAGAACACAGATCTTCAATCTCTTGGTTCTTTCTCATCGTCACCAGGAGTAGATGGCATAGAATTCACCCCAAAGTCTTGTAATTCACCCATAGCCATACCTTCAAGAAGAATGGTATCGTCACCTCTGTCTTTGTCCCCACTTGGTCCAAAATTCTCTAGAACATCAAAACCTTCTGGTGGGTGCATGGCTATGACCAATGACTTAGATGATAACCATCTAACCTTGAAGGAAATGGAGTTGTCTCTTGATGGGACCATCTCCGATATTCTATCCTTTCAGGGAGAAGAAGATTCTAGAATGGCTAGAAAATTAACTTTTGAAGCTGAGCATGTACGAAGGTTTGAGCAGAATACCCCCGAGAGTATGATTGAAATGATGGGAGACTGGGGTCAAGATTCAACCCTTGGGACCCAATGCTCTAAGTTATGTAGGACTCCTAGTGGACTGCAAGTCAGAAGGTCTTGGATTGGTTCCTTTGAGGAGTCCTTGTTATCTGGTCGTTTAGCTTCTGGGACGGTCAGCCAGGTCAGTCATCAGTGTATTTTTCTTTCTTACTTGGGTTGTTGATGGGTTATCATGAATCCATGATTTTGAAGCAAGCTTTCCTTGTGATTCTAATTCCATTTGGTACTCTTGAATGCTCAGAAAATTGACGGATTTCTTGCTGTTCTGAACATTACCGGTGGAAGTTTTTCACCACATCCTCAGAAACTTCCATTTGCAGTAACCAGCGTGGATGGGGATAACTTCTTACTGTACTACTCATCAATAGACCTTGCTGGCCACTTACCCTCAAATAAACATAGGAGTCAGAAAATGAAGAGGAGCCTTAGCATTGATGACCCGCAAGCAGAAAAAAGTCGCTTGCGGGTACCTATGAAAGGTCGCATACAGCTGGTATGTTGTGCACCAGAGGCTTTGCTTTGTTTTCCCCTCATTTTATCACCTTCTTTCAAAAGTTCTTAACCTGTGCTTACTTATGCATTTATGCTTTTGATGTAGAAGTGTTGGCCGATTTTTCTGTCATTACAAGGGCTTTTGCATATACTACATTTCAAATTGAATATGATTTCGCCTTGATATTGGACTAAAAACTAAACTAATTGAAATAAGAAGGAAGAGAAGTGCATGTCTGCGTTGAGCTATATTATTGGCTTAGATTTACATGTAGGCGTGTTGAGTTCCATTTACAAGCAAAACTATACATCTGATCAGTCAATTTTCTGTTTGATACATCAAATTTCGTGCAACAAGACACTATGTGAATTGTATGATTTTTTTTAATCAGAATGGAACTGAACTTGGACTTCTGGTATTGGAGTGTACTCTTAAGTAAAATTGTAAATATTCCTTGAATTTTTGAGTTTGATGGATGATGTGGTCCATCTCAATGTATTTTTGCGGCCTGTTTAACCTGAAAAGGAGGTGTCTTCAAGGACAGAGGAATGCACCAGTAAGCCCAAAGTTTTGTGATCTCTCATTCTTCTTTTGCATGGATGTTTTTTCAATTGACCTCTTTATTTTCTTTTGTATGCCTTCGTCACCCGTTTCGTACTTATCTTAGGAATAGTGAAATTTCTTCTGCTCCCTTTGTGGATGTAGATCACATCTATTGGACTACATAAATCTCGTGGTTCTTGTGTTTGATCTTTGTCTATTTTCATTCTTTATGGATTGCCATTACTTGTTATTGATGTTTGCTACAACATAAAGCGTGTACATTAGCATTCTATCTGTATAACCTTTGACTTACATGAGATAGTATCAATAGATATGTTGGATAAGAAATGGATCATAGGTAAACCAGTAAATGCATATTGCAGCAGAACATAATGCCAATAGATTAATGAACGATTATTTAAATGATAAATACATTCATGAACGATTATTTAAATGATGCTTAAGCCAACCATCTTCTTGTTTGAACTGCGAAATACTATTGTAGGGGACTTATAGATTCTCTGTACCTTATATACGATACACTGGTTGATATATGTACATAATAGATTGGATAAGGTCTTCTGTGGTTCATTACGAACAGGAGAGTGATCATACATGTTTCAATTGACAGAGTGCAGCAGCTGTCTATGTATCCTAGAGTGCCTAAAAAGCCTCTAAACATGTTAGCATTTTTTCTATTCGTGGGAACATAATTTTATTATTTTTTTAGTAATGAGCAAGTGACGAATTTTTACATTCCTTTGCTTAATTGGTTTTTGTAGGTCCTCAGCAATCCTGAAAAGACTCCAATTCATACTTTCTTTTGTAACTACGACTTGAGTGACATGCCAGCTGGGACCAAGGTAGGTCGAACCTACGAAAGGTTAATATTTTGCCTGAATCTTTGGAATTCTTTTTACATGCATGATAGGTATAAAAATTGATGATGGTTTTTATTTATCGATGCATCTCTCCTGTACTGTTCTCTGGTATTTGTTTCTGTCACAAGAAATTAAAATACAATATACCAGGATCAGTTAGTGTATGAAAGTATAGATGTTGGCGTGTTATTGATGTATTGAGCATGAAAGTTGCAAAGTGCCGAACAAGAAAATTCTAGTTAGATAGAACAAGGAGACCACTTTTGGCTACTTGAATGGGGTTTAATGATAGCTTATGAGTTGCTATAAAAGTATTGATGGTAGTTCACTGAAGTCTTCGGGGTAGAGGTCAGGTCTGTGTTCATCTCACCCCAAACCCTACTACGAGTGGGGTTTGGTTTACTGAAGGAGCATGCTGAATATTGAGCTATAAATTGATGAAACATAGAATTTACTCTCTAACGACAAATGCTCCAAAAGTGTTCATAGATAAGATGCAAGTTTGAGCAAAGTCTGCGCAACATATGAGCATGTGCTATGTGGTAGATTATGCTCGTTACTGTTTTGTTGACGTTCAAAGGGTCGGTTGAATGGGGTCAATTACGTATTATAGTTGCATTAGACTGGGCTGTCTTAAGTGATCAGGCCGCCAAAGAGAGGGGTTGCATGTGCAATAGAATGTTGGCTATTGCTCCAAGGTGGGAAAATGTCATCATGCGCACTATTGCTATATAAAGAACTGTTTTTAATAGATCGCTAGCATGCTGATGTGGTCATGGGGTCCACTTGTCCCACGTGTTCCTGTCGCCTGCTGACATGGAATTCTGCTATACCCTTAAAACCGCCAGTCAGTATAGCTTCATCATTTTATGATTGTTGCTTTGCTAATATGCTGTTGTTATATTTCAAAGCCATCCCTATTTTTTACTAGTGCAAGAAGATCTTCATTGGTTATTTAGTTTAAAATGTGCATAAGTTCTTCACGGAAACAACCGCTTTACTCTTTGGAGTGGAGGCCAGGTTTGCATACATCTCAACCCCCCCTAGGGGCCCACTTTTTGATGGGATGTACCGAGTTTGTGTGGTTTGGTTTGGTTTATTTGATTATGTGTGTAGATAGATCAAGTTTCACATGGAAGCTAAATATCTATGGCTATCCAATATACAGACATTTCTGCGCCAGAAGGTAACTCTAGCTTCCTCAACACCAGCTTCTAAAACAGGGAACTGTAATAAATCTGGCAAATTAAGTGAAACTATAGACACAGTGAAGACAGAAAGTGCATCAACCGGTGCTGAATGTGGAAAAACTGGTGGAGGTGGTCCAACTAAGGCTCCATCTGTGCAGAGCTCACCAAAAGCGAACGAGAACTCAAATAACTCTGGGGTCTTGCGTTATGCTCTCCATCTTCGTTTCCTTTGCCCATTTCCGAAGAAAAATTCAAGGATGGTACAGAGGTGCAAATCAGACCTTTCTTCTGTACCGGAAAAGAACAGCAAAAGCATCGGAGGAGAAAGGCGGTTTTACTTGTATAATGACATGAGGGTTGTGTTTCCTCAACGTCATTCCGATGCTGATGAAGGCAAGGTATGTTTAACGTCACATTATCATCACAGCTCATAACTATTGCATACTTTTTTTTATATGTCAATGTTACATGTCTCAATGTTCTTGTGCAATGGGGTTTGACCTTTATTTATATTGTTGCTGCTTACTCGTATCTAGTTTCTCAAAATTTGTCATATTTGACATTTTCTCTTTCTAGTTTTGTTGCTTTTGTTTACTCTTATCTAGCTTTTCATTTTGTAACATCTCTATTTTTCTCCCTTTCACGCACCTTCCACTAGCCGGCGGATTGTATTGTAGAGGTAAAGGCTGCCTACATCTTTTCCCCGGACTTGACCCTTCGGGTGGGATATACTGTGCTCGTTTGGTTTGGTTCCGTTTGTTTACTTTTTCTATGCTTCAATATGCCTTATTTTTTTGCTGCTTACTATTTACTAGTCTTGATTCCTTTGTTTTCCGCTCACTTTTTCACATCGTTTAGGGAAGAGAACACCACCCCGGACTGTACTTTTGAGTGACATATATTGGGTTCGTTTGGTTTTATAGGAGGTTAGGCCGTGATTGAGGTTAATTGTAGGAGGTTAGGCACTTAGGCCTGATGTTGACGACTTTTCTGTATTATCCGTGCTCCCTTTTTTTAATTATTACATGATTCATGAGATACAATAAGCATTCTAACTACCATTGACATAGACGAATTATTGTTTCTGTCTCCTGCGATCTTTATCGTGTCTAAATTATGACTGAATGTAAATTGTTGGTTTGAAACTGCAGTTACATGCGGAGTATCATTATCCATCGGATCCCAAATACTTTGATATCAGCGACTAAAAAAGGTCTTATTTCGATTTCATCTTATCTTCTTAGATTACAGTCTTCTGTGGATATGTTTAAATAAAAGTACAACTAGTCATCCTTTTCTGGTGATGGATCAATACCCCACATCAGTGTTGTATAGATTTTCATTTAGAAGTTAGAAATTGTCATTGACATTGTTGTCACCAGATGTAAATTATTTGTACATTCCTTGAAGAAATAAATCTAATTTCCTGAAAACACAATTTGCCCCCAATAATTTCTTTTTCTAATTCTTGCATTTGGGGTGTTGGGTTGTGTGAGATTATTAGTTAGCTATGCAGTTCAAGAAACTCAAAAGTCTTGGTACAAAGAATGGGTCTGTCATCTTCATAGAGATGGTTCTACCTTGTCGTCCCTTTCGAGTGGGTCATAAGGTAACTCAAGTTACCAAATTGTTGGTTGAACTCTCTCACGCCTGCGGAAACACACACACACACACGTGTGTGTGTATATATATATAGGTTTGATGGATAGACGGTGCCAGGGGCGTATCTACTAAGAAGGCTCCGTGCACCTGCTGTACCGTCAAGACATAACGGAGATCTTTTAGGGGTTCTAAAGGTGTACCCGCTTTAAATTGATGTGTGCTCCCTTATGTTAACAAAAAATGGTTCTGGTTTATTGGTAATGTCATTACATGTGATATTATAGGTTGCAGGTTCAAGTCCTTTTGCCAAAAAAAAATCGTTTGTAATGAAACCATAGTTTTTATAAGTTGATATTTGTTTTATTTTTATATTATGCTAATTTTTTACTCCTATAATATTTCTATGCCCCAAAAATCGGAGGCGAATGAGTGTTGAATCCTTGGGTTGTGTTAGATCTCGGCTCTTAAATCTTTCTTTAAAAGAGCTCTTATAGAGAGATGGGGTTCTTATATAGGTTTTATGGTCCATATATAGCCAATGTAGGACTCTAACATGCCCCTTAAAAGCTAGTTTGCATAGTCCATGCGTTAATCTCAAATACAATAAATGAGAAACTTTAATTTGTTTACAACGTTATCTTGACAAATAAACGGGAACGACGGATTTGATTCGTAAGCATTGATTGGTTTAATAAATAATAAGGGTTAATTACAAATCTGAGTCAAATTTGGATGTTTCATCTAACAAAAACAATCACTCTTGGCAAATTACAAGAAATGACCAACAATTTTATGAAGTGATTTAGGATTTAAGAAATCCGCAAAAGACCCCACCATAAAATTATATGATCATTTATTGTAATTTAATAAAAGATTATTGTTATGTTAATTTGGAGTATTCGAATTTGGGTAGTTTTGTAATTAAACCTAATAATAAATGGCACATTGGTTGTGTTAATTAATGAGTTAGGGCTATATATATATATATATATATATATATATATATGTAGTCTACAAGTTTTAATTCTCCAACCTCCCCTATTAGAGCACATGGTTTCTCTACTTGTGTGACCAATGAAACCCATGTGCCAAAAATGCCAAATTCTAACTCAAGGATTAAGTTTAAGTCCTTTTCTGACGCCACTTCTGATAGCTTCTTTATGACGGAAAATATAAACTTTATGGAAGTTTTTATTTATTTATTTCAAGGTTCTAAATGGTGTGGTGACGAGGTCAAGACTTAGGAGTCACGATGAAGTCATGGCGTAATTTATGGCGTCAAGTTTCCAATTCATATATAATATTATATAGAAAAACGTATGTTTTGTAGTGTTACTCAATTAGTCAATAGTAATAAGCAAGTTAAATTAGGTTATATATTAAAAACTTGTAAATAAGACGTTAAAAAACGTAGAGAAAAATCAAAACGATAATTGCGTATTAGGGCATGGCGTGCCATGGGTTTAACATGACGTGACACACAAGTCTTGGTGACATAGAGCGTCATGGTGGTTATGCGGCGAATTTTTTAGAGGAGTGATTTATTTATACAAATTGACCAACAAACTCTTCAAATTTATTTACTAAAATTAAGAATGTGAAAGATGTAATGTGTTATTTTATAGGACACCTCAAATATTTAATGGTTCTAAAAAATACTTTATAGGACTAAACCAAAAAACATAATAGGTTTATAGGATATTTTTAGACCGTTTTAACAAGTTTTTTAGGACAATTTTTAAAAAAAGTGTCATATTAGCTATTTTATACGACACTATTTGAAAAAAAATGTACTGTAAATATAAGTGTCCCATAAAAATATGAGTTTAAAATAGGTAATAAGACAATTTACTTTTAAAAGCGTCATAAAAAAACTTGCTAAAACGTTTAAAAACGTACTATAAACTTAGAGCATCTACAATCATGGACCTTATCAAAAGTCCATAGCTTTGCCATATCAGTTTTCTCTCTCTGCCACACCAGTTTTCTCTTTCCTACACATTTCATAAACCTTTCACTTTCAATCATGAACCGGTTCATAGTTTATATAATAAAAATATAATAATAATAATAATTTACTATTACAATTAAAAGACAATAATTAAAATTCTTTTAATAATTAAAAAACAATAATTAAAACTTACAATAACAAGCCATAATAATTAAAAGTTACAATAACTAAAATAATTTTAATAAATCTACATCAATCTTTCTTAAACCTTTCCCAAATATGTTCGACCAAATCTGCTCGAAGTTGATGACGTACTGAACGGTCACGTCATGTAGGTACATTTTTTATAGGTAAAATTGGTAATTAATTTGTGTAGTTGGAAGTTAGTGATTAAATTGAATAATAAATTTATGTAGTTGGAAGTTGTAATTAATTTATGTAGGTAAAAAGTTGAAAATTAATTAATTAATTATTAAATTATTTTTTAATTGATTTATAAATTATAATATATATAAAAAGGTAATGATTTTTGACCACATGGAGCGGTCCTCAGAGAGGAACCGCTCCACATATGTGGCATAAACTTCTTTGCCTCTCAATGGTATGGACTTTTGTTGAGAAGTCCATGGATGCCACGTGGATATGGACTTTTAAAACAAACCACCACTGTGGATGGCCTTATTGTAACGCTTGGAGGAGGAGATTAGAAAGGAATGGTGCAAGGAGGTCAACGCAAGTAAAAATGATTGTATTTTTAGAGATAAACTAAAAAACGTCAAAAACTTATTAAAAAGGAGAAGTGCGGAAAAATTCAAGAGTCTAAACATGGAGTTGGAAGATAATAAAAGGGATGCATTAAAGTTGGAAAGTGAAGCCGGAGGGAGATCGCTGGATGAAAGGGAGAGGGAGAAATGGGTAGAAGCTAGGAGAAAGTGGCTAGAGGCGGAAAAAAATAAGATATAAATTGATAAACAAAAGGCGAAGTTAAAATGATTAGAAGAGGGGGATGAAAACTCGAAAGTTTTTCATGCGATAATAAGAAAGAGGGAACGTAAAAATGGCATTCGTGGAATGAGCATTCAAGGGGAGTGGTCGGAAGATCCAAAAGAAGTAAAGGAATTTTTCTGGGAATTCTTCAAAAGAAAATTTTCTTCGAGGAAAAGGAATGGTCCGAATATTCAAAGTAATAAAATAAAAAAGTTGTCGAGGGATGAAGCGGAGAGTCTAGAACAACCATTTAGGGAAGAAGAAGTTTGGGAAGCGATTAAAGCGTGTGGAAGTAATAAATCTCCGGGGCCGGACGGAATTTCTTTCACCTTCATCAAAAAGTTTTGGAATATTATAAAAACCGATCTTCTAAGGGCTCTAGATCAATTTTGGGAGGAAGAAAAGATAAGTGGAGGGTGTAACGCCTCATTCATCACACTCATACCAAAAAATGAGAACCCGACGGGTCTAAACGATTATAGACCGATTAGTTTAATCGGGGCGTTTTATAAAATCCTTGCAAAAGTGTTGGCGGAAAGGATGAAAAGGATTATGGGTAAGATAGTCGGGGAGTCTCAAGCGACTTTTATAAAAGGTAGGTACATCTTAGATGGGGTATTGGTGGCAAACGAAGCGGTGGAGTTCATTAGGAATTCAAAAAAGAAGGGACTAATTTTCAAAGTGGATTTCGAAAAGGCATATGACAATGTGGATTGGTCGTTCCTTATGAGAACCATGTCTACAATGGGATTCGGCAAGAAATGGTGTAATTGGATCAAGTCGTGTTTGGAGTCCGCTTCGGTGTCGGTGTTGGTAAATGGGTCTCCTACAAAAGAGTTTAAAATGGGAAAAGGGCTTAGACAAGGCGATCCACTAGCTCCATTTCTTGTCTTAGTGGTGGCCGAAGGTCTAAATGTGATGATGTTGGAAGCGAAAGAAAATGGTGTGTTTGAAGGGTTGAAGATTGGTAAAGATCAAATAGAGGTGTCACATCTTCAATATGCCGATGATGTCATATTCTTCGGTAAGTGGGATGCAAAGAATCTTAGGAATCTTTTGAACATCCTTGAATGCTTTTACGAGGTTTCGGGCCTAAGGATAAATATCGGAAAGAGCAAACCTTTTGGTTTGGGAGTAGGCCTAGAGGAGATTCAAGATTGGTCAAGAGGTTTGGGTTGTGGATATGGCGAATTACCACTCTCCTACCTTGGTCTTTCGGTAGGGTGTAACATGAGCAAGATTGATAGTTGGAAGGATGCAATGAAAAAAGTTAAAA
Organism: Arctium lappa; assembly: GCA_023525745.1. Classification (NCBI taxonomy): domain Eukaryota; kingdom Viridiplantae; phylum Streptophyta; class Magnoliopsida; order Asterales; family Asteraceae; genus Arctium; species Arctium lappa. The sequence continues at coordinate 147,516,687 of CM042048.1, forward strand.
ATAAGCTAGCAAATTGGAAACTAAAATTGATCTCATACGGTGGTAGACTTACGTTGGTAAAGTCGGTATTAGGTAGTATCGCTTTATATTTTTTCTCGCTTTATAGAGCCCCTAAAGGTGTGATTAGTAAGTTAGAGAGGATGAGAGCTCAATTTTTTTGGGGTGGGGGAAAGGGACCGGAAAAAAAGAGAGGGATGGCTTGGGTGAAATGGGATCGTGTGGTGAGATGTCTCAAGAGAGGTGGTCTAGACGTAGGAAGTCTTCAATCGTGCAATTGGGGCCTTTTGGGAAAATGGTGGTGGAGGTTCGGAATGGAGAAGGAGGCATTATGGGCAAAGGTAATAAAGAGCATTTATGGGAGGGATGGGGGTTTAGGAAGGGAGAGGAGCAATATGGGGATAGGAGGTCGGTCGGTTTGGTGTAACATAATCAAAGTAGGATATGATCTAGAGAAGATTGGTATCAATTTCACTTCGTCGTTTGGGATAGAAGTGGGAAGGGGTGATGAAACGGGCTTTTGGGTGGATAGATGGAGGGGGAATGAGAAGTTGGGTGAGAGATTTAAGAGACTTTTCTGTCTTGAAACAAATAAAGAAGGGTCGATAGTCGAAAAGGGGGAGTGGGTAGAAGGTAGATGGGTTTGGAAATGGAGTTGGAGGAGAGAACCGAGGGGTAGAGAGAGGGGTGAATTGGAGAGTCCAGAGGAGGTCGTCCAAGGGTGGGAACCAAAGAATAAAGTTCGAGACAAAATAAAATGGGTAGAGGGAGGGGATAGGGAATTTTCGGTTCAAGGGTTGAAGGAATTGGTAGAAGAAAGAGTGGCGGGTCTAGGGGTCAACTTCGAGGAAACCAATTGGTCCAAGGTAGTCCCAAAGAAGGTTTGCATCTTTCTTTGGAAAGCAAAACAAGGGAGATTGCCATGCCGATTAGTTCTCGATAAAATGGGAATGGATTTAGATTCAACGCTTTGTCCGAGATGCGGGTTAAAATCGGAGTCGGTAGACCATACACTTATTAAGTGTAGGGAGGTCAAACTGATTTGGCAAAAGGTCTTTAGTTGGTGGAATCATGAGGAAGAAAATATCAATTCGTTGCAAGACTTATTAGATGTTAACTTTTCCGTGACAGTTCGTTCTCGCAACCGAAATTTTGGCAGGAAACAATTTGGAGCATTCTTTATATGGTATGGTCTCACCGTAACCAAGTGGTTCATAAAAATGAGAAAAGCAAATTGGTGGATCGTTTTTTTGAAATGCAACGACGATGCTACGAATGGATCTCAAACAAGGTGAAAGGTCGGAAGTTCGGTTGGGTGGAGTGGCTTTCTAACCCAAGTGAGGCGATCTAATCAAGTAGTAGCTGCGAATCATTGAAGAACGGTGGTAGAAATCCTTCGAGTAACGGCTGAAAAGAGAGTCGGGGATTGACTAAACAGTTGGGTGTCGGAATTTCGATCCAGACGTGGGGGCTGCTGTGTGGGTTCGAGTGGGTTTGGTAGCTATGGTTTGTGTTAGTTTTTGTTTAATTTGTTGCTGATGTTTGTTAAGGGATTCTGCAAGTTTAGGGTGGGGCTTGTATTTGATGGTTTATTTCTCGAAAACCATGTAGTAGTGGGGTCTTGGCTTGGGACTCCTTTTTGTGGTCATTGATGGTTTGTTTGTTCTTTTGTGTGGTTTTTATATAATTATGCCTTTCAAAAAAAAAAAAGACGATTTATAATTTGATTCTATAAGCTTAAATTATATAAAATATTCGATTATGACTTTTAGACATTCTAATCGTCATATAAAACAATTTTGTTGTAGTGGTCTATATTTTTATATGTGTTAAAATATCTATACTTTTATTTTAATTCGCGTTAAAATATCTATACTTTTATTTTAATTTGAAAGTGGAGTTATTTTGGGACAAACTAAGATAGTAACATGGACATTTAATTTGAGATGAAGGAAGTACCTTTTTCCTTTCTTAAAAAGTTTATTAAAGTATCAAATTTATTGAATATTTTAATAATACGATCAATATTAAATCTTTAAAGTGAGAAAAAATTGTTAAAATTGAATGTAAACTTTCTTTGGGTCTAGGGTCATTCACAATCTTAGTTGCTTTTTGAGGTTCCTTAATAGTGATTTGGAAGTTGAAATTATGGTGGAGAGATTCTTGAGGTTTTTGAAAAGTGGCTTAGTAAGAGCATCTCTAAGGGGCTGTTCGGTTGTGGCTTAATGAGTTGTATAGCCTATATGGCTTATTCGCTCAGCCATAAATAACCGTTTGGTTATGGCTTATTCGGTCAGTCCATGACTTAATCGCTTAGCTGATAAACCATACCCTTTTAGACTCAGCCATTTAATTTTTAATTAATTCCCAAACTACCCTTGTCTTCAACCTTTCATTTTCAACCCAGGAAACAACTCTGCCTCCCATCACTCGATCTGCATTACTCCTTCTATCTCCATTCTTTCCATCTCTCCGTCTCCATTCCTCTTTTCCTTCGTTAGGACCTAAAAATAAGTTCTCCATTTTCACGCAGACTTCATCTTCAAATATCATCCATCAATCTTCCTCCATTTTTTTTCCCATTTCTGTTTCTCATCTTTCCGCCTCTTCCCATCTTCAAACGCTACCAGAAATTTGATTTTGGAAGCAAAAACCATTAAAGAGAAATCGATCCATCCAGACCCATCCACGATTTCATCATCATCATCATCATCGATGGATATGAACCCTAAATTCCGAGAGCACGAACGTCTCAAATGTCCACGATGTGAATCCAGCAACACTCGATAACATCTCCGTCGGTGGCGATACACAACAGATGGAAGGTGATAATGGTGGTGGCGGTGGAATCTGGTTGGAAATATATATAAAAAATGTTGAAGAATACCACTGGTCAAACTTTGGACCTGAACTCGTTGGAAATATGAACTCATGTGAAGTTTTTATAACATTATAAAAGAAATTTTTGTATCATATTGTTTATAATTTAAAATATAGATTAAGGGTAAAAAGGTCATTTTTTATATTCAGACCGTTTATTCAGCATAACAACCGAACAAAAACTTATCTGTTATCAGACAGACAACTTTATCAACACAGACAACTTTATCCACACAACTCTTAATGAAAAACGAACCGAACAGCCCCTAACCCAATCCCGGTAACGAGATGGAGAATGTAATTTCGGTCTTGACCTCGGTTTCACTATCTTATCGTCGTTCTCATGGGGGTATGGAGAATCGAATTTCCTCCCCGATTTTTGTTGGGCCTATCCCTCGTTCACCCCCGGTTCAACAATAAATGGTTCGAAAAATTGGTTGAAAAATATAATATATTAAATAACACATTAAAAAAATATATAATTTTAATTTTATATATATGGGGACGGAGAGGGTTGGGGAATACATTACCCGACCCAGAAGTGATACCCGTTTTTATGGGGAATCTCGGGTCCCAACAAGACGGGTAAACTGGTTTCCCAACGGGACGGGACAAATCAACATGCCTACTCTCTACATCCATATTTTAACTATTGTAAGGAGCCAAAATAAAAAAACCACCACTTCATTCACTCCCTATCCTAATTTACATTATCTCACTTTCCACATGTAATGAACTCCGTATAATATATAGATTATTAGACAAGGTAAATTATATCTATTACAATATACAAAATATTATTAAATATAATATATACTTATAATGTAGAGAGGAAGAACAAACTATAAAAAAGTTTCCCTACACTAATTTCTACACAAATAACTCCCTATATTATTTTAATTGTAGAAAATGCTTTAACCTTTAAGAACTTGGTTACTTTGGTAAATGGTCACTTGTACATTTTTATTAATTTATTGCAATTTATATAAATTTTTATTTTGTTTTAATAGGTTTAGTTTATAAAAAATTAGTAAAAGTTGATGGTGAAAAGGATACGCGACTCAATAAGAAGTTGGAAGAAGTTCTTACCAATACCATAGTTAATAGGTTCTTGTTTTGCTGACATTATTTTCTTGTGTCGAAATAATAGTGATTCATGATATTGTTCATCAAAGATTCTTATTGTTGGTTTCGATTATTTACGGGTGTATCAGAATGTTTCGAGTTATTACCTGTTTTATGGGCCAAATAATGCATTACAGGACATATGATCATTACCCTTCTACTAATAAAAGTCGACATTTTGAGGCTTTTTAAAGTTACTTCATTGTTGATGCTCTTAAGTGTGTGTATGTGATACATTTGATGGTATTTAGGTGATCGTAGATCTATCAACAATCCTGACACCTACAAAAGCATAATGTTTCTTTTTTATTTCACCTAAATTAATATGAACAAAGCTAAATCTTAACCAATTCTTTACACAACCTAAATTTTTTCTATAAGTTCTAATGCCATCTGATGACAACCACATGGACCAAAAATGTAATTTACTCTGTATAGAATTACATACCAATACCATGATCATATGCACAATAGCTAGCAGAAGATTCCGCATGGAATATTAAAAATAAAATTTTAATTAATTAATTTTTATTTAGAAGGGTTTTTTCTTAGATTGAAGGAACGAGTTTTTTATTTGAGAGGGACAAGTTGGGAAAAACGTGGCTTTTTGCATAATAATCTCCCCCTAAAAGGTTGTTGAATTAACCATTTTTTATATCATTAAATCACTACCAAACAATCATATATAGCTGATGAATAAGTTGTGATTTTCTTTAAGCACGTTAAGCTGCTAACAGACATGTCCTAAATTTTAACCATATCTTTCCACTTGTTGTGATGTCATCACATTATATACCAAATTATACAGTATGCAATAAAACTTGTACAATATTTGAGCATGAAGGAATAGAGTAGTAATCGTAAGGGAATGGGATTAAACTAAATTGGGGAAAAACATATCGTAAGGATAAAGTGTTAATTAGGAACACCAAAGAAGCAAGTGGTCCTAATATAATTATATTCATTTAATTATATAATAGAGTGAAGTACAAATTTGGTTAATGTGGTTTGTCAAAAATAACACTTTTAGTCCCTTCAGTTAAGGGTGCTCAAAAATCCGGCAAACCTAACAAAAAAAAAACGTAAAAAATCTCAAACCGAGGTAACCCGATACATAAACGATACAAAATTTTTCCAAACCTCATCTATTGGGTTGGAAACGGGTTAGACCCAAAGTAACCTGATCAACCCGACCAAAACTTCTACGTTTTTACTTTTTTTAATGATTTTAGACTTTTAGCAGCTCTTCTTTCTATCAATCTCAAATATTCCTATCTTAGCCGTAGTTTAGATCTTCTACGAGACAACGCCGATTAAAAATCGTACGAATCTAACCTTCAAGTCTTCAAAAATCTTCAAAATCGATAGAATCAAGAGGCAAGAAATATGCAAAAACGTCCGAATTTGATCCTTTCCTCTAACGGTCGTTAAATGATATCATTTTCGTTCTTTTATTGATTTTTTTGTCTTTTATCCAATCAAAAAACACATGAACCAAAATAATAAAATCGATTGTCGTGGGTAAAAGACTAAAAACTTGATAAAATGACAATGCCCATCATTTACCGAAATTTTTTAACAATTGTTAGAAAGAGGGACCAAATCTAGATGATTTTATAAATTACAATGGCCATCTTGTAATTTTAAAACTGTAGAGAAGAAAAGTGTTATTTTCAACATATATAGTTTACTCTAAATTATATATACCATAGTTGTATTATATAAATATGGGACCAACAAGTTTTCAATAACTATAGTTTTATTGTAAATTAATTATTGTATTTGTTAAAAAAACCAATAATGTACGTGGGAGTCAATATTTTGATGCTCGTATTTGTAATTTGTTGCAAACTAACTATTAGTCTATCAAAACATGTTTAGTCCAGTGGTAAGGTAACATCCTTGGGGGGTCAATGGATGGTATCCCTGACTACCAGAGTTTGAACCCTGTGACAAGCATGTGGCGATATCTGATCATGGGCCCGTGTTCCCTTAATTGATGTGACGATATCTGATCATGTGGCGATATGTGTGTTGATGCCGTTAAAAAAAAAAAACTAACCATTAGTCTTCTTTTCCAAATTTTTCGTTTTAGTAGCTTTTTGATGTAATTGTTCATTTAGCAGGCTGAATGATTAATTTACAAGTACAATACTACAATAATAAAAACAAATTCACTCCATTATTGATATGATTGACAAACATGCATATTCATATTTATTACGTAACAATATGTCTTTTTTTCTTTTTCAAAAAGATATCAACTGTGTCAGCTTGATATAAAATAGTAATCTTTGCCAAGAGCGAAAACTTTGGATACTGTTTAATAGGTGTTTTGAGAATAACAATAACCAACAAAATATCGTCAATAAAATACAAGACTACTATGAAAACATAACTAGTTTTGCAACATGGTTCATAAAAATACCTTCCTTTGACCATTTACTCTTTCAAGCAAAATCTAACGTTTTGCCACACTCACCATGACCTTATTCCAACCATGTTAGCTTTCGTTATGTCATGCTCAATGTTGCGTCTTGCAAAAACTATTATCCCCATTCGTCAATATTTTAAAACTAATGGGATCAATAACTTACAGTGATAACTATGAACCATTAAATGTTTACTCGTTTTTCCTATGTGGGACACATCCAACATTCCCACGCCCACTTGATTTTTTAACAATTTCATCCCAAATACTCAACTTTGAGCATCGATATCTCATTCACACATATTCCGTTTTGGACACATAATATATCATTTCGAAGCTCTCATATAGGAGAACACAAACCCACTAAGAGTTCGATATATACAATACATATATATGTATTTAAATGTGTCCAAAATTAGTAAAAACCATATATTTTACTAACTTTTTCCAACATAATTATGGAACTTAAAGCTATGCCTATGTATTAAACAATATGTTTAGTAAAAATCAATATATGTGCTTTACCTGCTTTTTAACTATTTTAACATGTTTCATATTTGTTTCAATATTGAATGTTTGTTTTACTTCCGTTGAAAAATATTTTTCATTATTCAGTTCGAGTTAGTTGAAAGATCTTGTTACTATATATTATTTTAAATATCCACATTTTAACAATCATTTATAAGAATTAATTAAAAAAGATCACAGAAGCAGTTGTATTGTTCTAGAAAATACTTGGAATTATCAACCAAAGGTTACAAAGCTCTTTTGGTATTTGGGGTTTTATTTTACATGGTTATGTTTAATAAATAATAACTTATTTTTCACAAATGGATGTATTAATTGGAAAGATAAAATAAAATAAAATTCATTTTAGGGTATTTGGTATTGAACTTTCTCTCAAACCTTGACCTTGTCGATGCTCTTTTGCGACTTGCATGTTTATAAACTTTTTTTTTTTTTTTTTTTTTTGCATGTTTTTGGATTGATGTTTGTTAAAGAAAAAACAGAAAAAAGACAAATATATGGTTTAATACCTCTAACCAAACACCCCCTATTTTGTCATAAGAACCATATATTTAATCTTAAAGTGCTTTAATTGTAAACTGCGAAAATAAATAATTTAAATGGAATTTTATATCAAAACTATGTCTAAAAAGAGATAAATTGGAATCTTTAGATTTTGTTACATGTTATTAGAAGAAGTGTTTAAAAAAGCGAATCCACATAATCGAACCAAGAAAGAGGCTCACCGTGAAATGCAGTCCTATTTTGATTTGGTACTATACAAAACAGGCTACACAAACCTAATCGCTTTTGGCGTTCTTTAAAAAAAATATTTTCTATTGATAAACATTTTAAAATATTCAGTACTATCTAAATACGTAATAAACTAAAGACGAATTATTGTGTGAGAAGTTGAGTTAGACATTGTTTGACAAAAATAAGCTAGTGTACATGTTTGGATGACCATAAGCTAGCTTATTGAAACACTACTCAAAGTAGCGTTTTGAAAAGCTCTCTTATCAGCTACAAACTAGCTTAGTTTTTTTTTTTTTTGCCAAACATAGCCTAAATGATGAGAAGTGTATTTGAACCGTTGATCTCTTTTAATCTCAACCCCTCCCATGAATTGCGGCTTAGAAGGGAATTGATCTGGTGCATCTCTGTGCATCTTATCCTAATGTGCGTCGATTTCTCATCCAACGGTTGATAACCACTTCTCACGTTTCTCACTGTTAACTCAACTTATCACCGGAACCCAACCCATAAACTAAATAAGAAAAATTCCGACCTTTTTCATTGTTTTGAGTTCAAACTCTTGTTCTTCTTCTTGCGTCAAAATCCCAAAACTCCCATATTCCATTTTCAAACCAATTAACTATTATTTGTCATGAAATCAATACTATCAAAATTAACTGAAAAAAGAATAACTAGGGGCGAACCTGTGAAAGCCCTAACGGGTCCTGTTCACTAGCTCAACGTTGTATGAAAGATGCAAACGCTAAAATTTAAGGGGTGCTCTGGGATATTTGAAAATTCAAGGGAAATAAACCAAAAGTTAAAAAAAAATTCTCTCAAAATCAACAAAAAAACCAAAAAAGTCTCTCGAAATCAACAAAAAAACTTTAAATAAATCATTTGAAATCAATCAAAAAACTTTAAAGATCTCTCAAAACGGTCAAATTTAGCCAAAAACAATCCGTCGACTTTGCGAATATATGAATTTTGATCCACCTTAAAGGTGTACTGTTCGACAGAAATCTTGGGTCCGTTGTTGCAAATAACCATAAAAGTAAATTAAATTTAGATTTAAGAGCATCTTGAATAGGTATGTTATATTTTATCTATTTTCTTTCAAATTTGAAGTTTTCTCCTTTTACCCTCGTTTTTTTTTTCATTTTAGGGGAGAATTTATCATAGCTACTGAAACAAACTTTTTCTAAACCTCCAAAATTTCTAAAATAACATAACTATTGAAAAAAACTTTAACTCCTTACTAGATTGTAATTTAAGGTTAGATTCTCGATTTTTGGTTTGTTTATTTGTAAAGGGAAATTGACCCAAATAGTCACATCTCTCTCCTAAATTGGTCTCATAATCATCCCTCTTCCGATTTTACCAAAATGTCAATACCTCCGCAAATAACAACTCCTCAATTTGCGGAAAAGGTCAAAAAAAAAGTTTCTAAACATGCTCTACAAGCGCATAGGCCAAATTTGTAAAATAATTTAAACATGTCCGCAAGGACCAAAACTTGTGGATGTAGACAAAAATTAGGGATTTGATCTCTGTACTTGAGGACCATGTTCAGAAACTTTTTTTTTTACATTTTGATCTTTCGCAAATTAAGGAGTTGTCACTTGTAGAGATAATAACATTTTAATAAAATAGAAAGATAAATGCATAAGAACATCTCTAACAGTTATGCTATAATTTTTCTAAAATGAAGTATAAAAACTTAAAATTTTTAAAAAAATTACATGCAACTCCAACAGTTACTCAATTTTAGCAATTCTATCATCAATTCTATTATTAAAATATTAAATACATTTATTAAAATATTATTTCTCTTTCCTAAACAACACAACTTTAATGTCTCATATTAGTGAAAACTCTCATAAAAATGGAGTTTTAGAGATTTCTACGTTTTCTCTCTTTTAGTAAAAAAATTATTAAAATCTCACTTTTTTTTTCTATTTAAATATAACTGTTGAAGATACCCTTAAAAAAAATCAATTATAAAAAAAGAAATAACTATTTGGATGAATTTCTAATTTTGAAGTTAACGGAATCATGTGTAAATGTTAGGAGAAATTTAAGAATTTATTTGACGGCGGAAAGCCGGTATTTCCATGCCCATTCAAAAATCCCACACCACTCCTCCATTCCCATTAACCCACGTTATCTCTTTAACCACCCAAAACCACCCCTTTCCCTATAATTATTTATTTATAAATACCCACCCCTTCTCCTCTACCAAACCTCTGCAAATTTCCCCCCAAATTAAATTAAGGATTTATTTTCTTAAACAATGGAAACAACACCAAACAACGATGCTGCCGTCTTCAAGATCCGACAAATACCTTCACCAATCACACACTTATCTTTCATGGCTTCTCAAATCTGGCTCCGAATCCTCGCCGCCGCCACCTCAATTGCCGCCGCCTGTTTGATGTTCAATAGTCGACAGTCCAAGGTGCTTTTCGGAACGAATCTCGACGCACGTTACACCTACTCTCCCGGCTTCAAGTACGCACTTACTATTTCTCTCCATTATTATGTATATTACTCAAATTTGTTGTTTACGATGATGTTTTGTGATGAAATTTGTTGTTTTCGTTGCAGGTTTTTTACGTTGATGAATGTAGTTGCTTGCGCTTTTTCTGTGTTGTCGTTGCTGCCGGTTTTCTCACTCGGCCGGAAATTCTCGAACTCGATAAACTATTTCTTCTTGTTCCTCCATGATCTGGTAACCTATTTATATACACTCTACATTTTTCATTTTTCTTTTTTTTTTTCTCGAAAAACAGTAGACATTCGTTATTTTTTAAATTTATTAATAAATAAATGAGTTCAAATCTTATTTTAATAATGGATTATTTATAATGGATTTTTTTATTTATAAAAATTAAATTTAAAATTCGTTTCTTGTTTCTGATCATACTTTCACTTCTTGTTAAAATGTATACTAGATTTTATGAATATACTTATTTTTTTTTAAAAGTTGAATTTGAATATTGTGGTTGTCATTAAGAATCAATAGTCTCATCAAACATAATTTCATTGTTGTTGTTGTTGTTAGGTGGATTTTAAATGTTATTGAGTATCATTATTAAAGATAATTAAATGTTAATTACTTTAATCCAACAATTATAGATTTAATAATTTCCATGATCTCTGATGATATATATATAGATTCAAATGAGAATGATAAAAAAGTTGAACGTATACGATGAAACCAATGGGACATGACATGTTGTGGTTGGGTGTAGTGGTTAAGTTTTTTCTTGTTTTGGGTTAGACCTTTGGCAACACACAAGGGTTATTCAAGAAAAAGAAGCAATAATATATAAGACCCCATTCCTAAACTCAAAAGAGTTTGTGCCATTTGGAATTCCCAAATTTCCTAATTAGGAAAAACATAATTTACTGTTTTTTCGAGATAAATGTTTAGAATGATATGACACGGGTTAGTATTGTTTTTTGATTATTTGTATAAAATTGTGTTTTTTTTGCTAGATCTTGATGACGTTATTGGTGGCCGGATGTGGGGCCGCAACTGCGGTTGCACAAGTGGGCAAGTACGGAAACACCCATGCGGGTTGGATGCCGATTTGTGACAACTTTGGGAAATTTTGCCACAAAGTTTCGGCTTCTTTGATTTTGGGCTACTTAGCGATGCTTTGCTATCTTCTTCTTACTGTTATTTCTGCAAATAAAGTAAGACAAGTCCCAGTATGATGGAACAAGAATGGAAACAAATGTGTGGCACTTACGACATGTGGTGGAATTACTAAAATGTCCCTTATGTAGATGGGGGTACTTGTACTAGGCTAGCTTTTATATGGACTTTGTAAGCTTAGTAAGTTAGGTGTTTTTAAATCAATCTGAATGTCCGTTCTACTTTTATTTGTTTGTAATCCTAGCTAATTCCGTTCAAACAACTAGATATTTTTTCCGTTGTCCATAGGCTCTGTCAAATCAGTGCAGAGTTGGATTCACAAAGTTGTAGGCGAGCATTGAATTAGAAAAGAGAATTTTCTTTGAATAATAACAACCAAAATGTTCAAATTCAAATTCCGGTACAAAGATTGATGACTAAATTGATATGTTAACGCCCTAATGTCCTTTAACCTACAATATAGGGTTATTTCAAGAAGTATCCATCCACCTCTTTATAATAATTATTATTTTGTCAAAAAAGGTCGATCAACTTGTCTAATGGCCATTTTTCGTTCTTACACTGATAGATATTAAAGTCTCACCTTATTTTTCAGCAAAGTTTCAAAAAAGCAAATAGGCAATAATCCATTCGAGAAGAATAAAAATAAAGACGTTGTTTCAAAATGAGACGTACTTTGTTTCGGTTCTAGTTTTGAGAAATCTATTTCCAAATGATTCATTTCAGGGAATGTACGGTCTTTGATGCAATTAAAAGAATATGTGATAATTAACTTTGTAAACAAACGAAACATATTATATAAAGCTTTGTAAAAGAAATTATTAGTTATTAAACTCTTTTGTTTAAGATATATTGTTGTAGATATCAAAATAAAACTTTTGAAAAAACTAGTTTAAAATATGAACCAAAACAAAGTAAGCTTCATTGTGATACAATTTCCCAAACCATCAATTATTCCTTCTTCCCGAACCCGTCGGGGTATGGGATGGGGATGCATTACGCACACAATACCCATCCAGTTTCAATCCCTAGTGCAATATCTAAAGTGTATTCAATACTCAATTTCAAAATCCGTAATCACAAAAACTTGTACAAGCTTTTTGTGTAATTCTTTCTAGACAAAAAAGAAAAAGTCCTGAAAAACCCAATGGACTTTTCTATTATGGGTGATTAAGTCTGGACAATTTCTTTAAAAAAAACCTTTGGACATTTTGAAATCTGTGTTCAATATATTCTTATGACCTATAAAACTAGTTAATGTGATAAAATAATAGGAAAAGTTCGAAAAAAACATCAACGAACGATCATATATATTTGAATTATTAAGTACCTATACATTTTTTTTGAACGGAAAAATCATTACATTTATATCATGAAATAAATGTACTATAAATAGAACGTGTCACACCCCACTTTTCTCGGTTGTGATTAAACTAAACCATCAACGTAATAAAATTGAAACCATAATTATCTTACGAACATTCACAACGGAAGACTTAAACATCTGATCAACCACTTAACAAACTGAAAAGTTTGAATGATCGAAAGCATCAACTACTAAGTCTATTACATAGGAAATACTAAAAACGTATAACTAATATCACACCAACTAACTTCGAGTTAGAGATTCACACTTGAGTCTACCCTTGCTGGTGCCCGTTTTCTCAAATCCTGAGATAATATTATTATTAGCTATTGCTAAGTAAGCTCATGGTTTTTATAAAAAACAACACTCACATAAATGTAAAAAACAACACTCACATAAATGTTACCTCGATAATTAAACATTTAAATCAACTATAGAAAATACTGTAATTTATGCATATAAAATTTTCTATTATGGGTGATTAAGTCTCTAAACAATTTTTTTAAATAAATCCCAAGATATTCTGAAATCTATTAATTATATTCTTATGGTCTATAAAACTAGTTAATATGATAAAATAATAGGAAAAGTTTGAAAAAAAAACCCCAAGGAACGATCATATATATTTGAACGATTAAGCACCTATACATTTTTTTGAACGGAAAAATCATTACATTTATATCTTGAAATGAATATACTATTCGCGTAAAGCTTTTCTCGCTTTCGCATGTAACACCCGGAAATTCGCAAGGTAAGTATTTTGTCTCCCTTAATGCATTAATTACCCTTATGTGAGAATATGTGTCTTTATGTGCATTTTATGATCTTTATTATGTTGAATTATCATATAATTGAATTACCATTCTTTAATCGTTCCAACCTCGCGCTCGTTATCGTAATTGGTCAAATTTCGGGTTGTTTGGAGTCTGGTGCGACTATGACAGGCGACTGTGACATTGTCACTATCGCCGTGTCAAGGTCGCGGTTGGTGTACCGCGGGTGGGGTGTGCTCGGCGACTATGACACGCGATTATGACCAGGTCACTATTGTCGTGTCATTGTCGCGGGGCATGTACCGAGGGATTCGGTGGTTCGGCGACAATGCCCTGGCGACTATGCCAGTGGCAATGTCGCGGGGCATAGTCGCCCGCGTGGTCTAGTCTGCTGTTTTTAATTGAATTCAACCCCTCATTTCAAGCATTTATCATCAAAAACGGGAGAACTCTCATCTTGGGCGATTTTTGGGTATTCAAAGCATACACACACTTATTGCTAGGGTTTGGGGTTGTTGGGGGTGATTCTTGGGTCATCAAGTCTCATCCAAGTGTATTTATTGAAGATCCTCATCAAAGTCATTCCTCTCCTACATCAAGTCTCATCTTCATCATCTAGGGTTTTCATCTTTTCTAGGTTTTGGTACAAAACCTAGATTGTGAGTTTACTAACCTTTGTCAAAACTAGATACACATCATATACTCTTATTTGTTATTATCTTATCTCTATGTGTTCAAGTATTTGGGTTTTCTTTGTGGAAATAGTTAGAGATATGGATATTGATGATATGCCATAAAGTATGTTATATGTACACCATTATTTGGGGCTTTTCTCATGGATACATAATGGGGATACCTTGTTATGTTAAATGTATGCATGTATGGGTATTATGAAGGTTCTAGTTGGAATACCACTTTGGTGACATATTTATATGCATGATGAATATAATTGTCATTTGGGACTTTTGTTGGACTTCATGAGGATAGGATGGTAACATTATACCCGTAGTCGGTATGGAAATATGTTGGGTTGAAATATACCTAAGGACCTCCTATATGTATTATGATGGACGAACCAAGGCAAATTCACTAGGAGGATGTAGTCTTGGGGCCACCGGGATGGTATGTGCCTAGACCTCCGACACTCGGAAAGTTTCCTTTACGGTCTAATCTCCAAGTGTGCCGGGCCTTTGGGGTGTTCCTTGTTAAGGGCATCAAGGTGCATCGACTCTTTGGAGTGGGATTGATTGGTGCTTTGGGTCTCCCCTAATGACTCCACATATTTTGGACACTGGTTAACTGCTGATAAGAATTTATGACTATTCATGCATGCTTATTACTGTTCAACTCACTAGGCTTTTTGGCCTAACACTTGTTTGGTGTCGATGTGTATCTCAGGTGTTAGCGGCACGACTCCTAGGCAAGTTTAGATGCTTTGAGCAAGAGCTTGGGGATTTTGGCACTTGAACTATTGTTGGAAGATTTGGGTTTATAGATGAGACCCTTTTTGTAATCTCTTTTCTAGATGTAGAAATTAGATTAGTTGGTTGTTGTTTATTTATCCGTTAAATTACAGAATTGTGATTAAACAGGTTATTTGTATATTTCCCCTTTTTTGGGAGGCTTTTGCTATGGCAATTTTAGTATACCTTATGTCCGTTTTTCGGATTTTTGTTATCCCTATTTTTAGGGTGTTACAAGTTGGTATCAGAGCTTTAGTTTAAGTGAACTAGGTATTGTTTAACATATCTAGACTTAAGCTTTAGACGTTATGACTTCACTGTCCATTTATGGGGTAGAAATCCTAGGTGGGGAGAGCGTTAGGATTACAGAATTACTTTAATTAAAAGTTGTGATGATGGTGACAAGAATTCTTGTGTATGGTTCGTTCATAATTTCACTTAGCTACTGCTATTATGAATGCATTGTCACGTGAGCATACTTGGTTTACTATTATTATGATGATTGATGAAGGTAGTAGTACGTACAATGAGTTCAACTTGCTTAGTCTTTTCTCAATCTATTTCTCGTTCGTGCATGATAGATTTAATGGTAAACACTCGAAGTAGATTACCGAACATGCCAGAGGGGCAACCAGAAGTGGAATCTGCAGCAGTACGACCCCGGGTGGGGGCAACCTCCGATGACATTCCTATACCCAGAATATTAGGAGGAGGGCTCGAGCATATTCAGCGCCGGAACCTCAATACAGGTAACGTCATCATGGAGGAAGTTACTATGGAGACCCGGCTTCGGGATAGCATGATTTTGGCCAAGAATGCGGCCTTGGCTCAGCAACAGTTGGCCATGACTTCGGCCATGACCCAACAGCAAGAATTTTTCATGAAACTTCTAGAGGATCGAGACGTCAGTAACCGTCAACCCGAGACTGTGGCTGAAAACGTTATTGTGGGGTCGGGTGGACCGAATGTGGTAACGGTTGAAGAACCATCCGCTGAGGGAATCAGAACGAAGATTAAAGGGTGCACCTATAAGACGTTTTTGTGGTGTCACCCTAAGGAGTTTGCGGGTTCAGACAACCCGGTTGCTTGTATGTACTGGCTCAAGGAGTTAGAGATGGCCTTCGAGTCCAGTGAATGCGATCCTTCTCAACGGGTCAAGTTTGCTTCTCAGCTCCTTCGGGGAGAGGCTCTGATTTGGTGGAACCTCACACGATCCGCCCCCACCCCAGAAGTTCTGGCCAAGCTAACTTGGACGGTGTTCAAGGAGAAGATCATAGACAAATACTGCAGCGAACGGTCGTTGGATAAGCTGGAACGGGAGTTCCGAGATCTGAAGAAGGGGAATCTATCCATTACTGAATACCCCAAACTCTTTTTGGAGAAACTAAACTTGGTGGGACATTTGGTTCCCGATGAAAAGTCGAAGATGAAAACTTATCAACAGGAGTCTGGTGCGACTATGACAGGCGACTGTGACATTGTCACTATCGCCGTGTCAAGGTCGCAGTCGGTGTACCGCGGGTGGGGTGTGCTCGGCGACTAAGACACGCGATTATGACCAGGTCACTATTGTCGTGTCATTGTCGCGGGGCATGTACCGAGGGATTCGGTGGTTCGGCGACAATGCCCTGGCGACTATGCCAGTGGCAATGTCGCGGGGCATAGTCGCCCGCGTGGTCTAGTCTGCTGTTTTTAATTGAATTCAACCCCTCATTTCAAGCATTTATCATCAAAAACGGGAGAACTCTCATCTTGGGCGATTTTTGGGTATTCAAAGCATACACACACTTATTGCTAGGGTTTGGGGTTGTTGGGGGTGATTCTTGGGTCATCAAGTCTCATCCAAGTGTATTTATTGAAGATCCTCATCAAAGTCATTCCTCTCCTACATCAAGTCTCATCTTCATCATCTAGGGTTTTCATCTTTTCTAGGTTTTGGTACAAAACCTAGATTGTGAGTTTACTAACCTTTGTCAAAACTAGATACACATCATATACTCTTATTTGTTATTATCTTATCTCTATGTGTTCAAGTATTTGGGTTTTCTTTGTGGAAATAGTTAGAGATATGGATATTGATGATATGCCATAAAGTATGTTATATGTACACCATTATTTGGGGCTTTTCTCATGGATACATAATGGGGATACCTTGTTATGTTAAATGTATGCATGTATGGGTATTATGAAGGTTCTAGTTGGAATACCACTTTGGTGACATATTTATATGCATGATGAATATAATTGTCATTTGGGACTTTTGTTGGACTTCATGAGGATAGGATGGTAACATTATACCCGTAGTCGGTATGGAAATATGTTGGGTTGAAATATACCTAAGGACCTCCTATATGCATTATGATGGACGAACCAAGGCAAATTCACTAGGAGGATGTAGTCTTGGGGCCACCGGGATGGTATGTGCCTAGACCTCCGACACTCGGAAAGTTTCCTTTACAGTCTAATCTCCGAGTGTGCTGGGCCTTTGGGGTGTTCCTTGTTAAGGGCATCAAGGTGCATCGACTCTTTGGAGTGGGATTGATTGGTGCTTTGGGTCTCCCCTAATGACTCCACATATTTTGGACACTGGTTAACTGCTGATAAGAGTTTATGACTATTCATGCATGCTTATTACTGTTCAACTCACTAGGCTTTTTGGATGCTTTGTTCCACAATCCCCCCGATGTACGCGTCTCTGTTCCACAACCCCCCCCCCCGATGTACGCGCCTGCATTTCCCACAAGGCCCATCTCCAGCTCCACGACCTCCCCGCGATTATATCCTGAACGTCTTGCCCTTTTTCACATCAAATCCTGGTCCATCCCATTTTCTCTTGTCACCCACTTTCTCTGACACTTACCGGTTCTTCTCTTTTTCCGTCATCTCGACCGCATTGATAGCCGCCTGGAAAGTGGCAGGCTCTCTCGCCGCAACTAGCTCTTGGAGGCTACTCTTCAGCCCAAAAATGTATCGATTCACTCGTCTTTCCTCATTGGACAGATACACTTCCGCGAAGCGAGATTTTTCAATGAATTTTGAAGTGTACTCCCGTACTGTCATTTCTTCTGTTCTAGGCTCAAAAACTCCTCTTCTAGCATTTTGACTGCTGGCAGAGGGCAGAACCGCGCCTTAAACTTCCCGACAAATACTCCCCAAGATATATTTTTAGCTGCCGACGATTCTTGCCCACTAGTCTCGGCATCCCACCACATGATTGCCTCCGATCTCAACATAGACAGGGCATAGATCACCTTGTCTCCCTCAACACACTTACTAGTGTCAAATGCCAGTTCTATCTCCTTAACCCACTTCACATTCCCCTTTATAGGTAGGAGGCTTGCATGCGGCAAAATCCTTATAGCTACATCCCTTGGCACTCACCTCGTTCACCACAAGAGTTGTTGATGGAGAGTGGCCACCTACCTCGGTTACAGGTGGGCTGGACATTTCCATACCTTCCTTACTTTCACTGTTGATCTTACTTCCCGATGCCGCCTCTTGGTGGGATAACAGGGCCTGCAAAGTCTCTTGCAACTTTCCCATTTCAGTAGCAAAAGTCTCGTGTGTCACGAAGGCTTGAGCTCGGGCCCGATGTAACACCTTAAATTTTAGAGGAATTTAAAATTTTGAAAATCCGGCAATATGACGGCTATAAATGGAGAAAACATGAATAACCTGTTAATGACATTTTAACCAAAATATACCATCCTGTAACACCCTTAAATTTGGTAAGAGCAACTAATTAAAATTTCAACATTACATCAAGTAAAAGATAACTCTCCAAAATAAAACTTTCTATTTAACCTCAACAAATATAAACTCCAGTCTTATACAAGGACTAGACCAAAGTCGGTGTTACTTAATCCCAACTATAAGATGCTCTTCCCGAAAACAAGTGCGGAAGACTTCACTAAGATATCCACCTCTTGAGCACACAACTAGCACTCATCTCAGCACAGTGTCACTAGAGATATTCCCAACCGGAACCTGTTGCACATGCCGAGAAATAAAAAGGTTAGCTAACACCTAGTAAGTTCAAGAGTTTTCCACATGAATAATGATATCGTTGAAAGGAGGTAATGCAGTTTAAATCATAATCTTTCTAAATGATATGCTTTGAATATGAAAATGACTCGTTTTCCAATAATATGCACTTTGGGCAAAGAACACCAATATAAACGTTTTCAAATCCAAACTACTTCGGGGACAAGGTCCCAACATATAACGTTCTTTCATAAATTAATTTCAACCCAAACTCACTTAAAGCGTGAATAGAAATCGAACTCTCCATTTGTGAAAATGCGGTTAAAACTTTATATCCCGAACCACCCAAAAAGCTGGTGGGGCATAATACTCAACCCATAAATCATGGATAAGATCCATTTATACAAAATGTCACCGAAACTTGGATAATAAAACTCAATACCCAAAAACAACACCTTTCGGTGACGGGGGATACCCGAATTCTATCGAAAGTGGCGGGCACAGAAAGTTAAGCCACTTATCAATGTTCTCGAGCTTCACATAGAGCCATGGATCCTCGTATACGGCTCCCAACCGAGCAACCACCGCAAGATACCCAAATGCCTCTACTTTCTACTCGACCTCTAAATGAGTGTCACCACAAAAGCCACAAGTCTCCGTATACAGCTCTCCTTGAGCATCACCGCAACACTTAGCTCCGTATACGGCTCTTTAAGAGCACCACCGCTGTGTGTCCGTGATCGTTACCAGAAAATCAAAACAACAAACAATAGATGATAAACCAACCTGTTTCGATATATAAACATGAATTACACGGTTGAGTTCTTTGAGTTTTAAGCTCTGTTTGTTTTCTCTCTTTTCACCTTGATTGTGTGTATGTGTGTGTTCTTTTGATCGATCGATATTCTAAGAGAGAGAGAGAGATATAACTAATCTAATATTAAACATAATATCTAGATATTATAATTAAACTAATATAATAACAAATAATATCTAAAACATAATATCTAAATAATAAAACAACTTTGACTTTATTACAGAATAGACCCTAGACTATGGTTGAGAGTGACTTGTCAGCATTAACTTCAGATTGCGATCTTCATTTTGGATGATCTTGAATCCAATGAGACTGTGTCTTAACAATCTCCCCCTTTGGATCAAGATCATTACATGTAATGGACTGAACATTTTTTCAAGCTTTAGATTCTCCCCCTTTTTGATGGAAAGTGCAACGACTTCATCAAAACTTTGAGTAAGAAATGTCAACCACTTGGAGTCTCTGATCCGTCAATTCAATTGTTATTCATCCTGATCTCTGCAAATCTAGACAAAATAATCATGTAACACCTGAATCAACTAATGAATCAGTTAACGTGCCTGTTAGTAACACTAAGTCACTGTGTGTAACAAATACACATTGGAAAGGAGTTGTTTGATGTTGACTCCCCCAGGGCTTCCATTTAATCATCGAAACACCACAAAGGTTATTTCTATAAACGTTATGACAAAGAAACTAATTCCTTGTGTGTTCGTGCTTGTGATAGAAAGAATTTAAGCACTTGATGATTGCTTATTAGGTTCAAAATTACGTAAACCACTAAGACAATAGTAAGTTAAACACAGACTCAATGTGCATGAGTGAAGTGCGAAGGTGGGGCAGACTTCCTTCTTTTCAATATCCAGATTTTCCAAATGAAAATCAGATAGCATATGTGCTGCGTCCCCTTTGAAAATGTGAAACACTTTCTTGTTGAAAAGAAAATGAGCTGATGGTGAGGTTTGATCAAGAGTTGGCATGGGCTAGTTGCCTGTTTCAATAATGATCACCAAAGAATTGTGAATCACTAGAATTGTGGCTACCCGGCTCAGAAAAAGTTGGTGCAGAGTTGTGATATTCTTTTAACTCTATTCTCACACGCTCTTTCTTTTAAACGTTTTGCTTTCTCTAATCACACTCAATCACTAAGGATTAACTTCTTGGGTAGAAATCACTGGTTAAGGTGATTCCATAGAAGTTGTGTTAATTCCTAGCACAATGATTCCTTGTTTTCCTATGATGCACGTGAAGCTCAGATTGGTTTAACTATTTCAGTTAAAGCACAATATTGATTTTGAAAACATTTAAAATACACTCCCAAAATATAAAATCTGTTGAAAAATCGGGAAGTAGTTTGAACATTAAAAACAATGTTTTCTATGATTGAAAGTTGTCCTTTCAACCATATATGAAATTAAGATAAAGGATAATACCTTAACGTGCGATCTTTCATCTCATGAAGCTAAACTTAAAGTCATAAAGATATGATCTTTTAAGCTTCTCTCAAACTTCTGCAAAAGTCTTAGGTCAAGTCAAAGTAAAATTTATTCACTTAAAATGAAAAGACAAAAAGCAGTAAAACTTTGTAAAGTACGAGTTCTGATCAGAAATAATCAGAAGTCATCACCTTTTACTCCCCCTGAAATTATGCATTTGAAACTTTATCATTGAAAAAGATATGCATTTAAAATTACAGAAAAGTATGTACTCCCCCTTGATGGTTGATTTCCTCATTGGTGTATCGGAGTACAATCTTCATGTTCAGCACGGAGTAAGGTCTTTTGATCGTTGAAGTGTGAGTTCTAAACTGTTGTGTTTAGAAGTCAAACTTCGTTGAAGTACGGGTTCTAAGCTGATTTACTTAGAAGCCTCTTTGACATTGAAGTCCGGGTCTTGAGCTGATTTACTCAAGAACCATATGTTCTTTGATGTCCGGGTTTTGAACTGCTTTGTTCAAAAACCATATTTTTGACATTGAAGAACGAGTCCTGATCTGTACATAATAAGAAGTCGCATGTTTTGCTAAACATTGGGTGCCTGCAACACAAATTTAGATTTTGGTACCCACTTGAATTTGGGTTCTGCTGTGTTAGCACAAGGTTTTGATTTTGGTACCCATTGCAAATTGGGTCCTCTTTTCTTTTGAAATAGATATGAAGTAGGATAATGATAAGAATGCACATGAGATGATTCAAACCGCATAGCAGAATCTTGACAGAAATTAGAAGCATGTTTATCATAAAAGGAAGACTGTCTAGCAGTTTTAGATAACAGGAATAGTTGCTTAAAAGAGTATTTCAGTTTAGGAGCAACATTCATATTCAAAGTATCTGAACTAGACATATTCTTATTACAATAAACAGAATCAAAAGATTTAAAATCATCTAAAGTTCATCTTCCATTTTATTATGCGAAGCTGAATAATAGCTATGATAAGAAACCTGAAAAGAAGAAAACTCTTTCAGATGACTTCTTTCTAAGTTATTCTGAAAAGGAAATGGAGGTGAAACCTACTCAAGGTAAACTATATGTCCCTCCTCTCGTTTTAGAAAGTAAAATTTCTGAACTCGAGAATTCCTTGTCAGATGAAAGACTTTTGATAAACATTGAACAGAATGTTTTTACAACTGTGTTTACAAATTCTGTTCTTTCTAAGGCTTCAAACTCTGAGAATATGGTTAGTACATCAAATCAAGGGTTTGATTTTCTGAACTCTAACAGTGGTTTAGATGATTGTCTTGAACAATTTGACTTTAATGCAAAACTTCCAAACCATTCATCCTTTCTTAAGAAATCTGTTGGATCAACCAGTAAGCCTGTTAACAGTGCAAAATCAACGCGAGTTGATAACTCGGTCTCTGTGAAAGCTAAAAATGCTAAAGGCAAGAAGCATTCACAGAAGCCGATCAATACTGGTAACCCAAAGAAAATGCATTCAGTTGTTTCTCTAATGTCTAACTCAAAGGTTTCAACTGTTTCAAATATGACCAAGAAATGGCAACCCAAACGGAAGCTTGACAAGACAACAGAACCAATTTTATATGAGAGTTAAATGTGATTGGTCCGAAATGAAAATTGATGATTTATCTTTATGGAAGTGGAATGCTTTTCTTTTAAAAAAAAACTGAAATGCTTTTCTCAAGTGGAATGATTTATGGAAGTGGAATGGAGTTATGCATGGAAATGAAACACGTAGAATGTGAAATTGTGAAAGTGTGAGTGTTTGTGGAATGAGAGTGGACACGTGAGGATTGGTTTGAAATTGAGTGTGAGAGTGTGAGATTGAGTGTTTGTTTGACCGGGAAAGAAAGAGAAAAAAAAAGTTTTGACCGGGATATGTTTGTTTGACCGGAAGAGGTAAGACCGGAAGTGTGAGGGGGAAAGAAAAAGGTTAGACCGGGAAAAAAGAAAAAAAATGGTTTTAGTGTTTGACCGGGGAAAGAAATAGTGAAAGACCGGATGAAAGTGGGTTTGACCGGGGATGAGTTTTACTTTGACCGGGGAAATATAGTGGAAAAGTTTTATTCGACCGGGGAAGTGAGTTTTACTTTGACTGGATAAAAAAATACTCGACCGGATAAAAAAAAAAAATATTCGACCGGTACAAAGTGGGATTTGACCGGAGAGTGTTTGACCGATACCAAAAGTTTGTGAGATTCGACCGATAAAAAATGATCTTCGACCGGTATTTGCAAGAGTCCGGTCGAATGCTTAAGACCGATAGAATGTAAAAACTAAGGTTCGACCGGTACGCTTAAGACCGATACGTCGTCTTCTCCGATTAAATCAACTGTAACTCTAAAATTAACCCAACTAGAATTTGTTTTACCACACCAAATTTTGACACAACGATCTCCTTACCAAATAGAACAATGCACAACACTTTGATTTCGAAAATAACCGCAAAAATCAAGATTTTGATGATTGATCAGTGTTCTTCAAAAATGAAGAACACAGAGAGTTAAAAATTTTGATTTTGATCTGGATCAGCTCTGATACCAATTGTGTGTCCGTGATCGTTACCAGATAATCAAAACAACAAACAATAGATGATAAACCAACCTGTTTCGATATAT
This sequence comes from Arctium lappa, assembly GCA_023525745.1. Taxonomy (NCBI): domain Eukaryota; kingdom Viridiplantae; phylum Streptophyta; class Magnoliopsida; order Asterales; family Asteraceae; genus Arctium; species Arctium lappa. Next base: position 147,540,505 of record CM042048.1, read on the forward strand.
AAACGCGAATTACACGGTTGAGTTCTTTGAGTTTTAAGCTCTGTTTGTTTTCTCTCTTTTCACCTTGATTGTGTGTATGTGTGTGTTCTTTTGATCGATCGATATTCTAAGAGAGAGAGAGATATAACTAATCTAATATTAAACATAATATCTAGATATCTATAATATCTAGATATTATAATTAAACTAATATAATAACAAATAATATCTAAAACATAATATCTAAATAATAAAACAACTTTGACTTTATTACAGAATAGACCCTAGACTATGGTTGAGAGTGACTTGTCAGCATTAACTTCAGATTGCGATCTTCGTTTTGGATGATCTTGAATCCAATGAGACTGTGTCTTAACAACCGCAAGCTTACACAACAACATGACTTGGGGACCACTTGGGGACCACTCACTAGACTTCAAACGCGGACACTAAATTCCACGATGAGTAACCAGACTGGATTACAAACGGGAATCGAGTTCAACCACCCACGATATATACCTCGAGCCCTTCAATAGAGGCTACGCGGTTATCGAGTTCAACCACCCACGATCTATACCTCGAGCTCCCGCTAGCCATAAACAATATACAGTCCCAAAACGGGGATAAAGTCCCCAACTAAATCAACCGACTAACTCATATGCCTATGGATCCAATGCATTACAGTCTAAACGTTACATGACTCAAACGAATGAACTAACACATTCAAAACATGTAACTCTCCAAAAGGATGCAACTAAGTACACCATACGTCCAAGGCTCCTTAACGAGCTACCAAAACTGAACAAGTGTTACAAAGACTCTACCGAGTACAAATCAAGCCCCAAAAGGCGTAATAGACGTTTGGTTAAAACACAAGAACCAATATGGTTACATAAACCAAATTAAATCTTTCCCAAAACTTTGTTTCTCAATCACAATTGGCCTTCGGCCCAAACCAAAAGGTTTTCCATTTCTAAAATGTTCCCAAAGTCGGGAATGACCCGAAACCAAATGACTCACACTTTCGTACTTTTCAAAACACCCCATTTCATGAATGATGCATAAAACCCGACAAATACTTACCAAGTTACAAGCAACCAAAAAACACAAGGCAAATACAACGGATAACCATCGACCACAAAATAATCGGGTGTACCAAGAGAACCTATGAAAACTGCAACCAAGCCCAGAAATGGTGGCTCACCAACCGATCTAGGCTTCATTATGGCGAGCCTATGATTTTGTTTATGTCAAATATAATCAACTGATGCAACAAGTACAAGTTTATGCATTACTGGAACAACTCGTCAAGATGACAAAACTTGATTATGAAATTGTTATAACTAGATTCACAAAAAAAATTGTTAATAAATCTTGAAACTCAATAAACCCTGATTTTAGGCGTGTAATAGACAGTTGTGTAGAAAACAATTTTTATCTTTGTGATGGAATGAACAAACTAATTACAACTAAATAATATTATATATATATATATATATATAGAGAGAGAGAGAGAGAGAGATGGTTTACAGTAAGAATAATAGTTATTGTGAGAAAGGTAAGAAAGGATCCCTACCCTTGGATCAATCCTAAATGAATATCAATTGAAAATATCCTTCTAAGCTAACTCATGTGTTATTTTCGGACTTAATTTGGACCGTTAGATCAACACTAATTAAAAGTGGTCAAGGGTCTAAATCTCTTATTCTCATACGATCGTTCGTTCGTGTGTGTGTGTATATATATATATATATATATATATAGAGAGAGAGAGAGAGAGAGGACAAATCAAATACAAACTTTGTAAATGTTACACACCATATAAACCAATCTTGGCCCTTGCTTTTGTGTATTTTGAATTTTTGAGGTTGTTATCAAATTAGTTGCAGATAACGTTGAGAGAAAATTTTATAACCGATTTAATCCATATCATTGACATTGATTTGATAATCTGCACAGACAGCTGAGATTGGTTTGTAAGGTTTGTAATATTTAGCCGGTTTGTATTTGATTTATCATATTTAACTCAACTTCTCACACGATCCTTCGCCTATATATATATATAGAGGTGGAGATTCAAATGAGAACAACACTGTTTTACGAAAATGCGAGAACACTTTTGGGCCTTAACACATAAAAAGAACAAGAAAAATAAAATAGTTAATTAAGGATAATTATGTGATTTCGTATTCATCTTTAATTTTGGTGACTTCTTTATCCCTAAAATCATGTACATATAACATACTCAACGATATCAAATAATTATCATATTATTATCGCAATAAAATCATATAATGAACATATAAAGTGATGATTGTAGACGTGATCACCATTGGTATTTTCGTAAAACTTGGGTGTTTTCGTTTGAACCTCTTTCCTATATATATGGTTAGGTTCAGTGGAAAACGTTAAATAAATGGAAAATCGAAAAACCATGAAAAACGGATAAGAAAGTATATCCATATGGATGTCAAATTAACGAAAAAAATATGATCGAAGTTTTGGTGTAATATGTTTCATTTGAATTTTGATCATATTTCGTATTTTTTTCGATTTAAAACATAGGAGGTGAGAGATTTTTTAATTTAAAATAAAGTTGTAACCACCTCTTTAATCACATCCACTAGATCAATTAATCTAACGGTTGATGGAGTGTTTTTTGGTTTTCATTTATTTAGGGTTTTCCACTAAAGCCCCCCTCTCTCTCTCCATATATATATATATATATATATATATATATATATAAGGTCAGGTTCAAACGAGAAAATGTTCAATTTACAAGAATGAGAGAAATTCAATATCATATATGATTACACACATGATATACAAGCTTAATCATATATGATTAAACACACCCAAAGGAGTGTAATCATATATGATATTGAAACTTCTCGACTTCTCACAAATTGTTTAACTTCTCGATGATCGTTCCTCTCTCTCTCTGTCTATATATATATATATAGCGCCCATAAAAAAAACGCTTACTGTCTGCTGCTGATTCAACACACGGCCACTATATATATATATATATATATATATATATATATATATATAGAGAGAGAGAGAGAGAGAGAGAGAGAGATTGGAATTGGATCTCAATAGTAGTTGCTGCCCAAAGGTGCTTTATGAAAGCTCGATCTAGCTATCCAGTTTCGGATTAGACAGGGATGAAGCTAATCACTTTGATTAACCTATTGACCCATTGTCCGTTATAAAGGCCATTAGGCCCGCCAGGCACATGCTGGTATGCAGGGTCGCCGATTTAGAAGGAAATAAAAAATATGCCCATTTTATCGAGGAGAGGAATTACTAGCTCGCAACCTTGGACATACCTATTGATGGAAGAGGGGTTCTATAGAATAACTCTTTCTATTGGGAAATAGAGAGGTGGATCACTAGCCGAATCTTCATGGCTCCATACCCTGTAACTAGTATAGGTGAGTCAGAAAAGCGTTCTCGCTCACCTCCGTTAATTCCCCTTCTCTGATTTAAATTTATCACTCCATAGTTGATTCCACATGTACCATGGGCATGCCTGTTGGGGCTTTGAAAAACTTCTGACCTCCACACCTTGGTGACTTTGAGAGGTAGAAAGATTATATATATATATAGAGAGAGAGAGAGAAAGAGAGAGAGAGGAGGGGGAGGTTCAAGGGAAAACCTTAAGAAATGGAAAACTAAGGAACACTTTGGTAGCCATTCATCTGAACGATATGCACTTGTGCATACAAGTAAATTAAGTTGTTTTCTGGTTTTTATGCACGTGTGCATTATGCATTTGTGCATGTTACAAATTACGTGTATGCACAAGTACATACCATCCAGATGAACGGAGGAGGGGGAGGTTCAAGGGAAAACCTTAAGAAATGGAAAACTAAGGAACACTCTGGTAGCCATTCATCTGAACGATATGCACTTGTGCATACAAGTAAATTAAGTTGTTTTCTGGTTTTTATGCACGTGTGCATTATGCATTTGTGCATATGCACGTGTGCATGTTACAAATTACGTGTATGCACAAGTACATACCATCCAGATGAACGGTCATAGGGGTGTTCCTCAGTTTTTCGTTTTTTAGAGATTTTCGCCTGAACCTGATCATATATATATATATATATATATATATATATATATATATATGTGTGTGTGTGTGTGTATGTATGTATGTATGTATGTATGTATGTATGTATGTATGTATGTATGTATGTATGTATGTATGTATGTATGTATGTATGTTCAACAACCTCTAACTTTTACATAATTGATAATTAGCCCCTACACTACACTACACAACACAACACAAACAACAAAATAAATAACCTCAAATTATCCATGTTAAGATTGAACTTAAAGATAACACTTAATAGTGGTGAAGAAATGCAAGCCAAAGAATAAATGCATTGTGTGGTCTTTTTATATGTATTTGAGTAGGTAAAGATTGATTATAAATTTGTAGTTGCAATTGTTGTATCTCGATAGATCTTGTTAATAGATTGTTGCAAAATCATTAGGATTATTTTAACACGTAGATGAAAAGAATTCAAACCTAAGATGATTACTAGAGGCGACAAAGGCTAGCTTGGCCAGCGATGGAAGTGACATGATGTGACAACGACAGGGGTGGCGATCGACGGGGGTGCCGCTGGAGTCGTGGGTTGGAGGTGGCGACGGGAAGTAGGGCATATTTGGGGGGAGGGGACAACGTGGGAGTTAGGGTCCGCTTGGTTTGATGGAATAACTTTAAGGGATTTGTATTTCGTGGAAGGATTTGGAATTGAAATGATTTGGACTTGGAAGGATTTAGACTCTTTGGTCTGTTTGATTTGTAGGATTTGGAATGGAAGTGAATTTCATTCTTTATAAATAATTATAAAAATAATTAAATTACTTTTTTATTAATTGATTATTACAAAATAAATGTTTTTAACATGTTTAAAACATTTTTACATGTAAAATCTTATGAAATCCTGTGAGATACCAACTATTCCCCTTGCTATTTCAAAATCCTTTGTTTTTTTTGGGATTTCATTGATTTCAAATCCAAGAAAATTTTCGAGCCAAACAAAGGATTAAAAGGGAATTAAATTCTAAATCCCTACAAATCCCATCTAATCTTGCAAACCAAATAGGACCTTAGGGTTTAATTTGGTATGAATTTAGTTTTTTTTTCTTTAATGTGATTTTTACCTATGTAACTGGTAATAAGTCATTTATTTTGGTTATAAAGACCTAATTAATATCTTTTTGAATATTTAAGGATTTATCTATACTATATTATAAAGCATTTGAAAAAAAATCTTACAAACAACTGTTAAAACTTAATGTACCGCTATTTTATGTTAATTACTTAAAATCTCCTAAAACTCATTAAAGCTTTATGTACTACTTTTAATTCTATTTATTATCTTTCAATACTTATCTCTAACCACTTCAACTCCCCTAAAATACTCCCCGCTAGTGATGGCCAAATGGGCCCGACCCGACCCGATCGATTAACCGAGCCCGACCCGACAGAAAACCCGGCCCGGTGCCAAACCGGTTTGTAGCCCGAAAACCTAGACCGGTTTGGGTTTTTTGGATTATTTGGCGGCTTGGTCCGACTCGGCCCAAAACCGGTTCCCGGCCCGGCCCGGCCCGATTTTTACATTAAAAAAATATAGCCGTTTTCTAGCCGTTTGTATGCATATTTTGACCCTTTTTTTGTGTTTTTTACCCCTCCAAACCCATATAAATACTTGTGTTGGTTATGGATAGTGACACCAACTTACAAAACGCAAAAAACACATACAATTCTCATTTATCGGCTCTCGCTATACTCGTTTCTCGCAAGTTCTAGTCTAATATCTCTAGTTCTCTAGTTCTCTACTCTCAAGTCTCTACTCTCAAAATGACTGAACAAAATTACCAAGTTATTGCCGAGCATGGACGAAAAGCACCAATTTGGAACCATTTCAACTTGGTGATGCTCCCCGACGGTATAAAAAAAGTGAAATGCAAACGGTGTGGAGATCTCCTTGCGGCGGCCGCAAATACCACGTTAAAGCGCCACTACGAGTCTTCGTGCAAGAAGTTGAAATCGGGTGACGATCCAAGTCAACCCACACTTGACAATTCCGATCAAGTATGGTCGTATGATGTCGCGTTGGCCCGAGAAATGCAAATGAAATGTGTTATTCAAGTGGGGTTGACGTTCGGACATTTCGACAATCCTCACATTACGAACATGATCAAACTCTCGCTCCAACCACGCTACGTGGGTTCGATAAGTCGTCAAACTCTTAGACGTGATGCTATAAAACTTTGGAAAATGGCCAAAAAAGATACGCGACAAATATTTTTATCATTATCCAACAACATTTCTTTAATGTGTGATATATGGAGTGCACCATTTGGATTGTCACAATCTTATATATGCATAACAGCACATTGGATTGTGCCACAATTGTGGCAATTATGCAAACGTGTAATCACGTTTGAGCACTTTGGTTCGTCACATTCGGGTGAACGTCAATTTAGTATAATTATGAGAAATATTGAATATTATAATTTAACTAATAAGGTTATTAGTATTTCGTTTGATAATACTAGTAATAATACGTTATGTGTGGACAAATTAAAGTTGACTTTATCCCCTATTTTAAATGGAAAGTTATTTCATACACGTTGTTACGCACACATAATAAATCTAGCCGTTCAAGATGGCTTAGTAGTATGTAAACATTCTTTAACTAAGTTTAGGATTATGTTACGCCGGATTTTCACAAAAGGTAAAAGCATGCAACAAGCATATATAAAATATTGCAAAGATGTCGGTTTTAAAGCTTTGGGACCGGCACACGATATGCCGGTTCGATGGAATTCGACTTACAAAATGATGGATAATTTATTAAGACAAAAACTATATATTCAAGCATTTTATAACATTCAATACCCGGATAACACGATATCTGAATATGATTGGCAAATGCTTGAAGGCTTACATGATATTTTGGGCGATTTCAAAACTGCAACAACTCTATTATCCGGTATTTATTATCCAACAAGCCCTTTTACTTTTAAATCAAATATATATTTTGGCAAGTAAAGTTTCTCAATACGAAGAACATTTCAACTTTCAAAACGTGGTAGCACCAATGAAAGCAAAATTGTTAAAATATTTTAAAGAGATCCCCTTCAGTTTTCTTTGTGCCACATCATTAAACCCGTATTTAAATGTTACGGGTGTCGAAGTTTTAATACAATCAACATGTGTAGCGTTTGGTTTGGATACGGCTACAAATTCTTCTTTTTCAAGGAACCACATACTACAATTTAATAGTGATTTTCATCAATTATTTGATACTTATAGAATTAATTATGAGGGAGGAAGCCAACAAACCCCTACAACTCAAATGTTTTCACCGGGTTCTAGTTCTAGTTCTCGTGGGCGAAACCGGTCCGACTTAATGGCAAATTTAATGAACTCGGTTTTAAATGAATCTAGTAAAAAATCTAGATTTGATGGGGATAATTTGAGTGAATTCAATATGTACATACATACTAATTTTATAGCGACATCCTCCACAACCGTCAGCGATGTAGAATCACTAGATTTATTAGAATGGTGGAAAGTTAAACAACCTCAATACCCGGTTTTGGCATCTATTGCCCTTGATATACTAACAATCCAAGCTAGTACCGTAGCTTCGGAGTCTGCCTTTTCTCTTAGTGGCAGGATCATATCGGAGCGTCGGTCAAGATTAACCCCGGAGTCGGTAGAGTGCTGCATATGTTTGAAGGATTACTTGGATAGCTGATAGGGTAAATTTATTTACCCTATTTTTTATCCTCTTTTTGACAATTTTGAGCTACTTTTCTTTTCTTATTGCGTCCTTTAGTTTATTTTTGCAGTTTTTATCGTATAACTTTATTTTTATCGTTTACGGCTAATAATTCCATCTTATAATGAAAATGCGGCAAAAACATTATGTATTTATATATATGTGTATTTTAGGATCAAGATATGGCCGATTGGAGTCCAACATAACCGACGTGCGGATTTTACGAGCTTACAAACGTGGGCTTCAATATTTTTGATGGGCCGATTTTTTTGGAAGATTTTGGGCAAAACTCTTGGGTTTCTACCACTACACACTTGGGCCATGTGAAGACATTTGTGGGCTAATTTTTGGTATTAGTTAAATAATTATGTAGGCTAATTTTGATGAGCCCAAGTATTTTTAAGAAACCCATGGCCTTCTCCTAACCTTAGCCTATAAATAAGAGGCTTTGGCTTAGTAGTTGATCATCCCTTTTTCTCCTAGTAGTTGGTTGCTAGAGAAATCATCCATCCATCCTCTTGGTAAGTTACTTGCTACAAGTAACTTAAGCCATATTTTTCTCCCTTAGTTACATTAGACAAAGTCTAGAGAAGTTTGAGAGGGTGAGCCATGAGCTCATGGTTGTAAGCCTAGGCTCACAAGTTCAAACTCCCATCTTTTGGTAAGAATTAATATATGATTACCTTGTCATTTTAAGTGTAGTGTGATAATTTTTCGTTACATTCTCGCAATTTCTACTCATCTCATCCGGTTCGATTAATCTTGGTTTTTATTTGGTTTTCACAACAATTTTAGTTCTATTACAAACCGGAAGTCCGATCAATCATTTCAGATTCCCAACCCCGTTTGGTTCACGGTTTGTAGTAGTATTAAAATTGTTCCGTGTTTCCAAAGTTTTAAAAACCATCCCGCTTATTACGTTAATTAAATTAACAAATACCAAGGACTCTTGACATAACTTAAGGACTAAAGACACATTTAAAACAAGACTTTCTTTAACTAATGGTAAATTAGTTGGTAAATCACAATTATATAATATTATTCTAACGCCGTATAGTTAACTGAATTTAATTTCTTATAATTGTAGTATTTATAGTTTAATATTGTCATTGTTCTCAAGTAAGTTAATTTTTCTTGTTCAAGTAAGGATTTTAGTTACATGCATAGTTGATAAATCATTTCTTTTAAGGTTAATTAACAAGTAGTTGACGTAATTCTCATTTTCTTTAATTGCTTTTACAATCTTTAAAATTAGGATTTAAAATGATGATGGGCTAACCGTCTCAGTTCGGGGTAAAAAGTAAAGTTGGGACCGAGACCGATAAGAGAATAAAAGGTGTATCGTATAGCATTATTGTCCAAAGTTATTTAAATCATAGTTATATTTTATGTCGAAATACAACTGATCAACTGACAACTGGTTCGTTGTGTGACGGCTTCTTTAAGTTACATAAAATATCGACTCTGAGATAACAAAGGAATGCGATCTCGTCTTTTATTTAATTATTAAATTCGTCCCAACGGATCTTTATACCTTGCACTCTTTTTAAATTAATTTCTCAGTAGTTGTTACTCAAAACCCCCAACCAAAATATTGTTTTCGAATTCGCCATCTGAGACTCGTTTTTACAGACCCGACTTTCAAGAAGAACTTTTCCACGCTTCCCTGTGGGATCTATATTCGGTACTTTGTACCATTATTACTTGTTAAAAACGGTAGTAGATTGAGATGTATACTTACGTCAAGATCTACTTATTTGCATTTTAAAAAGGTGTGAACACGAAATACCGCGACAATAGCCAACAAAGAATTCAACATGAAACAAGCCTGGAGGCGGATATAGATGATGTGGAATTAAACTTAGCTGAAAACGAAGTCGACGAAGGACTAAGTATGCCGGGAACCGTAACCGAGGACGATGCTAGTAGTGTCGGTGGCGTCTCACGTTACGACGATGAAGAAGAAGAACCAGACACTGACCGCCTTGATGATAATACGGCTGTTGATCGACTGGAAAAGTACGGAACTCTTGAAGACTACAATCGAGAGTATAATTCATACTATAATCCATACAATTACAATCCATGGGGATGGGGTGAGGGTGGGAGTTCGGGAGCGGGACCTTTGGGTTCGGGTTATTAGAATTTATGTATTGTAAGTTTGTAACTTAAAATTATAAATAAAATGTATTTTTAAAGTGTATTTTAGATATTCATTATAAATAAAACGTATTTTTAAAGTGTATTTTAGTGATCCAATCCAATTTTTATTTTTTAAAGTTTAGTAATTAATTATTAATAATAAAGGAAATTATAAAAAAAAACTTAGCCCGATCTTGGCCCGGTTTTTGCTTAACCGGTTTACCCCAAGCCTAACCGGGCCTAGTGATGGCCAAAAATCGGGCCCGGGCCGAGCCAGGTCGGGCCAAAACGGGCTTCAAGCCCAAATAGTAAACCCAAAAACCGGGCCAATCGGGCTTCGGGCCGGGCCGGGCTTCACCCGAATATGTGTGGCCCGTTTAATGTTGGAAAAAACCGGTTATAGGAAAACCGGGCCGGGCCTAAACCGGGTCGTGATCGGGCCGAGCATTTTTCCATATTTTTTTCAAAAAAAATAATTTCTTTGTATAGTAATTAATTAATAAGCTTTAAAAAATAAAAATTGGATTGGATCACTAAAATACACTTTAAAAATACGTTTTATATATAATTTTAAGTTACAAACTTACAATACAAATATTTAATATTTATAGGGGTTTAGGGAGGTAAAAAATACAAAAAAGGTCAAAAAACGTATATAAACGGTAACATAACGATTCTTTTTTTTTTTGAAAAATACGAATCGGGCCGGGCCGGGCCAAAAACCGGGCCGTGAACCGGGCTCGGGCCGCCAAATCCTCCAAAAACATGAACCGGTTCATGTTTTCGGGCTCCAAACCGGTTTTCCACCGGGCCGGGCTCAGTTAACCGACCGGGTCGGGCCGAGATGGCCATCACTAATCGGGCCACGCCTTTTCACCCGGCCCGGCCCGAAGCCCGTTTGGGCCCGGTTTTTGCTTTCACTGTAGAGGCCCGAAGCCCGTTCTGGCCCGGCCCAAGCCCGATTTTCGACCATCAGCCCATCACTACTCCCCGCATAATTAAATACAGGATAAAAATCAAATTTTAAATATAAAAAATCTAAAATATAATTAAGATAATCATTGAAATCTAACAGAATATTTAATGTTTATTTTATAAAAAAACATTATATTATTAAATCTAAAATAAATTACATTATTACTAAACTTAAATTAAATTATAATTAAAAATTAAATAATTTTTTTTTATAAAATACCATTATCGCTTTCTCAAAACTACACAAAAACATATTATAAGATCGATAAAGACAAAAAATAAAATAAAACATTAAGATCGATATGTATCACACTGCATTACGTGAGTACGTTTTTAGTTTATTTTAAAAAGAATTAACCAGTGACTTAATTATACTCAAAACAAGAAAGTCCGTTGGGTTTTTATGGACTTAGTTAATTTTAAATAAAAGAAAAATGGGTGATGCCCAGATCGGATTTGGGACCGGTTACCCGCAGATAATTGGTCATATTACTTTTGGTCGGGAGTCGGGCCCGATCGGTCTGATTACAAGCCAACTCCTTTGCATCAGAACCAATTTGGGACTGCCCGAACCAAAACCGGTTTGAGGCCATCTCTAACAAGGACTGGACGACTCGTTACAAAATGACCCAATTATTAAAGGGACTAGTTATAGGCTTGGTCCAAAGACCTTCGGACCCATTCTGTTTTGACTTAGGCCCAATCAAGAACCTCGAATGGCCCAATTAAAGCTCGGTCTCGGAATAAAGGTATTTATAAGGCCCAACTTTACCCGGTTATAGAGATGGTGCGGCGGTCCTTAAACGGTATGATTTCGTCCAAAGACAAGTCCCGACCCGGAACCAGGACCGGTTGTACATAAGCCTGATCTTTTTTTAAAAATTATAAATTGTATATCAAGTTTTTCAATATTTCTACAAGATTTTCAAGTTCTTTTTCTTTTTAAGTTTTACAAGTTATTTTTGACATTTTTCAAGTGTTTCTAAGTGTTCCAATGTTAAATATCAAAATTCTTAATTATAAAAACATCTACAACATTTTTGTGTAAAAAAGATTTAAATTTTTTTTTTGAAGTGTATTTGAATGACCCAATTAGAAATTTAAAGTGTATATCAATAAGATATTGTTCAAAAACAATCTTCAAAAACGATTTTTTATGCGTTCAAATTTGACTTTTGGGAGAAAAAGAATTTGAGACCGTTTTGGGTCCAGCCTGGGATCAGTCCGGCTCTAGGGACCGGTTACAAAACACATAGATTTGGCTTTCGTTTTTTGGACGGGATCGAGACCGGTTAACGGGAAGCCATTTTGGGCCCGGCCCAGGACCGATTTTTCACCATCTTTACCCAATTATATGAAAGAATTATAGTTAACGACTACATTTATTTTACCCTTTTTTTGTCGTATTCTGAATTTTGACTTACTCTAAGTTGTTGGATTATAGAGTAAACTATCATGTTTGTCCTTGTGGTTTATTGTTTATAACTATTTTCGTTCTTAGTGTTTAAAAAAATGTTTTTTGGTCACTATTGTTTTCATTTTATTTCGTTTTTGGTCCATGAGACTAACAAAGTTAGAAAAGTCTATTAAGTTAGGGGCATTCGTGGTCGTCCGAGGGATTATTTGGGGCACGTAAGCAGGCTTGGAAACCCACGGATACCCAAAAAATGGTCTTTTAGGGGTTCTTTTTCTTCCTAATTTTATAAAAAAAATTTATTAAAGAATAAATTATTGTACAAGTTATTAAAACTTAAGTATAAGTTATTATAAATTTTATAAAAGTTAAAATAAAAACAAAAAATATAGTAAAGATATTTGTATTCTCGTACCTCATTTCTTATCAATATAAATAATTATCTTGTATATCATAAGATTCATATTTCATAAAAAATGATACCTACATAATATTTAATTATTTACTATATTATATATATTTAGTTGATTAATTGATTCATATTAATATTATTTATTCATTTAGGTTGATTATATTGTTTTATTTATTTATTTTCAACTGATTAATATTTACCATTACTATAAAATTCAATTTAAACTTGTAGCACATTTTTTTATTTTTATTTAAATGATTATTAATTAACTTATAGATTTAGTTTTTGAATTGATTCACAATATAATGAGTAAATTACACTGTTGGTTCATGTGGTTTGCTCAGAATTTAGATGTGATCCCTCTTTTGAAATAAATACACCAGGAGTCCCTGTGGTTTGCATTTCGTTGCATTCTAGGTCCCTCTCACTAACATCGTTTAATTTATTCTGTTAACTCAAGGGCACTTTTGTCAATTTATCTATTAATTAAAAAACTTTTTTAAACTCCGTTTAGATATTGACATGTCTCCACCTACCCCCACCCCCACTCCCTTCCTCTCCCCCACCGTCTCTTTTCACCCCTTTTTTTCTAGTAAATGCCTCCCTCCCCTATTTTTTCGGTAAATGCCTCCCCCACCCCTCTTTCCAATGACCCCCGTCCCCCCACCCCCTCCCTCTGCTTTTCCCGACAAATCTCCTGACCCCTCCCTCTGCGTTTCCCGGAGAATCCCCTCTTCTCCTCCCCCTCCCCCCCCTCCCCCCCACCAAGTTCGGTCACTAAAACTAGTACCACCGGTGGTAGTTCCAAATTTGAACAATGATGGTTTTAGTTTTCAAGTTTCATCGACGGGTTACAAAACTAAGCAACGATGGGTTTTATCTTACAGATTTCATCGATGGCTTCCAGGTTTGTAGATTTCATCATCGGATTCCATGTGATTTTACTGATGGCTTCCAAGTTTGCAAACGAGAAAGGCATCAAGATTTGGTTTGAACTTGCTTCAAGTCGGAGATGTTTGGATTCATCTTGTACATTGTTGTGAAATAGATGATGGACAAGGACCAGAGTCACAAGAAATCCATCACCAAAGTCCAGATCTTCAAAATTTTGGTCACAGAAGTAGAAAACCATCACCACTACCGGGTTCTGCATCGAGCTCATCTTCAAAAACAGGTTTTGCATCAAGTTGAAAGGAAACTCTCCTACCTTCTCCAGCCATCTTGAAAAACGTGTTTTACATCCGTTCATCCATGTCACAGAGTCATCGAGTTCATCAATGGTTTTTTTATTTCAATCTTTTGATTCAGCAACTTTGATTTCGATTTTTGATTCTTATAGCTTGGGGTTTTTATTTTGATTATGAGTTTAGTGATTAGGATTTGGATTTTGGTTGATTGTGTGTGTTAGATGTGTTCTAATGTATGGTGGCTGAAGATGTAAACTGGCCAGAGAAGATGGTCAGGGGAGGGAAAAGGATTAGTGGGTCTGAACAGATTCATTCAAAGTTCTGTAAACTTGTACAAGATGTATTCAAACTTGTACATCAAAAAATATATTAAAGAGATAAATATGATTTTTAATGGGTAAAAGGACAAAAACCTGGTAAAATGACAAAAATACCCATGAGTTAACGGATTGGAGTTAACAGAGTTAGAGACATGGACCTAGCTTGAAACAAAATGTAAACCACATGGACCCCCAGTGTACTTATTTAAAAATAGGGACCATATCCCAATTCAGAGTAAACCACGGTGTAACACCCGTAATTTCAATGTTTTGTATAAAATAGATCTAGAGAAAAAGGTCGGTGAACGGCCAGGAAAATGGTCGAGGAACGGCCAAGAACATATGTCACTTTAGCCAGGCACTATCGCGGAGCGGGTCTGGAGGTTAAAATCCGATTTTTTGGGTTTTTCTTCATTTCCTCATATCTCCTTCACCATAACTCCGTTTGAGACTATTCTTTTTGCTATGGTTTCGTATTTGAGAGCTTTTCAAGGATAGATTGTTAGTTTCGAGAAAATTCAAGAGTATTTGATGGCGGATTAGAAGCAAAGGTCTAGAGCTCATCATCATTACCTCCATCTTCAAGAAATTTGGGGTTTCTAGGTTTTCACCAAAACCTAAGTGATGAGTTAATCCTCCTAGTTTCTAAACTTTATTATAAGTTATAAATGTTCCATTGATTCCTAGTGATTATGTTTCTCAAATTTCGGATTTGATGATTTTGGAGAATTTGGGTCAAAAATTAGGGTTTTGGCCAAATTGGGGATTTTGATGTAAAATGTTTAGGGATCGATTCTAAATGGTTGAATATGAATATTTATGGTTGAAAACTTGTGAATCTAGGTTATTGAAAGGATTTGCTTGTGGATTCAAGTTTCTTCAAGGAAGCTTAAGTTGGGGTAAAATCTAGATTTAGCCTAATCTAGCAAGACGAGTTCAAGTTGATTTGTGAAAACGTTGTACATGCCAAAATGTCTATTTTAAAGTGTTTATGTGTTCACATGAAATTATCATTTTTTTGAGTCATTTGGTGGGTTAAATTATTTGAGATGTTTGGCTTTATAAATCTTGTAAAACCCCACATTTGGGACTTTTGGACATTTTGATAAATAAGTCATAAAGGGAAGTGTTTTAACAATTTATTGCATAAATGGAGATTACTTGGTAAAAAATGCATTTTTAGTGTTTGTTGGAAATATGCATAGCTCGTGTTATGAGACGTTTTAAAAGGAGTCAATGGTATAACCTTGTTAAATGATCTGTCTTATTTCAAGTTGTGTTGGAGTTTGGTCGTGTACTTTGGAGCACGTGTTTGCATAAACGTTGGTCGAGTGCGTTTTATTGCTTTTGACAATGAGTTATTTGGTTGTTTGAGCATGTGGCTCGGTATTTGGTTATGATTAGGTTTTGGGGACGTTTGTCCAGTTTTGATAGCTCAATGTAGAACTTTGGTCATAATTGATGATTATTGAAGATTTACATATTTTGAATGCATGTGTCATTCAATTGGGGTGTTAAGACACAGTCTCATTGGATTCAAGATCATCCAATCTGAATATCGCAATCTGAAGCTAAAGCCGAAACGTTGACTCTCAATATTAAAGTCTATGTCGTTTGTAATAAATGTCAATGTAATTGTTTGTTTATTATATTAGTTAACTTAGTTTAAATATCTATTTCTAATAGATATTAGATCTAGTTTATCATAGTTAGATAAAGTTAACTTAGTTAGTTATTATCTAAGTTAGTTAGTTAGATAGAATATCTAAATGTTAGATATTAAGTTAGTTTTATTGTTTTATAATGCAACTTGTTGTTGCAAGTTGTAGAAAGTGTGCAAGACACACTTTAGATTAGATATCTCTCAATCTCTCTATCGATTAACATAGATCAGATAAGATTAAGAACACATAACAACACACACTAAAAAGCTGTAATAGAGAGAAAACAGAGAAAACACATTCTAAGCTTGAATCGATCAACCTTGTAACCATTTGTTATAATCAATACAGGTTGGTAATCTTTATGCGTTGTTAATCTAAAGAACTTTATATAAACATAGTATTGTTGTGGACCGACAATTGGTATCAGAGCCTGATTAAGATCAAATCAAGTTTTTTCTGAAAAACGACTTTGTGTTCTTGTTTGAAAATCGATTTTGAGTGTTTAAGTGTTTTAGGTGTTAAAATTGATCAGTTTGTGATCGATTAGCATGCTAGATAGATTTGTTGTTGTTTGATTTCATTACTAAGCATTTATCGAGTTCCATTTTGTGATTTTAGTGAAGAAACAGTCGAAAGCTTAAGTCACTGTGCTATCAAATTATTTTCGAAAAAGTGTGTTTTATTGAGATCGAGTGCTTATAATCAGTTCTAGAAGTGTTTCTAGACATAAGGATAGAGTTTGGTATTGCTAAATCGTTTCAATACAGATTTTAGACGATTTTTCGAAGTACAGGACGAATAAAGCGCAAAGTAGAGGACGAACACACGCAAAGTTCAACTTTGCGCGTCCAACATCAATCGCAAACCTCACTTTGAGCTCCTCAGGAGAAACGCAAAGCTCACTTTGCGCCTCTCAAGCCAAACGCAAAGTCCACTTCTCGGTTCCAAAAGCATACGCAAACCTCGATCTCACTTCTCTCAACAAGTCAGAAACGCAAACCTCAGAAACACAAACCTCAGAAACGCAAACCTCAAGCCATCGTGTTCATCTCCTCAAAAGATCAAGTCAACTTTGCGCTTCCAACTAGACCCGCAAACCTCAACTTTGCCTTCCCACTTGAAACGCAAACCTCAAATTTGCGCACTGTGCTTGACACGCAAACCTCTCTGCTCTAATCAAGACTTAGATTTTTCTTCAAAATGACATCCAGAGAAGCCCTTGCAATAGGAACTGACACCAAACCACCAGTTCTCTTTAAAGGAGAATACGAACAGTGGAAAGATAGGTTCCTAAACTTTGTTGACAGACATGAGCTGGGTGATTTCATCAGGAAATCTATAGAAGAAGGGGTTATGAAACCAGTTAAGACGACTCGCCTGGTTGGAAATGTGCCTACTGAAGTTGATCTTAAGTTTCATGAGCTAGAAGATGATAATCTCAGAAGAGCTAAAGGCGATAGATTAGCTAAGTCATACATTCTACAAGGAATTCCAAATGAAATCTATGTAAAGATTGACAGCTACAAAACCTCCGGCAAAGAAATGTGGGATCAACTTGAAAAGATAATGTTGGGTTCGAAGGTTGGGAATCAGCTGAAAATCTCCAACTGACTAAATAATTATGAAGAATTTAGAAGCAGGGTGGGAGAAACTTTAGAAGAAACCTATGACAGGTTTGTGACTTTGCTGAACGAACTTAGCAAGAACAAAGTTCACAAATCTCAAATTGAGCTGAACGTCAAATTCCTGAGTATTCTTCAACCGGAATGGAAAAGATTTGCTAGGCAGATGAAGCAGATAAAAGATCTGAATGAGATTCCACTTCATGAGGTGTATGAAACCCACAGACAAAATGAAGAAGAGGTGGATGAAATTCTAGATGAAAAGAGGCACAAAGGAAAGACAGTTGAAGACACAGTCGCTCTTGTAGTCAGGAAGAAGAAGAAGAACAAGGCGATTGTATATGAATCAGAAGAAGATGAAGCTTATGCAAACTCTGACACGGATGAAAATGACCAACTGAAGTAAGCAATGCTTATGCTGACAAGTGCTTTTCAGAAAATGTTCTACACAAAGCAAAGCTCAAATAGTCATAGATATTCTTCTGGTCCGAACAACTACATCCACAAGGAAAGGGTTGAAGGAAGCAGGTATGAAGGAAAGAGATTTGAAGGGAAGAGAACAGAAGAGAGGAAACCTAAAGATAGAAGGTATCAGGCTGAAGGAAAGAGGTTAGAGGAGAGGAAACCAGAAGAGAGAAAGTTCAAAGCTGAAGGATCCAGTCAGACAGAACCACCAACGTGCTACAACTGTGGCAAAACAGGTCACTATGCCAGAGACTGCCGAAGGCCAAAAGTCAGGAACTCCGATTATTACAAGAACAAGATACTTCTTGCAAAGCAACAGGAGGCTGGCAAAGCACTGATGGTTGAAGATGAATACTGGTTTGATCACTCAGATGATGAAGAAGAGGATGAAGAGAAGGATGAAGCTGTCAACATGTGCTTAATGGGTCAGAAAGAATCAGATGCTGAAGCTGATTCAGATAATGAAGAAGAGGAGGTATGTAATTTATCAGATTCAGATTTCATGAATAAAATGCATGCCATGAGTATATAACAAAAAGAGTTAGAATCTAATCTTGAGCAAGAAAATGGTGTCATAATTGACAAAAACCAATTGATACAGAAACTTAGCAATGAAATTGCTGAGAAGAAAGTATTAGTTGAGATTTTACATAAAGAAAATGACACCAACGCAAAAGAAAAGACAATAATTCTTAAAGAGAATTCTGAACTCAAGTCTCAACTGCTAAAAGGTGGGATTGATTTATATGAGCTTAAAGAATTGCATGCTTCATGTACCAAAGAAAACTTTTCTTTACTTGGAAAACTAAAAAGTTTGGAAGAGAAGTTATATAAAATGGGTCAAACTGAACAGACTATTCATCTGAACAAACCCAAAGATGAAATAGAGAGATGGGGAATCGGTTATAAGAATCCTCACTGTCTACAAAAAGGGATGTCTGAAGTGCCAGGACTTTATGATCATCTTTCTATGAAATTGGCCCGAAGAATCCCTGAGTTTAAAAATTTTTGGACTAAACTGTGGGAAGAGGATGAAGCCAACGAAACTGAAAAATGTTTGAAATCATCTAGAGTTCATCTTCCATTTTTTTATGCGAAGATGAATAATAGTTATAATGAAAATCCAATATATCAAAAGAAGAAAACTCTTTCAAGTGATTTCTTTCAAAGTTATTCTGTAAAGGAAATGGAGGTGAAGCCTATTCAAGGTAAACTATATGTCCCTCCTCTCGTTTTAGAAAGTAAAATTTCTGAACTCGAGAATTCCTTATCAGATGAAAGACTTTTGATATATATCGAACAACAGGTTTTTTCAACAGTGTTTAAAAATGTTATAATTTCTAAGGCTTCACATTCTAAGGATATGTTTGGTTCATCCAATAAAGGATTTGATTTTCTGAACTCTAATGGTGGTTTAGATGATTGTTCTGAACAATTTGACTTTAATGCAAAACTTCCTAACCATTCATCTTTTGTTAAGAAATCTTTGAGAAAAACCAGTATGCCTGTGAATAGTGCAAAATCAACGAAAGTTTTCGTTGATAAATCAGTCTCTGTGAAAGCTAAGAATGCTAAAGGTACGAATATATCTCAGCATTCACAGAAACCGAACACTACTGGTAATTCTAAGAAGAAGCATTCGTTTGTTGCTCAAAAGTCTAACTCACCAGCTTCACATGTTTCAGATCTGAGCAAGCAAAGCCCAGAAGTAAATTCTCAATGGCAACCCAAACGGAAGCTTAGTAAAGATGTCCTAATTACTGATATTGTTGTTTTGAACTCAAAACTTGTTGTTTCTCGTAAACAATATACAATGAAGCAATTATTTCAGTTATCTTTATCTGCTAGAAAGTCTTCTATTTATAATAAACATGTTTCTATTTCTTGTCAAGATTCTGAAAATTGGTTTGGCAATTACCATGTGCATTCATCTCATACAAATTCTTCAAATGCATTTCAAAAGAAAACAGGACCCAATTTGAAATGGGTACCAAAATCTTGTGCTAACACAGCAGGACCCAAATTCCAGTGGGTACCTAAGGCTAAATCTGTGTTGCAGGCACACAAAGCTTAAAGAGAACTCGACTTCTGATTATGTAAAGATCAGGACTCGCTCTTCAATGACAAAATAGGTTTTTGGATAATGCAGTTCAAAACCCGAACATCAAAGTCAAAATAGGCTTTTGAACAAATTAGTTCAAGACCCGCACTTCGATAATCAAAGTGAATATTCCAATGTTGTCGTATGAAGATCTAAATTTGAAATTTCTCTTATGCAGACTAGTCATACATGGTTCTTGGACAACGAATGTTCCAAGCACATGACAGGGCAAAAAGAGATACTGTCCAATTTTAAAGACAAATACTGCGGAACAGTCAGATTCGGCAACGACCAGTTTTCTCTAATCATGGGATATGGTGATGTACAACATGACAATGTCACGATCAAGAAGGTGAGCTATGTAGAAGGCTTATGACACAACTTGTTCAGTATAGGCCAGTTCTGTGACAAATACTTAGAGGTCAACTTCAAAGCCAAGAGATGTTCAGTTCTCAATGAAGAAGGCGAAGAACTCTTGGTCAGTACTCGAGAATCAGACCTCTACACAATCAATTTGTCAAATGTCTAGACTGACAAGCAAGTTTGTCTACTGACGAAAGCCTCGATGCAACAAAGTTGGTTATGGAATCGAAGGCTCTCTCACCTCAACTTCAGGTACATCAACAATCTAGTCAGTGGAAAGCTCGTCAAAGGACTTCCAGAGCTCAAATATGAAAGAGAACATCTTTGTGCAGCTTGTGAAAAGGGCAACATGAAGAGGGCACCTCATAAACCAAAGCCTGAACCGAGTACAAATGCTCCGTTAGAGTTATTGCATATGGATCTATGTGGTCCGATGCGAACTCAAAGTCTAGGCGGAAAGAAGTACATACTCGTGATCGTGGACGATTACTCGCGATACACATGGGTCAAGTTTCTACATTCAAAGGATGAGACACCTGATATTCTCATCACTTTCCTAAAGACGACCCAGGTGAATCTGCAGAAACCGGTCAAGTTTCTAAGAACAGATAACGGCACAGAGTTCAAGAACAACAAAGTTGAAGAATATCTCGAATCTGTCGGGATTTCAGATCAATACTCTGTTGTTCGAATGCCTCAATAAAATGGAGTGGTTGAAAGAAGAAATCGAACGCTAGTCGAGGCTGGTCGTACTATGCTAAGTCAATCTGACTTGCCTCTATTTTTATGGGCTGAAGCTGTATCAACCGCGTGCTACACACAGAATCGCTCCATGGTACATCGAAGATTCAAGAAGACTCCTTATGCGTTAATCAACAACCGAACACCGACAATCAAATACTTCCATATATTTGGGTGTAAGTGTTTCGTTCTAAATGATAGGGAGAGTCTAAATAAGTTCAGTGCTAAGGCGGACGAAGGAATCTTCATTGGTTATTCCTCGACTTCAACTGCATTCCGTGTTTATCTAAAGAAGTCAAAGACGGTGATTGAAAGTATCAACGTCTCGTTTGATGAAGAGATGGCTTCCAAACAACAACGTTCAGAACCCGTTATAACAGGAATACTAGCTTCTGGGCAACTCAGTCCAGGACCTACGTCTCAACAGAATCAATCAGATGAAGCATCAACGTCAACTAATCATTTATCTGATTTAGATTTATTATTTGAATTGTTTTATGATGAATTTCTTGGATCTAATGTAAAGAAATTTGTTGTGGTTGATAGGATAGAAGACTTAACGACTACTCATCCAACCAGTTCAGATGTTCCTATTGAATCAAACGCCCCGATTCAACAAGAAATTACAATTCAAATGCCGACTCCAACAGTTGAAGAAGTGACAAATGATAAAGAGACAGAAGTAGCTAACACAGTAGAAGATACTATTCAGATCAATCTACAGCCAGAATAAGTTGTTCCTGCTGAGCCTTCTGAACCCACCCCTTCAACTGAGATCATAAATCCTTCTGAACAAACAGAAGAAGGTACAAGTGGATTTGTAGATGATACAACTGACATACAATCATCTAATCCACTACCTCATGAACATAAATGGACCAAAGAGCACCCGCTAAGCCAGATTATTGGCGATCCATCAAATCCGGTGCAAACTAGGTCAGCATCAATGAACATGTGCATGCATGACTCCTTTCTGAGCAAGTTTGAGCCAACACATGTATCAGAGGCACTTGCTGATCTAGAATGGGTGATCTCAATGCAAGAAGAGTTGAATCAGTTCGATACACTTCAAGTCTGGAGACTCGTACCAAAGCCTAAAGGTAAAACCATTATAGGTACGAAATGGGTTTTCAAGATAAAGAAAGACGAAGATGGTACCGTTATCCGAAACAAGGCAAGACTAGTAGCCAAAGGATACAGACAAGAGGAAGGAATCGACTATGACGAGACATATGCTCCTGTGGCGCGATTAGAGGCAATCAGAATGTTTCTAGCCTACGTAGTCCACAAGAACTTCACGGTCTTTCAAATGGACGTGAAGACAACATTCCTGAATGGAATTCTGAAGGAGGAAGTCTACATCTCTCAGCCAGAGGGTTTTGTCAATCAAGAGAATCCGAATCACGTTTACATTCTCGACAAAGCACTCTACGGTCTGAAACAAGCACCTCGAGCCTGGTATGATGTCCTTTCCAATTTTCTAGTTAAGTCTGGGTTTTCAAAAGGTACGGTGGATACCACTTTATTTATCAAAAAGGAAAAAGGCGATATCATTTTAATTCAAATTTATATAGATGATATTATCTTTGGTTCTACAAATCCGAAGTACTGTAAGAATTTTGCAAACCTTATGGTGTCTAGATTTCAGATGAATTTGATGGGAGAGATGAATTTCTTTCTCGGTTTACAAGTAAAACAATTTTCATCGGGTATTTTTATCAATCAATAAAAATACATTAGGGATATTCTTCGGAAGTTCCAAATGGAAAATTCAAAAACGATTGGTACCCCAATGGCACCAGGTACTAAGATTGGCACCGATCCTTCGGGAAAGGCTGTTGATGTTAGGACTTATCGAGGAATGATAGGTTCTTTAATGTATCTTACTTCGAGTAGGCCAGATATAATGTTTTCAACATGCTTATGTGCAAGATATCAGGCCAATCCTAAAGAAATCCATATGTCTGCTGTGAAGAGCATATTTAGGTATCTAAAGGGCACTGCAGATCTTGGTCTGTGGTATCCTAAAGATACTAGTTTTGAACTAACAGCCTACACATATGCAGATCATGCAGGTTGTATGTTAGACAGGAAGAGCACGTCAGGACACGTACAGTTCCTCGGTGACAAACTAGTCAGTTGGGCATCGAAGAAGCAACTTTGTGTTTCAACCTCCACAGTCGAAGCAGAATATGTAGCTGCTACTAGTTGCTGTTCTCAGGTCTTATGGATGAGAACTCAATTGCGCGACTACGGTTTCCACTTCAATAAGATCCCGATATACTGTGACTCCAAGAGCGCCATCGCAATATCAGCGAATCCTGTTCAACACACCAAGACAAAGCACATAGACGTCAGGTATCATTTTATTAAAGATCATGTTGAAAAAGGAACAATTGAACTTTTCTTTGTAAAAACTGATTATCAACTTGCCGATTTGTTCACCAAACCCTTAGACGAAAAGTGGTTCAACTTTCTTGTCTCTAAGCTTGGTATGTTAAATCTTAAAATCTAATCAGTAGTTACCTATAAAAGTTTTCTAAATTGTATACTTTTTCATCATTTCTTCATTCTTAACTCTGATTGATATATGCACTTCTATATTCTGTTCATAATCCAAGGGGGAGAATGAGAAGAAATTGACAAGTGGTCAATATTACTTCGAGGGGGAGCTCATAAAATTTTGCATGTACCTTTTAATGCCAAAAAAAATTTTAAAGCAAGAATTTAGGGGGAGCTCTTCAAGATAAAAGGGGAGTACGGATATGACTTCTGATTATTTCTGATCAGAACTCGTACTTTAAAAAGTTTTACTGCTTTTTGTCTTTTCAATTTAAGTGAATAAATTTTACTTTGGCTTGACATAAGACTTTTGCAGAAATTTTGAGAGAAGCTTACAAGTTCATATGTTTATGACTTAAAGCTTAGTTTCATGAGATGTAAGATCGCACGTTAAGGTATAATTCTTTATCTTAATCTCATATATGGTTGAAAGAAGGACAACTTTCAATCATTGGAAAACATTATTTTTAATGTTCAAAACACTTCCCGATTTTTCAACAGATTTTATATTTTGGGAGTGTATTTTAAATGTTTTAATGATCTAAATTGTGCTTTAACTGAAATAGTTAAACCAATCTGAGCATCACGTGCATCATAGGAAAACAAGAATCATTGTGCTAGGAATTAACACAACTTCTATGGAATCACCTTAACCAGTGATTTCTACCCAAGAAGTTAATCCTTAGTGATTGAGTGTGAGAAGCGAAAAGAAATGAGTGTGATTAGAGTAAGCAAAACGTTTAAAAGAAAGAGCGTGTGAGAACAGAGTTAAAAGAATATCACAACTCTGCACCAACTTTTTCTGAGCCGGGTAGCCACAATTCTAGTGATTCACAATTCTTTGGTGATCATTATTGAAACAGGCAACTAGCCTATGCCAACTCTTGATCAAACCTCACTATATACTCATTTTCTTCTCAACAAGACAGTGTTTCACTTTTTCAAAGGGGATGCAGCACATTTGCTATCTGATTTTCATTTGAAAAATCTGGATATTGAAAAGAGGGAAGTATGCCCCACCTTCGCACATCAATCATGCACATTGAGTCTGTGTTTAACTTACTGTTGTCTCAGTGGTTTACACAATTTTGAGCCAATAAGCAATCATCAAGTGCTTAATTCTTTCTAACACAAGCACGAACACACAAGGAATTAGTTTCTTTTTCATAACGTTTATAGAAATTACCTTTGTGGTGTTTCGATGATTAAATGGAAGCCCTGGGGGAGTCAACATCAAACAACTCCTTTCCAATGTGTATTTGTTACACACGGTGACTTAGTGTTACTGACAGGCATGTTAACTTATTCATTAGTTGATTCAGGTGTTACACGACTATTTTGTCTGAATTTGAAAAGATCTGGATGAATATCTTTTGAATTGACGGATCAAGGGCTCTAACCACAAGATAGACATTTCTTACAAACAATTTTGATGAAGTCATTGCACTTAACATCAAAAAGGGGGAGAATGACTACACAAGAAATGGCAAATATCACATGTTTCAATAATCACGTCAAAGACTAAATTCTTCTAAAGAAAGTAGATTGAAGACATGTTGATTTCAGAGCTAGAGAAAGAGATTGCATCTTCCGAGCTGAACAAGAAGGCTGAATTGCTAAAATCATTTTCGTAATGATCTTGATCCAAAGGGGGAGATTGTTAAGACACAGTCTCATTGGATTCAAGATCATCCAATCTGAAGATCACAATCTGAAGCTAAAGCCGAAACGTTGACTCTCAATATTAAAGTCTATGTCGTTTGTAATAAATGTCAATGTAATTGTTTGTTTATTATATTAGTTAACTTAGTTTAAATATCTATTTCTAATAGATATTAGATCTAGTTTATCATAGTTAGATAAAGTTAACTTAGTTAGTTATTATCTAAGTTAGTTAGTTAGATAGAATATATAAATGTTAGATATTAAGTTAGTTTTGTTGTTTTATAATGCAACTTGTTGTTGCAAGTTGTAGAAAGTGTGCAAGACACACTTTAGATTAGATATCTCTCAATCTCTCTATCGATTAACATAGATCAGATAAGATTAAGAACACATAACAACACACACTAAAAAGCTGTAATAGAGAGAAAACAGAGAAAACACATTCTAAGCTTGAATCGATCAACCTTGTAACCATTTGTTATAATCAATACAGGTTGGTAATCTTTATGCGTAGTTAATCTAAAGAACTTGATATAAACATAGTATTGTTGTGGACCGACATGGGGTCATGTAATGTTTCAGCCCTGTCTGCTATGGATCCATGATCACTTTAATTACTTTGTCCGATGATGGAACTACTAGTTTTCCACATTGCGGCACGTTAGGCATCGGATGTGGTGTAAGTCCTTCGTGCAAGTATCTATAGGTGTACGCTGAAATATGTCGAGCTCGATACTTTAATTATTTTGTCCGATGGTGGAACGCTAGTTTTTCCCATTGTCACGCAGTTAGGTATCAACGGTATGGTGTAAGTCCTCCGTGCAAGTATCTATGGGTGTACGTTGAAAGATGTCGAGCTCGATACTTAATATCGATATGACCATGTAAATGGTGTTAATAACATAATGTGTGGCTTACTTTGTGTCCGTCACATTATATGGAATCGGGTCTCCCCCGTCACCGAAAGGTGTTGTTTTCGGTATGGGGCTTTAATATTTATGTCTTCGGTGATGTCTTTTATGTGTGGATTATTGTCCATAATTTTATGAGTGGAGTATTGTGACCCACCTGAGTGGAGTATTGTGCACCACCCGTGTTTTGGGTGTTTCGGGATATGAAATGTTATTCATGTTTTCATAAATTGGAAGTCGATTCTACTATTGTTTTGATTGAGTTTTGGGTTGCATCATTTTATAAAGAATGTTTTGTAATGAAGTCTTCATCTTTGAAATGCATGATATTGGAAAAGAGTCGTCCCCAAGTTTAAAGTAAATCATTTGAAATATTATGATTTTAAGTGAAGTTCATTCCATTTAATGATATATTTATTCAGGTAAAACTTTTGAACTCGCTAGGCGTTAGCCTAACCTTTTTATTTGTCGGCATGTGCAACAGGTTCCAGTTGGGAATAGTTCTAGTAACACAGTGAAGAGAGAAATACTAGTTGTGTAACCGAGGAGTGAATAGCTTGATGAACTCTTCCGCATTAGTTTGGGGAGAGCAACTTGTATTTGGTTTAAGTAACACCCGACTTCAGTCTAGTCCTTGTAAATTATTGGAGTTTGTATTTTTTGAGATTATTTATTGAAATTTATATTTGAGACATAATGAGTTTTGATTTGTAGGAAGATGTGTTGTCTTTATTTGATATTATATCAAAAAATTTATTAGTTGCTCTTACCAAATTCGAGGTTGTTACACACAGGGACCAACGGTGTAATTTACGCCAATATAATATTTAAATATTTATTTTAATTTGTAACACCCCAAAAATTGAGACAAACAAAAATTTACGGAATTGGAAATGTGGTATATAAAAGAATGCCATAGCACGAGCTCATCCCAAAAGGGAACAATATACGCATGTTAAGATTACAAGTTTGTAATAAATAACAATGAAAGGAAAACAACCCTTTAATCTAAATCCTATCTAGGAACAAGATTAATTCAAGCTGTTATCCAACCCAAAATATGTCTTCTATAATTGGCGTCCCAAAATATCCCCAAGCTTGCATCTAAAGTCATCTAGACCTTCTTGGCGGTCGCACCGCTAGAACCTGAGATACACATCAAACCAAACAAGTGTTAGGCCAAACGAGCCTAGTGAGTTGTACAAAAGCATGGCATAATCATTTATATCAATTATAGACAACAAGAGGCATAAAGGAATCAATGGGGGAGACCCATCACACCAATTAATTTCACCGCAAGTCAAAGTACCTTGATGTTCACTTACATGAGCAACATCCCGAAGGCCCGACACATTCGAAGACTACCTCTCAGGCATTACTCCCAATGGCGAAGGTCTAGGTGCATACCGTCATGGTGGCATCCTAGGACTACATCCTCCTAGTGCTTACTCATGGTTCATCCAATATTCATACAATATTCATCTATATACATATTTCATATCACCAAGATACATGTATAAGACCTTACGCCCTTCCAATCCCGTTTTAGGTCTATAGCCCTAAAATATGCAAGTTTACCAATAATACCCATTAATTCCATGATCATACACAATCATGACCACAACATTATCAGTAATAACCTCATCAAAGTCTACATGAAGAATATTAACCAAAATCCCAACAAATAACAAAAGTATCAATTAGGTCAAACTTAACAGGTAATCAGATATATACATGAATATGGAATAATAACAAGTAGCATTTCAAGATATGTATCTCATTTGTAAAAAGATTAATAGAAACTCACTAACTAGGGTTTTAGACAAAACCCTAGAAAAGATGTGGATGAAAGCTTGAACTTTTGAGACTTGGAACTTGTTTGGAATCACAATAAATACTCTCCCAACTAGCTCTTCCTTAATGATCTTCACCAACCAACCCTTGAATTTAATGAAGAGAGAGTATTTAGAGAGGAAAATGTTCAACCCTAGCTCCCTAAAAACGTATCTGATTTGTGTTGTGTGAAGTAAATGAGAAACAAATCAGTAAATGGGGTTTTTATACCAACAGAGCCCGTCGACGACAGTGCCCGGCGATAGTCGCGGTGTCACAGTCGCACCCTCTCCCCGAGTCTCGGTACATCTCCGGCGATAGTGACCGACGATTGTAACCATGTCACTATCTCGGTATCACAATCGATCCACCCTTCATACCTACGGTACACCCGCAACGATAGTGACCTGCGACTGTGCCCAGGGCACTATCGCACCACACCCTCGAGACTCTAAAAATCTTGTTCTAATCTCGACATTGGCAGTACGTTTAGGCATTCTAATATGGTATAACATAATCGACGTCTAAACATACATTCTACACACTAAGGATTTCCATATTCAATGTTTTAATACGATAATGAGAGCACGAGAAGTGAATACTTACCTTAAATTTTTGGGTGTTACATAATTATAAATACTTAATTATAATTTTCCAAGGGGAAAGAGGAATAAAAAGTATTTATTTTATTTCTTTAAAAAAATCATTGATAATTTGTACTTAGGCTTCAATAACTTATACAATGACCTATTATTTAATAAAAATTAGAAAATTAGAAGGAAAAAAAAGAACTAGAAGACCATTTTCTAACTTTGTTAACCTCAAAGAGAAAAAGTGAAATGAAATGCAAATCAAAGTGACTAAAAACGCAATTTTTAAATATTGAGGGCAAAAATAATTATAAATAACAAACCATAGGGACAGACAAATGTAGTTTACTCTAGATTATATTATTATCAAGTACAATGAAATATTAGTAACAACTAGTTGTGTACCCGCGCTATACGGGCGGTGTGTAAATTTTGTATAAATGTAATTGAGAGTACCGATTACAACCGATAAACATATGCACACATAATCGATTATGAACCGATGGTTTAAACCTGATGCGAACAAATATAAACATATGGAAACACCAGAGTATGAATTTATTGTTCAAATCAGATGCAAACACAATTGATAAGTGAACCAGATCCAAAACCTTTCAATCGATGCTTATGAATCGAACATAGAAACAGATCGATCATGAGATATGAGCAGTTTCAATATGGGAGAGGTGTACCTGAAGAATGTGGCAGATTTGATTGAGGAGGAGAGCAGTGTGAGTCATGGGAGAAGGTTGTAGGGGCAATCTTGTAAAAAGGAGGATTCTGAATGGTTTGGGAGACCCCAGATAAAACAATCTCCCGGAGGAAACAAAACCATTAAGAGGCAGTTTTTTTTACTAAACATAAATTATCTCTTAGCAATTGAGAGTTATCTCTTAATGGAACTTTTAAGCCATCCCTATACAATCCATAAATGTGAACCACTGATGATGCCTCTATTAAATCTTCACCGGTTTAGATCCCATTTACAATTACGTGCAATCAAACTGACCAAGTTTTAAAGTAAAAACAAGTTTTTAAAAGTCTACCTGCAGTCAAACTAACCAAGTTTTAAAGTAAAAACAAGTTTATACAAACATGATGAGTCCTTTTACCACCTCCATATTTATACAAACATTTCAACATAGAACAGATAAACCCATTGAGAACACAAGAAAGAACCCATAGCTAAAAAGGAGTACCATAATAATCACAACCCATTCAATTTCACAACCTAACTACACTTACAGATCAACATTATATGATAGAAAAAAATTGATCACAACCTTCAAAAGCAACAAAAATGATACAAGCATTGGAGCTAACTGAATTATTTATATGGACACTAAATAAATCAACCAGGGAATGCCACAGTCAGAAACATTATGCAAACAAAGTCAATGACTATCTCTGGTGAGATTTGAAATTGTAGAGGGATGAAAATTAGGGTTAAAAAGATTTCAAAGCCAAACACCATTCATAAATATGTGATGGGCCAATCTTTTATACCTCTTGTGTGCATAAAACACACATTTAGAAACTAAGGACATTGCTTGCTATACAATAATAGATTAGTTTGAACCTCTAGTTGATGGGAATGCCTCTGGTAAAAAGACATGACTTTGTCAAGAGCTACTCTCAAGAGAAGATGGTTCTGCAGCAAAAGTTATGACCCAGTTTTTAAGAGCCACATTTATTCCTACAAAACCCGAAAGCATATACATAGTTGTAAGTTGTACCATATGCTTTTTTTTATTGTAGTTAAGAGATTTTTAAAATTGATGTTTAAAAAGGTAGAACTTTAAGCTTTGTTGGTTGTATTTAAGACTTTGTGCAACACAAAGCAGTACCTTAAACACTTTGAGTTGTTTTTAAGACTTTTGGTAAATCTCCTTTATAAGAGTAATATAGATAATTTATGTGCAAAGAGGAAAAAATTAATTATTAATTTTTCACCTAGTATTTTTTTTATCAGCAACAATACCATTTATTACCATAAAAAAAAAACCAACCAACCTACAAAGAAAGTGAAACCCAACTACAACAACGAGAGCCAACAAAAAACAAAACCAACGCAAAAAAGCACAAGATTACACGAGTAAAGAAAGAGTTTGCGAGCCGCAAATCCAAACTAACCGACCAAGGAAAAAAGCACGATCCAGCCAAGCCAAGAGAGACCAAACCATAGAACCCGAATACCACCAAATCCAGCCTAACATGAAGCGCAAAAAAACAGCAGCAAAACAGCATCCCCTTCGACCTCTTTTTACAGCCGGCCGCGACGTCCCCTAAGCAGCCCCTTTTGCAGCGCCTTGAACTTGTCCGTACTAGCACTGTGCACCCATAAGCCCCAACTGAGCGCTTTTCGAAACTTCACCTCATTGAAACCCCTCTTCGATCCTGTTGTAACACTCCCCAATTGCTCTTCAACCTCAAGGAGCTCATTCAAGGCATCTACCCATAAATGTAAGGTTTATTGAAGGATCTTTAATTAGATTTCGGCAATCAAAACATTTTCTTTTCAAAGTTGGTAAACACAACAAGAGTAATTTACATCTACCGGCAACAAAATAGGTTCGATGCAATTATGGAAATCAATATAAATTTATATTTATAACAGAGATTTATTTGACTTGTTACATGTTCTATGTCTTGCATGATAAATGTGAGTGGCATCAAAAGATAATTGGCGAAATTGCCATTGCTTTAGGAATAAATATCAATGGATTAGGTTAATTATGAATTTAAACATGCAACTTTAAAAAGTTGTAAAGTTGAAAATTAAGTAATTTAGTATTAAATTTTTACTACTTTGAATTAAATGTTTTATAATACAGTATAGATAACATTAATTAACACAAAGAATCTCGAACTCAATTTCGAAGCCTAGCCAAACTGATTTACCGAATATTCCAAAAGAATCGGAATATATGAAGAAGAAGAATGATTCATCCGATTTCCAAACCAAACCAAACCAAACCAAAATATTTCACAATTAGATACTTCAAATTATAAAAACTTTACTTGTATTATTTCGCAAATCTCTAAAGAATGTAACTTCTACATTACGGCTCTCATTACTCGAAACTTGACTTATTTGTGCAAGTATACCACCCATACACAGTACGCTAATTTGGAAACATTTGATGCACAACATATGCAGACCCAGTAAGGAATGGGATGCTTTCTGATTCAGTCGATGCTTCAGCCGGTGCTTACCTAGACACTTGGTAAACAATCATTTTCAGTTTACGCTTACAAAACTTACCCAACTTACCCATACCGCACTCTTAACTCGGTTAGCGCTTACCAAACTTGTGCTAATATAAACGGCCCCTTTGTCTATATTATTCTGTGCCATTTAAGAAAGAAAACAATCATCTGCACATGCATTTGTCTTCACCAAAACTCACTGGAAGGATTGATTATAAAAAAACAAGCAAGCAACAGAACATTAGAAGACAGATCCACCTCTGCCTCAACTCACTTCAAATCTCATGCTACTTAACAAAATCGTTACGCAACAAGACCTACCTTATTCTACATATCTAGTTCATCTTCGGCTGCAAACTACTTTAGAAATGAAAGCCTACGATAACGTTAGATTATATTGTACAACTTAATAGTGCATCAAGTACCATCCAAAATTCATGTAGGTCCTTGTTTGTTGGGAAGAATAGAACAAAGGCACATGGTCTTGAGCTGACAATCATTGCAGCCAAGGAGGACACTATACATCTGTAAATTGACACTTTGAACAACAAAACTGGGAAATTATTCATATTGATATTCAATTATTCACAATGAATATAATGGATTTCAGATATAAAATTTTGTCTTGGGACTACCTAAGCCCACCAAATTTCCACATGGCTTACATCCCTTACCAACCTTTACAGGGATATTCATTGTGCATATAACTTCAAAGAGTTCACTAAACTTTTTCCAACCACAATGTAAAAGCCCAAGAGGTCAACTCTAAAGGGAAAGCTCCTTCTACCTTCGCTAAAGTAATCAACTTTTTGTATCATAATTTTCAAAGGGTATTATAGACTCTTTCTTATAATATATTTCAGGGATCAATTATGACCAAGCATTCCCACATCAGTAAACAATCTATTATCAGCACAAAAGATATTGTCATACAAAATCTTGATCCCTTGAGCTGCCATTAAAGAAGATTATTGTAAAGCAATAATGCCAGCAAATGAAAGGGATAGTTAAGGAACCTGTTGGCACACAAATAACTTTAAGTATATATCAAGTAATATGAATGTTATGCAATTATAGAATGTGCTTTGTTGAATTTCCTGTTCAAAACTAGTTGTTAAATGCAAGTTGAGCATGAAAAAGTACTCGCATAATAACGTTATTAATACGGGCGGTTGAAACAAGTGTAACACAACCCACAAACAGAAAATAAAAAAGATAAATGTAGCAAGTACAGAAGATAAAGAAATGAAGAGAAAGTCAACTGCTTTGATAATATTTATTGAATTATTGAGTTTTTGGTGGAAAAGATTACAACTTTAATCCAAGTTAGGTCACCAAACAAAGCTTTTAAGGATTATCTAAAGACAAATAATATCTCTCAGAACTCAGAAGACTTTAGACTAATAAGAACACATTGACTTCTCAACTAAGATTACTACCAAGAAAGTTATGAACAATGGCAATTGGCAAAGGAACTACAAACAGCAAAAACAAACAAGATACACAAGTAGTGTAATGTACCATAATACATACAGATTTTCGAGAAGGATGGATTAATCGTCTTTTACGGCCTTGCGAAAACACCCCATAACTTTCCACGACCGATGGTCTCCTGTAACTTCTTTGCACCTTCAACCTCCATTTCTACAAGCTTTGTTAAATACAACAAAGCACCCGAATCCACCATCTGTTTGCAGCATTTCTTCGAATGGCTTAATGACATTAAAATCGAAACAGGGTATTTCTTATCTAAATTTGGTATGGAAGGATCTAACAGCTGAACTGCATTTACTATCCCTCTTTCTTCCTTCCTGTAAATTCTTCTGTTTCCTGTATAAATCAAGATTATAGATAACGCCTTTGCAGCTGCTTGTTTCTCTTCGATCGCTTTGCCCTCTAACATCGCTATCAATGGTGGAATACACCCATATTCGCCCAATTCTTTTCTGGCTCTAGTGTTACATCCCAGCCGGTAAATCGCCTTTGCAGACTGAATTCTAACCCCTAATACTCCACAACTTAACACATTGATAATTCGCGGCAAAAACTCATCTGAAATAATGGATTCCACCAGCCGTTGATCAGATGCCAAGTTCTTTAAAAACTCAACTGCCACCTCTAAGCTCCGAACAGTCGGTGCAGAATCCCAGAAAGTTTTTAAACTATCAAACACACCTTTTCGAACAATTAACAGTTTCAGATTATCATCTTCCCTAACCAGATTACTCAAACAAGCAATTGAATATTCTTGTGCCAAAACAGTTCCTGAGCTAGCTAGGGTTAGAAGTACCGAAATTGCGTCTTCTTCGATGAAATTCTCTCTGGTATCAGCAAAACTAGCTAAATTCCGGAGTACGCCGGCGGCGATGGCTTGCGAGCTCGGAGTACCAGCCAGGCAAATCTCCAACAACGATGAAATTCCACCTCTCGAACCGATCGCCCTTGCGTTCTCTTTGGAATGAGATAGAGCTTGAAGAGCAATACACGCCTTCTCTTTAGCGAATCCGCTACCGGCTTCGAGAATCCGGAGGAGATGATGGAGCAACAAGAGACCTTCAGCGACTAAAACGTGTTTGCTCGAATCAACCGTCGAAACCCTAGCGATGGCGGTCACGGTTTTTTCCTTGATTTCCGATGTGGAGGTGGAATCCAGTTGTCGCACGAGCACCGGAACCACTCCCTGCGCCACAGCGATCAACACGTTCTTATCATCTTCCTGTAGCAACCCGAGGAGCGAGTCCAGAGCCGAGTTTCTCGACTCAGTCGAACCGATCTGCAACCGAGTTATCAAATTCCTCGACTCAACTCGTATCGACTCCCGCTTCGAAACCGAGGCGGAGCTGGTCGAAACGACGCCGTCGTGGAGGACGCCGCTTTTAATCAAAACCTCGCAATCGTTAATGTGACTATCGATTTTCGCTGAGATCGAATCGATGTCGTTTTGCGTCTTGAGCTTGCCGGCGGGAAGGTTGGCGGTGTGGCAGGTGAGTGACAAAGAGAGAGCTAGGGTTAGGGTTTGAGATAGAGAACGGAGGATATCGACGGAGAGCGAGTTTGACGGGAAGTCGGAGAGGTCTGAAAGTTGAGTTTTGAGGTCGGAGAGTTTGGTTCCGATAACGGACCATTTCCCTTTGAAGGAGAGTGTGTGAGGGATTGAGTCGAGTAGAGATTGAAGGAGTTGCAGGTTTGAAGCTTCGACGACGTCGGCTTCGTTTTCCGACAGCTTCATTGCCGACGGTGTGTTTGGAAAAGACAGTTGGTTTGGTTGAAGAAAAGAGGAGGGGGAAGAAGTGTATGACTACGCAAAATTTCATGATTAATAATGGAAATTTGATTAAATGAACAGAATCACACACACGCGCTTGAAAGACACGCGTTCTGTGGAACGCAAGTTGAAACGACATCGTTTTGATGGGATTCTATTTTTTTGCTTCCAGAAAAGAATCATTTCTATTTTTATTTACATCTACATCTACATATGCATTTTTAGCAAAGTCGTAAATGTCGATGAGATCAGAGCTGGACGATTAATCTGTATATTATATATCTAAATTTTTGTTATTATTTAATGAATTGATAATATTAAATAATTTTAATTGAGTTTTATAAGGAATAAGATATTGAAAAAAGAAAATCTCGTGTTATAAAAACCTCGCATAAGACCATGACATTATGTCAGACACGAGCCTGGAGTCTTGACGGATGTGGCGGCGAGACTTTAAGAGCATTTTCAAATGAAGGTTCTTATAAGTCACGAAAAGTTCTTATAAATCATTCAAATGTTTTGAATTTTCCGTGCAAAAACATTAGTTCTTACCTCAATTTGTGTTCAGACGTTATTTTATTAGTTTTTAATAATTTTTTAGGCTTATATATTAGTTATTGATTACATGGGGCCTAAAAAAAGATATTATTGTAAATGAATATTGTTATGGAGTTTTAGGTGGCGTTTTGGTTCGCATAATGTTTTTGGATGAAATGAAATCTGTGTAATTTGACTTTGAATGAATTGGAATGAAATGTTGTCAGGTTTAACCATCTGTTTAGTTAATAGAATTGGAATGTAATTTGTTAAAGGAATTGGAGTCTGTCTGTTTGGTTCATATAATGTATTATTCATCATGAATAATGTATCATTAAGAATGAATAATACACGATTCATGAATTCGTGTATTATTCATCTTGAATGTTGTATAATTAATCCTGAATACTATATTATTCAGCATGAATAATGAATGAAGTTCACATTTGTTGTTCATACTTAATATGGGACACCCGGGAATGCGCATACATATTCATAATGAATTAAACCAATTTTTAGTTGTGAATCAAAAAACAAAAGAGAGTGCGCCATATATATGTCCACACCTTCATGGGTCATTCATATATTATTCATCATGAATAATGTATCATTCAAAATGAATAATATAGCATTTAGGGTGAATAATACATGATTCATGATGAATAATACATGAATCATATATTCGTATATTATTCATCTTGAATACTGTATTATTCATTATGAATAGTGAATGAACGTTCACCTTTGTTACGTTCACCTTTGTTATTCATACTGAATGTGAACATCTGGGGACGTGCCTACATATTCATAATGAATATAACACATATATATAATTTCACATAAAAAATGGTTACAATGAAGAAAAAAAACTATATCGAGATGGATGTCATATCGAAGAACACGAAATTCTCGTTTTTTGATGTAATTTGTTTGATTAAAATATTAGTAATTTTTTAGATAATTTATTTTAAACGAGGTAAAAATTATAATTAAAAAAGAAAATAAAAGTCAAAAAGGTATGCGCTGATTCAAATTTCCAATTTTTTTTCTAATCATTTCTCAATTAATCTTATTATGTTTTAACCATTGATTAGTTTTCTAAGTTTTGATCAATGGCTAAGATTGGTCCTTATGTGCATAATGAAAAATGAGTTTTCATTTTAACCCACCCCTATATAATATATATATATATATAGGGAAAGGTTCATTTGAGAAACACTAAATATATGAGAAATAGAGAAGTGATCTTAAACCATTAATTCGGTCAAGATCGGCGGCTTTGACCGAGAATTAGGGGATAATTGCTCCCATGGTCCACTCCCGTGTTCCTCACATTTTTTATTATTCGAAGGGTATTTTTGTAAATTATCCAAACGTTCAGATATGAATATCACTTTTTTTTTCTTTTTTTTTAGCCGTGTGTGTTCATATATGAATGCATGCAAAAAACAGAAGTTCATATATGAATGTTAGTAGACGTTCATATATGAATGTTAGTAGAATGTCACTATTTTTTTTGTACGTATTCATATATGAACGCATGCATTCATATATGAAGGCATGCAAAAAACAGGCGTTCATATATGAATGTCACTCTTTTTTTTATATATGAAGGCATGCAGTCAGTGTTTATGTAAAAATTATGAACATTCATATATGAAGGCATGCAAAAAACAGGCGTTCATATATGAATGTCACTCTTTTTTTTGCATGCATTCATATATGAACGCATGCATTCATATATGAAGGCATGCAAAAAACAGGCGTTCATATATGAAGGCATGCAGTCAGTGTTTATGTAAAAATTATGAACATTCATATATGAACGCATGCATTCATATATGAAGGCATGCAGTCAGTGTTTATTTAAAATTACGAACATTCATATATGAACGCATGCATTCATGTATGACTGCATGCCTTCATATATATGAACACGCGCGTGTTTTTGTCAAAGTTGCGTAAATACCCTTATATTTTTGGAAGAGCCGTAATTTTTGACCAGTCAAAGCCGCAATTTTTGACCAGTCAAAGCCGTAACTTTTGACCAATTAAATCCAATCTTGACCATATGAATGGCTAAGATCACTTCTCTATTTCTCATATATTTACCATTTCTCAAATGAACCAAACACTATATATATATATATATATATATAGTGTTTGGTTTATTTGAAAAATGATAAATATATGAGAAATAGAGAAGTAATCCTAGCCATTCATATTGTTAAGATCGGATTTGACTAGTCAAATATTGCGGCTTTGACCGGTCAAAAGTTGCGGCTATCCCAAAAATAGAAGGACAATTTCGTAAATTTTACAAAACACACGGGTTGTGTTCATATATGAACATGTATAATTCACATATGAAATATATGTTCATATATGAACCAGTGTAATTCACAACTGAACTCTTTTAACTGATTCATATATGAACATTTGTGATTCATATATGAATCAGTTAAACTAACTAACAGATTCATATATGAATCTGTATGAATCACAAAGATTCATATATGAATCAGTTGAACTAACTAACAGATTCATATATGAATTTGTATGAATCACAAAGATTCATATATGAATCAGTTGAACTAATTAACAGATTCATATATGAATCTTTGTGATTCATACAGATTCATATATGAACTCATCCCGTGTATTTTACGAAATTACCCCTCTACCTTCTATAGACCACACAAAGAATTATCCGGTGTTTCGCGGTCAAAGCCGCAAATGTTATATATATGTGGGAGCGATCTTTTGCAAACCTCATTTATATTACAAACTTTACAAACCAAATTCAACCAATCATATTTTTCCATCTAATTTGTTTTTAATTTTAATTAGGAGGGTGTAATTGTCATTTTGGTTTGTGTGGATATATTTAAGGTAATTATTTATTTTTTTATTTATGGGTAGATAGATATTAATAGACGTTTTTTTTAAATCCGGATAAATCCTAATTGATAAGATTTATCTATGGAAAATATATTTTGAATTTTCAATATAGATTCATTGATTAAATTGTTCTCCGTTTATGAGTTTTATCAAGTTTATCGGTTCAATAAATAAAAGAAGAAACATTTGTTCTTGATAAAATCTGTTTCACTTGTTTCATTTGGGAAGCATTAATGAAATGTAAAATTAAATCATTAACAAACTTGATGAAATCAATTTCAATGTTTCATTTGGGAAACATTAATGAAATATAACAATGAAATCACAAGTTCTTTCATTTATGAAATCATGAAACATGAAAAATGGAAGAAAAAAAATCCGGAAAAATATAAATAAAAAATAAATATTTAAATTGTTACAAAAAATATTACATACCATTAATTGTTACTGAAAATAAAAAAATAAACTGAAAAATAATAATAAATATTCAAAAATATATTTTGACTATTTTACCCTTTTTAACTCTAATTTAGGTAGATTGTATTAATTGTTTTTTTTTCTTAACATAAATAACTCATATTCATTTTCAACCGTTGATCAATGAAATCAATGGTGGAGACGAGTTTGTAAAGTTTGTAGAATTAATGTGGTTTATATATATACTAGGCATTCACTCGTGCGATGCAACGGAATGTAAGGAAATAACGAACAATTAATGTTACTTTCTTATAGACATGTCATCAACAATCAACCATGATCTAAGAATCACAATTTATGAAACCTTAAACCCATAAAGATATTCAATAATTAGTTTATATTACAATTATTGACGAAAAAAATTATAATGATATAATTTTTAATAAGAATGAAACATATTTTACAATTATGTATTTTTAATGTGCTAACGGTGGAAAAAAAATAAAACGTATGGATAGAAAAAAAACAAATTAATTCGTAGATATTCATGATATTTAATAGTAGATTAAATTAAAAAATATTCAATATTGGGCTCGTTTTGAAGGTATTGACGAGACGATTATAGTGGTATAATTTGTAGAAAAAATGAAAGTATTTTTTTCATTGCATTTTTGTTCATATACGATTATTTGTGTTAATATGATAATGGTGTAAAATGAAAAATGAAAAAGTAAGGGTTATAAAGTAAATTAAATAAGTAATTGTAGGGGTAGTAAATATAACATTGTAAGGGTGATAAATGTTATTGTACAAAAGATTGTACAATAACCGTTTTATAATTTTTATATAGTAGTATAGATAATTCGTATATATTCATGATATTTAATAGTACGGTTAAATTAAAAAATATTCAATATTGGGTTCGTTTTGAAAGTATTGACGAGACGATTATAATGGTATAATTTGTAGAAAAGGAACGTATTTTTTCATTGCATTTTTGTTCATATACGATTATTTGTGTTAAATATGATAATGGTTTAAAATAAAAAATGAAAAAGTAAGAATATAAAGTAAATTAAATAAGTAATTGTAGGGTAATAAATGTAACATTGTAAGGGTGGTAAATGTTATTGTACAAAAGATTAAGGACGGTAAATGTTATTATACTAAAGATTGTACAATAACCGTTTTATAATTTTTATATCTATACTTTATTATAAAAAAGACATAAAAACTCTTAATTACAACATTTTAAGCACAAAATACAACTCATTAAAGTCAATTACTTAATTTACAATTTCAGGTACAACTTATATTTTATTATAAAGATGTAATTTATTTTAGTTTTAGTTATGATCTGTTTATAAAGATAATGATAAATTATTTTATTATGTTATTATATTTAAAATTATTGATAATATATTTTAATAAAAAATAAAACAGGTAGTTTATCTGATAGTGTTTATTCTGTATTTAATATGTTTATTTGCAGTTAGTTATACAAATAAAAACACGAGACTTTAATAAGTTATGATTATGTTTCATTAACTTGTAATTTTGAATTTTAACTAATATATCTATATCTATACTATATTATAAAGATGACATAAAAAACTCTTAATTACAACTCACTAAGCTTTATATACTATCATTTAAAGCTATCTACTTAAAATCTCTTAAAAATAACTACTAAAGCCTAATGTACTACCTGTAAAACTTTTAACCCTAATTAATATATTTCATCCTTATCCCCCAAATTCCTTATCTCTAATCCCCAAACCCTAAAATTATGAAATTTGAATTCTGATAAACATAATCAAAATTCAAAACAGGATAAACATCTCAATTTAAATATAAAAATTTTAAAATATATAAGATAATTAATGAATTTTAACAAACTACTTAATTTTTTTTATATAAAAAACATTATATTGTTAAGCCTAAATTAAACAAATTTATATATAAAAAACCATTATCACTCAATAAAAACCATCCAAAATCGTATTGTAAATCAATAAAAAACAAAAAATAAAAATAAACATTAAAATCGTGATGTATTATTATTTAATGTTAATCTACTTAAAATCTCTTAAAAAACAATTAATGAACCAATATGGACTACTTTTAAATTCTTTTAATCCTAATTAATAAATTTCATTATTATCCCCCAAAATCCTTATATCTAATCCCCAAATCATAAAATTATGAAATTTGAATTCTGATAAACATAATCAAAACAGAATAAACATCTCAATTTAAATATAAAAATTTAAAATATATACGATAATTAATGAATTTTAACAAACTACTTAATTTTTTTTATATAAAAAACATTATATTGTTAAGCCTAAATTAAACAAATTTATATATAAAAAAACCATTATCACTCAATAAAAATCATCCAAAATCGTACTGTAAATCAATAAAAAAACAAAAAATAAAAATAAACATTAAAATCGTGATGTATCTCGCTGCATTGCGCGAGTACGCTTCTAGTTATATTATAAAGCATTTAAGTTAAACTCTTAAAAACTAATTTTTATGCATTAGGTACCACATATTAATGCATATTACTTAAAATCCAAATGTACAAATTGATTAAACATAAGTACAACTTATAAAAAGCTCAATGTTTGAATTCGTGTAACTAACTGCAGATAAGCACTTATTTTTATAATATCTAAAATTTTTAACTATTGATATAACTAACCGATAAATATAAGAAATTTCGAGATAAAACACCTTATTTTTATTTTTTTATTGAAGTATGTTTTCTTTTTAATTTTAAATATAAAATATCTTAAATATAACTATCGTTTAAATTAAACATTTTTTGACCCGTAACAAAATACTGTATTATTATTTTTTATAAAAAACCATAATTAAACTAAAATAAAATATATTTTTGTTTTAAAAATAGGTTTCTCAAAATCGTAAAATAAAATAAAAAAAAAGACTAACAAAAAGTATGAATAATGATCGAGGGTTCGAGTTCTAGATTTCATAAACCCGCTGCATTGCGATGTTACATTTCTAGTAGTTGCAGGGGCGGATATAGTAGCAAAAAGGAGGGGGGAAGGGACCTCACTCAAAAAGTCAAAATACCAAATTTTCAAGGTTAAAAACATTTTTTTTAAATTTTTATCGTAGATCCACCCACTGATTTTTCGTATGGGACCCCATCAACCAAAAAACGTATCTCGAAATCAATTAAAAAACCAAAAAAAACTCTCGAAATCAACCAAAAAACTGAATAAGTCACTCAAAATCACCAAAAAAACTTAAAAAATCTCTTGAAATCAATCAATAAAACTTCAAAAATACCTCTAAATGTTGGAATTAAGATATATTTTTCATTGTATCTTAAAGGTGCCCCCACCAGGAAAAAATTCTGGATCCGCCACTGAGTAGTTGTATAGATATAACATTAGTTTATATGAATCAATACAAGGCCCAAACAAAAGTACAAGGTACAAAGAGAACTTGAACCATGTGAACGTATTACAAATTGATATTTTACGTCTTTAATATTTTAACAAACAGATAAAAAAAAGTAAGTATAATTGAATTTTTGTTTTGATAAAATGTACTAAGTCATGTCTATACACGGGTCCAAGTTATAAAAGCAGGTGTATGAGAGTATCTCTATAACAGCTTCTTTAAAATGGAGATTTTTGGGTTTTTTGTTCCAACATATTTTTCAAAACTTTCTCTAAAATGGAGAAAGTAGAGAGAGAGATGATGAAATTTTTAAAATTTGGAGATATCTCTAAAAATGATTAATTATGAGAGAGAAATTATTTTTTTTATTCCTTCTACCAATAAAATTGTTTTAAATTAAATGATTATGGGAAAGAAATAATATTTTATGAATTGTATTGAATATTTTAATAATAAAATTAATTATGTAATCTTCAAAATAAAGAATTGTTGGAGATAAAGATGATTTTTTTTTAGAAATTTTGACTTTTACTTCTCCATTTTAGAGAAGGGTGTTGCTATGTGCACCATAGTCTATGGTGCCCATAGCTATAAAATTCTAAAATCAATGCAATTATTTGTAGGTTTATGATATGACTTCTATACTTTTAATTAAAAAAATGATTATGTAATCATTTGTAGGTTTATCACTTTTAATTAAAAAAAATTACATTTTTTTAATGATATTTACTTTCATATCAATATAAATAATAATTTTTTTATTTTTTTGTATATGTATTTTTCTTTTAGAAAAACATATTAATTTAATCTTAAATTTTAATACAAAAAAACAAAAAATATAAAAAGAATAACTATAAATGAAAATAAAATTTATTTGACATAATAAATTTAGTTTTATAATAATAATAATAATAATCACTTGATTATATAAAAAAAGTGGTATATATAATACAAAAGACTATGAAAAAATAAACTTTCGCTTAAATAATAAAATCAAATATAACATGATTAGTAAATATAAAACTTAATTTTTAACAACTAATCCGCTATATTTACAAAAGTTTTTTGAGTTGTTTGAGTTTCTTATAGAATTCTAAACGTGACATATATATGGTTTCCCATCCAGCTGCTGACGGGATTTTGTGACGGGTCCATAATGCTGAAATGGGAGGCATTGGATACTCTCCTTCTAACTGGACCATCACATAATGGTTGGTGTTTACATGTGAAATTGTAAAGACCCGATGATATTGAAACTCTTCGGGACCTTTCCAGAGAGGAAAACAAGTCATAGAGCCTCCATTGATTAAAAGGTGAAGGATCACACCAAACTTGTTGGCTATCAATATACCTGTTTCTGGCATAGTCATCCAGTGTTGCTCTGGTGCTGGCGAATCCCAATAAGACAACGAAGTAAGTATTTCATCGATTCCATAGAAAACTGTAGAGTATGCCCCATATGAACTCATTAACTCGTCTAATAATTCATGACGAATAGAGAGTCATTGGTCTTCGCCATACCCGAGACAAGCAGTTATTGATCGAAAACCACAATTCCCATCACCCCTTACATCTTGTATATTCGTGATGTATGGATGAAAGATTTCTGGAATTTGCTTCAACAATAAAGTATGTCCCTCCGGCAGTATCTCGTTTAAGTCAATCTGGTGTGAAGATTGGCTTATTAGTTCATCGTTCAAGTCCATGAAGGATGAGTTATAA
Organism: Arctium lappa; assembly: GCA_023525745.1. NCBI lineage: Eukaryota > Viridiplantae > Streptophyta > Magnoliopsida > Asterales > Asteraceae > Arctium > Arctium lappa. Next base: position 147,584,764 of record CM042048.1, read on the forward strand.
ATCGGTGGTTCCTCGTTCAAGTCCATGAACGATGAGTTATGCCTAGGCGGTTCCTCGTTCAAGTCCATGAAGGTTGACTTATGCCTAGGTAGTTCCTCGTTCAAGTCCATGAAGGATGAATGAGTTGTTGAATTTTGGCTTGCGAATGATTGTGCATCTTTCAAGACTTTCTTTGATAGCAGTGTCTTGTGACTTTATAACTTCTTCAATGACATGTATGAATTTGTCTAGGTCACGTTTCCCTGAATCTAGATGTTTTTTCAACTTGGCGTGTTGGCTCTCAACTCTATTTGTTGTTGAATTTCCAAAATTGATATGTTTATCGGTCCACAATGACACAAATCTGTCTGCATACTTGTCTAGCCAAACATTATGAAGATAGGTAAAAACATCTACAAGGCGAAGAAAAATGAAAATCAAATGAGTGTGATAGAATGAATGGTTTTTTCTAAACAAATCATGACTTTAAAATATATATGAATGATACCTGGACATTCGAACAATAATGCCTGGAGGTCTGCATAATTTTGCATGTATGCAGTGTGTGTTGGAGATTCAACTAAATTTGTCCATTTTGCTTGAAAAGAACCCCAAGTCTTCTGCAATCTGATACGAGGCCGACAATGTTTCATTATATCATTAAATATATGCCACCTACAAAGTAAATGATTACTTTGTGGAAATACTTCTTCGCACGCTTTCATCAACGCAGATCTCTATCGGTGACGATAACACGAGGGCAGAAAGATCCATTAATAGTCAATTTCAGGCAAGTCAACGCCCACGTATAGTTGTTTGTCTTTTCGCTATGCATGAATGCGAAGGCTATAGAAAACGTCTTATTTGTAGACGTGACACCAACAATTTCCAAAAATGGTAGATTATACTTGTTTGTTTTATATGTAGCATCCATCAACACCACATGTGGAAATGCTTGCCACATCTTTAATGATGTTGGATGAATGAAAAACAAATATTCCAACTGGTTAGTAGTATCGTTTAAACGATACTCAAAATCGTACCCCTTAGTTTGCAAAATGTGCATAACATTCTGCATGGGGGTTCTATCTTCTTGCTCACTCATGCGAAACTTTTGACGAGCATTGTATATAGTTTTTAGAGAAAACACGTTATTTTCATTTCGTTCTTTTAGCGTTGACAAAATATCTCGTGGTTTCACATTCAGCCTTGTCAACTGTTGCCCAAACGAGACTCATCATCAGACAATCGCATTGCATAAGAATGACCCTCCACATCATGTGCCTTCAAATACTTTCCCAACAATTCGAAGGGACAATTAATTTTTTTGGTTTCAAAATCTTTACTTCTAGATACACCACCACGATCACAACCAAGTACGATTGTAGACATGTATCCACTAAAACTTGGCCTAGATCGTCTAGTGACGATTACAAAACCTTGAGAGCGTGTCACATTTTGCACCCAAGTAATTAATTCTTCACGAGATCCAAACACCTAAAAATTGAGAGAAAAAAATCCATGTTAAAAAAATTACTAGATACACCAACTAATTACACACATGAAAATAATAATAAAATTGGATATTATACTTGCTCGGTGGAAAATTTTGAAGTTTCCGTCATCTTTTTTCCTGCAGATTTAAATGAAAAAAAGTTAAAATATGTTAATTACAACTATTAAGCTATTTTAACCTTTTAATAGTATTCTTTAAAATTCACTTACCTTTTTTTAAACATATTTTAACTTTTTAATAGTATTATCTAAAATTCACTTACTTTTTTTAAACATATTTTAACTTTTTAATAGTATTCTCTAAAATTCACTTACCTTTTTTAAACATATTTTAACTTTTTTAATAGTATTCTTTAAAATCCACTTACCTTTTTTTAAACATATTTTAACTTTTTAACCATAACCACAAATGGGTTGGTGTCGAAAGAAATAAAATAAATGAACAAAATAAAGAAAATGTTGCATGTCGTTGGGATGTTCATCTACAAACATGTAGGTTAAGTTTTGATGTTTACCTTTGATGATCTTCAAATATGATGAAGATATGAAGAACTTGATGATGAATGTTTGAAGATGAGAGAATAGTAGAGAGAATTTGAGAGAAGAGTTTCTAGAGAGAGAAGTTAGAGAGAGTGTGTTTGTGAGAAATGAGAAGAAAAGAGGGTGGAAGATGGTTTAAAAGTTACAAAATACATGCATTGGCTAGGAAGGTGGTTTTGTTTTTTTAAAAAAAGTTGGAAGGTGGTTTTGTTTAAAAAAAAAATTTTATGAGATTTTTTCAAAACACGTGTATTGGCTAAGGTGAGTTGCAAAATACATGCATTGGCTAGGGTGGAAGGTGATTTTGTTTTTGGGTCATTCTAAATACACCATAGTCTACATGCCATTTACACCCTAGTCTAGTGATATTGTGAAGAGGGATTGAGGGAATGGGATAATTACTGCTTGGTTTTCTGATCCAGTTACACCCTAGGCATATAGACAAGGGTGCATATAGCAACACCCTTGTTTTTTTTTTTAAAAAGGTGGAAGGTGGTTTTGTTTAAAAAAAAAATTAAATGAGATTTTTTCAAAACACATGCATTGGCTAGGGTGAGTTGTAAAATCTAACATATTTGTTTTGTCATTTATCACAAATATATAGAATAAATTGAAATAAAGTCAATATAATTGTATTTAGAAAATAGACTATGATTGTTTATTGAAATTTTCTATAAACATACACTGAATATCGTCATCTTGTGCAGACACACATATTTTAAAAAGTAAATTTTGACATATAATAAAATAATTAAATTAAAAAATATTCAATATTGGGCTCACTTCGAAAGTATCGAAAAGACGATAGTAATGGTATAAGTTGTTAAAATTAAAACGTATTTTTTAATCTATTTTAGTTAATATACGATTATATGTATAATTAAATCCAAAAATATTCAATATTGGGGCTCATTTCGAAGGTATCGAAAAGACGATAGTAATGGTATAAATTGTTAAAATTAAAACGTATTTTTTTATTCTATTTTAGTTAATATACGATTATATGTGTTAATATATGGAAAATGTAAAATAAAAAATGTAAAACAAAAAGGTATAAAATAAAACAAGGGTTATAGTTTAAGGACCAAAAATGTAACTATAATTATTAATTTATAAAAAGAATCAAAATTGATGTGACGTATGGATGTGATTAAGATTAGATTTAACATTTGATATATTTAATTTATAAACTATGGTGCACATAGAACAGGAAAACTATTGGAGATGCCTTAAACCCTCATGTTAGTTTTGATATTGACGTGTGTCATCCCAATCAAATCAAATAGTCAATGATTGACTTGGTGCAGTTAACTAGATCAATTTTAGATTAAATACATATTTTTGCAATTCATCTCAATGATTTGTTTGCAACAAAAACCTAAGTATATAAATGTAAAAAAAAAATGTGACCTCCAAGGGTGTGTTTGGTTTGTGGAATGGATTAGAATGGCAGGAATTTGAATTTCAAATTCATTCCAATCCCTTGTTTGGTTTGCAGGATTGTCCGAATTTGAAATCTTATGATTTCTTTGAAATCTCTCCAACGTAGGATTTTGAAATCCCAAAGGAATGGTTAGGATTTCAAAGGATTTTGTAAGATTTTATATAATAATGTTTAAAATATGTTAAAAACACTTGTTTTCTAATAATTAGTTAAATGAAAAGTAATTTAATTATTTTTATATTTTTAATGATTTTTATAAATAATGGAATTCAAATATATTACAATCCTACAAACCAAACACATAAAAGAATTTCAAATCCTCTCAAATCCAAATCCCTATATGAAATCCAATCTATTACATTCCATTCCTACAAACCAAACGGACCCCAAGGGAGCGTTTGGTTCGCAAAATGGAATTGATGAAATTGGAATCCATTGAAAAATTTTGATTTTAAAGGAATTGAAATGGAATTTAACCACGCGTTTGGTTGGTAAAAATTGGATGAAATTCAATTCTTTTACTTTAGCTAAGGAATGATAAATTCCTTGATTTGTGGAATTTAATGATTCCATCATGATCAATATGTGAACTAGGGGTGTTCGCGGTCCGGTTTAGGCGGTTTAACCCCTCAGACCACAAATCAAACCGCAAGTGATCGTTTATTGATTTTTCAAACCGAGCGGTTTGACATCAAGTGCCCAGACCGGTCAAGTCGAGCCGCGGTTTAGGCGGTTTGGTCGACCGGTTTAGACGGTTTAGGCCTTTTAGTGGGTTTTAAAGTTTAAACATAAAAACATATAAAATTTTGAATTTTAAAGGCTCATTGGCTTGATCCATTTGAAATAAAGAACAAAGTCCACAACAAAATAACAAAGTCCAAAAAAGTTAACAAAATATCTCAAGACAAAACACTAAAAAAAGGTAATATGCAAAGCGCAAATAAAATCCACAGTTTAACTTCTTCATTTTTCCGTTCTTTGTATTCCACAATCCAAAAAGATTTCAATCTTTTAAAATACCTTGAGCCTTTTTGTATATATACTTGGACATTTGGGCTTTATATAATCTATTATTTATAATAAAGGTATATATAAAAAAATAAAAAAATAAATATATTTATATACTTGGCGGTCGGTTTAGTCCAAACCGTCCAAAAAAACCTCCAGACCGCAGACCAGACCAGACCGCTAGACCGCTTAAACCGCCAAAAACGGTCCGGTTTGACTTGGTTCGACCGGTTTGAGCGGTCCAACGGTTTTTTTGAACACCCCTAATGTGAACCAAAGAAAGTAATTGAAATTTGGTCAAATGAATTATCTATTCCAATTCCTTCAAAATCCATGAACCAAGGATATTTTCTCTAGTGACCTGGATAAAAAATGGAGTCAAGCAAATTGCCGTCACCAATGAACGTGACTTCTAAATGGTTTTCTTCTTCTTTAAAGAATCAGGATACATAGACATCTAAATCCAATTAATATTTGTAGTTCACATAAATATCCCTTCACAAGGAGCATATCGATGTAACAAAAGAAATTACCTTGCTTAAAAGAAAATCAGAATTATAATCCATATTCATGTTGGAATTATTGAATCTATAACAAATTTTTAGTTTTTTCAGCTTATAATATATACGAAAATTGAACTATTTATCTGTTATCTATCTCTTAAGGTTAAAGTTTTATTTATGTTGCAGTTTTTTTCATGCTTTATTGCCGGCTTGATAGGCGCCTTTCTTGTGTCATTTGTGACATAGGGCCGGCCATGATGAATACGACCTATAAATGGTGAATTGTGAGTCATACATTTATAGGCATGGTTTGACGTCCTTTTGTGGATTTTTCTTTAAAAAGACATGATGTTGATTTTGTAAACAAATGGGTTTTAACGTTTAAAAATCTATACTATATAATGAAAATTCTAAAACGGTTATTGTACAATCTTTTGTACAATAATATTTACCACCCTTAATCTTTTGTATAATAACATTACTACCCTTATAATGTTACATTTACCACCCTTACAATTACTTATTTAATTTATTTTATATCCCTTACTTTTTCATTTTTCATTTTACACCGTTATCATATTAACACAAATAATCGTATATGAACAAAAATGCAATGAAAAAATACGTTCCTTTTTTTACAAATTATACCATTATAATCGTCTCGTCAATACCTTCAAAATGAGTCCAATATTGAATATTTTTTAATTTAATCATACCATTAAATATCAGAATATATACGAATTATCTATACTACTAAAACGGTTATTGTACAATCTTTTGTACAATAACATTTACCACCCTTACAATGTTACATTTACCACCCTTACAATAACTTATTTAATTTACTTTATATCCCTTACTTTTTCATTTTTCATTTTACACCATTATCATATTAACACAAATAATCGTATATGAACAAAAATGCGATGAAAAATACGTTCATTTTTCTACAAATTATATCATTATAATCGTCTCCTCTGACGTTCAAAACGAGCCCAATATTGAATATTTTTTAATTTAACCGTACTATTAAATATCATGAATATCTACGAATTAATTTGTTTTCTATCCATACGTTTTATTTATTTTTCCACCATTAACACATTAAAATACATAATCATAAAATACGTTTCATTATTATTATAAATAATATCATTATAATTTTTTTCGTCAATAATTGTAATATAAACTAATTATTGAATATCTTTATAGGTTTAGGATTTTATAAATTGTGATTCTTAGGTTATGATTGATTGTTGATGCCATATCTATAAGAAAGTAACATTAATTGTTCGTTCTTTACTTAGAGCATCTCCAACAGATATGCTATAACTTTTCTAAAATAGAGTATGAAAAATTAAAATCTCTATAAAAAATTACATCCAACTCCAACAGCTACTCTATTTTAGCAATTCTATCACAAACTATATTATTAAAATATTCAATACACTTAATAAAATATTATTTCTCTCTCCTAAACACACAACTTCAATGAATCTTATTGGTGAATATTATTTCTCTCTCTTAAATATAGAGTTTTAGAGATTTCTCCAAATTTGGAGATTTTTACCTTCTCTCTTTTCTTTTCTCCATTTTAGCATATGATATACCATAGCTGTTGGAGCAAAAAAAAATGCTAAATTCTCACTTTTCTCTATTTTAGCATAGTTGTTGGAGATGCTTTTACATTCCGTTGTATTGCGCAGGTGTATGTCTAGCTATATAATGAAAATTCTAAAACGGTTATACGGTTATTGTACAATCTTTTGTACAATAACATTTACCACCCTTAATCTTTTGTACAATAACATTTACTACCCTTACAATGTTACATTTACCACCCTTACAATTACTTATTTAATTTACTTTATATCCCTTATTTTTTTCATTTTTCATTTTACATCGTTATCATATTAACACAAATAATCGTATATGAACAAAAATGCAAAGAAAAAATACGTTCCTTTTTTTACAAATTATATCATTATAATCGTCTCATCAATACCTTCAAAACGAGACCAATATTGAATATTTTTTAATTTAACCGTACTATTAAATATCAGAATCTATACTATATAATGAAAAAACTAAAACGGTTATTGTACAAACTTTTGTACAATTATATTTACCACCCTTACAATTACTTATTTAATTTACTTTATATCCCTTATTTTTTTATTTTTCATTTTACACCATTATCATATTAACACAAATAATCATATATTAAAAAAAATGCAATGAAAAAATACGTTCATTTTTCTACAAATTATATCATTATAAGCGTTTCCTCAATATCTTCAAAACGAGTCCAATATTGAATATTTTTTAATTTAACCGTACTATTAAATATCATGAATATCTACGAAATAATTTGTTTTTCTATCCATACGTTTTATTTTTTTCCACCGTTAGCACGTTAAAAATACATAATCGTAAAATGCGTTTCATTCTTATTATAAATAATATCATTATAATTTTTTTCGTCAATAATTGTAATATAAACTAATTATTGAATATCTTTATGGGTTTAGGTTTCATAAGTTGTGATTCTTAGGTCATGGTTGATTATTGATGAATTGTATATAAAGAAATAGCATTAATTGTTCGTTCTTTATTTACATTCCGCTGCTTCACGAGGGTATATGCCTAATAATATATGAAAGTGATAGACATATTTTATATTTCACAAAGTAGTGGCCCCATAAACATTATTATTTGTTTTTATTTTTCTTGATATACGTTGTCTAAATATAATGTATTATATATTTAAACCGAGTTTTTTGGACGGGTTTTGAGAATCAAAATCAAAACTTAAAATCTATAAAAGAATTTACATTCATATTCAACGAATTAATTATTTTGAAAATTGTAATCTTAATTATATTATTAAAATAATTATATATGTTATAAATATTAGTATTTCTTTCTCGTAAACATTTAACATCAATGGTTATTATTAGTGGGATAATCATTTTTGAAAAGTTTTTCAAATTTTGAGAACTTTACACTCTTTCAAACCTTCTCTATTTTGAAAAAAGTTTTACATAATCTATTGGATTTTTTTTTGTTCAAAATCTTTATTTTCCTCTATTTTGAAGAATCGATTGTAAACAATAGGGTTTTCTGATACAAGACGTGGATTTAAAGCTGTGTATAAATAAGAGAAAATCATAATATTTTTCTGATGTAATATAAAAGAAACCTAAAAATGTAAATTAGGTTAATAAACTTTTTTCATGCAACAAAATTTTAATAATTTTTTTTGCATGAATTTTGTTGGTGGGGTTTCAAAAACGATTATCAAATGTTTTAATAAAATTATTGTATAATAATTACAAATTTAAAAGGTAGTAATAATTATGTGTGAACCAGCAAAGAATGAAAGGCGTGGTGAAGACTCACTCGCGGTGCAATCAGGATGGCTAGATAGCTCGGGTCTAGGGAAGTGAGCCGCCAGTAGTAACTTGGATCACCTGCCATGCCATGCCATACCTCCATTCATATACGTCAATTATTTGGCTTCCTTAAAATTACTTTAAAATAGAAAATAAAAAGTTAAAATCTTAAAAAAAAAAAAATCACTTTCATCTCCAACAACTTCTCTATTTTTAACCACAAGACTTGTGGTGTAGCGAAATCACCTAAGAAGTTCATAACGCTCAACCCGGGTTCGATTCCCTGCATTCGCAACTTTGTGGCCACTGAGTATAACCCCAGGGTTGCATGCTTTAGCAGTCCGTTTCATTGCCAATGAATTAGTCTGGGCCAAAGACCCAGGACACCCTTTCAAAAAAAAATCTCTATTTTAGAGATAAATAATTGATTATATTATTAAAATAGTATATATATTTAATAAAATATTATTTTTCTCATCTAAACATTTTATGTCAAAATTTCTCATTGGTGGGATATCATAAAAAAATAAATTCTCTTTCTTGATAATCATTTTTGGAGATATCTCCAAATTTGGAGAAATTTAGAGCATCTCCAACAACTTCCCCAAAATTTCTTTAAAATGGAGAACCAAAAATCAAAATCTACAAAAAAAATTACAATGATCTCCAACAATTTTCCCATTTTAGATATAAATCATTGATTATATTATTAAAATATTTTATATATTTAATAAAATATTATTTCTCTCACCTAAACAATTAATTTCAAAGTTTCTCATTGGTATAATGTAATAAAAAATAACTTCTCTCTCTTGATAATCATTTTTTGGGATATCTCCAAATTTGGAGAAAAATGTATTATCTCTCTTACTTTCTCCATTTTGAAGAAAGTTTTGGGGAAGCTATCGGAGCTCATTTTACATCTAAAATTTCCATTTTCTTTATTTTCTCCAAAATGGAGAAACTGTTAGAGATATTCTTACACTCTCTCTCCTATTTTTTCTATTTTGGAGAAAGTTTTGGAAAACTATTGGAGCAAAAACTTGCTCAAAATCTTTATTTTCTCCATTTTGGAGAAGCTGCTGGATATGCTCTTAGATGATTTTCAGCCAGAGGTTATTACAATTAAATGTTGAGTTTTGGTGATAAGTTGAGTTAACGTAATAAACATGAGAAGTGTTATCAATTGTTAGATGCACATTAGGATAAGATGTACCAGAATAATCCCAGTATCAAGCGGGATTCATAGATGGGCTTAAGTTTAAAAGTGATCAAGGGTTTAGATCTATTTCTCATGTTTCTCAAGTTAACTCAACTTTTCACATGATTTTTCGCCTATAAGTAAAAAAGTATATTGTTTTAAAAATTAGTGTTGAACATTATTCTTATAAGAACCTTAGGTGACATTTGGTTTGCAGATTCTGATGTAATCTGATGGAATTGGAATGTTGAATTCCATTAAACAAACTTTGGAGATTTAGGGGCAGTTTAGTAACGAAATGCTATAACGCTATTGTTCCATCCTTGTAAACCTCCCTTCCTCTCCACCATTTTCTTCCATGTTTTTCTTAAACTTTTGATAATCAATGTTACATTATATATTTTCAGTAAACAAATTACTCGGTGATGTTTTTATAGTTGAAAGTTGGATGATATTCTTTGATGTTTTACCGGTTTGAGAGTTGGATGACATTCTTTGACATTTTTTGTAGTCGGTTGACGGTTGGCAAATTTCGACGGTCTTCTTTTCATAATTATCCTACAAATTAACTTTTATGATTCTTATTGTACAAAATATGATAAATTGTAATAAATTATAGCATATTATTTATCTCTTTCACACATTTCTCACATCTTGGAGTCTTTATGTAAACAACCATTGTACGTTTTAAGGTAGATTTGTAGGTCAGATATGTCTTCACATCCCTAAACCCCATATGCAGTTAAGATATATTGAGTTAGATTGGTTTATATTTATTTATTTTACTTTATATTTAATTTCATCAAATAGACTTTCAAATTGGGACAAAGATTAATGCATTTTTTAAGATTGACTATTGAATAGATTTGGGGTTTGGTCTTCCAACTATGTCATTTTTAATGGAATTGGTCCATTAGCTTTATTTATTACAAATGTGTCCCTAACGTATGTAAAATCGATTGGTTTTGGTCTCTCTCACTAATAAGTGTTAAGTTTTTCTTTTAAGTCCTAAAATGAGAGGTACTTTGGTCATTTTTCATTTCCTACCCATCTTTTGCCTTCCCCAACGCGGAGAACCCCACTTGCTACCACCCCCTCTTTCTTTCTTCCACCTCCGGTAAACCCCACCCCGTCTCACCCTACTCCCTTTCCACCTTTATACGGCATAAAACCAAAAATTGAGATGCTGAACAGTTACTCACTATCGTTGTAGGCATTGATGGGTCAATATGCAACATGTTAACATAGGTGAAGACAAATAATAGGGAACGACTTCGTGTAACATTTTCTATGTGAAGATGAAGAATTGGAAGCAAAATTGAGAGCATAGATCTTTTTACCGATAAAGCTACTCTAGAAACAAAACCGAGAGCATTGGCGAAGATGAAGAATTGGGAACAACTTTCTATGGGGTTTTCTAGGAAAAGATGAATAACTTGAAGCAAAACCGAGAGCATAGATCTTGTAACACATAAAGCAATGGCTTTGTTCAGGCTTTGGTAACGACTTCCTATAGGATTTTCCAGGATTTCAGAATTAGACCAAGAGAGAAGAAGTTATTCCCTTTAGTTGAAGTTTGACCACATGTCTCGTTCAAGTGCTTCCTCTTGGGATCGGCAGGGGGGGTTTTCACCGGGAAGGGAAGGGGATGTAAAGATCGTAGACGATGGTTGATGCATGTGAGTGATGTGACAAGAGTGACGATGACACAAAGGGGAAGGAGATATTCTCATGTCTCGGGAGGGGTATTCGTTGTAGATGTAAGTTTTTTTGGTATTCGTCAGAGATAACAACCAAAGTTGGAGGGATGTCAACGTGGTAGTCGGTATTGATGAAAACAACAGGACGGAGGGTGTGGTGGTGTCTATTACTAAAAGAAATCAAAATAATTTTCAAATCTAAACCTATTGCTTCTCATTTAATTGAATTAAATAGGAAAATTAACTAACATAAATGAGAAAGATCAAAACCAAACTATTATGTATAAGCCATGAATAACTTTATAATAAATGAAGATTAAGAACCAATATCATTAAACATGACATTAGTCAAGGACACTATTAAATATTTTAATAATTTCAACCAAACACTTATAAAACATATTAATTAAGTTTAATGTTTTTATAAATATTTATTTTTTTGCTCTTTATAAGAAATTAAAAAAAACGTCATTCATATAATATAGGTGAGATTGGTTAATTTGGGTGGGGACCGGGGATATACATATCATAGTTTCCAGTTTTTTCAGGGATATTCTAATATCACGGCACGCAACCCCTCTGCCAACCGTAAATAGCTTCCGTAACGAGCAGGAAAAAGAAAAGGTAAAATTTGATTTTAAGATCTTACAAAAAAAAATACAAAGATTTTTATAAGAACTATCGTTGTGAAATCGTATGTAGGTTTTTAATTTAGCGAGTTGAAAATTAATGTGAAAAGAAAAATTATAAAAAAAAAATTGGTTTATTATAACTAGTTGTGTACTCGTGCAATACGGCGGGAGCTGTGAATGCAAACGATCTCGAATAATTAAAAGTAATGGTTCCAAAAATTGTATGATCGTTCAAAATCCAATGAATCAAACCATACCAATCCAATCTAAACCACCAAAACCATATATGGAAATAAAAAAAATAACATCTTCATTAACGAAATCTTCGTAGATTTGAGATTCCACCATACAGAGATATATAGGGTTAAAAAAAGTCTCATTGAGTTAAAGTTTCCTCGACATAACCCCCATCGAGTCTCATTGGGTTCAAGAAAGCCGATTGTAAGGAATAGAACAATAGAGGGACATTCAAATAGAAAAGTGTTTCAAGAATAACTTATCATGAAAATTACTCCACCAGCCGTAATCTTTTGACACGTCGCATTTTATCTATGATGAACGTCGACACAAGTCACTTGATTGTAAAAAAGTGTTTCAAGAATAACTTATCATGAAAATTTCTATATTAATTGGCTCAATGTCAAAACTTGTAAACCTTAATCAACACTACATGATATAAACTGCCATCTGATTCTGAGGTTCGATCAATGATTTGTCATTCATTGACGTTGATAAGATCCCTTGCCAAGTAATTAATAGACCACACTGAGCCGGAAATGTCAAACTGCAAATCATCATTGAATGATCTATGATAAAAAAGCTCTTTCACCACAAGCAAACTACATGCATCATATATATATATCTAATAGAACTTGCGAGCGATCAAATTTACTTGAGTCATGTACTGAAAAACCCATATCTGCTTCCCCTTCTTCTCACTTCCGTTAACTTATGTTACTTCTGGTGTTGCCAAATCAGACGCTTCCTCCACTTTATTGGCATAATGGATTATATATTTTGGCAAAACAGAAGGTGGGCATGGATGACAATCAACAAAAAAACAAAACAAAAATAGCAAAATTCATTTGGTACCTTAGATGTTTATCTTGATGTCTGTAAGTGTTAGCCTTTTGAAGTTCATTTGGCCTCTCACCATGTCAATAAAAGCCTGCCAATCCAAAAAAGAATCTGATAAAGATCCACCATTGAAAGTGTACTCAAGAAGGAAAGATCGAGTCACAACTGAAAAAGGGGGACATCTGTATTCTATCTTTGGAAACTGGCTGAATCCTCTCGGTCAAATCTCTGGATGATTTTAGGCAATCAATTTAATTAATGATGATTATCCAGGAAATTAGGGTGTAGAATCCTGCCCTTAATTTCTGCCCATAATTCTAGTATTTGATTAGTATAAATAAGTGGCTAATTTTTCATGATTAACATTGAGAATTATCCTTTGATTTACTTGTTCTTGTAATCGGAGACCGTGCCCCTCTCGAATCGGGCCATTATCCTTTATTTCTAATAAAATTCATCCAACCTTCATTTTCATCAATTCTGTACCTATCATTTGGTTCCATTGCCGGGAAACAAAATGGTGCAAACCCGGAATAACTCAAGCGATGGCAGCACCCAACCCGAAGCGATTTATGCTCAATTAGATGCCATAGCCGCAAAGTTAGAGTCAATTGATACGCTGAAAGCAGATATAGCATCCCAGAGAGAGGATATTGCAGCTTTAAAGGTAAGAGATTGTTCCCATGGAGGCAAGAGTGATGAAGGGGAAAGTTCCTGGAGGGTCCGACAACCATATAGGCCCTATAACAAAATCGAATTCCCAACTTTTAGCGGAGGAGACCCTCACGGGTGGTTGCTGAAAGCTGAAAAATATTCCAGGTATTATCAAATACCTGATGAGGAGAAGGTTGAAGTGGCCTCAATGCATCTAGAGGGTAATGCCTTGGACCTTTACTCTTGGCTCTCTAACGACCAACCCATCACTTTTTGGGAGGAATTGACCCAATCGTTTACAAAATTTTTTGGTCCGGCAGAGTTCCAAAACCCGGATGAATTCCTGTGTAGCATCAAACAAACTAGTTCAGTTCAAGAATACCGGCAGGAGTTCGCTAAGAGATCCTCTCGGGTCTCAAATTGGCCTGAACATTGTCTCTTAGGGGTGTTCTTGAACGGTCTTAAAGATGATTTGAAATCCGATGTAAGGATCCACAAGCCACGTACGGTGTATAGTGCTATGAGCCTTGTTCTGGAGTTTGAATCTAAACTCTCATCTAACCGGCCAGGAAAAAGTACTTCTTGGACTTCTAGTTCAAAAAATACTCAATCAGATTCCAAACCAACACCCTTCACCCCAGTTCCAACATCAACCCAACCAAAAAACACCTCCCGGATCTCCGACACAGAGAAACAAAACCGATTCTTGAAGGGATAATGCTCCAGATGCGGCGACAAATACGGTCCAGGTCATCGATGTAAAACCGGTACCCTCAAGGTGTTAGAGGTAGAGGAGGATATGGAGGAATCACCGGTAACATAATGTAACACTCTAAAAATCAGAGTAAATTAAAACCTGGAATTATGGCAACATGACACTTGTATTGATATAAACCTCCCATAAAGGGGATCAGTCCTTAAGACTTTACAAAACCTGTACAGATATAGAATTCAACAACAAACTAATCTAGACACATCTATCTGGATTACATCAGATGTCCATCCATAATTCACCAAAAGAATGGGACTTAACAATTGCACAGATACAATACTAGTCATCTCAAGAAGCCTCGAGACCAAGCCCGTCTCTCAAAACCCTGACAACCCACCGCTAAGGGAAACCTGTTATACATATCATTTGAGAAAAAGTGTTAGGCTTAAAGCCTAGTGAGAACATACAGTTTATTCAAAATCAGAGATATAAACATCAGCATCATAAGGAAATATTTTCATAAAGGTTTAATTTATAAAAGATAACATTTCGCCACAACCGGGCCTTTTCGGTCCAAAACTCGTTAAACGATGACAAAAGGACCATTTTACCAAGGATTGTGGTGTAACACATAGTAGACCACCAAATCCGAGTTATGAGCTAAATACATGGAACCATGGCCACGAACTCTTCAGTCCGTACTACGATGTGAGGGAGGGCCCCCAAGGAACCATGTCATACTCGTTCATTAGACTACATCTGAACCATGGCTAGGATCGGGTCTCACATAACCGTACCTAAGTTGCCCCCGAGGATCAAATGTAGCTAACTACAACGGAAGGGGCATATCCTTCCCAGCCATAAGTCGACTCGATACCTAGGGATCCACTAGTACAGTCAGGACTTGTCACAATATTTCATGTGACCAACAAAGCTAGATAAATAGCTATCAACACATTTATATTTCAAAATGCCATTTTCCAGACCAACTGCTGGTAAGAAAGATAATCATAAAATCAGTTTATATACATTCTATCAATAAGCCACCAACATGGGCAAGTAAAACAACCTTTTACTTCTGATAAGGCGGAACCCGTTATTTTAGTCAAAACTGATCGGGAACCCCGAAAATCACCAAAAACTTCATTTATATCAAAATGTAGAGAACATGAAATCATACCGTAGAAATACTTCAGATTTCACAAATAAGAGTTTTGACATGTATAAAGTTTGTAAAATGGTAGTAGGAACTCACCGGTAGGTTTTCAGAATAAAACCCGGAAAATCAGATAATGACCACGATGTAGAGGTGAAGCTTAAAACACCGACCCCTCGCTAGAAACACCGAAAACTAGCAACCAAACGAGCCTTGAAGATCGAAGAAGAAAAAGAGAGAAAAAGAAGAGAGAGAGAGAGAGAAACTGAGATTGAGATATATAGAAAATATCTTTTAACTCAAGATATTTAAGCAATCCACAAAAGTGGTCTGTCAGGGCGCACGACCCGTGCGCCCTCAAAGAAGGAAATGCGCACGACCCGTGCGCATGCACTGTGCCTCGGCCCTGGATCCTACGCACGACCCGTGCGTCCTGTAGACAGCTCCATATACTTCCTTTTTCTCAACATCCTCGCAAAACAACGAAATTCGGGGTGTTACACATAACTCCCTAATCCCGATTCTGACCAAGAAGAAACGGCCGAAATCAGTTTGCATGCTATCTTAGGGAAACCCCACCCTACTACGATGAAGGTCCGAGGTAAGCTCCATTCTACCGAAGTTCTAATTTTAATTGATGGTGGCTCTACACATAATTTCATTTCAGATGTTTTGGTAAGCGAACTCAAACTGGCCTCTGAACCAGTGGCACCGTTTGGTGTCCAAATCGGTAATGGGGATGTAATTAGGTGCAACCACATTTGCAAAAATCTTCCTGTACAAGTCAATGAGCTTAAGATCACTCAAGACTTTCACCCCTTTTCTCTTGGCGGGGTTGATTTAGTATTGGGTATCCAATGGTTAGCCACACTAAATACGGTCCAAGCTAACTGGAAAGAGATGTTCATGATCTTTAAGATCGACGGGAAATAATACAAGTTACAAGGTGTTGCATCCGGGCCTCAAAAATCGTCTAGTTTTCAACACCTAGCCATTGATCCAGAAATTCCGCCATGTATACCAGCCCCACTTCAGCATATTGTTACACAATAACTGGTTGTTTTTGAAGAACCTCAAGACTTACCCCCTGTTAGATCACAAGATCATTCAATCTCGCTCTTGCCAAACTCAACCCCACCCAATATCCGCCCTTACCGTTACCCTCACTCCCAAAAGGCTGAGATAGAAAAACAGGTGGAACAATTGATGGCAGTCGACTTTATACAACCGAGCACAAGTCCTTTCTCAAGCCCAGTTTTACTAGTGAAGAAGAAGGACAATACGTGGCGAATGTGCGTCGATTATCGGGCTCTTAACAAGATAACTATAGCTGATAAATACCCGATACCTAACATTGACGAGTTACTTGATGAATTGTATGGAGCTACGGTGTTCTCAAAACTCGATTTGCGGTCGGGTTATTATTAAATCCGAGTGATAGCCCCGGATATTGAAAAGACAACTTTTCGTACCCATTCGGGTCATTATGAGTTTAAGGTTATGCCTTTCGGCTTAACTAACGCTCCTTCCACGTTTCAGGATGTTATGAACGATTTATTTCGCCCTTATTTACGGCGTTTTATACTTGTGTTCTTTAATGACATTTTAATTTACAGCTCAAGTATGGAGCAGCACAAGTCTCACCTAGAACAGGTCTTGAAATTGCTGCATGACAACTGATTCTTTGCCAAATTATCGAAGTGTTGTTTTGGGCAAGAACAAGTTGTGTTTCTGGGACATGTAATCAGCTCGGAAGGAGTTAGTGTGGAGGAAGAAAAGATTTGCAGTAAAGTCGTGGCCCATTCCATCAACAATAAAAGAGGTGAGAGGTTTCCTTGGGTTAATCGGCTATTATAGGTGTTTTGTCCGAAATTATGGACTTATAGCCCGACCACTTACTGCATTGACCAAGAAGGACGGGTTCCTTTGGTCGGAGGCAACCCTTAAGGCATTTAATGACCTGAAACAGGCGCTGCTGACTACACCTGTTTTGAGGTTACCAGATTTCTCTAAACCCTTTGTTATAGAGTGTGATGCATCATCAGATGGGGTCGAGGCGATACTATCACAAGAGGACCATCCCGTGGCTTATTTCAGTAAAGGATTCTCTCCATCTAACCGCTTTAAATCGACTTACGACAGGGAGCTGTTGGCGTATCGCCAAAAGACCTTGGCTAAACGTCGTTATGAGAAGTTGTCTCCAAGGTTTTTGGGACCATATCGAGTTAAAAGAGCAGTGGGTCCAGTTGCTTATGAGTTGGAATTACCACCCGAAGCTAGAATCCACCCGGTATTTCACATTTCGATGCTTAAACCTGCCCATGGCTCTTTTTCTTCGATACCAGTTATCCCATTACCCATCACCAAAGTCTGGGAAATTGATTTACAACCTAACTCGGTCATCACTCATCGATGGGTCTATGAAGCGGGCCAACCCGTCCTCGAATTGTTGATTTCATGGTGTAATTGACCTGTAGAAGAGGCAACATGGGAAACTTATGATCTAATGGCTGAGCAATTTCCTACATTCCGTCTTGAGGACAAGACGTTTTACCGGGAGGGAAGTAATGATAAAGATCCACCATTGAAAGTGTACTCAAGAAGGAAAGATCGAGTCACAGCTGAAAAGGGGGACAACTGTATTCTATCTTTGGAAACTGGCTGAATCCTCTCGGTCAAATCTCTGGATGATTTTAGGCAATCAATTTAATTAATGATGATTATCCAGGAAATTAGGGTGTAGAATCTTGCCCTTAATTTATGCCCATAATTCTAGTATTTGATTAGTATAAATAAGTGGCTAGTTTTTCATGATTAGCATTGAGAATTATCCTCTGATTTACTTGTTCTTGTAATCGGAGACCGTGCCCCTCTTGAATCAGGCCACTATCCTTTATTTCTAATAAAATTCAGCCAACCTTCATTTTCATCAATTCTATACCTATAAGAATCTCAGAAGAAGTAAATGGTTTCTAGAATATTTACAAATAAGCATAATAGACATTGAAATTTCACGCCACAAATAGTCAAAGAAGTCTTTCCTTACTCACGATACATCACTACATAGGATATCTCAACATATATACAAATATATTATGATATAATGCAATCATACTTTGATTGGAGATGCATATCTACATTTTGATGGCGAACACATCTCATCAAACACTCAGTGAGCTCTAAATCCTTTTATGTAACCCTATTTCCCTTCATTTGTGACAATTTTGATCTTGTAACATCTATTTGCTTTTGTGAAACCATCACCTTCTTTAGCTGGATATAAGAAACATCCCAATCTTATATATATAACTATTAAATTCCGACGAAATAGCAAACAAACCAACAAACTTCAACTTTTACTTTAAATATGTATTGTTTTCAAACACATAAAAAGATTACTTCAAATTTGCAAATGTTTTCAAACACATTTGCTTTAAATCTGTCAAGTTTTCAAACTTTAACTTTGTAAATTTGCAGCCAAAGAACCCCAACAGCCCAGAACACATTACCTTTTGAAATTATTATCGAGACTGATGCATGTATATTCTTCTCTATCATTAATACCTTTTGAAGTGAATCTACATTTGCAATCGATTCAAGAAATTAGAGTAAAATCCATGATATTACCATATGCCGCGGTATCCTATTTTACCATTTTTTTAAGATCTATTCGTCAACTGTACTTTTCCTGGTTCTGAAACTTCAACAATTATTTTGTTAAACTAAAAAGTTGACAAAAACAACTTAAGTGATCAGAGTCCCGTAAGAATTCATGCAGAACAAACAGAACTCATAAATGCAACGTGAAGTTCATACAGTTATGTCGTCTGAATAGAACCATAAATGCAACATCCATAAAACAAATTAATACTTGAATCGAACCAGCGAGAATGAAAGAAGAGAACTATTACCTTGAATCGATAGAGAAGCTTTAATTGCCAAGGTTAAGGTGTCGATACAGAAGCTTTAATCGTTCGTATGAAGGTTGAAGACGTCAATACAGGCGATCAAAATCCCTGCTTTCTGTTGTTTGAATAGAACTGGAGGATACAAGTACCTGAGAATATCTGTTGTAAAAGAACATAATGCAATAAAACTTGAAAAAGAAACATATCAAAGTTGTAAAAGATAATAAAATCAAACTGGAAAAAGCTGGTTATTGCAACCATGATCATAAAGTAGATACCTTCATGCATCCTCTTGCAGTCCAAGCCAATTCAACAAAGAACAAATGATGATGGAAATGGCAGTATCCTACTATGAAAAATAAAACCCAAATTGTACAAAGCAAGAACTAACAAAATATACAACTTTCCCATCACATTATAAGATTCAGAATATTTACAAAAGTTGAATAAATTATGATGAAGCAACATTTAAGCCAAAGTTAGACCCATGAAAAAACATGTGAGAAAGATATAAAAATCCATTGAATTGGGATTTCTAAGGTTACAATATCAAAAGAAATAAAAACCAAATGAACCTATGGATTGAAAAGTGCCTTCCTGATGTTGATTTAGTTTAGATGAACATGACAATGAATTTTTAATGATTGAATGTAAAGCTGCTTTGTGCATTAGCCTTTGAACTGGTTTAGAGCACATCATAAATAAATCACAATAATTTATCAACAAACACATGGATTTTTGCTTGGTTCGGCTGATTAAATTGTCAAAGTAAAGATATTATCTTCTGATAATAGCTAAATAACCAATTTGGTTAAAATTAGTCAAATTCAAATACCTTTGGAGCATATCCTCAAAAACCTTCTCTGCAAGAAAAAAACACCGTTCTTTTCTAAACCCAGTTCAAAACTGGATAGAATAGAAGATGAATCGTACTTAGTGGTGGTCGATCTCTTTCTCCGTCCCACATTCTTTAGGGTTTATTGTAAGAGAAGAGATTGAAATTGGATAGAATAGAATAGAAGATGAATCGGACTTAATTTTGTCTTGGGAGCCATAGTAGCTAGCAGGTAGAAAATACGATCTTGGGAGCCGGAAGACGTGAACAACTCTCAAATCCATACCCTGAGACGTGAAATAAGGAGAAAGAAGTCTTCAACAACATGAAATAAGAGAGGTTATAGCATGGGCTGGATTTAGATATTAATTAACTCATTTTAAAATCCTTGTTGTACATGAATGCTTTATCAAATGCACCTACAACATCTCTAATGGTAAATTTAATAGTTTGATGAATGACTTGATGAAAACTTGATGCCAAATTTCACTATTGGAGCAAAAACTTGAAGAATAGCTTGACATCCAATGACTTGGTGGATGTCAATGTTTGAGGATTTATAGAATGTTTATATTTGATCCCTCAACAATCATAGGTTTACATTTTTAATTTTACACTTTCATTCAATAATAATTCATTTATTAAATATATAAAATATTATTATTATTATTATTATTAACAAAATACATTATTTGTGCACACTCATATCCTATTCTTATATCATCATCTCATTCTCACGTATTTATGCTTTAAATAACGACAAATAATGGAACGAGTTTTATAAAATATTTCAAATAGATGAGGATAGTTTATGTATATATATTAAAAATGAATTAAAAATGCAAAAAAAAAAAAAAACTTTTGGAAGACTTGACCATTGGAGTAGTAATTTGAAGATGACTTTTTGGTGACGTGACAAATAGATTGACCATTGCAGATGCCCTTAAAGAGTTTTTTTTTTTATATATATATTTTGAAGACCTATATTCAATGCTTTACTATAAGAGTTTTTTTTTTTTTAATGTTTTAAGACTTGTTTTTAAGATTTTTAAAACTTTAGTGTATCAAAACTTGTTTTTAAGACTTTTTACTAATATGATTTATAAGGTAGTATAGATAACCTCAATTGGAGATCTCTAACAGATTTTAAAAAATAGAGAAAACATGAGAGTAGGGTTGTAAATGAACCGTTCGTGAACTGTTCGGCGGGAAATTCGTTTATGTTCGTTTATTTAATAAATGAATGAACATGAACACATTTTTTTGTTCGTTTAGTTAAATGAACGAACATGAACAATGGTCTCGTTCGTTCATTTACGTTCGTTAATGTTCGTTAATATTTGTTTATATATATATAAATATATTTATATATATTATGACATTAATGTGTCAAAGCATTAATTAAATTAATTTTTTAAAATTTCTTTTTTATACCTCCTAAGTTTAACCGTCTTTTTTTTTATGTGTTATTTTTTACGAATGAAATGATGAGTAACGGTGGTTGTTTTTTATTCATTTGTGTTCGTTCGTTTAGCTCTTAATGAACGAACATAAACGAACACGAACAAACATATTTTCTTAACGAACGAACATGAACACAAAAAATTCCGTTCGTTTACCGTTCGTGTTCGTTCGTTTGTTCGGTTAAGTTAAACGAACGAACACGAACAAGGCTCAGTTCGTGTTCATTCGGTTCGTTTACAGCCCTACATGAGAGAATGTGTGAAAATTTTCAAATTTTGAGAACTTCCAAAATATGATTTACCATAAGAGAAAAACAAAATTTTATTATGTTTTTATCGATACAAAACATTAGTGTTAAATGTTTAGGAGTGAAACAATATTTTATTATATGTATATAAAATATTTTAATAATATAATTAAGAGTAAATGTGGATTTGGTCCATGTGGTTTGTTGTTTTTTGCACTTTTGTTCTCTACAAAATTTTTATTGAAAGAAAACCCTTATGGTATGCAAAAGTGATTGATTTTGGTCCCTCTGACTAAGTTCACTATATTTCCATCCGTTAAAACCCCCCATGTGACTTGCACAGAAGGGCATATTTGTCACTTTACAAACAACAAGCCATAAGAACCAAAATTACAATTTACTCCTTTATTATTATACCATTTATTTAAAACATAATAATAATATTATATCCTTTAAAAAAAATATTATAATATCTAATTAATAAATAATTATCACCTGGTGACTAAATTTCAATTTTGATAAAGAAAATATTCAATAGAAATTAAATACATGCGGTTTTTGATTATTTATATAAAATATAGAGTAAATTACGGATTTGGCCCCTACGGTTATTGAAAATTTTGGACTGGGTCCCTCAAACGAATTAATTACAACCATGGTCATCGTGATTTCACTTTTGTTTCGGATTGAGTCCCTTCCCTAACACCACTAACAGTTTTCTTCGTTAAGTCAGGGGCAATATCGTCTTTTTAGTTTTTTCTTTAAAAACATAAAATAAAAATTAATATTAAAAAGAACTTTTTTTTAAAAAACTTTTTTTTATTATTAATCTTTATCAAAACCCACATGCTTCATCCAGAAACCCTTCTCGTAATCCTATGCGGTTCATCCTTGAACCTTTCATGTGCAACTTCTTTCAGAAAACTACCGTGAACTACCCTTCGTATCAGGGACTAACATCTCCATAAGAAACCAGACCATTTTGACTGTCCGGTGAACTTGACCTGGACCTGCTTGGAGCCATAGATGCCACTTTCTTAGGATGCTTACCAGAAGGTTATGGCGAGCTTGAAGCTGACCTCTTGGGCGAGGCCGTCACCCTAGGTCCAAGATGGGATTTCATTTTGCCGCTTAAATTTGGTCGCCTTTCAACTGGACTAGAGTTGCGTGGAGGGCTTTGACTGTTATGCCCATTCCTGTTGCGAGTAATGCTCCTGCTACGAATCCTCCGCCTGTATCTACAAAAGCGCAAAGTTGGTATAAATTAAGTAAACGATAAATTCCTTGTTTTCACGTTTATTACACTCCCTCATTTCATCTTTAATGGCACGCACCTGGTTCATTTCATCATTTCCCTCTCAAGCGGGCAAAACCTTAATCATATCCACTTCCACGTCGTGCAAGACGGCCTCCAGCCTAGAATTGAAACGATACGAACAAATCGATTAAGGTAGTGGATCCACGATCAAAGGTTTTATGTTTCAAAAATATATATTTGTACAATGATTCCGTTTTGATTAGGGAGACCGTTGTTTTACCGGAGATGAAGGTGAGGTCATGGAGCTACCGACGTTTCTACGGGACCATTTCATCGGCGTAATTCTTAAACCCAAATTTAAAGAAAAAACTAAATAGACAATAGTACCCCTAACTTAACGAAAAACACTGTTAGTGGTGTTAGGGAAGGGACTCAATTCGAAACAAAAGTGAAACCACAATGACCATGCCTATAATTAATTCGTTTGAGAGACCCAATCCAAAATTTTAAATAACCACAGGGACCAAATCTGTAATTTAAAACGATTGTAAAATAACCTTTAAAAGAGTACTTATAACTAAATTTACATCTTATTGAATTTGAATTTCTTTTAGATTTTTAAGTAAATTACCCTACGATTATTGAAATGATCTAACATGTTTAAGAGAGGAGTGACCAAAAAACCTTTGAAACAACTCCAACATATTATTCAAAATTTCTTTAAAGTAAATAATCAAAATTCAAAATTTTTTAAAAAAAAATTATCCAATAAAAAAAATTAAAGACATGAAGTTTTTGATTATTTATATAACTTTCATTTTTAATAGAAAATTAATTATCAAATAAAATAAATTAAATACATGAAGTTTTTGATTATTTAAATAATATATATATATATATATATATATATATATATATATATATATATATATATATATATATATATATAGGGAGAGGTTCATTTAAGAAATTGTAAATGTATGAGAAATAGAGAAGTAATCTTAGCCATTTATCTAGTCAATATTTGCGGTTTTGACTGCAAAGCACCGGATAATTCCTTGTTTGGTCTATAGAAGGTAGAGGGGTAGTTTCGTAAAATACGCGAGATGGGTTCATATATGAACCTATATGATTCACATATGAACTATACGTTCATATATGAATCAGTTAATTAGTTCATATATGAATCTGTTAATTAGTTCAACTGATTCATATATGAACTTACAGTTAATTAGTTCATATATGAATCAGTTAAAAAAGTTCAGATGTGAATTACACTGATTCATATATGAACACAACCCGTGTATTTTGTAAAAATTACGAAAGTGTCCTTCTATTTTTGAAATAGACGCAACTTTTGACCAGTCAAATCCGATCTTGACCATATGAATGGCTAGGATTACTTCTCTATTTCTCATATAGTTACCATTTCTCAAATTAACCTAAGGCTATATATATAGGTATAGGGAGAGGATCATTTGAGAAATGATAAATATATGAGAAATAGAGAAGTAATCCTAGTCTTTCATTCGGTCAAGATCGGATTTGACTGGTCAACAATTGCGGCTTTGACTGGTCGAAAGTTGTGGCTATTCCAAAAATAGAAGTACAGTTTCGTAAATTTTACAAATACATGGGACGAATTCATATATGAACATGTATGATTCATATTTGAATTATATGTTCATATATGAACAAGTGTAATTCACATATGAACTCTTTTAACTGATTCATATATGAACCTTTATGATTCATATATGAACCTTTATAGGAGGACTTGAGATTAAAAGAGATCAACGGTTCAGATCCACTTCTCACGCTTCTCATCGTTAAGCCAACTTCTCACACGATCTTTTGCATATATGTAACACCCACTATTTTGGAGTTGGGTGAAAAGTTGACCTTTACCTGAAGTTCAGGGGGGGGGGGGTAAAATGTAACTAGGGTTATATAAATATAAATCAAGATTTAGATATTTTCTAAATATCACAAATCTGATTTCTAAGAAATCAGAGAGAGAGAGAGAGAAGGAAGCAGGAAGAAGGGTCGTTCGGTTTTCCTCCAAATCAAGGTACGAATCTAGCTTAATGCTTTGATCTGAATGCTTTTAGCCGTGTAGAATCTCGTTGTGAAGGTTTTAAACCGTTCCATTTTAAGATCTGAGTATTTCTCGTTTTGGATCTGGGTTCTGCGTCGACTGTTCTTGATGAACAAGACGACCGGACTTGTTAGGATCGATAGGTGTTCGACCGGAAGTCGGTTCGACCGGATGTCGGTTCGACCGGAGGTCGGGCCGGTTCGACCGGTGTTGGCATTCGACCGGTATTGTTGTTTAGACCGGTATTGGACTCGACTGGTACTGTGTTTTGGCAAGGTGTTGTGTTTTGTATTCCAGAGTTGTAAGTCAGTATGATGTCTTTATTTTTGGCTTACCGATTTATCGGTGTTGTCGTAGGTAACAATCGTAAGAAGCAGTCTTTAAACAGGAAGAAATCTGAGGTGAGTTCTTTAAGCTAAATCAGTCTGTATTTCGAAAGCTATATGATAAATGTATTTATGTAAATGTGGAAATCCTTGTTTTAAAATATGGCTTATTGTTGTTAGATGATACCTTCTAAAAATCCCATCTTTTTTAAAGAATCAAGATTTATGGAATTGAATCATTGTTCATATGAATTGCCTGTATATTTGATCTAATATGAGTATGCTCTGAAATGACATGCTTTGGCTTTGAGTCTTAGTGCAATGGATCCATAGGCACGGTGTCCCTATGTCCCCTGTTTTGGGCATTTGGTTCACGTTTTAGCACGGGATAGGCATCGGGTTGCCATGATAAGTAAGGTGTGGGCCTATGCAGTCGGGCAGCGTCTCATGGTGCAGTAAGGTGTAATCCCATTATGTGTTTGAGTTCCCCCTGTTGTGGGAACTCTTAAGAATAGATCCAGAGGGGTTGACTTGACGTTTTGAGCAACAGATCTAGAGGGGTTGAACTCGTTATGTGATTTGGTGTTATTTGTACCATGTTTAATCACTAATGGTTTATTGGATTTCTTGACTTAGCTCATGGCTATACTCACCGCGCGACACCATTTGGGTTTAGTACTCCCTTTTTTTTTGGCTTGTTCTCACTAGGCTTTAGCCTAACGCTTGCTCTTGGTTGTCATGTTGGCAGGTTATCTTAGCGGTGGGGCTCGTCGGGACCGAGGGAGCGACCTTGGGGTCGTGAGGGATTCTTTTGAAGATACATTTTGGAAGTATAGCGATACCCGTCCCTAATCTAGATAATATTGTAGATTAATAGGTTGTCGTTTTATGCTTCATTTATCTACCACATTAATGTCTACTCTATACCCCGTTGGGATGATTTGTATATTGGAATTGTTGCACCTTATTCCGCAAGTTAGTTTTGCTGAATTCTTTTTCGAAAATTTTATTTCCGCAAAATTTCTAGGGTGTTACAAGTTGGTATCAGAGCCTTGGTTTAAGTGAACTAGGTATGGCTGTAAGATGCCTAGACTTAAGCTGAGACTATTAAGTTATGACTCGTGAGATGGGGTAGATCTTGTAAGATAGGATGGTCTTAGAGTCGACGGAAACTTGCACGAATTGAAAGTTGTAACGATGATGATAAGCACTCTTGCGTATTATACGTTCATAATTTCACATAGCTAACGTTATTATGAAAATGTTTTACGTAGGCATACTTAAATTACTGTTGTTATAATAATTGATAAGTGTAGTAGTACGTTCTCTGTGTTTCCGTTATCCTTATCCCGTTCTTTTGCATGATTGCGTTCAGCAGAACCATGGTTAATATCAGGAATCGTCCGGAAGGCCAGGAGGCCGAAATACCTACGGCCGACCATCCGCTGGCGACCATAGTAGGAGAAACTATACGTGTGAGTAATGTGCTGGGAGGAGGACCCGAGCATATTCCTCGGCGAAATTTGGAGGCTGATGAGCCTATTATCGAAGAAGTGACGGCCGAGACGAGATTGCTGGATCGCATGATGTTGGCCATGAATAGGGCCATGGCGCAACAGCAGGAAGTATTCTTGAAACTCCTTCAGGATCGAGACGCAAACAACCGTAGGCCCGAAACGGTTGGCGAAAATGTAATTGTGGCAGGATCCGGGGGTACTGGACCTGAAGTTTCCCTTGTGGTGACTGCAACCCTGGGCGTCAGTCGAGCGGCGCGGACTTGCACGTTCAAGGCTTTTCTGGGTTGCCGACCACCAGAATTTAAAGGCTCGGACAATCCCCTAGATTGTATGGCCTGGGTTCGCGAGATGGAGCAAGCTTTTCGCTCAAGCGAATGTGGGGAGGAACAGAGGGTTATTTTTGGTTCCCGATTATTGCGGGGAATAACTCTTACTTGGTGGGATGTGTACTCTGCTTCGCTGGAGCCGACTGTTCTGGACCAATTGTCTTGGTCTACCTTCAAGGAGAAACTGCTAGAGGAGTACTGTAACGAGAGGTCGTTGGATCGAATCATGGAAGAATTTCAGAATTTGAAGAAAGAAGGTATGTCTGTGAGGGAGTACAACCGTCTCTTCATGGACAAGTTGGGTTTTGTGAGACGTCTGGTCCCGACAGATAAAGATAAGATCAAGGCTTACATCAAGGGTCTCCCATCGGACATGATGTCGATGGTGCGTGTAACAAGGACCTCCACCCTTCGGGAGGCAATGGAAGAAGCTCAACTAATGGAAGATGCTTACAGTCTCGGCAGGGAGCAAAGTGTTCGCCAAGTCGAGAAGCGGAAATGGGAAGGAAGTTCGATGCCCTCGAAGAAACCCTTTTATGCCAACAGCAGCACTCAGCGAGGAGCAGATCCTAGACGTGATGCCAGGTGGTGCTCCAAGTGCCGAAGCAAGCATTTCGGTCCTTGCAACTTTGTTTCCGGAATGTGCTACAAGTGCGGGAAGACGGGTCACACATTCCGAGATTTCCCTCTTAAGGGGCAAATATGTTTCGAATGTAAGGAACCGGGGCACGTAAGGGCGGAGTGCCCAAAACTCAAGACTGGGGGTTTTGGCGGGAAGAAGATGGAACCTCCGCGGTCGACTGGAAGAGCTTTCCAGATGTCATCAGAGGAAGCTAAAGCATCAACCGACGTGGTGTCGGGTACGTTTTTTCTAAATTCCGTACCTACGCGTGTGTTATTTGATTCTGGTGCTAGCTACTCGTTCATATCCAAATTGTTCTGTCAAAGGCTTGCCATGTCTATGAGTATGTTAGAGAATGCTGTTGTGGTAGAAATAGCAAATGGAGGCCAAGTTCTAATTCATAATATCCTTAGAGATTGCATGCTAGAGTTTAAGGGAAAGAAATTTCCCATTAATTTATTGCCTATGCATATTGGCGGATTCGACGTGGTTGTGGGTATGGACTGGTTATCTAAGAACCAGGCCGAAATTGTATGTTCCAAGAAAATGATTCGATTACCCGTGGCAAACGGAGAAGCGACAATAATCTACGGCGAATGAAGGAAAGGCGAAGTGGCGATAATTTCAGTGATCAAAGCTAGGAAGTGCTTAGCGAAGGGATGTTTACCTTTCTTGGCTTATGTTATCGATACCAAACTCGACCAGCGGAAACTAGAAGATGTTAGGGTGGTACGCGAGTTTCCCGATGTGTTCCCGGAAGACTTGTCCGGATTGCCACCCGATCGTGTTGTGGACTTTCGTATTGACCTCATTCCAGGAGCGGCTCCTATTGCTCGAGCTCCTTATCGTCTGGCTCCTATCGAAATGCAAGAAATGGTGGTTCAACTCCAAGACCTTCTCGAGAAAGGTCTCATCCGACCGAGCTCGTCACCTTGGGGAGCTCCGGTCCTATTCGTCAAGAAAAAGGACGGCGCAATGAGGATGTGTATCGACTACAGAGAGCTGAACAAAGTAACGGTAAAGAACAGGTATCCACTTCCGAGAATCGATGATCTGTTCGATCAACTTCAAGGAGCAGGTTGTTTCTCAAAGATCGACCTTCGATCGGGGTATCACCAAGTGAAAGTAGCAAAAAGCGACATCCCAAAGACAGCATTTAGGACTTGCTATGGGCACTACGAGTTTCTAGTGATGCCATTCGGCCTAACCAACGCACCGGCAATATTTATGGACTTGATGAACCGGGTGTGTCGACCGTTCCTCGACAAATCGGTAATCGTGTTCATCGACGACATCCTAGTTTACTCCAAGAATGAAGAAGGGCACGAGCAGCATCTCCGTGAAGTATTGGATGTGTTAAGGCGAGAAGGACTCTACGCAAAGTTTTCAAAGTGCGACTTTTGGCTTCCAGAGGTTCAATTTTTGGGGCACGTGGTTTCAAAGGAAGAAGTAAAAGTGGATCCCGCAAAGATTGAGGCGATGACGAATTGGGAACCTCCCAAGAATCCGTCTGAAATCCGAAGTTTCCTAGGTTCGGCAGGATACTACCGGAGATTCATTCAAGATTTCTCGAAGATAGCCTCGTCGTTGACGGCCTTGACCCGAAAGAACGTGAAATTTGTGTGGACCGAGAGGCAAGAAGAGGCGTTCCGCACCTTACAGAAGAAGCTTTGTGAAGCTCCTATCCTATCCTTACCTGACGGGACGGAAGATTTTGTAGTGTACAGCGATGCGTCGAAGATGGGTTTGGGTTGTGTCCTGATGCAAAGAGGAAAGGTGATCGCTTACGCATCAAGGCAGCTTAAAGTGCACGAAGTCAACTACCCTACTCATGACTTGGAATTGGCAGCAGTGGTGTTTGCACTGAAATTGTGGCGACACTACCTTTACGGTACGAAGTGCACTCTTTTTACCGATCACAAGAGTCTGAGGCATATCTTTGATCAGAAAGAACTAAACATGAGGCAGCGGAGATGGTTGGAGTTGTTGAAGGATTATGACTGTGAGTTGCTCTACCATCCGGGTAAGGCAAACGTTGTTGTCGACGCTTTGAGTCGGAAAGTCTGCGGAAAAAATTCTCGTGCTACCTTTGCACGGATTGAATTAACTTCAACACTCATTGACAGAATCAAGGAATCGAAAGTCGAAGCCTTACTTGGGGAAAATCGCAAAGGAGAAGTCATGGCAAAACAACATCTTTTGCTGACTGAAGATAGTCGAGGGGTGAAACTTTTCAAAGGGCGAATTTGGGTGCCTAAGATTGGGGGTAATAGAGAACTTCTTCTCGAAGATGTCCACAAGTCAAAATACTCCATTCACCCAGGAAGCACGAAAATGTATAGAGATTTGAAATTGCATTATTGGTGGCCAACCATGAAGCTTGATGTGGCACGCTATGTGGATCAGTGTGTGACTTGCTTGCAAGTGAAGGCTGAACACCAAAGACCTTACGGAAGTTTGCAATCCTTGGAAATTCCGGAGTGGAAATGGATCACATCACGATGGATTTCGTGACAAAGCTACCAAGGACCTTGAAAGGTCACGACGCCATTTGGGTTATAGTAGACCGCTTGACCAAAAGCGCTCACTTCTTGGCCATGCGGGAGACCTTGCCAATGGATAAATTGGCGAAGTTGTACATCGATGAAGTAATTTCCCGTCACGGTGTGCCACTATCTATTGTCTTTGATCGGGATAGTCGATTCACGTCGCATTTTTGGGACGATTTACAAAAGGAATTGGGTACACGTGTGAAGTTGAGCACGACCTACCATCCTCAAACTGACGGCCAGAGCGAGAGGACAATACAGACCCTGGAAGACATGTTAAGATCGTGTGTGATCGACTTTGGGGGTAGTTGGGATACGCACCTGCCTTTGGTAGAGTTCGCATACAATAATAGCTACCACTCGAGTATAAGAATGGCACCGTTTGAAGCGTTATACGGTCGCAAGTGTCGAACTCCCGTATGTTGGCTCGAGGCGCCGGACCTGAAATTGTGCAAGAAACGGCGGACAAGGTCAAGGGCATCCGCGAACGTATGAAGGCGGCCCAAGATCGACAGAAAAGTTATGCCGATAAGAAAAGACGGCCCATGGAATTCCAAGTGGGAGATCGGGTTATGTTGTAGGTGTCTCCTTGGAAGGGAATTATTAGATTTGGGAAACGTGGGAAGTTAAGCCCCCGTTTCCTTAGACCGTTCACTGTGACTAAGCGGGTAGGACTTCAAGCTTATCAACTGGAACTTCCACCAGAGATGAAGGGAATTCATAACACGTTCCACGTATGCTATCTACGGAAGTGTCTAGCAAAGGAGGAGAGTGTCATCCCACTCTCCGAGATCAGAGTAGATGAGGGAAATCGTTGCGTTGAAGAACCTGAGGCGATTTTGGAAAGGAAGACGAAGAAGCTTCGTCACCGGGAAGTCACAATGGTCAAGGTTCAGTGGAAGCACCATCGGGGTGCCAATGTGACTTGGGAAGCGGAAGAGGACTTGAAGCGGAGGTACCCTCACCTCTTTCCATAGCCGAGATTTCGAGGACGAAATCTTCTCCAAGTTGGGGAGGATTGTAACACCCGCTATTTTGGAGTTGGGTGAAAAGTTGACCTTTACCCGAAGTTCAGGGGGGGTAAAATGTAACTAGGGTTATATAAATATAAATCAAGATTTAGATATTTTCTAAATATCACAAATCTGATTTCTAAGAAATCAGAGAGAGAGAGAGAGAGAGAAGGAAGCAGGAAGAAGGGTCGTTCGGTTTTCCTCCAAATCAAGGTACGAATCTAGCTTAATGCTTTGATCTGAATGCTTTTAGCCGTGTAGAATCTCGTTGTGAAGGTTTTAAACCGTTCCATTTTGAGATCTGAGTATTTCTCGTTTTGGATCTGGGTTCTGCGTCGACTGTTCTTGATGAACAAGACGACCGGACTTGTTAGGATCGATAGGTGTTCGACCGGAAGTCGGTTTGACCGGATGTCGGTTCGACCGGAGGTCGGGCCGGTTCGACCGGTGTTGGCATTCGACCGGTATTGTGTTTTGGCAGGGTGTTGTGTTTTGTATTCTAGAGTTGTAAGTCAGTATGATGTCTTTATTTTTGGCTTACCGATTTATCGGTGTTGTCGTAGGTAACAATCGTAAGAAGCAGTCTTTAAACAGGAAGAAATCCGAGGTGAGTCCTTTAAGCTAAATCAGTCTGTATTTCGAAAGCTATATGATAAATGTATTTATGTAAATGTGGAAAACCTTGTTTTAAAATATGGCTTATTGTTGTTAGATGATACCTTCTTAAAATCCCATCTTTTTAAAGAATCAAGATTTATGGAATTGAATCATTGTTCATATGAATTGCCTGTATATTTGATCTAATATGAGTATGCTCTGAAATGACATGCTTTGGCTTTGAGTCTTAGTGCAATGGATCCATAGGCACGGTGTCCCTATGTCCCATGTTTTGGGCATTTGGTTCACGTTTTAGCACGGGATAGGCATCGGGTTGCCATGATAAGTAAGGTGTGGGCCTATGCGGTCGGGCAGCGTCTCATGGTGCAGTAAGGTGTAATCCCATTATGTGTTTGAGTTCCCCCTAATTTGGGAACTCTCAAGAATAGATCCAGAGGGGTTGACTTGACGTTTTGAGCAACAGATCTAGAGGGGTTGAGCTCGTTATGTGATTTGGTGTTATTTGTACCATGTTTAATCACTAATGGTTTATTGGATTTCTTGACTTAGCTCATGGCTATACTCACCGTGCGACACCATTTGGGTTTAGTACTCCCTTTTTTTTTTGGCTTGTTCTCACTAGGCTTTAGCCTAACGCTTGCTCTTGGTTGTCATGTTGGCAGGTTATCTTAGCGGTGGGGCTCGTCGGGACTGAGGGAACGACCTTGGGGTCGTGAGGGATTCTTTTGAAGATACATTTTGGAAGTATAGCGATACCCGTCCCTAATCTAGATAATATTGTAGATTAATAGGTTGTCGTTTTATGCTTCATTTATCTACCACATTAATGTCTACTCTATACCCCGTTGGGATGATTTGTATATTGGAATTGTTGCACCTTATTCAGCAAGTTAGTTTTGCTGAATTCTTTTTCGAAAAATTAATTTCCGCAAAATTTCTAGGATGTTACAATATATATATATATATATATATATATATATATATATATATATATATATATATATATATATATATATATATATATATATATATATAGGGGAGCGATCAAATGGAAACCACTCTAATTTTGAAAACCGTGGAAACCCTCGATTTCATTGGTTAAGTTAATGAAATTGTTTAATTTGATGATTGTTTCATATAATTCTTTTATTGATGAAATCGTTGCATATATTTGTGTTTTTTATGTAAAAATAAAAAAGTTTCATCAGACTACGAAAATGAATGAAACAATTTTATCAGAATGAGAAAAATGGATGAAACTACATAAAAAACACAAATATATAAAAAATTTCTTTAACAAAATAATTATATGAAACAACTTGATCATATTAAATAACTTTATTAACTAATTTCATTAATTTAACCAATAAAATTGAGGTTTTCAAAGTTTCCAATCTAATATGGTTTCCAATTGAAACCACCTCTCTTTCTTTCTCTCTCTCTCTCTCTCTCTCTCTATATATATATATATATATAGAGAGAGAGAGAGAGAGAGAATCATTTACATCTAGACCATCTAAATTTTTGATCAACGGTTGAGGATTTTTCGGATTTAGATTTGTTAAAAAATAATAGGGAAATGGTAGTTTGAGAATAGTTTTAGTTGATTTAAATTTAAAATATATTAATTAATTTGAATTAATCTAATTATGGTTACATTATCTCCTTAAATTTCTCCATATTTACCTAATATCTCTCTAAAAAAAAACGGGCCACCATCTCTCTCTTTCTCTCCAAAAAATCCGGCCACCATCTCTTTCTTTCTCTCTAAAAAATCTGGTCACCATGATGAACAAAAATCCGACCACTATGATGAACAAGAAAGTGAACCCGTCTCTCTCTCTTTCTCTCAAAAATTTCAGCTACCATGATGAACAAGATAGTGAACCCGAAAGGTATGCCAAACTCCGACGGATCCTTCTAAACTCCAGTGGGTTTTCTGCGTTTTCATAAATGGGTTCATATGTTTTTTCTCATATGAAACGTGAAAATTTCGAAATAATATTTTTATATAATTTCATATTTCATATTTTTTTCATAAATGATTTTATATATTTTTCTATTATATAAATAATCGGATTTTTAAGTTTCATATATTTTATCCTATATTAATATTCAGATTTTTTTGAAATAATCATATATATTTTCGAAGTTTCATATGGTTTTTCTCATATGAAATGTGAAAACTTTGAAGTTTCTTATGTTCATTCTCATATGAAACTCGCCAGAAATTGGGGAGGTCGTCAGAGTGGGAGGAGGTCGCCATCAGTGGAAGGACGTCGTCGGAAGTGGATGGTGACGGTGGATCGCGTATGTGTGTGTGAGAGAGAGGGGGGGGGGGGGACTAGGGAGAGATAATTAAGGAGTTGGTTTTTTCCTAAAAATACGAAATTTGTAACAAGTTAGGAATACCCTTGGGTAGTTGGGTTGCATAGTTTATACTAATAAAAGTTTCTATTTGAAGGAACCTACACATGTTTTTTTTACAATTACTCAATAAGTTAAAGATATTAACCAATTTAAGAAAACTCAAATTTCACGTTTCAAAAAATGTGTATTAGACCATGGCGTGCCACATATTTAACACGGAGTGAGACACAAGTCTTGATCCATGACGGCTGCCGTGACGAACCTTTTAGAACACTGGTAAAAACTTTTATCAAATGTCAAAAATGCATCAAAATTAAACAGAGTTTGTTTTAGTTCCTATTTACTATTTAGTATAATGATGGTTTTTTCTCTCTTTATTTATGTAACAAATGTTTAATTCTCATTTACATGTTAAAAGTTCTAAATGGTGTGACGGTGATGCCAAGTCTCACGCTTTAGGAGTCACGAGTAAAACACATATAATATTATATATATATATCTATATACACACATGTTTTCTATCACTACTCAATGAGTTAATGATATTAAACAATTTAAATTATGTTATAAATTTAAAACTAACAAGTAAGATATTAAGAAGTTAAGAAAAAATAAATATCGGTTTATAAAAAACAAGTATTAGGTCATGACGTGTCATATGCTTAACATGATATCAGACACAAGTTTTGAGTCACGATGTGTTACGATGGCCGTTACGACATTTTATTCGGTACCTGCCTAATCGTTTTCCCCCCTCTTTGAAAAATAATTTAGATGGTAAAAGTTCACGTGAAATAGGCTAAAGTTGTTTAGCCGATGATGAGGCCCAATATGTAGCCCAGCCCAATCTGCCAAATCCACACAGTGAATTGACAATTGACAAATTTACCCCTTTATGTATAGTCAACTCCATTCAGAAAACAATTTCATTTAGGGGGTGTTTGGAATTGCTTATTCAAAATAACTTATACTTTTTTGTAAAATTGTTTGTTAACTTATGTGGTGTCAAACCAGAGTTTTATAAAAAGTATTTGGATTAGCTTATGGTGGTATCAAAACGTAATAAACTAATAAATTGTTATTTAGGAGGTGTTTGAGATTGCTTATATATGTAAAATAACCAAAAAGCTGATAAGTTGTTTCAAATAAATTAATAAATTAGAATTGAATTACTTATCAAAAACTCCTTATCACCGGTGACAAACCGATATAAGCAGTTTTCTTTTTTCCCATCCAAACACTAAAAAGTGCTTATTACCGGTGTCACACCTTAATAAGTTAATAAGCACTTTAAATAAGCAATCCCAAACACCCCCTTAATCTAAATTAATATCATATTTCTTTATTATTAGTTCCTCTCTATAAAGTTGAGCTACTAAAACGAGATATCCTATTAAATTGCCCGTTCACTAAAGTTAGGAAGTAGCAACCATAAATCAATCCACTCTTGTAACGTTAGGCTACAGATGCCTACTTTTTCCCAATATGGAATTCAAAAGAGAATCACTATTAACAAATAAAAAAATTTGTAAAACATGTCTGTTCAGAAGTTCCCAATTATTTCTTTATCATGACTATTGGAACAACGTTCCATTACATTTTAATCCGATGCGTATTTTTCATCTAGTCACGTTATATGTAATTATTTTATGTAATATATTTTATATGAGATTTTGAATCATTATTATTCCATGGAAATAAGGGTCCCCAACTTGAATGCACTTTTGAACTCAAGAAGCTTGGAATAATGTCCCATGGAGTTTTACAAAGCTATATGTATTTTATTCGATTCGTTAAAATCTCATTTTATGAGTTACATTTTTATGGTCTCTAAATAAATAAATGTATAATTCTGAGAAAATAAATAACGATTGTTTCTAGTATATTGTTGGTGTAAATGATACTGCAACATGACCGTTTCAATTTTTTTGGAGACGCTGTTATGTATGTACAAGACTATAAATCGACTAGACTGGTATTAAATAAAACAAAATATATAAAATTTCATACCAAGTATTATATTAAACTCAAATATCTTAAAAGTCTTACAAATTGGACTAAAACATGTATAATGGAACCTCAAAAAAAATTGAGGATCATCTAAGTTTCTGAAATTTGTACACCCTAAAGCACGAGTCTATCATGCAGAAATGGTTCCCATATCAAAAGTCTCAACTCAAATCTATTATTGAACACCTTATCATAATTTAAGAGTTACCGCAAATCGTTTTTAAACATACTATCATTATATGTAACAGTTTAAAGCCAGAATAAATATATATAATCGAATAAAATCTCAATAACGGTCAATATTTTAAAGTCAAAATAGAACAAGTTCAAGAGGGTTGACTTCAAATCAAGGATTGACACTTGACACCTTTAGCACAAATCACAATTTGTTGTGGAGGTCAAAATCAATTTCCAAAACAAACTTAACAACTTCTCAAGATACCCTCTTTGTGATTCGTCTTTGAACACATGGAGAATAGGGGGAAAAGGAAATCATAAAGGAATATCTTTGAGTCATAGGTCAATATTTGTCAACTTCGAATACTGTAAAGTCATAATTATTAGGTCCATAACACGCATAAAAGTGATGTTCTACCATATATTGTCTATTGGATAGTTTTCATGAACATCCTGGTTGAATAGACATATCTAGATGGATATCAACCTGATGGATAACTGGAATATATTCTTTTATGGGAAGTTGATTAATTTGAATAATGTTCGTGAAAGAAAAAAGTATCATTTTTTCACAAGTGGATGTATTGACTTGGGCAGGGGTAGGAATGGTACTTATTGCAACTTTGTATCTCTTCATTCCCGACTCCTTTATATATAGATGTCATTTAAGAACTACATACATGGCAATGGAGAGTGCAATGTGCCAGATAAAGATAGAAGAGAGACAAGATGTTGT
Organism: Arctium lappa; assembly: GCA_023525745.1. Lineage (NCBI taxonomy): Eukaryota > Viridiplantae > Streptophyta > Magnoliopsida > Asterales > Asteraceae > Arctium > Arctium lappa. The sequence goes on from CM042048.1 coordinate 147,622,354, forward strand.
TTCTTACAGATTACAGTTCCACAACCAAGTCCTAATGCATTTAGTGGCTTTTGGGATCTCGAGAATTTTGTTTTCTTTTGATGAGTTTAGTTGTCTAGGAAAAGAAGTGTAATGAGAGAGCGAGAATGGTGAGGAAGAAAGGCCTTGTATGAAGATTGAAGAGCTATTTGGATAGCCAAGGATGACTTGCCTAAATCCACAAAATCTAGGACTGTCAATTGTATCGTTACAATTAATGCCAGTCCTTTAAGTGGTTTCTAGAAAGTCATCTCTTGGCTTAACTGAAGCACTCTTATCTTTCATGCTAGACCTTTTCTTCCGTTGTTGTCATGTCTTGAACCATCGTATCTAGCACACATGTGAAAGGTATATTCATTTCTTCTTTAATATTTTATTTACCTTTTCTTACCCTTTGATATTTTATTTTTCTCGAAAAACACCATTTGAGTTTGACCCTTTGACTAACCATATCATAAAGGGTATTGTAGGATGTGTATCGTCTGTAGTAGGATTTGATTATTAGTAACAACTTGGTTTGATTCATCCCTATTCCTCGTTACCCACAAGAAGTCAATATGTCAAAGCTTAGTTCCAGTGTCAGACACTCAACTTCATCTTTTATTCCTTTTCTTTTATCCTTGTAATTCAACATTGTGAAGTCATGAAAATTTGTTCTACTTCAACTCTTTTAAGGATGATAATCTTTCTAAATAATATAGAAGTATATTAAAAATGTTAATGAATTCAAAATCTAAGAGTAATTAGATTTTGAAGTTGTCCTAGTATTTCGACATACCACCATAATCGAAGTTTGAAGCACTAAGTACTCCAATTCATACAAGTTAATTTTTTCAATGATTGAGAATCTTATCCGGTAAACGCTTATAGGGTAAAAGGTACTTACCAAGTCCATTTTGATGGCTGAGAATATTACTTGATAAAATAAGTAAGGGTAGTGCTTTTGCCGATAAGCACTTACTCGATAAGCGTATGGTAAACGACCCCTAAAAGTGTTACTAAGTATTAGAATTTAATTAAATATTTACATCACATATAGTGTATTAAGACATCTTTGTAATTCAAGATTACGATTTAAAAATGGTCCAATCTTCATCGATTCAATGACATATGTGGCCTGTATTAGTCGGTTAGCGACCTAAAGTTTGGGGTCTTATAAATATTTATTATTCATGTTAACTACCCTATGATACTGTGAATGATAATTTCCAATACAATCAAGCAATTCTCATAATATGATGTAACAGTGATCAAGAACTAGAGAGAGAAAGTAGATCTTGAAACCATAGTCATATATCTCACAATGTTGAATGTTTACAATGACGTGCATTAGGAAAACAACAAAGACAAAACCTATTTATACCACCTATCTATTACAAGACTTAACAACTAAGTAAACTAAACACCTTTGACTATCTAAGACTTTGACATTGTTGACTTTTACATCTTTGACTTTCCTCATTAAATCTTGAATACAATATTTAGACTTAACAATCTCCCCCTTTGTATTCAAGATTTAATAAAAAAATTGACGATGATCTTCAGCTCTTGATTCTTCAGCTTTTGTCTCTTTAACTTTGAACATTGAAGCTTTCACAGTCTTTACTCTTTCAGCCTTCGAATAATCTTGAAAAGTCTTTAACACTTTGAGGCTTTGAAAGTCAATATGTCATGAACAAGAAACATAATTCTTGAAAACTTCTTTGAACTTTGAACATTGAAACATCTTTGAAAAAAAAAACTTTGGAACTTTGAGGGATCTTTGACAAATTGTATCTTCATCTCTTATGATCTCTGGACTGTCTTCAGAGAAACAAACTTTCACAAATCATCTTGATTTATCTTTGAACATTCTTTCTTCAGAATCTTTTGACTTTGAATTAGCGGAAGCATTTTGAATTGACTTTTGAACTCTCATAATTTCTTCACAAGTCTTTTCACTTTGACAACTCTTCATGGCTTTGAAAATGAATCTTTGTAAATTTCTCCCCCTTTTTGATGATTGTGAGCATCATGATCATCAAAACATCTTCAATTTCAACACAGTTTTTGATCAACCCCTTTGTATTCGAATAACAATCTCCCCTTTCAATGATAATTTGACAGTTGCAGCGCTTTGATCTGAGTAACTGAATCATGAACTGTATATACCCGAATCTTTTCAAATTCAGATATAATGAACGTGGTAACCCTGATTCAACAAATGAAACAGTTAGGAATGCCTGTCAGTAACACAAAGTTACTGTGTACAACGAATATACAATTTAAGGAGCTGGTTTGATGATGACTCCCCAGGACTTCCATTTAATCATTGAAAAACATAAGGTTTATCTATGAATGTTATGACAGAAAAACAAATTTTCTGTGTGCTCGTGCTTGTGTATGAAAAAATTTAGCACAATGAATGTGTTTCATAAGGCTCAAATTGTGTAAAATGTTGAGACAACAACATGTATTACACGGACTCAATGTGCATGAAAGAGGTGCGAAGGTGGGGCAACTTTCCTTCTTTTTCAATATCTAAATCTTCCGAGTGAAGATTATATAGCATATATGTTGCGTCCCCAAAGAAAATGAAACATTTCTTTTTGGAGAAAGAAACGAGTGGCTGGTGGGGTAAATGCAAGAGTTGGCATGGGCTTACTGCCTTTTTCAATGATGGTCACCAACGAATGTGAACTAATCAGAAGATGTGGCTGCCCGGCTCAGAAAGTGGTTGGTGCAGAGTTCTGATATTCTTTTAACTCTGATCTCACACCCTTGTTCTTTTTATCATTATGTTCACTTCTAACCAAACTCTCTTTTCCATTTTTCTGCTCCACGTAATGAGAAAAACTCAACCGGATGAGTTATCTCCCCCACTGTTTGATTTTGACCCCTCACCCCTCAATCACTCAAGGATAACTTCCTGGGTAGGAAACACTGGTTGACGTGAATCCATGGAAGTTCTGTATAAGCTCACACACGAATCCCATGTAAGTCCTAAAAAACATGGTTGCTCAACAATTTAACTGAACAGTTAAGCACAAAGTATGATATCATTATCAAAATGTATGCTCATGAAATTTGAACAATTGAACTTTGAAGATTTCTCAAAACAATGATATTGAATGAATGAAATGAAATCAAAAGAATTGTTTTGAGAATCTGACAATGTATCAATCAGATCAAATGAAATGGGTAGGTATCAAAGAATTGAATATTTTGTTTATATGAACGAATATAAACAATTTATCAATGAAAACACAAATATGAAAAAGATGAATGATGTTCAACAACTTTGAAAGCAAACGAGGGTATTACCATCAAAAAAATATGTTCGATATGAGACATGGTAATAACAAATCAAATGAAATACTGAACAGATGTGTGTGAATACTTTACAGTATATGGAAAAGACAATACACGAGTATTGATCTTTGGAAACACACGGTCAGTTAAACATTAAGCTCAAAATTTGAAAAACATTTAAAAGTGCACTTCTGAATTCATGAAATCTTTTTTAGAATAGAGAAGTAGTTTGAACATTTAAGAACCTGTTTTTCATGCTTGGAAGTTGTTCTTCTTTCAAACAATCAGAGATCTAGGATTAGAAGATATTTACCTTTAAGCTCCCCCTCAAATCATGATAGAATGATTTAGATCTTTTAAGCTCCCCCTGGATATTAGCAGAATATCCTTCTCTGATCATTGAAAAACGGGTCCTGATCTGTTATTTGATCAGAAGCCACTTTATTCACATCATTTATTCAAAAATAAAATGACAGAAAGCAGTAAAACAGTTTTATAATATGAGTTCTGATCTGAAGTAATCAGAAGTCATCACCTGTACTCCCCCTTAAATTAGGCATCTGTTATATGTCAGATAAAACACAAGATAGAGATCAATACAACTTCCTTTTGAAGTGTAGACCGTCATATCGTAAGTATATTGCAATGAAAAAGTACAGGATAGAGATCAAGACAACTCCCTTGTGAAGTGTAGACCGTCATATCTTATCGGATGAAAAATACAGGAGTAAGGTCTTTTGATCGCTGAGGTCCGAGTCCTAAAATGTTGTGTTTAGAAGTCAAACTCCATTGAAGAACGTGTCCTAAGCTGTGTACTTAGAAGCCATAGTCTTTCAATCTTTGAAGTCCGGGTTTTGAACTGCTGTGTTCAAAAGCCTTGGTTCTCTTACTCCCCCTTGACTTGAGGTGCCTGCAACATAGAATCGGTTTTCGGCTTTGGTACCCACTGGTATTTGGGTCCATGAATGTTAGTTGCAGTTCTTGTGGGGGATATAGAGTAAGAACCATACCAGTAATGATCACTCGTCTTGTGAACATGATCATGTGTACAACAATAAGAACAATAATATTTATTACCTGAAAACCTGAGTAATTGATCTTTTGAGTATATATGGTCAGGTTTACCTTTATGCTCTTTGTTCTTCTTTGCTTGATGTACAAGTACACATGATGTGTTTCGTTTCTGCTCATCTGACATCTCATCTTTAACTGGTTTCTTCTTCCAGACCAGTTTCTTTGACTTGTAACTTCTTCTTCTTGGAAATGTACCCGAACCATTTAAATATCTATCATAGAAAATGTTAGTTCGACGAATCTGATCAAAAGATTTAACTGACCTTTGTGAAGAGACAGATTTCTGATTTGAACTTGAAACAGTCTTTTCAAGCTCTTTGATCTTTGAAACAAATTTGTCTCTTTCTTGAACAAGCAGGTCAATCTTCTTTGAGAACTTAGACTTCGTTTTCTGCTCTTTTAGTGCATTAGCAGATAGTTCAGATAACTTGGAAGTCAACTTTTTGATTTTAGTCTCAAAGATGCATCGTTCTTTTTCAAATCCTTTCTCTGAATCGTTTCTCTAGCCGGATAGTTCCTTGAAAAATCCCACATTCTTCTGTTCAATGACCTTCTTTTCTTTAGCAAACTTATCTCTTTCCAAAATAAGTACTTTCTCAAAATCGGAAACTTGTTGAGAAAGTTTTATGCATTTAAGATCAACTGACTTCTTCTCTTCAAAACACTTTCTTGAGAAATCTGAGAACTTCTTTGAAAAACCTTTCTTTTCATTATCAAAATCAGCTTTAATTTCAGCAAGCTTTTGTTCCTAATCAGATATATTCTTTCTTAGCTCAGCATTCTCAGATTCCATTCTCATTATCTTCTCATCATTCAGTCCAGAAGTTCTTTTCAGAAGATCTTCATTGATTGACTTTAAAGCACAAACTTCTTCTTTCAGTATAATGATTTCAGCAAAATACTCTTTTGACTTTTTCGAGTGAAAGTCAACATCATAACCCATATTTACTTTCTCTAATTCAAGCTTTCTATTCTTCTCTTCAAGCTCAACAAAATATCCCATATTGAATGAGTAATCAGCTTGATATGAAAGATCGTTCCCAAACTGTAAATCAGAAAATCAAAAATCAGAACAAATTGAAATCTTTCGCAAAATTTAAAATTTTAACACTTGTTAGGCGCTAACAGTTGGTGGCGCAAGTCGGAGTTTTTGCGTGAACTGTATGTAGCGCAAACCAAACTTCTCGCGATCAGAGAATGGCGCAAAGTAAGCTTTTCACGAGACAACAGTGGCGCAAAGTAGAATTTACGTGAGATGCAGAAAGCGCAAATGTAACTTTGCGTGAGAGCCTTGTAGCGCAAACTTAGAGTTCTTGAGATGATGCACACTGATCTTTGCGCGAAAAAATGATTGGAGATTTGCGCGATATATGGATGGCGCAAGATAGACTTTGCGCAAACAGACTGAAACACAAACTTTGATTTGTGTAACTCTAAGAAGACGCAAACTGAATTAAATCCCGGAAAAACTCGCGCAAATCTGATGAACTCGCGCAAAGCTATAAGAACTAGCGCAAAGTATAGATCTATTCGATTCTTGGCTCTGACTTGCTCAATTCGATCCAAATCTGCAAATTGGTTCTCAAAAACTTATCAGTATCATCGAAAAACAATACTAAACACAAATTTACAATCAATTTTCGATTAAAACCAACAAATTCCACAAAAACGATCAAGAACAATGTTCGAACTCGACTTTTCAAGAAAATTTCAAAAATCAAAATTTAACATTGAATTAGTTCGAATTACTAGATGTAATCAATAAAAGAATCAATCCAAAACTAAAATCGAGTCCAATAATTCCATTTTCTTGCATCAAAAATGATTTTTCAATCAAATTCGAATGAACAGTACATGTTCTTGAAAAAATTTCAGAAATTCAATTTTTCGATTCAAAATTCAGATTTCAATCCAATTTTTTGTTCAAATCATTTCTGAAAAAGTTTGGTACAACTCTGATACCAATTGTGAATGATAATTTCCAATACAATCAAGCAATTCTCATAATATGATGTAACAATGATCAAGAACTAGAGAGAGAAACTAGATATTGAAACCATAGTCATATATCTCACAATGTTGAATGTTTACAATGACGTGTATTAGGAAAACAACAAAGACAAAACCTATTTATACCACCTATCTATTACAAGACTTAACAACTAAGTAAACTAAACACCTTTGACTATCTAAGACTTTGACATTGTTGACTTTTACATCTTTGACTTTCCTCATTAAATCTTGGATACAATATTTAGACTTAACAGTTACCGGTGATATTAAATCCGTACCGTCTAAAACAATGTTTTGAGTAATTTATAGTTTTTGTCCATGTGATATATCAGATTCTTTTGCTCGATTGCATTTATAACAAAAGTTTTCACTGATTGATGTGTTTTGTAACAACTTGGTATCCATATTATCAAATATTACAAAATTGACGTATTATTAAGCAAATGATTACGAAATAAAAAGATTGAAGCTATTTTACATTGATTGATAAAAAAAATTGGTTACAGTAGATAGGAATAAGACAAATTAATTACATTTTTAAGTATTTTGCTTTTTCTTCACTTTTAAAATTTTTTAGTGTAAATTACATTTTTCGTCCTTTGGTTTGTTGAACATTTAAATTATCGTCTGTGATCTTCATCTATTACATTTGTAATCACTGTCGTTTGCAGTTTGCTTTCTTTTTCGTCCATGAGGCTAATGATCGTTAACAAATTCGGTTTACTCAAGATTATTTTGGTCTTTTAGTTACCTTTTAATTATTTTTTAAGAAATAAGAATATAATATAGACTTAATTACACGAATTGTTTCTGATGTATACTAAAGCTTTATCACTTATCTTTACTGTTTTAATTTTATACATGACCTCCCAAATCCCAATCTTTAAATTCTTTTGCATGGTTTGTCCCTCCCTCTAACTTTTGTCAAGTTGAGCCATTAAGTGTCTTCACGTGAGGGACATTTTAGTCATTTTGCAAACATTTGTAAATCTCAATATAAATGTACAAGTATTTAAAGTTTTAGTACAAGTATTTTAAGCTTTTATAAATATATATATAAACATATTTTGAAAAATAAAAAAACAAATGAATAATATTAGCCCACTTCATCTTCTTCCCATTTCACATATGGTTCTCTTTGAAGAACAACCCCATCTACATTTTTGTTTGAAAAATAAAACAAACAAACAAAATGAATAATCTTAGCTCACTTCATCTTCTTCACATTTCACATCTGCATCTCTTTGAAGAACCGGTGGGAGTTCGACTATTTCTCCGGTGGTCTTGAAGATAGGGGTGGTATGTTTTTTTAAGTAGATTTATGGAGTTTAGGGTTTGTTGGTGATTTTGGATTGGATTTGATGAATTTAGGTCCCGTTTGGTTTGTAGGATTGGATAATATCTGGAGGAATTTAGAATTTAATTCCAATCGAAAAACCTTGATTTGAAGAATTTGGAGTTTAGGTCCCGTTTGGTTCGAAAGATTATTTGGATTAGAAATCATATGGGGTTGTTGGTATTTTATAGGCTTTGTGTGTAATAATGTTTTAATATAGAGTAAATTACAAATTTCGTCCCTGTGGTTTTATGAAAATTTGGATTGGGTCCCTCAAACAAATTAATTACAAATATTATCATCGTGGTTTCAATTTTATTGCGAATTGGGTCATTCGTCCTAACTCCATTTATTTTAGAGGTGTTAAATAAGAGACATTTTAGTCTTTTTAATTTTTTCTTTTATAAAATTAAAAACAATATAATTTATATATTTCTACTTTAATATATATATATATATATATATATATATAGAGAGAGAGAGAGAGAGAAAAGAGAGTGTGTGTAACACCCTAAAAATAGGGATAACAAAAATCTCTGTAAAATGGAAACATGGTATAAATTTTGCCATAACAAGAGTCTCCCAAAAACGGGGAAATATTCAAACCTGTTAAATTACAGTTGTAATTTAACGGACAAATAAATAACAACCAATTAATCTAATTTCTATATCTAGAAAAGAGATTACAAAAAGGGTGTCATCTATAAACCCCAACGTCTTCTCCAAAATCTATGGTCAAGTGCAAATCCCCCAAGCTCTCACCCAAAACAACTATGTCTGCTTAGAACCGGCACCGCTAGAACCTAAGATACACATCGACACCAAACAAGTGTTAGGCCAAAAAGCCTAGTGAGTTGAACAAGAATATCATATAAGATCAATTACAATTCTTATCAGCAGTTAACCAAAGTTCAATAAATGTGGAATCAATAGGGGAGACCCATAGCACCAATCAAGTTCCACCCAAAGAGTCGATATACCTTAATGCCTACTAACAAATGACATCCGAAAGGCCCGGCACACCCGAGGATTACAACCATGGCATTGCCCCGAATGGCGGAGGTCTAGGCACATACCATTACGGTGGCGCCCAAGACTACATCCTCCTAGTGTCTACTGACTTGGTTCGTCCAACATAATTTATATAAGGTCTCAAGGCACAAATAACCAAGAATATTTCAATATCAACCATGGGTACAATATTACCATCCAAATCCATATAAAGCCCGATATAAGACTAGCATGACTCAACTATTCATCATGTAAAAGTATTACCACCAAATGATTTTCCAAGTAAGGAAACACCCAAATAACAAATCATGTATTTCATCTATTCATGGCAAGACATGTATACATAAATGAAACTCCAAATACTTGAACAATAAAAATGAGCATTTCAAGATATGAATCAAGATGGTAACAAGTAATAGATTTTGATGTGTATCTATTTTTAACAAAGTTTAGTAAACTCACAATCTAGGTTTTTGATTAAACCTAGAAAAGATGAAAACCCTAGAAGTTGCCCAAAGATGGATTTGATGGAGAAGAATGAGGATCTTGAACCAACACTTCAATAAATGCACTTGGATGGGGCTTTGAAGAACAATTAATGAGACCACCAACCCAAACCCTAGATTGAAGTGAAATGAGACTTGGATGCTTCAAAAATCTCCCTCAAGGACTCTCTCCCGTTTTTAGATGAGAATGGTTGAAATGAGGTATCAGATTGCATTTAAAACAGAAGACTGGACCACGCGGGCGACAATGCCCAACGACTTTGCCCCTGGCATTGTCGTCGGGGCATTGTCGCGGTCTCACCACCACCCTCGGTACAAGGTCTGCGACTATGCCCAACGACTTTTCCCAGGGCATTGTCGCTGGGGCAAGGTCGCCGAAGCACCAACACCTTCGGTACACCCTAGGAGACTATGCCCAACGACTTTGCCCAGGGCATTGTCGTTGGGGCAATGTCGCCCCCACCTGCAGAGCCTGAATTTCCTAACGAAAGGTAGCTGACTCACGAGCGACTACCATTACCAAACATAACAGTACTACTAGAGTCACATAAGGCAACATGCATACAAATAAGGCCTCAATTAGAAAAGTAATATAAAGGATACCATTAACTTCAATTAATCAAGTAAAATGCAAGGTTTAACGGATTCCCAATACTTACCTGAAATCTGGTTGTTACAGTGTGAGTCTGTATAATCATCTCACCCTTCTTCACCTTCTTTCCCCCTTTCATGAAGTCCCTCCAGCTGGAAACCATATTTTCCATTGTCCCTTCCACTGTTCTTCATGTTCACGCTTTCGTTTTCACATCTCTTTGGATTCTTCTTCATCTTTCTTCCCAAACTCAGGCATCACGACTAGTCTCACCAATCACCATACCCTTTTTGATGCAAACTCGAGGTACGATTTCTTGAGGGTGTGGACTTCGATTGCGAAATATGGTACGAACGAGTTATTCTTAGCTAGTGGATCATTCCCGTTCTATGATCGAGTGATCGAATACCCTCAATCTTTAGACGAAATGTAACACCCACAACTTCAAGTAAGCTTCTAAATCCCTCTTATCCTCAAATGTCACTTATGCACGAAAAATAGGATTTTCGGGCTTCAGCAGGGGTGGCGCGACTATGCCCGGCGATTGTGACAGAGTCACTGTCGCCAAGGGAAATGTCGCGGGGTCTGAAAGGCCTTTGGTACATTTAGGGCGAGAGTGTCCGGAGATTGTGACATTGTCACTCTCGTCGTGGCACAATCGCAGAAAGGGGTATGGTCGCGGTACATATGCCGCGATAGTGACCCGCATGGCACAGTCGCCGACGGGGTGTAGGCTTCAATAAATCGGATTTTTGGGGGGGGGGGTTCTCATTCATTCATTCTTTCACCAACTTTCTTCTAAAAAATTCATTCTTTCACCAACTTTCTTCTAAAACTCTCTCAACCGAACCATTTTGCTTCCACTATGATTTTGAGCATTTGTGGCACCAAGACTTAGAATTCCAAGTAACCCTTCATCATCTAGCAAGGTTTTGGAAGCTAGAGCTAGAATCCTCTCCATCTTCTTCATCATCTTCATCAATTTCTAGGGTTTTCACCTAACACTTTTCATCATTTTGGAAGTTTGGGAGTTTATGGCTCAACTGGGTGACCTAGAGGTATTTTGGTTGGTGAATCGAAGTTATGGATAAGGTAACCTCCTCTTTTCTTCATCTATGGAAATTAGGGTTTTGACATAAGTTGAGATATTCATGTATAATGTTTGGGGAACAATTTTAAATGGTTGCATATGATTATTTATGGTTGGAAACTTGTGGATCTATGTTTTTTTTGAAGGATTTGCTTGTAGATTAAAGTTTCTCCAAGGAAGTTCAAGTTGGGGTAAAATATAGATTTAGCCTAAATCTAGCAAGGTGATTTCAAGTTGATGTGTGAAAACGATGTACATGCCAAAATGCCTGTTTTAAAGTGTTTATATATTTTACATGAAATTATTAACTATTGAGTTATTTGATCAATTTTGATTATTTAAAGTGTCTAACTTATTAAACTTGTAAAACACCCACATTTGGGATTTTGGGCATTTTGATAAATAAATCATATATTTTGGTATCTTAATAATTTATTTCATGGAAGTAGATTTTGAGTATAAATGTATTTCATTGTGTGTTTTGGAGAAATGCTTGATTTTGTGTTATGGGACGTTTTGAAAGGATAAATGTTATAAACTTACTTGGAAAATGTTTTTTCCCAATCTAAATTATGTTGGAGTTATCTCCATATTTTGGAGCATGGGTTTTCATAAATGCGGGTTGTTTATGTTCGATTTCATTTTATGATTTTCTTACAATTGGTCATTTGATTCGTTGAGCCTATGGCTCGGTTTGGACCTCGTCGGGTCTTGGGGGACAATTGTCTTTTAATAGCTCACTGTAGAGCTTTGGTTATGAATTGCATTTATTGCATTTTATTTGAGAATTGCATGTTTTGGATGCGCTAGTTCATTCATTTGGAGTCATGTTAAGTTCTAGACTGTAGTGCAATGGATCCATAGACACGGTGTTCTTAATGTCCCATTTTGGACAAGTTCACCACTTTGGCACGGAATAGGCATCGGGTCACCATGGTAAGTAAGGTGTGGATCTATATGGTCGGACAACGTCCCATGGGCAGTAATGTGTAATTCCATTGTGCGTAAGTTCCCGTTTTGGAACTCTCAAGAATAGACCCAGATGGGTTGACTTGATGTTTTCGAGCAACATACTTAGAGGAGTTGAGCTCGATATGTTTTATGAGTATAATCCATACGTTTTGGTTTTCTACATAGTTATGTGACCTACTTTTATGTTCCGTCACGTGCAATGTAATTGGGTCTCCCCCGTCACCGAAAGGTGTTGTTTTGGGTATGGAGTTTTATAATCCATGTTTTCGGTGACATTTCGAGTATGGGTTGTTATCCATGTTCTAAGGTTTTGGATAATGAATCTTTTCCATGTTTTTGGATGTTTTGGATGATAGAGTTTACCCACGTTTTTCAGTGTTCGGTTGTTAAAGTATAAATTATGTTTTGCGTGAGTTTTAGGTTTTGGATTTATATTCGAAGGAACGTTTGTATCGTGGTTTAATCATGAAAATGATGAATGTTGGAAAAGAGATTGTTTTCAGTCTTAATGTATTTTATTTTGGGAAAATCACGTTTTAAATAACATTCTTAAGGTTTATTGTTTTACATATCTATGATGAAAACTCTTGAGATCACTAGGCGTTAAGCCTAACCTTTTTATTTGTCGGCATGTGCATCAGGTTCCAGTTGGGGAATGGTTCTAGCAATACTATGAAGAGACGAGCTCTAGTTTTACACGAGGGTAAGTAGTTTGGTGAAGTCTTCCGCATTTTGGAGATAGTGACTGTTATTGGGTTTTTAGTAACATCCGTCCCTATTATAGACTGTGTATAAAGACTGAAATGTGTTTATTGAAATTAAACCTTAAATTGTTGTTGTAGATGAATCAGTTATCGATGTATTTAGAAAATTTTAAATTAGTTGCTATTTCCAGATTTGAGGGTGTTACACGAAATCTTCTCGAATCGACACATGATTCAAACGCTAGATGAAAACTACCACCCTCCTCAGCTTGTAAGCACAACCGATAAAGTTCGGGCCACGCTTGTCTTGACACGAGCACACATCAATTTGAAAAAGGAATGGCTGTTAGTCCAACTCCCAAAGCTAGAATTCATATCATCGTTCACATTAGGTTGTGCTTTTATGCGGAGTTGCAAAGCCAAATCACGTTTTCATCATGAAGGAAAGAAAGGTGAAAATGAACTCAAAAAGTTTGCTTGTGTCATAGATTGGAGGTCTCGTTTAGATCTACCGGTTCTGCAAACTTATTTTGGCAATTGTATCGGACCATGTTTCGCCATAACCAAAAGCACAATACTTACAGGAAACAAAGGATTTGTTGCCGCTGTTGAATTAGTATGAAAGACGATAAGCAAAACGGTAAAGAACAAGCAAGGAATGCTCAAAGATGCAGAGACATGGTTGGAGAGATTCGTCGTGCAGGTTCCAATAGTCGGGGATGCTTCCTTTGCCTGGGGATGCTTGCATTTGTCAGGATGGACCAACAATGATAACTTACGATATTGCTTTTTCACATCTTCTGGGGATGAATCGAATTCCCATGGCTCCAATTCGTTTCACCCCCTGTTTCTTCTTGGGTTTCCTACGATTTTGACCGGCTTCGCGTATAGGGTTATATAATATTATATACTTTATATTAATTAACATATTAAATATATTATTTTTAAAACAAAAAGTAAAAGGACCAAAATGTCCTTGACTTAACTAGAGCTAAGTTATCATAGTTAGATCGAGGAACCTAATCCGCAATAAAATTGAAACCATTAGATCGAGGGACCTAATCCGCAATAAAATTGAAACCACAATGATTATATATGTAATTAACTTGTTTGAGGGACCCAATCCAAATGTTCATAAAACCAGAGGGACAAAATTTATAGTTTATGTTGAAAACATTTGTTTTATAATATCAATTAATAAAAAGATAATTTAGTTTTTTATAATTATTTATAGTTTGTTTTTGTAAATTATTTATAAAAATGGAATTCAATTCCATTCAAAATCCTAAGCACCAAAGATTCTTTATCCTTCCAAATCCAAATCCAAATCCAAATCCCTCCAATTTCAAACATTTCCACGAAATCCAAATCCCTCAAAATCATTCAATCAAACCAAATGCTCCTTTAGGAATTTATGTTTCTACCATTTACGAGTTTAGGGATTTTGATTTAGGATTTTGTTCTTGATAAATTTGTTGTTCTTAGTAAAATTTGACATCCTTCTTGATGAATTTGATTGTACGGATGATTATGATAACTTTTTCCAGCAAAGAAGATGATTTTAGAGGCTTGTACATTTGTTTTTTTAATTAAAAAAAAGCAAAATGATTAAAATGTTATTAACTTAACAAATGACTAACGAAAGTTAGGGTTAGGAATGGTTAGAGACGATCCATGCAAGCAAATTCCAAAGCTAGAGGGTCTTGTATGAAATTAGAATAGTGATGGCAATTGGTATAGTTTAAACATACTTCAGGTACGATTTATGTAATACCTCTATAATATATCATTATATTAGAATAGTAGAAGGATGGTCATGTGAGAAGGTATTCAATTTACGAGAAGGTAAGAAGGATTCTCAGTCTTATACCTATCTAATCAACGGTTTAAAATTAAAGTCATTTGTGAATTTATAGGCAAATCAATACATTCTTTGTAGATGTTTAACAAGGACTTCAGGGAAAAAAATCAAGGATAAGATTTTTCTAATCTTAAAAGGGAGAAAATAAAGGAAAAACTCACCGATTTTCCTTCTAATTCTCGTTGTCTTTCTTGATTCCTTATTTGCAATTTGCATTAATGTGGTTGAAATCAATTTTTTTTATGCCAGACACCGATCAAAATTAAGAAGAATATGATCAAGTATGATGCTTTTTTCGATGGTGGAAATCGATTTGCAGGAAGAAGATGAGCACAAAGATAAAGATGTTGTTGCTGCTTGTTCAAATTTTGGCCGCAAACTGTTTATTTTCCTATAGAAAATATATTATGCAAAAGAAGATATCCAAATGGAGTAAAATATGGATTTCTCTAAATAAAAATTTAACTACATAACTCAAAATGGGTGGAGAATATAAAACCCATAAACCCCTTGGAAGTAGAAGGTATAAAGACCCCAAACCTATGTTTTCTTCGGAAAAAGGTTGCAGTTGGTCGGAGAAGATGATCTGTCATGGTGTGGGGGTTTGAGTCCGAGAGGGGGATGGATAAAAATCACCTTTCTCAAAATTACATGTCTTATTCATGTTTCACTAACGAAATTAAGGTACATCATATTAATATTTTTTAATTTTAAATTTATTTAATTCATGTTAACATTTCTCTTTCTCATCATGTGCATTCATATAATTAGTGGATAAAAATTGGAAGTGAAATTTGGGACATGTAATTTTTTTTTTATCTCGAATCAAGAGAGTATTAAAAATAATAATTTAATAGTAATATATTCGTGTTTCATCTTTAATAAAAGTTATAAGAAGATGAAAACATCATAATGCCCTTGAGTTAACACATCAACTAAGTCTCAAAGACGAAAAAGGAGATGAATTGCAAACCACAATGAGTCCTACCAGTGTAATAAATGAAGATCAGAGTCGAAAATCAAATTTTTTTAGCAAACCATAGGGATGAAAAACATAATTTACTCTTTCTTATTATATTTTTATCTAGCTTATCAACCCGTTTTAAGTAGATTCTTTATTAACTTATTAACCAACAACAAGTTTTTTAACTAACAGTTAAGCTATTAATTAATTTATTAAACATAGCTTTAACGATACAAGAGTTTTATTTAGAATAATCCAATAAAAAATGTAACCCTATCACTTTGAAGGACTATCGTAGAACAATTCTTTATTTACATGGACAAAACTTATAAATTAAGGGGATGTTTGGTTAGAGGTACTAAGCGGTAATTAATATGAATGATAATAAAAGAAACTGTTTAGTTTTATACTATAATATAATGGGTTTATTCCCCCAAAATTTTATTTCAGGTTAAATTGAGGAAAATGAAAATTCATTTCCATTTTCATTCGCTATCATTATCATTTTCATTCAACAGACTAAACCAAACAGCCCCTAACAATGGTTAGGGGTCATTTTTGTAACTCGTCATCATGAAATATGAATAGCAACTTGTTGGGCCATATCTATTTATGATTCAACTTTAAACCACCATCTAGGTACTTAAGGTTGTGATAGATCACTCAACATATGGGCTTTATATTTATGTTAAATTTTCTATTTGCATCACAAGAACTTATTCAGTATTTGAAGTATACTTGTCCTCCTCATCTGTATGCCACATCAATATCACCTCATGTTGCCCAGTAGATTATATCTGCCATATAGGTTATTCTTGGAGAGGATGGCTCTAGTCGAGGTCTGGTAGAACATAGAAAAAGTAATGGTAGTTTTGTAACTTCACATCTTTCTTATTGTTAAACTTATAGCATGAACAGAAGGAGTAGTGATTTTGAGTCCACATATACGCCATCTTTTCTTCCATTCACGAGATCCTGTTAATTACGAACTGTGGAACAAATGTATATTCTTCTTTTCATTGCAAGAACTAGTAGTCATAAAAACACCTATCAATCATATACCTATGGATTAACCACGGACGACCTTAATCAAGTCCATATATGTTACTATAATTGACCTTAGGCTTGTAAGCTTGATTGTTACACGAGTAGTTTCATGACGAAATGGAGTTGGCCAGATATCAGGTTATAAGCAGATTGGGGACCCGATGGGGATAAAATACTTTCCGGCTGAACCAAAGAAGCTAGAAATGGAGGAAGGCAGGAAAGAAGTTGAATAAAACATCCCATGGTTTTTGGTTGCGATGATAATACACTGAAAGCAGGAGAGCTCCAAAGAGTTGTTTATGCTGTTCGAGATTTGTACAGATGGCTACTGCAACTTCATATGGGTAATGCTTAATGTTGTAAAATGAGGATGTGTAAGGCCACCTCGATTTATCCGATCATGGGCTCGACCTTATTATTGCACCGTGACTCATTCCCTGCCTGACTGATGAAACGGTGGCATATGATTTTCGAACCTAGCTTTTGTTGTCTTTATCAGATTGGGTGAATATTCATCATTTCTTTATACAATCTCTGCCTTACTTTAATTGGAACTAATGTTGGGTTATGCGGGTTGTTGTCTAAGCTTGGATAATGCTTTTGGTAGTGTTGTAACTTTGTATAAGTTTTGTTTAGTTAAAGTTACTTAGGTGCCGTTTGTTTTTTAAGAGGTCTAAAGTCTGAAGTCTTATTTTAGTTATGATTAATAAGAGGTGGTGTGTAAAAAGGTCTGAACGATTCAGACTTAAGAGTCATTAAGAGGTTTTTTTAAAAAAACAAACAACCCCTTAGTGTTCTAATCAGGTGAGCGTCTCTTATGCGGGCGATGAGCCGTTTATTAAATGCTTATTGGTTAAACGCTTACCTAATTGGGAGAAGACTCTTATCAACAATCCGTTTTGATGCCCGAGAATGTAACCTAATAAAATAAGTGAGAGTGATGACTCTTGCCAATAAGCGCTTACTCGATAATTGTTTGGTAAATTGCTCCTAAGTAAATAATAAATAATCATTATTCAATCGACATTTACAACAGAAATTATTCCAGATAACTACTCTTATTCTAATTATAGTTTATTACCAATTTACCATCCTCTATCTTAGCTACTTGTACATGAATATCATCCGCAATCTCCTAAAGAGGGATCCCGCACAAATCTACGTTCTAAATTCAACAATTCAAGAACATGTTTTTTAAATTGAATTTAGAAACTATTTACAAGTAATTATTTCGTAAGATATGAATCCACCAAAACCCCATCAATCGTCAAGGAACTAGCAAAAATTCCCGACACCTTCTCCAAATCTTCGATCTAGACGTTGTATCCTATGAGATTATCCTTCGATAAACGTATTCGATAGTACAATCCCACACACATCAAATCAAAATAATCATTGACCTTATGTATTTTCAATGTTGTACCAACACTATGATTTGGGATATTGAAATACAAAAGCATTCAACTCGTATGAATTACGTAAAACGATAAACTTTTTGTGCGATTGCAATTGTAATATGGAAGCGTCGAAGGAATTTTGGAGATGGATTCGTATAGCCAACTTCATGAAGAAGTGTCAAGCATTTAGGCGGGAAGAGAAACTATTCAGTATCTTGTTGGTGGGGGTGCTCATGGGTTGATCGGGTTGAAGGTATTTCAGCAACCCAATCCAATGTTGGCGGTTTGAGAATTTTCAACCCAACCCAAACAAAAGTGTAACCCAACCCAACCCGTTCGGTTTGGGCGGGTTGTGTTTAAACAAAGAAAAAACAATATTAAAAACATAAAAATAAGGAAATTTTTCTTTGAAATACGATCCATCGTTCAAAAGAATATACAAGTTCATCAAATATTTAGGTATTATATATAACTTTCCAATAAAATGTCCTCTTATGAGTTCAATTGCTCGTTATTGCTGAATTGTTTTTGGTAACTTATACATATTAAAGGGAAATATAATAATTTTGGGAGAAGTTGTTAAAACGTTTATCAGGTTATCAGGTTGGTCGGGTTACTTTGAGCCTAACCCAATATCAACCCAATAAATTCGGGTTGTCCTAGTTTTGTATCAATTATATGTCAGGTTACCCCAGATTGATTTTTTTCTTGGTTGATCGGGTTGGGTTAATAGGGTTAGTCGGTTTTTTGAGCACCCCTACTTGTTGGCATTGTTATCCAACTTGTGAGATACAAAACGAGATTTAGGTCCTTTATGAGCTGTTTACAAATGTTGACCGACAAAACGCTTACATGGTAAGAGTTCACATCCTTACTCATCTTATTGAGAATCTTACCCGATAAACAAAGATGACGATTCTTACCCGACAATTATCAATAATTTATAATGTCATTTTGATGACTAAGGGGTTGTTTGTTTTTTTAAAAAACATCTTAATAACTCTTAAGTCTGAATCGTTCAGACCTTTTTACACACCACATCTTATTAATCATAACTAAAATAAAATTTCAGACTTTAGACATCTTAAAAAACAAACGACACCTAAGTATCTTACAAGATAAATGAAGATAATAACTATTACCTTCTAATCATTTATCAATTTTATAATTGATAAATGCAATGAATCTTAATTACTATTTACATAAAGGGATTGATATTTAACATGTTTGAATTAATAAAAATATTTAACTAATAATGAAAATAAGTGATGGGCTCACGGACGTCCGAGCCTGACCGCTACCGGATCGCCCGAGTGTGTAAACCGGGTTGCATAAACTCTTTTGGGAACCAAAGCCAAAGCCAAAGCCAAAGCCAACTGCAATCATATCATAAGAGGGAAGATATATATCTTCATTTCTTCATATATTTCTGATTCTCTATAAATCTTGGAAGATCAGAAGCTCCATTCCTGATCTCACAACTTGATTAACAATGGCGACAAGATACTGGATAGTTTCTCTTCCCGTTCAGACCTCTGCCACTTCTCTATGGAGTCGCTTACAAGAATCCATATCCAAAAATTCCTTCGACACTCCTCTCTACAGAGTATAACAATCACCACAATCGCACAAAAACATCTCTTATTTGCCATACCTCGTACTAATTCAATTCAATTACTTTGCAGTTCAATATCCCTAATCTTCGCGTTGGTACACTCGATTCGCTTTTAGCCCTTAGCGATGATCTACTCAAGGTTAATTTATCATTGTTTTGTTTTTTTTCCTCCTTATGTCATCTTCGTTTGGGGATTGGTTGATTTGATTTGATGTGTTTTGGATTGTGCAGTCGAATACGTTTATTGAAGGATGTTCTCATAAGATACGGCGTCAGATCGAAGATTTGGAGAAGGTGTCGGGAATTCTTGCTAGTTCCTTGACGGTTGATGGGGTTCCGGTGGATTCATATCTCACAAAGTAATTGCTTGTACGTGTTTTCTGAATTCGATGAAAAAATTGTCCTTGATCTGTTGAATTTGTGATTATAGATTCGTGTGGGATGAGGCCAAGTATCCAACAATGTCTCCTCTTAAGGAGATTGTGGATGGTATTCATATGCAAGTAGCCAAGATTGAGGATGATCTTAAGGTATTCAGTTGCCTTGTATCTTGTAATTCTCTTTCTTTACCGTGTAGATAATGTGGTTGTTAAAGTCTTAATTTAACCAGTTCCTGTGGAATTTACCAATTCACTAACATACGAAATTGAATATATTTGTAAAGTTTCATTCCTTCAATCCTTTGTTGAAATAAGCTGAAGCTTGATCCTTGGGTGGAAATGTATGTGCAAGATTCTATTTACTTTGGGGGTTGAATATGTACAAGTACTTAACAATACAAGTTTTATTGTTTTACTTTAAAATGATGGCATCCCCAATTGCTGAGTGTTAGAAAAGGTGGAAGCTATTCCTTAGGAAGAAATTGCCTCGTTAAATATTTTAGTGTAGCTTCAAAGTAACCACAGGTAAAGTTAAAAACTTGAATGACAGATTTCTAAATTTCTCACAACCTTGTGCATGAAAATACTCAATTCAAGAAAGTATCATGTATGATTTAAATCATAAATATTTGCTCCTTGATTTGGAAGTTCCATTTTTCAGTTAGATGAGTCTGAGTAACACCTCTCCAACCAAATAGTATTAAACATCATCAAATGTGGAGATTTTAGATGAGTGGATCGATACCTTCCATCTAAGTTGTACTACCACTTGGATTTATCTAAATGGTTAACTCTACTCACCACTAAGCTGGAAATATAATATTGTCATGTATGACCATACTAGATTATGAGAACACCCTAGATATGATATATTGTATTAATACACTTACTTTTTCATTGTTGAGCATTCTCATAATGTCAGTCCTTTTTTACTTGTAGTAAGTAAAACACTTAAAAGTTCAAAACATGCCTCAACTCTACTGAAGACATGGTGACATAGTAGGTTGCTAGATTTTTTCAACTAAGAACAATGAATGGTTGTTTCAACAAAAGAAAAGAGAATAGAAGATGATCAAAAGGGGACACCAGAAGACAAATGTAAAAAAGAGTTTATTGGGCATATTCATATTGCAAACAAACTATGGTTATGGCAACTTGACATCACACAGGAAGATGTTCAACAACAGTCAGCTACAAGGTCCTTGTTGCAATTGGGCTGGTTTGGTTCTATTTTCTATGTTCATCTGCTTGCAAAACTATTTTTCTAATTTCTGAAACGGGAGGGATGAGATAGTGTGAACACTTCCCAAAAAAGGAAAGTGCGATGTTAAAGAAGAGTGGTAGGAAAGAGGTGAAGTAAATAAGGAATTTTGTGGATTGTAACCCAGTTTAATAGCAATACAATGTACCCAACTCCAGAAAAAAAAAGCAATGGATTAGATTATTATTGGAAGCTTAGATACAGTGATATTGAAATTGGTGTATAGTACTGTGTGATCACTACAAATATAAAAAGTACAATGTGCAATTAACTTTAATTATAGAATTAAGTGCTGGTTAAGTTAGTTCATATAATTAAAGCTGAATCGATATTTTTGGACACATTAGTAAAGCAATTTACAAAAACCTTCATCTGGTTATGGGTTTGCAATAATAGATGATACAAACCAGATATTACACCAGATAATTGAATTTGACAAACTGAACCTCTTCTGATACTAACTATTCACTTGGTAATATTACTGCAGCATTTGAATAGCTATTTGTTATATTGGGTTGTGATCTAAGTAGATTATATCTTTGAAATCTCTATCAAGATAGTACTACTTGCTCTGCTCCATGAAAATTGCAACTTTTGACAGACATATATCTATGAAATTACTTGACTATTGGTCAAAGGCCTTCAATGTCCTCCAATAAAGATAAAATTAGCTGTGCAACCCTTGTGGACCAAAATCAGTAGAATCAATAAGTTGTAACAGTGACAACAGTCAAATTGGTAATTATATCTTTGAAATTTTCCAAGAAAGAAATATAACAATGTTCATTGGACATCCCAACCTGAAAGGTGCTGCAATTTATTCGTGAGATGGAGGCAGTAGAATTTAATTCCTCTTGACTTATTCCCAACCTAAAGCAGCATCTCATGCAAAAAGCACAACTTGTAGTTTTCATAAGCCACACAGTTCATAAGCACGAGCCCAATAAAAAACACAAGCAAGCAGTAGCATACGGAATCAAGTCTAATTGCATATTCGTTTCTCACATTAAGGTATTAGATTTATCCTTGCAAGTGTTTTACCTTTTGTGCTGTGATAATAGGGTTTCAAGTGGGTCCACTTAACTACACTGAACTTTTTTTGAGTGCATCTTAATTTCTATTCCAGGACCCAATGTTTTCTTTTCCCTAAATTAAAACTTGTGCATCCTTAATGGTGATTTGTCTTTTCAATGTTATTTGTATGCTAGACCTTGATTTAGCAGAATAATCAGTTAGTTTTCCAGGTACTTCTGCCAACAGACATGGATAACATCTGAATTTCATCTACTTGATCAAAAATTTGCAGATCATCTATGTTATCAGATGCTTTGTTGAGCTCTATCTACTAACATGTGTTGGAAACTCTCCCGAGCCTTTATGTTGCTTCCTGTTTTGCACTATGACAGGTTCGCATTGCGGAGTATAACAATGTTCGCAGTCAACTCAATGCAATTAACAGAAAGCAGACTGGAAGGTAAACATATATACTAATGCCTTTTGATACCATTGACTAATAGGGGGTCAATAATATGTGGTAGAAGTGATGAGCATATGCCAATCTTTGGATTTGGCTTAAAATAGCATCTCTCTTCATTGGCAGGACCCTTGAACTGGGTTCCCTGATTATTTTTTGTTTATCCTATTTCTCCAAGTTATCTTGCGGTGAGACTTAGAGATGGGAATATACACATAATCCTATATCATGCTTGACTGAATTCATTTTCCAGCTTAGCTGTACGTGATTTGTCCAATTTAGTAAAGCCAGAGGATATCATCACTTCAGAACATTTGGTTACGCTTATTGCTGTTGTTCCCAAGTACTCCCAGAAGGATTGGTTGTCATGTTATGAGACATTGACGACTTATGTGGTAAGACCACCATCATTCTATAGTGTTGTCACTCTGATTTTTGCTGTTGATGGGTAAATGTCTTGGTCCAACTCTGATATGGACAACCCGAGTTTCTTCAGAATCTAGACCATTCACATTCATTAGGAGAAATTTATTAACATAATCTCATTTGGAATGTCAGCAATGCATATGAGATCAGAGATCATAATTTACACCTGTATGAAATAAAGTTATTGTATGAAAACAGACACCTTACGGAAGTCTACGAGATCCAATACTGCATACAAGCTTTTTTCTTCTTCTGTAAATTCTACCTTTTGATTGAACTAATTGTTCTAGGTCCCCAGATCCTCCAAGAATCTACATGAGGACAATGAGTATGCTCTCTATACTGTTACATTATTCAATCGTGACGCTGACAATTTTCGAACTAAGGCACGCGAAAGAGGATTTCAAGTAAGTTTGTAAAATAGCTTGTATGTCTATCACTAGTGACTCTGATTCAAGGATCTCATATAAGCGGTAGAGTTCTTGAACAAGATATTGCTCCATACTTTTACTAATTTGACTAGGGCTGGCAATGGGCAACGGTAAACCCGTTACCCGTTATGTTTCGACTCATTGGATAAGGGTATGGATAAAGAAAATTTTATCCATTTATCCACTTATCCATTACCCGTTTACCCGAAATTTCAGTGGGTAGGGTATGGATAAACGGTTTTTCGTTATCCATTACCAGTTACCCGTTACGATATAATATATATGTATGTATAATTATATAAAATTAAATATTAGTGTATATATACATAATTATATCAAGTTAATTATTAATATTTTCTTTAATAATGTTATCGTATATTAACGTGTACCTTAATTTATTTTTTATATTTATCGAGTAAAAGATTTCATGCTGATTAAATGAGAACTAAGACGGATTTAGAAAAATAAATACAATGAAAAGTGTTAGTCCTACAATTTTTATATTGTTTTTAAAATATTATACTATGATTATTTAGACTAATAAAATGTTTACTACAACAAATTAGATATAAAATAATAATTATATTTATGAACTTATGTTTTATTTATATGTTTGAGATTTAAGAATATCAATTGTAGTTCAAAATAAAATTTTGTTTTACCATTTATCCATTACCCGTTTCGTTACTGATGCAAAAATCAAAGAACTAAGGGAATAATGGGCTGTTTGATTAATATCAGGGAAAAGGAATACAAACGTAATGAACAAGACACACTCAAATCCCAAGGGAATTCCAGGGAAAAGCTCCCTTCTCTAACAAACTCAGAGCCTAAAAGGAAATTGGTTATTTTCTGCATGCCCCTCATAGAGTAAGGCATTGCTTATTTAAACTAACAAAAACGTAACAAACTCGTTAGTGGGCCTTGGATCTCCTGGAATACACTTTCCACACATTGGGCCTATGCACACTAGTTGGTTTAAGACTAGGATCGTTCACATTCGCATCATTGGTCACCCCTTCAAAAATGGTCTTGTCCTCAAGACCAACGTCCGGAAACTGACGTTGAATCACCAAGGTGTCTTCCCATGTTGCCTCTTCGATAGGGAGGTTTTGTCACTTGATTAGCCACTGCTGGATGGTGTCTCCATCCCGAACAGTGGTACGGGTCGCACAGATGGATTCGGGAACACACTGATCGGTGACGTCCAATTCCAGGTCTGCAGGCAAAGAAACGTCCCCAGTGATTCCTGGAAAAACCTTCTTTAACAAAGAGACGTGAAACATTGGGTGCACCTTAGACGTCGCCGGTAATTTCAACCGGTATGCCACTGGACCGATACGGTCGAGAATCTCAAACGGCCCAAAAATCTCGCCGAAAGCTTCTGATTGATACGACTCGCTACTGATATTTGGCGATACGGTCGGAGTTTCGCATACACCAGATCACCCACCTGAAACTCAACCTCCCGACGTTTCTTATCAGCCTGCGATTTCATTCGTGATTGAGCCTGCAATAAGTGAGCCCGTAGTTGCTTAAGGGCCTCATCACGATCCTGTAACTCCAAACTTACTGCCTCGACACGCACCTCTCCCGGAATGAATTGACATATGTTCGGGGGTTTGCGACCATAAACAATCTCGAAAGGTGACACCCCCGTGGATTCATGAAAGGTGGTGTTATACCAGAATTCTGCCCATGGCACCCACAACGACCACGAACGTGGTTGATCCACAGCAAAACAACGCAAATACGATTCCAAGCAACGGTTGATTACCTCCGTCTGCCCATCGGACTCCGGGTGGTAAGAGGAACTCATGTGCAAACGAGTACCTTGTAGCCGAAAGAGCTCTTGCCAAAAATGACTCATAAAAAGCGGGTCGCGATCACTGACGATTGATTTAGGAATACCATGTAGACGGACTATTTCTTTGACAAAGATGTCCGCTACTTGTCGTGCGGTATAGGGGTGTTTTAACAGGATAAAATTGCTATATTTTGAGAGTCTGTCAACTACTACTAACAACGCATCAAAGCCTTTTGATTTGGGCAGCCCGAGGATAAAATCCATGGACAAATGCTCCCAAATCGCCTCTGGAATATCCAACGGCTGTAAGAGACCCGGCGGGGTGAGCGAGCTGGTTTTACAGCGTTGACAAGTATCACAAGCTTGTACAAAACGTTGGACTGACGAACTCATACCGGACCAATATAGATTGGCGGCTAGGCGACGATAAGTCCGATAATAACCGGAATGACCTCCAGTGGCTGTCGTATGAAACTCAGCCAATAAGGTCGGAATCCATTTGGAATGCCGAGGAATAACAAGGCGACCTTTATAATAAAGTATTCCTGAACGCACCCCGTACCCGGGAACCACTCCAGGTTGCTGTTGGCATGCCTGTATCAACTTTTGAATGTGCGGGTCTGACTTCGCTTCCTCAATTAATTGTGCTCCCTGGACCCAAACCGGTTGATACATGGATGTGAGTACGCCGCCGTCATCATCTCGTCGGGAAAGAGCATCGGCTGCTCGGTTCTCCCGGCCCGCCTTATAGCAGATATCAAAGTGATACCCCAACAATTTGGCTACCCAATTCTGTTGATCCGGAGTAGTGATACGCTGCTGTAAAAGATGTTTTAAACTTTTATGATCGGTGTAAACCGTAAAAGTCGTGCCCAAGAGATAGCTCCGCCAATGTTGTACGGCCAACGCTAGTACCATGATCTCGCGTTCGTACGCCGACTTGGCCAGATTGCGATCAGTCAAGGCTTTACTGAAAAAAGCAATCGGACGGCGTTGTTGCATCAAAACAACCCCAATTCCACGCCCCGAGGCATCACATTCCACCACAAAGGAAGCCGAAAAATCAAGCAGTGCGAGAACCGGAGCTGAAGTAACCGCTGAAGTAACCGCTTGTTTCAGGCTGTCAAAAGCGTGTTGTGTTTCGTCATTCCAATGGAAGTTGTCCTTCTTTGTCAACTCTGTTAAAGGTTTGGCAATAGCGCCATAATTACGGACGAACTTCCGATAGTAGCCCGTAAGTCCTAAAAATCCCCGCACGCCTTTAACTTGTTTGGGAACCGGCCATTCCCTTACCGCTCGTTCCTTTTTGGGATCCATCGATACACCCCCACCGTCGATAACGTGTCCCAAATACTTGACCGATTGTTGCCCAAAGGAACACTTTTTCTGATTAACAACGAATTGATGAGAAACCAATGTAGCCAAGGTCGAAGACAAGTCCAATACATGTTGTTCCCATGACGGACTGTACACTAAGATATCGTCAAAGAAAACAACGATACTCTTTCGTAAGTGGGGTCGGAAGACGTCGTTCATAATTGCTTGGAAGGTGGTGGGCGCGTTGGTGAGTCCAAAAGGCATTACGAGGTACTCGTAATGGCCATCGTGCGTCCGAAAGGCTGTTTTCTTTACACTCTCGGGTCGCATTCGGATTTGATTGTAACCGGACTTAAGATCCAATTTGGAGAAAAACTTGGTACCACGGAGCTCATCGATCAATTCCTCCACTACTGGAATCGGGTGTTTATCAAGAATTGTAGCCTTGTTCAAGGCTCTGTAATCAACACACATCCGCCAGGTTTGATCCTTCTTTCGCACCAGAATTACATTACGGGACTGGAGAACGAGCTGTTGCTTGGTCGAATGACTCCCAAGGTCAGCAGCTCTTGGACTTGACGTTTAATCTCCGCTTTGTGAGCATGTGGATATCGGTACGGTCGGACACACACCGGCCCGTGATTCGGAATGAGATTGATTGCGTGATCTCGAGACCGAACTGGTGGTAACCCCGATAGTTCCTCAAAAACCGGAGCGAAATTGTCAAATATCTTCCACAGCTCTTGTGATTGGCGAGACGACAAATTTGATGCTATTCCTTCAATCTGCCCTCCATCGGATAAACACAACGAAGGATATGCCTCTGTTAACCAATTTTGTAAAGAAGCTCGTGCTCGCGATGGCAACGGTGAGCCTGATAAACGGACTTCTCGACCCCTATACCTGAACCGCATCGTGTGAGCCTCCCAATTGTGGATGACGTCTCCTAACGTTTGTAGCCAATCAATCCCCAATACCATATCTAAATCACCCATCTCAAACAGCAAGGCGTCGACCGTAAACTCACAATCTCCCAGAACAATCGGAAGACCCTCACATCGTTGAGTCACCAACACTTTGTGTTCATCTCCAAGTTTGATTCGCAACCCCGCAAACATCTGGACCGACAAATCTAGAGCCTCGGTGAGTTTCCTGGAAATGAAGTTGTGGGTCGCTCCACTGTCGACTAACACGACTATCGGAATTCCACGCAGAAAACCCTCTAGCTTGACTGTCTGAAGTTTGGGTTTCAACACGACACTTGCACCCATGAACTCCATAATCGAACATTCCCCCGTTTCGAATTCCCCTTCATTAACCACCTCATCTAACGAATTCATCTGAAGATGTTTGGCATCCTTCTCGATCTCTTCATCGTCAGCTAATAGCAAAACCCGCAAATTAGCTTCCGGGCATTTATGGCCGGGACCGAACTGTTGCCCACATTTGAAACACAAACCCTTCCGGCGTCGGTCTTCCCACTCCGTTCGTGACAGCGATCGGACCCTTCGATTCCGATTTCCTGAATTTTGAGTAGACTCTGATCTTTGAGGACTCACCACCGAAGCCGTCAATGACGACTTATTCACCGAATCCCCTCGATTGAACGTGCGTTGGTCCAAATTAGGGCTTCCTATTTGGGCCTTATGTATGGTTGGGCTTACTGGGCTGATTGGTGACCCAAAAAGAGTGGAATCGGAAATCGGTCTCTGAGATTGATATTGGTTCCTCGCTTTAAGCTGTGATTGATCGGAAGGATGCAACATCGCATCCAATCGAGTTTGAGGACGTTGGAGTCTCACCCACTGTTTGATTTCAGGACGCAATCCCGCTAGAAAGTAACCCAACGCTTGGGATTCTGGAAGACTCGGAATCAGTGATAACAAATACTCGAAATCATCAAATGAAATCATGCACCGAATCATCCTGTTTAATGGTGGCTAGCTGTTCATATGGGTTCTGAATCTCGAGGCCTCCAAAACGTTGCAATAATTCACGAGTGAATTGTTCCCAATTCAGATTTTTGGGAATGTTTTTCACCACCGTGAACCAGTGTTGTGCTACCCCCGTCATGCTCAGTTGAGCCAGCCGAATACGTAGATCTGGAGCGGTGCCATGGATCTCGAAATACAACTCAACCTTCGTTATCCACCCTCGAGGGTCGTATCCCTCAAATTCTGGTAACTTCACCTTCTTAGTAGCACAATATTGAATCGCACCTGATTGATCGGTCTCCGAATTGACATTGAAACGAGGTGTGAAAGGAGGAGGGGTTAAACCTGATCCCGACGAATCCCCCATTTCTGGATTCTTGCCTGGCTGATTTTTCAGCCACGCCATCACATACGTCCTAAACTCCTTTCCTTCGTCTTGATCTATCTCCAAAGCCTTCAACGAAGCCTTGATCTCCTGGACGTCCGTCTGTAACTGATGAATCTGACCTTCCTGGTTCTCAATTCGAGCTTGAAGTCGTGTCTCCATTTGAGATCCGGCAGGTCGGACCAATGATGCAAAAATCAAAGAACTAAGGGAATAATGGGCTGTTTGATTAATATCAGGGAAAAGGAATACAAACGTAATGAACAAGACACACTCAAATCCCAAGGGAATTCCAGGGAAAAGCTCCCTTCTCTAACAAACTCAGAGCCTAAAAGGAAATTGGTTATTTTCTGCATGCCCCTCATGGAGGAAGGCATTGCTTATTTAAACTAACAAAAACGTAACAAACTCGTTAGTGGGCCTTGGATCTCCTGGAATACACTTTCCACACATTGGGCCTATGCACATTAGTTGGTTTAAGACTAGGATCGTTCACATTCGCATCAGTTACCCGCTACTTTTAATGGGTAGGGTAGGATACGAATAATGGTTTTATAAGATGGATAATTCCCCGTTTCGTTACCCGCTATTTTAAATGGATTGGATAATGGATTAACCCTTACCCTACTCATACCCTACCCGTTGCCGGCCCTAAATATGACAATGACAATCATACATTAAAACATCTAATATCTGTTAAGGTTTGCCTGATGTTTTCTTTTCAATTTTAATTGTGATTCAGATTCGTGATTTTGAATATGATTCGGAAACTCAAGAGAGTCGGAAACAGGAGCTTGAAAAACTGATGCAAGATCAAGAATCTCTGAGAAGCTCTCTTTTGCATTGGTGTTATACCAGTTATGGAGAGGTACTTTCATCTCGCTTAAATTACAATCTGCAATTTGTATGTTTAAATTACACCCAGATAATGCTTGCTCATGGTTATGGGTTACTAAATATCATAAAATTTTGTTTTTCTAGATCGACTAATAATTTTATTCGTAGAAAGAAGGCAAGGCGAAGGAGGTATTTGAATCCATGATGTCTAAAGTATGACCACCTAGAAGATGCACCCAAATGCCATGAAGTTAAATGCTTAGTGGCAATGAGGGAGGTTCAAGAGAGAACCCAAAGAAAAGGTGAACGAGGGAACCCCTATCAACCGTTGGATCTAAAAAATACATGGCCTAGATTCGAATGTAACTCCCCCTATAATCATGGATTTAGTTTTGGCAAAATGTAACTGCTTCTATTATTCTCAACTGTTTGAATTAAAATAGATGGATGTTCGGATGGGTTCCTATTCTCCTTTTCTTAGTGTTCTCTCTTGAACCCACTCATAATGGCAATAGATCGACTTTGTTTTAACAAACTAAGAGAGTAGTTTGGATCAGCCTGGGCCTTACAAATATTACTTTAGGATGGAATATCATCACCCACAGCAACATAACTTCAGAAGGGTCTGGATTAACTTATAATCAACAAAAAATATACTAACAATAAAAGATCTATACAAATATATTGGCTTACTCCAGGAGTTTGATGCAAAAGAAGTTTGTTTTACTTACTCCAGGAGAAATAAGGGAAGAAAAGATGAAGGGTAATTTAGTCTTTTGGGGTATTGTAATTCAAGGTTTTAAAAAGCGGAATCGTGACTCAAGGCGTTTTCCCTCAATTAGGTGAGGCAGAAATATATACACTATATATACACACACACCAATCTGCATTCCACTGCTTCTGCTCAGAAAATATATGCAATATGTATATATATATATACACACACAACACTTTACTACTAGACACAAAATATATATCATACTAAATTACTAAAAAAAATTACATTTACCTTTTTCAATCACGAAATATAGATGTACATGTACTAACAAAGAAAAAAATTATTGATTTGTTCATAACATATACATATATATCCACTGCTCATAAAATATATGCAATATATATATACACACACTTGGCACTTGAGTACTAGACACAAAATATATATCATACTAAATTACTAGAAGAATTTACATATACTTTTTTCAATCACGAAATATAGATGTACATGTACTAACAAAAGAAAGAAAAATATTGATCTATTCATAACATATACATATATATGTATATATTAATATGCTCATAGCTCATAAAGAAAAAAAAATACTAAATATCAACAAAGTGCGAGTAGAAGTGTGACTGTGACCCTCACACGTAGTAGAGACTAAATATAACATAAGTGTATCCAGTAGATACAAATAAATAATACTTCTGTGAATCGAAGAGAATTGAAGAAGAAAATGCAAAATAAAGGGAGAAAACTGGAAGTCACGAAGGACAATAGACGAGTAGTAGACAGGGCTTAGGAGAAACCGGAGAAGAACAAGGTTTTCAAAAAAAGAAATTGAGAAGGTTTTAGTCATATTTTAAATAATTTATTCTCAATATTGAGGCGTAAGTCTCTCTATCGCCTCAGACGACCTAGGCGTACGCCTCGTCTGGGGATTGTAAGGCGCCGCCTCAGGTGCGATTTCAGACCGCCTCTCTTCGAGGGCACGCCTCGAGGCATACGTTTCACATGCATTTTAAAGCCATGGTTTAATTGTAATAACAAGTTGTAATAGTTTTTGGGGGCAGTTAGTGGGAACGAGCCGAGAGGTTGGTAAAAGGAAGTCAATAGTGTGGTAGTTTGGGTATGGAATTAGTGAATGTGACTGGGAGAGTTTCTGCCCCTCGAAAATGGAAGATATCAATAAACAATCGACTGAAACCCTAATCGGTTGCAATTTTTTAACCAGTTGCGTCAGAGTCCTCGAAACCATAAAAGCCTAATCTAAGGTATAAAGAGAATATGCAAATTTCAAATATATTTGGACAGTCGTATCATACTTGAAAGTTACGGAGGCTTGAAGTGATTGCTTATGGTTTTTATCTTCTATTCTTCTTTGATAGTCTGCGTTCATCTGGATTTTTACAAATCTTTGTGTTAATCTTAAGCTTTGGTGCTTCTGAGCCTCATTAGAAACAGCATCCTATTACATTGCCTGCAACAGTGTCTACCATTTGTGAGGAAATGTCTACTCCTTGTTTTTGCCTTAATGAACTTTTTGACTTATTCGATAAGTCATATCTTGTTGTTTGTTTGTGACTGAATTAAAGAAGACATAACTTAAATCGGTAACTCATGATGTTGATATTATTCGCATTAAAACATGACTTATTCCATTTATGCCCATTTATTATATAAATAGAAAATTCTATTCTTTTCAACAGTCCTATGATGCACAACGACAACGTAGTAGAATATTTTATTTAAATAATCCATAAATTGATACTTTCTTGTTGTTTATAATTTCATTCAGAATACTCATCAAATAATCAATTTTCATTCGGCACCTATTCCAGACAGAGTCGTCATTCAGATTCTTCATTCAACACACAAACAAAATTGTTCATTTACCACTTTATCTATTTAGACAGCACATAACAATAATGATTTTTTCTAAAATACCACCTCAGTGCAGCAACTACCAACTGTAGAGTCATCAATATTCTGCTTAAAACGACATTCACGGGGTTTATTCGATGTAGCCAGGACCCCTTGTTATCCTTGCAATAAATATGCTGTATTTGTGCTAATTTGCATGATATCAATCATCAAAATAGGAAGTAGTGTTCGATTTTGCTACAAAAATGAAGTCAGTATTTATTGACTAAAAACCAGGACATAGGTAACACTGATGTTTGTAGCATGGAAAACATGTCATTATGCATGTTGATACATCTGTTTCTTTTTCTTGAACGGCTTATTGTACACACACATACCCATGTCTGTTATCATGATGACAGACTATTTGAGAAGTCGAATGAGGAAGGTTGTATAAGAAACTTCTCTCTCTAATTCTCGCTCAGCTGAGAAGCCTTGGTGCACTATGCTGTCATTTTTTTACACAATGCTTTAATAGTTTCTTTACATAAGGATAACAAAATTAGTCACTACAGTACTTGAGATTAAACATAGATTATGGGAGATTCAGTGTGCTCTCTGTTAGTTAAATTGAATGTAGGTAAATGGCACAAGCATTCTAAGGAGCATATTCAACCTTTACACCCTTTTAAGCTGAAATCAAAGATCATGTGCTGGATTAATTTAATTGGACTGACTTAACTAGGCAAATTGGTGCTTTTAGATGAGATGTTAAGTGTTGGGAGAGCTTTGGATGCATCCATCACAAGTAATACTGCATTTATTAATAGTAGTACTGTTAGGAGAAAATTCATTTAGGAACTGTAAACATTTTGAGAACCGTGAGAACCAACTAGTGATAAATTATTCATGATGAATATACCCAAATATCCATGAATATTATTCACATTTTCATTATTCATGACATTCATCATGAATAGTTGGTTTTCACGGTTCTCAAATGAACCTGCCCCTACTATGTTAATTGTTAAACTGTAACATAGACGCAGCCATCAAGATTCGCTAGTAATCCTAAGTTAAAGTTGGACCAAATGTACACTTGAACACATGTTTTTAATTTCCAATAATTCCCTCTCATTTTTGGAATTTCCAATTTTAACTGAAGCTTACTACTTATCGTGCAGGTTTTCACTTCGTGGATGCACTTTTGTGCTGTTCGTTTGTTTGCGGAGAGCATTTTGAGATATGGGTTGCCCCCTTCCTTTTTGGTAATTGAATTAAGCCATTCTATCAAGTATATACTCATTGGAGGATTTTCTTCTCTTTATTGTACACTACACTCATAGTAGAGGGACAAAAGGGGAAGAATACCATTTTCTTAATGTTGTTTTCAGATATAAATTATATGCATAAATATTTACTCTGATTTGATTTCAGTCCGTTGTATTGTCACCATCTGTGAAAAGTGAGAAGAAAGTACGTACAATCCTTGAAGGCCTCTGCGGCAGTTCTAACAGGTAATTTCTCGTGGTTCTATTATGCATTTTCATCTTTTCAGTGAAGGAAATTAGAAAACTAGGGGCTGTTTACTTTTTTCCCCATTAATCCCCGTATGGGGTAAGTTGTCTGTAAGATAAATTTTTTTTGTTTGAGGGACATGAGACCAATAAGTTTGAGGGAGGCAAAGAGAGATTATGGTATTAATTTGTTTGAGGTGGCTTAATGGGGACAAGGGAGGGGTTGTGGCTTATTCCATATAGCCATTTTGGCTTCATGGGTTAACGATTAAGCCGTAAAGAAACATTCTTGTATGGCTGAGTGAATAAGCCGCCAAAACTATTAAGCTTGTTAAGTTGCAAGTAAACATCCCACAACCCATTTGAAAAACAGAATGAATATGATAAATGATTTACAAAATAAGGTCTTGAGGTAATCTAGGAGGATTCAAGTTGAATGGTACCACAAATATATTTTAAGTAAAATGTTTGGTTGTATGTCAAATATCTAAAGTACCCTCTTTAACGACAAATAGATGTCACTTTTGGACCCAAATGGGTAATGGGTAAATACGTAATTTACAAAAATGTTGTAATATTTCATGGGTTATAGACTTGGATTATAAAAAAACTAGAATCTCAGAGTCAGTCAAAAACATCATAAATCCTAGGCCAGTTTCTTCCAGTTCTGTAAAGGAAAGAACAAAACTAGATTCTGCATTGTGGTACATACTCCATTGAAATGGTTAGATGCAGGGCCGTACTCTGTCTCTGAATAAAGGACCACACTATGAAATTGGTTTAATCCTCTGAAATAATTAATGGTGTTTGGTTATTATGATCGCAGCACGTTCTGGAAAACCGAGGACGAAGGAAACATGGGTGGTTTGGGTGGTGAAGCCGACTCTCACCCTTACGTCTCCTTCACCATTAATCTTTTATGAAACTAGCGATGCTGTGGTATGTGATGTCGATTCTTGTCCTTTTTTTTATTTTTTATTATTATTACTAGAACGCAATAATGTGATGATGCTTAAAAATCGGTGTATTATAGGGTAAAATTTACCCAATTTTAGCTGGAGTTTTCGGTGTATTAATTAATATTCCATTACGAAAGTTGTTCTTTTGTTTGATTCATTGTACTACGACCTGGAGCTGTATTCATCTATTCAGAAAAACGCACTTTGAGTAAAAGTGTAAAATGTATGTGGATCTTTCCTTTGTTCGAAGGGTGGAGAGTTTATTTTCGTTATTTTAAAACAACTTTAATCTTTGATTTAAAAATTTAATGATGATATATATAGAATTGTAGAGATCCCTACAAAACCTCCCTCAAATATGAACATTTACTTATGTTTATGTGTATATACTAACTATTCATGAATATATATATATATTTTTTTATCGTAATATTTATTATGAATATACACACCATTCAATTTTTATGAGTAGAAGAAAGAATTCAATCAAATACATATTTTTAAAATTATGCATGATTTACATAAAATTCAAGTAACATATATTATTTTTCATCAAAATCAATATTAGTTTGTGTTCAATAAAATATACAA
This sequence comes from Arctium lappa, assembly GCA_023525745.1. Taxonomy (NCBI): domain Eukaryota; kingdom Viridiplantae; phylum Streptophyta; class Magnoliopsida; order Asterales; family Asteraceae; genus Arctium; species Arctium lappa. Next base: position 147,657,748 of record CM042048.1, read on the forward strand.
AGCTTTGTCGCCATCCACAACAACCGGAATCAATGGAGGAATATTACTCAACAGTCCATTTTTCTGTTAAGTTAATTTTTGTATGTAATAACCAACATGCATCGTGTCCACCAGACACTATAAATATAGTCGAGTTATGGCATCCATTTGTGTACTGTACACCACTAGATCAGATCAACCCATCAACAAGCACAACAAATGGGCTAACCTTAAGTCGACTGATCCATATATCAATGTTTGTGAGCATGTAAATAACTCATGATTATTTTCGCTTAAACAAAGTAAATGATCCTTTATTTTAAGTTCAAAAGCATATTTTTTAAAACATCCAATTTTTCAATGTACCAAAGTGTTTCTCACCTACTATGACAAAAATTGTGATATGTTATTCTTTATTAATATTATATCTTCAACATTTTATTCATCATGAATATGCGTATATTTTATATTATTTATCATAAATATGACATTCATATATCAGTATAATATTCATCATGAATGTAGAAGATTTGAAGTTTTAAATGTTGCACGAAAACACACTAAAACACATACATTTATGCCCTTCTTGCCGCAAATGAGTGGCATGGATTGTGGAGGAGGTGGCGACGGTGAAGGTTGGGATCAGAGGCAGACTTATAAAGTCCCAAGCGAAAATAGATTTTTTTTTGAGGTATGAAAGGTGCATCCGCTAAAATTTGAAGGGTGCTTCTAGATATTAGAAAATATAAGGAACATCAATAACTGAAAAAAGTCTCTTGAAGTCACCAAAAAACTTAAAAATCCCTCGAAATCAATCAAAAATCTTAAAAAATCCCTCGAAATGGTGGAATTCGGCTAAAAACACATCGGACGACTTGTGGGTCTTTTACCCAACTTAAAAGGTACACCCGCTCGACAATTTTTTGGGTCCACCACCACTGGTTGATGTGTATGTTGTGTAGGCATGTGAATGGGGCAGGGACCCCAATCCCATCCCGATCCCCATCCCCGACCCCAATCTCCATCTCCATCCTCGATGCGGAATATGATCACATCTCCATCCCCGTCCCTTTGGGGAATCATGAATTTTTTTCCCCGTATATATCAAATATTTTATATCAAATGTGTTAAACACCACACTCGATCCAAAATGGTCCATGTTTAAATCTCAAATATTTCCATAGTTTTGCCTTTATAGAGTATCAAATATTCATCATACAATAGACCTAAAACTAAAAGAAATTTAATTTAATACAAAAAAAAACTCAACGGTGTGTACATGTCAACCCATACGAACCAAAATACATCGAGTAATATCCAAAAAAGTACAGAACAATACGTAATTAGGCATGAGAATGATGCGGGGACCCCAATCCCATCCCCAATCTCGACCCCCGTCCCCCTCTCAGTCCCCGGTTTTGTGAGGAATCCCCGGCCCCGGTCGGGGCAGAGATTTAGTAGGTCTAGGTTTGATTTTTGCTCTTTTTTTTCACCTGACGGGGCAGATCTCATTCCCATGCCTATATGTGTGAGATGATCTAATATTTTCTTTTATTTTCAATAAATGATGATAGATGGCAGAGGAGGAACAAGGACGAACCCAGAGTAATGCATATGGTAGCACAGGTCATCTCTTTGTTCCTCCGTTGTAATGTAAAAAATTATAGAGTCGTAAAAAATGCCACAATATCAATTTATTGTGTGCCGTCGTATATCGGTATATGTTTTGAAGCTACAATGAGGACATAGGTTTCCTTTATTAGAGTTTGTTTGCAAGACTTTTCTTCCATCCTAGACCCAAGTTTGAATCCCGTTAGTGTCATTTTCTTAGTTATTAGCTTTTAATTTCAGATTTATTACGTTTCTAGAAAAAATTTGCAATAAAAGACTTGAACCCAGGACCTCACATATGAAAGGCAATGAACTAACCAACAAACCGATAATTATTTTGTAAAAAACATCCTAAATTTTTTTCTTTTAATCCAATGGTGCCAAAACTTGAAAAAATTTGTAGGCCTGTCTCTGATGAGGAGGGGTTGATCGGTTTTGCATTTGGGTCACGAAGATGGAGAGGAAGAAGCATCTGTTATCAGGAGATAGAACCAAAAAATGTATATAAAACCAGTCGCTTATATAACCTTGGCCTGTATATATTATAATAGGATTAGGTTCATTTGAGAAATGCTAAAAATATGATAAATAAAGAAATGATCCTAGCCTTTTATCTGGTCAACATTTGCGGCTTTGACCGTGAAACACCGGATAATTCCTTCTGTGGTCTGTAGAAGATAGAGGGGTAGTTTCGTAAAATACGCGGGACTAGTTCATATATGAACCAGTATGATTCACATATGAATTATATGTTCATATATGAACCAATGTAATTCACATATGAACTATTTTAACTTATTCATATATGAACCTTTGTAATTCATATATAAATTATACGTTCATATATGAATCAGTTAATTAGTTCGTATATGAATCTGTTAATTAGTTCAACTGATTCACATATGAACCTACAGTTAATTAGTTCATATGTGAATCAATTAATTGGTTCATATATGAATCAGAAAGGTTCATAGATGAATCGGTTAAAAGAGTTCATATGTGAATTACACTGGTTCACATATGAACATATAGTTCATATGTGAATCATACAAGTTCATATATGAACTCGTCTCGTGTATTTATAAAAATTACGAAACTGTGGATATATGTGAATCTCAAATGAATATCTCCATATTATATATATATATATATATATATATATATATATATATATATATATATATATATATATATAGATATAGGGAGAGGTTCAAATGAGAAATAGAGAAATGATCATAGCCCTTCATCTGGTCAACATTTGCGGCTTTGACCGTGAAACACTTGATAATTCCTTGTGTGGTCTGTAGAACATAGAGGGGTAGTTTCGTGAAATACGCGGGACGAGTTTATATGTGAACCTATGTGATTCACATATGAACTATACATTCATATGTGAACCAGTTAATTAATTCATATGTGAATCACAAAAGTTTGTATGTGAATCTGTTAATTAGTTCAACTGATTCACATACGAACCTACAGTTAATTAGTTCATATATGAATGACAAATGTTCATATGTGAATCAGTTAAAAGAGTTCATATGTGAATTACACTGATTCACATATGAACCTATAGTTCATATGTGAATCATACATGTTCATATATGAACTCGTCCCACGTATTTGTAATAAGGGTGTTCTCGCGTTCTTGTAAAATGGAAGTGTTCACGTTTGAACCTCCGTATATATATATATATATATATATAGGGATGGAACCAGAAAATTTATATAGGGAGTGCTTAGAAACAATGTAAGAAAATTCATGATTTCATATTTTCAATGTTGAGAAACCATTTTATAAAACATGTATTCAATAAACACTTGTCTAGCCTTCGGCGTGTAGCTCAATTGGCAAAGGAAAGATGCGACTTTGCTCAAATACAAGATAGGTCTCGGGTTCGATCCCCTCCCCCCTTGGGGCTAGCCTCAATCGCTAAGTGCGTGAAAAAGTATCCATTCATATTGTTGACCTTGAAGGCGGATTCCATGTGGGGCAGGTTAGGGTTGCCGACAATCAACTTTTTGCACAAATAAACATTTGTCCAAAAAAATAGTTGTTAAACAGCATAACTATATTTATAGAAACAAATACAAGATGTGTGTAGCTAACCATATAAATAACAAAAACTCGAAAATACCTTAAATTTGTCGTAGAAAATTGTCTATTCAATAAGATAAGACGTGTCTATTTTAGAGCATTTAGAAAATCTGACATATTTAAAGGGAGAAAAAGAAAAATTTGGTATAAATAAATATAGTTTCAAAGAGGTAATTAAGGTTTGACTATATCAAAACTCTTTTTTGAAGTTTGAGGGGGGAGCCAATATCCCTACTGGTTCCAAGGTGGCTCTGCCACTGTAATGTGCATATATATATATATTGGAAGGATATTTTGCAACCCTTAAAAAGATTGCAACCCTTGCAACCCACATCTTAACCGTCGGATTCATGATCGGCGGTTATTTTATTTTTCTATTTTTTTAATTAAAAATATTGGGTTCTATATCTATTTATAACCGCCGATCATGAATCCGACGGTTAAGATGTGGGTTGCAAGAGTTGCAACATTTTTAAGGGTTGCAAATTAAACAACCCATATATATATAAATGGGTGTTCAAATGCAACCCCTTTACATGCTGCAACCCCATGCAACCCCTTTATCCACTACTTATTTTATTTTCATATTTTTAATTAAAAAATGTGAAAATAAAATGAGTGGTGGATAAATGGATTGCACCATGTAAAAGGTTGCATAATAACCTACACATACATACATATATATATATATACATATATATAGGGGAGTGATCAATTGGAAACCAGGATTACATTGGAAACTTTGAAAACCGAAATCAACCTATCAGTGAATTTCTTTTTTTATTTTTATTTTTAATTGAAAAGGTTATTTTTGACTTTTACATTATTTCATAATATATATGGTAACTGTTATTATTATTATTATTATATTAATAATTATTTAATTTTAATTTAGCTTATATATGGTAATAATAATCATTGATTAATTTAAAAATGAGATATTTAATTTAGGTAAATTATTTAATTTTAATTTAACTTATATATGGTAATAATAAAACAATAATGCTAACACGATAAACCTGATGAATCTATTTTTATTATGATACAATAATGCTAACACGATGAACCTGATGAATCTATTTTCATATACGGATATGCAACTGAACAGGTAATGAAACAAAAATGGGAAGTTAACAAAAATGACACAAATTCATCATGTTTCATTATGAAACAATAATGCTAACACGATGAACCTGATGAATCTATTTTCATTATGAAACAATAATGCTAACACGATGAACCTGATGAAATTTGTAATCCAATGAAATCTGTAATCCACAAACTCATTCTGTTTCATCACAATATTAGATTGCGTGAGAAATTTTATAATAAAATGAAATTAAAAAAAATATTTTCTTATATTTTGAAAGAAAAATAATTTTTTTGATGAAAAGACAAATGCTCCACGTTTTCATAGTAAAAAAAATAACAAAAAATTTAGATTGCGTGAAAATTTTTATTTTGGTTTCAAGTAATCTAAATAAAATAAACTTTTCTTGCCATATTTGAGACACATAATCAAAAGACATATTTACCCTTTTCATCTATTATTTTTATTTATTATTAATAAATTAATTAATTTATAACCATATATAATTCAAATGAATCTTAACCATTGATTATAAAGATCAGTGGCTGAAATTTGATTTCCAAAGTTTCAATGAAACTTGGTTTCTAATTGATACATACATACATACATACATACATACATATATATATATATATATAGAGGTGTTCAAATGCAACCCATTTACATGGTACAACCTTTGCAACCCCTCTATCCACCACAAATTTTATGTAATTAAAAAAAAGATAAAAAGTTAAAAGTAAAATGTATGATGGATAAAGGAGTTGCACCATATAAAGGGGTTGGATAATAACCTACATATCCACAACCACATTTAACTTGTTTACACCACAAACAAGGTCCCTCAATGTTGCATTTCATTTTTAAATCCTATGTTGTGCATGTCATTGGTTTGGTTACTTTTCAAAAACATGTCCATCCCTTGTCTTGTGCTTCAATCCGTTTGTACATTATGCATTAACATAAGTACCTTATATAATAAATCCACGGCTTCGTATGTCACTTTAGAACATCGTTAACAAGTGGTCTTAGTCGGCATCAGGCCTAAAGCTACACTTGGATATCGGCTATATATAACACCGTTAATTGAACCCAAATAGTCAATAGTTGTGACATGACGATAAACATCAAGTAGAGTGTGGGGAAAACCCAAACAAATAAAATCCAAAGAGAGAGAGACAAGCAAATCAATTGACGGTCCCATATGTGTCATATACAACTTAATTCATTGATAGCTATTGCGTATAATTTTCTAGTTCCATTTTAAAATCACAATATTTTTTTTATATTACATAACTATCCCTAGGTTTCATATAACAAATTAAAGTTGAAATTATATATATATATAATATAATGGTTACTTCAATCATGAAATATATTAGTATTTTTATATTGTTTGTCGATTTGTATGTAAATTATGGTGGGGGTCTTGGACCTTCACTAGTCATGCCTAGGACAAGAACTCACCATTAATGCAAGTTCAAATAACTATTCATAGGGGTGTTCAAAAAAACCGTTGGACCGCTCAAATCGGTCGAACCAAGTCAAACCGGACCGTTTTTGGCGGTTTGAGCGGTCTGGCGGTCCGGTCTAGTCTGAAAAATTGCCAAACCGGGCGGTCCGGTCCGGTCTGCGGTCTGGAGGTTTTTTTGGGCGGTTTGGACCAAACCGACCGCCAAATTCATATATATTTTATTTTTTTTATATATGCCTTTATATCTATTATCTAGCCCAACGTTATTTTAAATATATTTGGTTAGGCCCAATGTTATCTTAAATCCAACCCAAACATAAAATTTATTTTAATTTATAAAATTTGAAACTTGAAAGCCCTAAATGACTACTATTCACTAACATCGGCGGACTAACTGTGTTCACCTTTTTTGTGGACTTTGTTAACTTTTTTTTGTGGACTTTGATTTTTGGTGTTTTGTTGGGATATTTTGTTTACTCTTTTTGTGGACTTTGTTAATTTTTTTGTGGAGTTTGTTAATTTTTTGTGGACTTTGTTTACTTCAAATGGACTCAAACTAATGAAGCTTTAAAATTCGACATTATATATAATTTTTTAAGTTGAAACTTTAAAGCCCATAAAAGGCCCAAACCGCCTAAACCGGTCGGACCAAACCGCCTAAACCGCGGTCCGGTTTGACCGGTCTAGGCACTTGATGTCAAACCGCTCGGTTTGAAAATTTAATAAACCGCCACTTGCGGTTTGGTTTGTGGTCTGAGGGGTTAAACCGCCCAAACCGGACCGCGAACACCCTATTCAAGTGCCCACATTGTGTTTTTTTTTCCTTCAATTTTTAATTATATCAAAGATCGAGTTCGCTAATGCAAAATAAATTGAATAATAGGCCGATTATAATATGAAATAGTGGAAACTTGAGAAAATGTGGTAATCTCAAACGTCCATGACTTTTGAACATGACAAATTTTGGGGGTCCACGACCAACCACCGTTGGGTCCCCGTAAAATTAAAGGATGACATTCATTGGTTAAGGCCTTAATTTCAAATTTTCATAATTAATAAGATCTTACCAAAAAACATTCTATTTCGTTGTTATAATTCTCGACTGTTTCCTTCATCGGTTTAGGGCCTTAGTTATACTTATCATCAAAGCTAAAAAAACGCTCAAATAGTTGTAATTAAGTAATTTTGAAAGAGTGTTTAAGTAACTAGAATGATATGACATCATATGATCCAATTATGTATATGGTTCGGTGTGTTCAATTTTAACTACAAAATGTCAATGAAACTGGTAAACGCGATTTAACATTTTATAAACTGAGCTAGCTAAATTCAGGATACTTGCCTAATTGAATTGGCCAAACCAGTTGAAACCGATTTGATTTGGTCGATTTGGATTGGATTGGATTTTGATTTTTGTTTCTTGTAACTTTCACACACACAAAAAAAACACATATAACTTTTTATATTAAGGGAGTAGAGAATGAAAATGGAAAGTATCGACAATGTCTGATTTGATATAATTGAGTGAGTGATAACAATTGGGAGGGGGGGTCTCATTTCCATTTCCCTTTATCAAAACCATCCAAGTGCACCTAAGAAATATATTAACATTCAAGTTCAAAAATCATGTTGCAGTTAGCTCAACTAGTTAGCATGTTGAGTTATGGTATTAGGTTTGAGACCTACATGTGGCACTTAACTTTAGTCTTTGATGCATTTTTTGTTTAAGGTATACATTGTTTGTTTGTATATACTCTTATATTTAGTTGGCTCGTTTGTTTCTTTTAATTTTGGTTTTTTGTTAGTTGGGAGTATACAAGGAAAGAATTTTTGGCAAAGTCTACATGCATCCATCCTAGACCGTACCCTATACCTTGGCATCACAGGTAGATCCAACTTTGGTCTAGGTTAAGCCAAAACCCACCCTGAAGTTTGTGAAAGAAGTTAGAGTTGAATTCCCTACTCCAACTCCTCCCCACGTAAAGGCCTACTGTCAGTCTATCACCCATTCACCCTCGCCACTCGGTCGAATCACAAATCAATTCAAAAATTCTCACCCTTGCCTCTGCCATGTTGCTCTGCTCAAATGAATGAGTCATGTGGTTACACCCTCACTGGTCACTCCTGCTCTGCTGCCCAGACGAATCACCGCCCCTGCTCTACTCTAGGCATGGGAATAAGACCTGCCACATTTGGGGAACTTGGTGTACCCGCCTCACCGGGGACTGGGGACGGGGATCCCAGAAGGTTAAAACTCGGGATGGGGCCGTGGCCGGGTAACATGATCCCCCATCTGCCCCATTCTCGAATATTAAATATATATTATTAAATATATTGTATAAATATTATTAAATATATTATTTATAAAAAATTAGATTTAGTAAGAGTATTTTGACTTTTCTCCATATATATATATATATATATATATTTAACTTGTCTTACTTTTTTTAGATAAAAAGATGGAGAACCAAAAACGTTTGATCAAACAATTACGTATGATGTTGTGATTTTGTTAACATATGAATATTTGATACTCCATAAAAGAAGAATTTTGGAAATATGTGAGATTGACTATTTTGGATTGAGTGTGGTGTTTTAACACATTTGATTTAAAATATCTCACATAAACGGGGAAAAAATCACCGATTCCCCGTTGGTGATAGGGACGGGGATGAGGATGTAATCATATTTCACAGCGGGGACGGGAACGGAGATTGGGGATCGAGCACGAGGATAGAAATTGTGGTCCGTGCTCCATTCCCATGCATACTCTACTCATACCAATCATCACTCTTGTAAGTAAGTATTTTTAGTGCATTTGGTTTCAGTGATTTTTGCCATTTGAGATTGATGTTTGATCGTTTCTTCCTGGATTGATTAATCTTTTTCGCTGTTAGATACTTCATACTTGAATATTAAATCACTAAAACTTACACGTAGCTTCTTACCTAGATTACTAGCCATGAGGGACAAAGATGTCTTTTTGTTTAACCCACTACATATTTCCATGCAACGTCTGACGACTGTCAAGACTGACAAATAATAAGTTTTAACTGTCCCAAATCACAATATAGACTGTAACAGTGGTAAGTCAGGTCAAATCCACATTGATTGGTTGTGACATTTATTTTTCTTCTACACTTTAAAGCAGACTAAAATTAAAGGAGGAGGGGGGTTTGGATTTGAGATTACTAAAACTAATCATACGAATAAAAACACTATAACTAAAATGCCCATAAATATTTCACTTTCAATTGTGATGCAAACTCTGCATTGACTCCTATGGTAAAACAAGCCCAAACTGACTGTAGTTGTCAACAATCACTGACAACCACCATTTCCCCTTAAATAGACATTAATCCAAGCAAACTCTTTGGTTAAATCTTAACCCCAAATGGGAATTTGAATAAGCTCTCAAATTTCCAGGCACGGTCAGCATTAACGAGTTAGTAAAATCACCAATTGGTAGCAATAAGCTCACAAGCTCAGCTTATTAATTAGATCTTCGATTACAATAATTCAAGAAATCGCATTGAAAACCTTATTGAGACCAAAAGATTTCAGTCCCCACTTTATCAAAATCCCTAAACAATTACGTATCTAGGGTTTTGAATAGTTATTTTCCAAAAGAACATCAACTAATGGTCATATTAATTGATAACTCAAATGAAAATGAAATTCATATAGAAATCAAGAAAATAAACTTGTCACAACATCTTACATAGGAATCTCAAATGAAATACATCAACAATATATAGCTCGACTATTTTTCGAAACAAAAACGAGTTATCGACTAAACTAAACGAGATGGAAATGATAGAAAGCGCTCCAATTCTTCTCTATTGCTCCAGAAAATCTTCCCTAGGTCTGCGCTCCTTTCCTACCAAAATGGAAAAACTGCTCCATATTTGAAAATTGGCAAAACTGGTCCTTGTAGTATGTTATGTGACCCTAGCAGGGCAGGGTAGCATGTCATGGTAGCATTTTCCTCTATTATTCCTTTCTTCAACCACTTGTTTTGTACAACCCTTTTAAACAAGCCAACCATTTTTCTTCTCGCGTTTTTGTCTATTATATCAACTTGTAATGGAATGATAAAAACAAGTTGAGTGGGTTCTTTTAGCCATGAAAATGGGTATTATATAGGGGATTCAATCACAAAATATATAGCAAATTTTGAATTTATTTAATTTTTTTGAATTTTTTGTTGTTTTACAAAGAAAGAAGGGCACTTAATTTTTAGGATATCAATATTTTTTGTTGTTCTATAAAGAAAGGACACTTTAGTTTTAAGCTATTTGTTTGTTTAACCCATTGTGTATTTTAGTTGTTTTAGTGTACCGTATAACCGAGCATTACTCTACTACTTATACTTTAAAAGCCTATCTATAGATCCTTGCAAATGTTCGGATTGAGCAGTAATCTTCAACCTAATGTGGCGTGGGTAGATAATAGATGTTTATATAATGAGACATATGCTTTAAAAATCATAAATTTATTTAAATTAGATTGTTTCTGGATGTTGACGTGCATTAGAAACTTTTAAACGATGGGATCTTAATCTCCTATGTAGCAACTAAGCGTGAGCATTAAACCAAACATTTTGGTATATGCCTCTCATTCGGCCTACAAGTGTAACACCCCGAACTTTCGGTAAGTTAAATTCGTCACTTCATCTAACTCTTACACTTTTGTAATTGTGAATCCTTAAAAAAAGTTTACCTTAAACTTCTGATTCGGGTCATGAGGATTTCAGGTGAAAATAGTCGAATTTTGGCTTCGGTACCGTAACACCCCAAAAATTGGGACAAACAAAAATTTCCGGAATTGGAAATGTGGTATACGAAACAATGCCTTAGCACGAGCTTTTCCCAAAAGGAAACAATATACGCTTGTTATAATTACAAATTTGTAATAATTAAGCAATGAGGGATAACAACCTTTTAATCTAAATCCTAACTAGGAAAGAGATTATATCAAGTTGTCATCTAAGTCTCCAAAATGTATATCTTCTATACTTGGCGTTCCAAAATGCTCCCAAGCTCACATCTAAAGTCTACTAGTCTTTCTTGGCGGTCGCGCCGCTAGAACCTGAGATACACCACAAACCAATCAAGTGTTAGGCCAAACGAACCTAATGAGTTGATTGATAACATGGCATAATCATATAAACATTTATAGACAACAAGAGCCATAAAGGAATCAATGGGGGAGACCCATCACACCAATGAGTTTCACCTCAAGTCATTGTACCTTGATGTTCACCCGCATGAGCAACATCCTGAAGGCCCGGAACATTTGAAGATTGCTTCCCAGGCATTACTCCAAATGGCGGAGGTCTAGGTGCATACCATCAAGGTGGCACCCTAAGACTACATCCTCCTAGCGCTTACTCAAGGTTCATCCAATACATACAACATCCATCTCTTATACATTTTCCTCATTAAGTAAAATACATGAATAAGATGTCTAACAATTCCATTCCAATTTAGGTCCAAAGTTCCCGAACACATAAGTTCACATACCATATCCCTTACTCATATGTATTTACATAAACATATCCCCACTCTTACCAACAAATACTCTCCTCAAAATATGTATAATAATTTAGGACCCAAAAAGCTCCAACATATACTAAATGTAGAAATGTGCCCAAACTTATCAGATGATCAATCACATATATATAAAGAAGCATGATATAATGGTTAAGAGCATATTAAGAAGTGTATCTCATTTAAAATAGTTAGTAGAAACTCACTATCTAGGTTTTATACCAAACCCTAGAAAACATGGAGAAACCCTAGAAGATGAGGTAGATAGTTGCTTGAAATCTTGAGGCTTGAAATCTTGAGGCTTGAATCTTGAGAGAATCCTCAACAAATGCTTCCAAATCTTCCAACTACCTCACTTAATGATGTCTCCCACTTAAACCCTAGAATTATGAGGAGAGGGAGTATATAGAAGAAAATCGCTCAACCCTAGCTCTAAAAAACGTATCTGATTTGAGTTGTAAGAGGAAAATGAGAAATAAATCAGAAAAGGAGTTTTTATAGTCACAACACCCGTCGACGACAGTGCCTGGAGACATTGCCATTTGCACTATCGCGGGGTCATAATCGTGAGCTCCCCCGACTTTCGGTACACACTGAGCGATAGTGCCATCTGTCACTATCGCGATGTCATTCTCGCGGAAGGTTCAGGGGTTACGGTACATCCCCCGCAACCTTGACAAGCGATTGTGCCCAAGGGCACTATCGCGAGTCAATGTCGGCCTAACCTCCCGAGACGCTGTTTTCTCGCTAAATCTGGACATCGATCACGTATTTTAGGTCATCCTCATAAGGTTCAATAATAATGGGTTTAAGTTATGAAAATACAACATTAAAGATTCCACACTACAAATATTCGTACTAGAATTTAAATTGCAGTTAGTGAGCACTTACCTGGAATTCTCGGGTGTTGCAATCCTCCCCACCTAATGAGGATTTCGTCCCCGAAATCTTATTCACTAAACAAATGAGGATATTTTTTCTTCATGTCCTCCTCCGACTCCCACGTCACATTGGCACCCCGGTGGTTCCTCCATTGTACCTTGACCATAGTTACTTCTTTATGTTGTAATTGTTTCGTCTTTGACTCTAAGATGGCTTCCGGATCCTCCACACATCGATTACTGTTGTCCACTCGTATTTCCGTCAATGGAATGACGCTTTCTTCCTCGGCTAGGCACTTGTGAAAGTAGAAAACATGAAAGGTAGGGTGAATCCCGTCCATCTTTTGTGGTAAGTCCAACCTATAAGCTTGAAGCCCAATCTTCTCTAATATCGTGAAGGGTCCAAGGAAATGGGGACTAAGCTTTTCGCGCTTCCCGAAACGAATGATTCTCTTCCATGGTGACACTTTCAACATGACCCGCTCCCCACTTGGAACTCGACCGGTCTTCGCTTTTTGTCCGCATAGCTCTTTTGTCGATCTTGGGCCGCCTTCAAGCGCTCCCGGATACCTTTTACCTTGTCCGCTGTTTCTTGCACGATCTCCGGTCCTGCAAATTGATTTTCTCCCACCTTGAGCCAACACACCGGTGTCCTATATTTCCGTCCGTATAGCATTTCGAACGGTGCCATTCCGATGCTTGAGTGGTAGCTATTATTGTAGGCGAACTCCACTAACGGTAGGTGCAAATCCCAATTTCCCCCAAAGTCTATGACACATGAACGAAGCATGTCCTCGAGTGTTTGGATGGTCCTTTCACTTTGACCGTCCGTTTGAGGATGATAGGTCGTACTCAAGTTGACTCTCGTGCCCAATTCCTTTTGTAGACCATCCCAAAACTTGGAAGTGAACCGGCTATCTTAATCCGAAACTATGGATAGTGGAACACCGTGATGCGATACTACTTCATCAATGTAGAGCTTAGCTAACTTGTCCACCGATAACGTCTCTCGCATCGCCAAAAAGTGCGCGCTCTTCGTGAGTCGATCCACCACTACCCAAATAGTGTCGTATCCCCTTAAGGTACTCGGTAACTTAGTGACAAAGTCCATCGTGATATGCTCCCACTTCCATTCTGGAATGGCTAGCGGTTGATCTCCCGTTGCTTCACCATGATTTCGGATTTGAGTTTCTCTTCACGAAGTGCTTCGGCTTGACTCACCTTGATGTCCTCCATTAAGCTTGATACCACATCGATCCCAGAAAGAGTTAATTTGATTTTGCTCCCATGACTCTTCCGGCTCAAAGCATCCGCTACTACGTTGGCCTTACCGGAGTGATAAAGCAACTCACAATCATAATCTTTCAAAAGTTCCACCCATCTCATTTGCTGCATGTTGAGGTCCTTTTGTCCGAATATGTACTTCAAGCTCTTGTGGTCGGTGAATAGTGTACACTTTGTCCCGTAGAGATAATGTCGCCATAGCTTTAAGGCAAATACCACCGCCGCTAGCTCCAAGTCATGTGTAGGGTAATTCTTCTCGTGATCTTTGAGTTGTCGCGATGCATACGTTATCACCTTTCCCCCTTGCATCAACACACACCAAGGCCTAATTTAGAGGCGTCGCTATAAACTACAAAGTCGTCGGATCTTTCAGGTAAGGACATAATTGGCGCCTCGCACAGTTTCCTTTGAAGAGTACAAAAGGCTTTCACTTGCACTTCGGTCCATAAGAACTTGACGTTCTTCCTTGTCAACGATGTGGCGGAGAGGCGATCGTTGAAAACTCTTGAATGAATCGTTGGTAGTAACCGGCCAAACCCAAAAAGCTTCTTATCTCCGTTGGACTCGTCGGTGCCTCCCAATTCATCATTTTCTCAATCTTCGTCGGATCTACCTTCACCCCATCCTTAGATACCACGTGCCCCAAGAATTGAACTTTTGTAGCAAAAACTCGCATTTTGAGAACTTTGCGAACAACTTCTCTTTTCGAAGAATCTCCAACATTTCTCGCAAATGTTGACGATGTTCGACTTTGTACCGCGAGTAGATCAGGATATCGTCAATGAAGACTTTAACAGATTTGTCCAAGAGAGGCCGACACACGCGGTTCATTAAATCCATGAATACGCCGGAGCATTAGTCAACCCGAAAGGCATGACTAAAAACTCATAATGACCGTACCTCGTCCGAAACGCCGTCTTCGGAATGTCTCTTTCCTTCACCCGCACTTGATGGTAACCAGACCGCAAGTCTATCTTGGAAAAACATCCCGCTCCTTGCAACTGATCGAATAGGTCATTGATTCGAGGGAGCGGGTATTTGTTCTTCACGGTGACCTTGTTGAGTTCACGATAGTCGATACACATCCGCATGGACTCGTCCTTCTTTTTCACAAACAAAACTAGAGCTCCCCATGGCAACTAGCTCAGTCGTATGAATCCCTTCTCGAGAAGTTCTTGTAGTTGCGTCATCATCTCTTGCATCTCTGTCGGGGCTAGGCGATAAGGAGCACGAGCAATCGGAGCGGCACCCGGAGTGAGGTCGATATGGAACTCCACTTGACGTTTCGGTGGTAATCAGTAGGGGTGTTCATCGGTTGACATCCAATGGATGTGAGGAGAACCGAACCGATCCAATCATCCATTGGATGTTGGATTTTCCCAACCAAACCGATCCAATCATCCATTGGATGTTGGATTTTTCCAATCCAATGGATGATTGGATCGGTTCCATCCATTGGATGTTCTTCTTGGATATCCATTGGACCAGATTGGATATCCATTGGATATTCTTATTGGATATCCATTGGATCGGATTGGATCCATCCGACATCCAATGGATGATCAAATCAGATCCATCCAACGTGTTAATTTAATACAATGTTCTAATTAATTAATTTTAGTTTGTGTCAAAACCAACATAAGTGAGACTAAAAATTCAAAAACCAACACAAAACAAATTTAGATTTAAGCAAATTGCAAAAAAAATAGTTGGATGATAGTTGGATAGAAAACTGGATGGTAATCGGATGGTTAATTGGATGGGTAATTGGATGTTGGTCGGTTCGGTTCGATCGATTTTGGTCGGTTGTGGACTACCATCTAAGAACCGACCGATCCAAATTGAATGTTGAGATTTTCAATCCGATCCGATCCGATTACAATTGGATATCCAATTATGGTCGGTCGGTTCTAATTGGATCGGTCGGTTCCTATTGGATCGGTTGAATTTTTACACACCCCTAGTAATCAGGGTAGGTCCTCCGAAAAGACGTCCGGGTTGTCGCGTACCACATCCATATTTTCTACTTTCTTCTTCTCGAGTTTCACGTCGATTACGTAGGCCAAGTATGAAGTACACCCCTTGGCTACGCTCTTTCGTGCTTTGATTGACGAGATGATCGTGTTGGTCTTTCAATTCTTCTCCCCGTAGATTATCACTTCTCCACCCTTCGGTAAGGGTACTCTAATCATCTTTTTGGAACAAAATATACCGGCATCGTGCTTAGCTAACCAATCCATTCCTACAATTATATCAAACCCCCCGATATCCGCCGGTAACAAATCTAGCACAAAGGATTCCCCATCTAAGTCTAAGGTGCACCCAACATAACATTCCCGAACTATCATATGCTCCCCATTGGCTACCTCTACGACTAGAGCATCAGTCAACAAGCTAACATGATTAGATAAATTCTTGCAAAAAGATGTAGACACAAAGGAATGGTTTGCACCAGAATCAAACAAAACGCGGGTAGGTAGAGAGTTCACTAGAAACGTACCCGACACAACATCCGTCGTTGCTTTCGCTTCATCCGCCGTCATCTGGAAGGCCCGACTTGACGCCTTCGGTGGGATCTCTTTCTTTGGTACGACTTAACTCGAAACCCTTGATATCCCCTTGCTAGCTTGGGACAATCCTTCTTGATGTGCCCGTCTCCCGACATTCATAACAAACTCCCCGGGAGGGGCAATCCCTACTCATGTGATCATTTCGTCCATACTTGAAGCACTCAGTAGAGTTCGAGAAAGGTTTCGGATTATAAGGCCCGAAATGCTTACTCTTACACTTGAGGCACCACCTTACCTCCCGTCATGGTTCCATGTTCCTTCCCCCATTGAAGGGTTTGGATGGTCGCGCGGGCCTGGTTGGCCCTTCCCATTTACGCTTCTCCCCTTGTTTCTTTTCTTCTCTCTCTTGGAGGATGCCGTCCTCCACCAATTGGGATTCCTCGATGACCTCTTGCAAAGTATTCACCCGGGCATTCCAAACACCCGTCTTCATTTTCACCGGTAAACCTCTCAAATACGCCTTTATTTTCGACCTCTCGTCGGTCGCCAAATGTTCCACCAAACTGAGCTTCTCCATGAATTGTTTTGAATAGTTGGTGATCGACAGACTACCCTTCTGTAACACCCCGAATTTCGTTTGGCCGTTTTGCGAGGTTGTTTAGAGAAAAAGGAGCTTTCTGTGCTGGTCTACCCGTGCGCCCTCCTTCAGTTTTTCCGCACGGGTCGTGCGCAAGGGGCAGGGGCTCGGCAGTGAACTTCCGCACGGGCCGTGCGCCTTTCCTTCTTTGAAATCACACGGGTCGTGCGCTGTGTCAGGACAGATTAGATATTTTGATAAATATCTCATTTTGTTTAGATTTTGGTAAAAATCTCTTATCTCAGTTTCTCTCTCTCTCTCTGTCTTTCTTTCTTCATTTCTTCTTTCGATCTTCAAAGTCTCGTTTGGTTGCTAGTTTTCGGTGTTTCTAGCAAGAGGTCGGTGTTTTAAGCTTTACCTCTACGTCGTGATCGCTATCTGGTTTTCTGGGTTTTATTCTAAAAACCTACTGGTGAGTTCCTACTACCATTTTACAAACTTTATACATGTCAAAACTCTTATTTACGAAATCCGAAGTATTTCTACGGTATGATTTCATGTTCTCTACATTTTGATATAAATGAAGTTTTTGGTGATTTTTGGGGTTCCCGATCAGTTTTGACTAAAATGACTGGTTCCGCTTTATTAAAAGTAAAATGATGTCTTACTTGTCCTTGTTTGTGGCTTATTGAAAGAATGTATATAAACTGGTTTTATGACTATCTTTCTTACCAGCAGTTGGTCTGGAAAACGGCATTTTGAAATATAAATGTGTTGAAAGCTATTTATCTAGTTTTGTTGGTCACATGAAATATTGTGACAAGTCATGACTATACTAGTGGATCCCTAGGTATCGAGTCGGCTTATGGCTGGGAAGGATATGCCCCTTCTGTTGTAGTTAGTTACATTTGATCTTCGGGGGCATCTTGGTACGGTTATGTGAGGCCGATTACTAGCCATGGGTCAAATGTGGCCTAACGAACGAGTATGACTGGTTCCTTGAGGGCCTCCCTCACATCGTAGTACGGACTGAAGCGTTCGTGGCCATGGTTCCAGTATTTAGCTCATAACTCGGATTTGGTGGTGTACTTTGTGTTACACCACAATCCTTGGTAAAATGGTTATTTTGTCATCGTATGATGAGTTTTGGACCGAAAAGGCCGGTTGTGGCGAAATGTTATCTTTTATAAATTAAACCTTTATGAAAAGATTTCCCTTTGATACAAAAGTTTATATCTCTGATTTTGAATAAACTGTATGTTCTCACTAGTCTTTAAGCCTAACACTTTTTCTCAAATGATGTGTATAACAGGTTTCCCTTAGCGGTGGGTTGCACAGGGTATTTGAGAGTCGAGCGTGGACTCGAGGCATATTTTAAGATGTCTAGTATTTTGGTGTTGGGCATTGTTTAAGTCCCATCTTTTAGTGAATTTTGGTTCGTCAAGTGTTGTAGTCTAGACGATTATGTTTAGATTAGTATTGTCGATAAATTCTATATCCGTAAGGAGTTTTGTATAGTCTTAAGGACTGATCCCCTTTATGGGAAGTTTATATCATTATGGATGTCTTGTTGCCATATTTTCAGGTTTTAATTTTCTCTGAATATTAGAGTGTTACACCTTCTTCAGTACTTTTCCATTACCTTCTTTTTGAAGGTTGGCTAAGCGAGGTTGGCCAAAACCTCCGGAGTGAGCGCCGCTCGGGTGATATTCCACCAATTCAGTGCCTCCCCTCTAAGCAGTTGGGACACAAATTTAACTCTTTGAGAGTCACCGCATTCACTTGACTCGAAATCCATCTCCATCTCTTGTATCCAATTCATACATGCCACTGGATTGGTTGTTCCGGAGAATTCTAGAGGTCGATACATAGGAAGGATTTGTAGGAGCAACCCCTTTCTTTCTTCTTCTTTACTCTTATTGTTTACTCTTCTGTCCTAATTGCATTGTTGGTACCACCCGATCCAATCAACACATTGTCTCCTACCGCTTCGTGCCTCCGATTGCTTGTATCCCGATCTTCTAGCATCTTCAGGAACTTTTCATCCCGCTTGTCCATCACATAGTTCATCATCTGCATAATACTAGCCAACAAAACCGATTGGGGACCCACTTCTTGGATGACCGGGTTCTCGGTCTCTAAATTTACTTGGGGGACTTGGTCCACAACTCTCTCCAACAAAATGGTTCCTTACGGGACGGTCGGACCACACGTTGGATTTACTCTCCTTGACGTCTCCGGAGTCGTGACACTCGCATCATTGCCCTCTTCGGGTATCACCGTTCGATTCCTTGTGTTTACCATTGTGAACTGTCACACATGATAAAAATCATACCGATTAATTCTTTAAAAGATTAGCGGTTCAATACGTACTACTACAAAGACTAATCATCACAATAACAAATTCAAGCATGCTCACGTAATCATAAATTCAGAACAACACTAGCCAAGTGAGATTGTGAACGTATTTTACATAAGAATTCTCATTGTCATCATCACAATTTTCAATCATTGCAATTCCGTAATCCTAATACTCTCCCCACCTAGAAATGTCCTACCCAAATGGACAGTGACACTATAGGCACAAACAGTTTAAGTCTAGGTATACTATAGTCAACACCTATTTCACTTAAACTAAAGCTCTTATACCAACTTGTAACACCCCAAAAATTGGGATGTAACACCCAAAATTTTCGGTAAGTGAAAATCAACATGTACTTCGTTACATCTTCTAAATAGTGGGTTTTGTGTTAAATAATCATTTTAGATGATCCCTATAAGTATCGGGAGTCTTTGTGTCGAAAAATTCGAGTTTCGGGGCTTGGTACGGGCCCGACTACAATGCCCGACGACTATGACATGTCATAGTCGCACCTGGAAAAGTAGCACAAATTAGACCGAATGCTGGGGCAATGCTGCGACATTGCCAGGGCATTGTCTCTCAGATGGGGCAGGGGCTGTTGAAGTTGAATTTTCAGCTCATTTCTTCATTCCTCACTTCCCATTTCTTCCCAAACCCTCTCTAGAACAAACCTAAAACGTATATGGTGATTTTGGGTCATCTTTGGCTTAAATATTTGGGTATTATGGTGGTAAACCATCACCAAGTTAAGGATTGGAAGCTAGGAGCAAGAGCCTCCATCTTCATCTTCAACCTCAAGCTCCATTTTAGGGGTTTCTAGGTTTTCACCAAAACCTAAGTGGTAAGTTCATCCTCTCCATTTATGAGGTTCTTTATGAGTTATAAATGCTCTATTGATGTCAACCTAGTGTTTTTTTTCTCCAATTTTGGTTTAGAAGATTTTGAGAAAAGTTACGTCAAATTAGGGTTTTTGGCCAAAATGGAGATTTTGATATAAGATGTTTGGGGAATGATTCTAAACACTTGGACATGAATATTTATGGTTGGAAACTTGTGGATCTAGGTTTTTTGAAGATTTGGCTTGAGGATTCAAGTTTCTTCAAAGGAGCTCAAGTTGGGGAAAATCTAGATTTAGCCTAAATCTAGCAAGGTGAGTTCAAGTTGCTTTGTGAAAACTATGTAAATGCCAAAATGTGTATTTTGAAGTAAAAATATGTTTTTACTTGGTAATTGTCAATGTCTTGGGTATTTGGTTAAATTTTCATATTTGGTAAACTTGGGTTGTTTTGGTCTCATGAAATGCCCATATTTGGGATTTGGATATCTTGATAAGTAATAGCATGATTAATGCATTTTTGGTGATTTTGTACAAATAAAATATATTTTATGATTCATGCATTTTTGATGATTTTTGTACAAATAGAGTCTATTTTATGATGCATTTTGGTGTATTTGATTTCATAAACCATTTGGAAAATGCATATGTCTGTGTTATGAGACATTTTGGAAACGTAAGGGTATGAGCCCATTTGGAAAATCGTTTGTCCCAATTTGTGATGAGTGGTGGGTTAGTCACCTCTTTGAGTTGTGTGTCGGTGTAAACGCCGTTTAAATACGTTTTATTATTTGGGGACGATTATTTGTTGGCGAAATGGATTTTTGAGCATTTTAGCTCGGTTTTGACTTAAAAGAGTCTTGAGGACATTTGTCCGGTTTTAGTGGCTCAATATAGAGCCCCATTTATGATTTGCATCTGAATGCATTTTGTGGTATATTAATCATAATTACACGCCTGAGTGTGTTGGTCATTCCTGTGTAGTCATGTAATTTTAGTCTGTGTTGCATTGGATCCATAGGAACGTAAGTCCGTCATAATTAATGGTGAGGAGTATTGATATTCTCACCTTGGGAATTATGTCGTGTTGGCATTGTTGTTGTCCCAGTCGTTTTGCGGAGAGGAACCTTTAAGGGTTGTACTTCAGGACCATGGGTTTTGTAATTTGATGTTCTAATTCTTGTGCACGAGGGTTAGACTTCATGAGTTATCAAGTAAGGAGCGGAGGCTCCTATCCTGAAAGCTAGGGAGTAGGCACTAGGGGTCGAATGAGTACCCTGAGGATGAAACTCTACTAGAGAA
Source organism: Arctium lappa (assembly GCA_023525745.1). NCBI lineage: Eukaryota > Viridiplantae > Streptophyta > Magnoliopsida > Asterales > Asteraceae > Arctium > Arctium lappa. Next base: position 147,679,300 of record CM042048.1, read on the forward strand.
CGAACATGCAATAAGATTGCGTATCCTTGAGGTGTAGCTCGACAGAGCAGGCAATGGGGGATACGGTGTTTTTTAGGACTTGAAATACAGTCTGACTGGAGGTGTAGCTCGGTAGAGCAGGCAATACAGTTACGATCTGAGGTATAGTTCGACAACGTGGCTATGTGGCTTAACTTTGTGTTCCACCACGTACAACGAAATCGGGTCTCCCCGTCACCGGAAGGTGTTATTTGGGTATTAAATTGTGTTATTTTATTATCCATGTTTTCGGTGACTTTTTGCATATATGGATTTGTTTACTCAAGTTTTATGGGTTGAGTATTATGCCCCGCCCATGTTTGGGGTGGTTTCGGGAAATAAAGTTATTCCTCATTTTTATATATTGGGAGTTTACTTACTATTCACGTTTTAGGTGAGTTTGGGGTCGATGTTGCTTTACAAAGGAATGTCTATGTTGGGATACTTGTCTTTAAAGGTGTGTGTTATTAGAAAATGAGTCGTTTAATACTTAAAGTAAATCATTCTGAAAGATTATGATTTAAAAACATATTCTTTCCTATTAACAAATATATTTGTTCATGTTGAAAACTCTTGAACTCATTAGGCGTTAGCCTAACCTTTTTATTTGTCGACATGTGCATCAGTTTCAGGTTGGGGAATGGTACTAGCATTTTGTGAAGAGATGAGTGCTAGTTGCATGCACGAGTGAGAGTTGCATGGTGAAATCTTCCGCATTTGCTTTGAGAGGAGCAACTTGTATTGGGGATAAGTAGCACCCGACATCGGTTTAGTCTTGCTTAATACTGAAGTTATTATTGTCGAGGTTAATTATAGAATATTTATTTTGAGTTTTGAATTGAGGAAGAAGTTCGTCTTTCATTTGATGTGATATTTGAAATTTTTTAATTAGTTGCTATTACCAAATTTGAGGGTGTTACATGGGACAAACAAAATATTCCAGAATTGGAAATGTGGTATATGAAACAATGCCTTAGCACAAGCTTTTCCCAAAAGAATACAATATACGCCTGTTATAATTACAAATTTGTAATAATTAAGCAATGAGGGATAACAACCTTTTAATCTAAATCCTAACTAGGAAAGAGATTATATCAAGTTGTCATCTAAGTCTCCAAAATGTATATCTTCTATACTTGGCGTTCTAAAATGCTCCCAAGATCACATCTAAAGTCTACTAGTCTTTCTTGGCGGTCGCGCTGCTAGAACCTGAGATACACCACAAACCAATCAAGTGTTAGGCCAAACGAGCCTAGTGAGTTGAATGATAACATGGCATAATCATATAAACATTTATAGACAACAAGAGCCATAAAGGAATCAATGGGGGAGACCCATCACACCAATGAGTTTCACCTCAAGTCAATGTACCTTGATGTTCACCCGCATGAGCAACATCCTGAAGGCCCGAAACATTTGAAGACTACCTCCCAGGCATTACTCCAAATGGCGAAGGTCTAGGTGCATACCATCAAGGTGGCACCCTAAGACTACATCCTCCTAGCGCTTACTCAAGGTTCATCCAATACATACAACATCCATCTCTTATACATTTTCCTCATTAAGTAAAATACATGTATAAGATGTCTAACAATTCCATTCCCATTTAGGTCCAAAGTTTTTTAGAAGGGTGTCCTAGGCTATGTCTAGACTAATCCCTTGGCAAATTATGACTGTAAGGTGCCGTTTGTTTTTTAAGAGGTCTAAAGTCTGAATTCTTAATTTAGTTATGATTAATAAGAGGTGGTGTGTAAAAATGTCTGAACGATTTAGACTTAAGAGAGATTAAGAGATTTTAAAAAAAAAACAAACAACCCCTAAGACATCAACCCTGATTAAACCTCAGTAGCCACAATTGTTGTGTACGCCTGGATTCGAACCCTGGGTAGATAGGATATTCCAACACATCCCCTAGGGCCTTAACCAGTACGCCACAACCCTTATGGTTTAGGTCCAAAGTTCCCGAACACATAAGTTCACATACCATATTCCTTGCTCATATGTATTCACATAAACATATCCCCACTCTTACCAACAAATACTCTCCTCAAAATATGTATAATAATCTAGGACCCAAAAAGCTCCAACATATACTAAATATAGAAATGTGCCCAAACTTATCAGATGTTCAATCACATATATATAAAGAAGCATGATATAATGGTTAAGAGCATATTAAGAAGTGTATCTCATTTAAAATAGTTAGAAGAAACTCACTATCTAGGTTTTATATAAAACCCTAGAAAACTTGGAGAAACCCTTAGAAGATGAGGTAGATAGTTGCTTGAAATGTTGAGGCATGAATCTTGAGAGGATCCTTAATAAATGCTTCCAAATCCCCCAAGTACCTCACTTAATGATGTCTCCCACTTAAACCCTAGAATTTAATGAGGAGAGGGAGTATAGAGAAGAAAATCGCCCAACCCTAGCTCTCAAAAACATATCTGATTTGAGTTGTAAGAGGAAAATGAGAAATAAATCAGAAAAAGGGGTTTTTATAGTCACAACACCCGTCGGCGACAGTGCCTGGCGACATTGCCATTGACACTGTCGCGGGGTCATAATCGCGAGCTCCCCCTGACTTTCGGTACACACTAAGCGTTAGTGCCATCTGTCATTCTCGCGGAAGGTCCAGGGGTTACGGTACATCCCCCGTGACCTTGACAAGCAATTGTGCCCAAGGGCACTATCGTGAGTCAATGTCGCCCCAACCTCCCGAGACACTGTTTTCTCGCTAAATCTGGACATCGATCACGTATTTTAGGTCATCCTCATAAGGTTCAATAATAATGGGTTTAAGTTACGAAAATACAACATTAAAGATTCCACACTACAAATATTCGTACTAGAATTTAAATTGCAGTTAGTGAGCACTTACCAGGTGTTACAGGTACCGCCAGGGCGACAGTACCCGACGACAATGCTAGAGGGCAAATGTAATAACCAGTTTCGAAATTTTGTTAATTTTGGAAGTTGGGGGAAAAAGTGTAAAGAGAATCAAAGTTCAGGGGGTTTATTGAAACATTGGTTTTATAAACCTTAAATATCAGCTTTGAGATATTTGATCTCATACTGATAGTTTTTGAAAGAGTGAAAAAAGAGAAAGAGTGAAAGAGAAAAGGCAGAGAGAAAGAAGAGAGAAAGAAGAAGAGATTTGTGAAGGAATCGTCCGGTTTGTCAAATAGAGGTATGTTTTTAGCTTCATACTTCTATCTGCATGTTATAGTCGGTAAATAGACGTGTTAATCAAGCTTTTAACCGTGTATTTGATCGATTTAATCGATCAAAATAGTTCTGGGTTTAGAACTGGGTAAACCGACTTCTGTTCTTGAGTAAGACCGGAAGATGATGCATCGGTCGTATGCTTAAGACCGAAGTGCTTAAGACCGAATTGTAGGTAAGACCGGATGTGGTTAGACCGGACATGTGTTCGACCGGTAGGAGTGTTCGACCGGACATATGTTCGATCGGAGGTCTGCTTGACCGGAAGGTCTGTTCGACCGAAGGTTTGTTCGACTTCGACCGATAGTTTTATAATTGGTCTAAGAGGTTTTTAATCAGTTTGGTTCTGACCGGGTTAAAAACAGTAGATTTCAATTGATGAGTCTTTTGAAAGAAAGAGAGTTAGTTGCAGGTTAGGTTACCTTTGTTTTAATACCATCGTAGGTGGTGTTAATTGATAGAAGTCAGAGTTTAATTCAGAGGAATTAAAGGTGAGTCTTTCAACTAAATCTTTTATGATTTGAGCAGTTATTTTATAAATGTGAGTTTTGATATACTGCGCATTTATAATATGAAAGTTAGTAGAATTATTTCAAATGATTTGATTTAATTAGTTTGGGGCATGTTTATGCTCAGGGTATATAAACTTGTTTTATATATTGGCAGGACCAAATGTATGCGTACATTTGAGTCAGAAGTTTGACCTAAGTCGGGAAGTGTGACCCGCCTGCTCGTACCGGGGAGTGTGGCCCGTTTATGCCATTAGGGTGTGTCCCTAAAGAAAGGCAGTGCGAGACAGACATACCGTCTTTGACGGAAATGTTGGTCAGTAGTTTAAAGTACGCTTGCGAGCGTAGAAAGTGGTCAGTGATAGCCATTAGATTTATTTATGTATGCGAAGCATAAATGTTTTAAAGTGATCTAGAGAGCAAATATGTATTGATATATATACAGTTGTGTTTAAATGTTTTAATTAATATTTGAACTGTGTAGTAGTGATTGGAGGGGACTCACTAGACCTTTTGGTCTAACCCTCGCTGTTTCAAAACTTTAATCCTATTTCAGGTTATCTAAAGGGAGCAGATAAAGGAAAAGATAAGGTGTGAGCTTTAAGCAGGAGATAGAAGACTTCCTGCCATAGCTATTCTTTTGAGAAACTCAGTTGTGTAATAGTTGATAATAAATACTTTGTAAGTTTGGGACAGTAATTAGTAATAAATGTTATTTTATTATGTAATTAAATGTTCAGGTTGTTACAATTGGTATCAGAGCACTAGTTTAAGGGATCTAGGTGACCAGATGGGCCTAGACTTAAACTGAAATAGTAGAAACACAACTGAGTAGTAGGAAGACCATAAGAATATGACATTAAGGTAGTAAGGACTAGCATGTAAGGTAAATTTGGAATTCCATCTGGCCAGTGTAATTGTGAATTTACAAGTACATGCTTTTGCTTAAACTGCCGTGATGTGTAGCGTGTTAGATTGAATAGCTTATGTTTATTCTTAACAGAAGTATGTCTGAGCGAGTAACCAGGAGTTTATCTGTAGTAAATTCAGAAATGGATCCAGAGAATGAAGTTATTGTCGGAGAGCAATTAGCTAATGTCAACCCGACTGCTATCCAAGGAAAGAGTCGAGGTCGAGCTAAAGGTAAAGCAGTTCAGAAAACAGCTACTCAGATAGGAGTGTCTGATGTGGGAACTCGAGGTGGGAGGACGAGTCGTGGTATTCGTCAGAATGAAAGTGTAGAGATAAGAGATGAGCAAGAGACTTCTCATCAAGAAAGTTCGGTTTCTGTAAGGGGTCGAAAGCAGACGGGAAACCGTGGTAGAGGTAGAACGCAAGGTTTTGTTACGCAAGAAACCTTTACAGCAGAAATGGGAAAGTTACAAGAAACTTTGAATACTTTGTTAGCTCAGCGTGTTAATGAAGTTTCAGTAAGTAAAGAAAAGAGTGAAGATAAGGTAGGGACTGAAGTAGCAGAATCACCAGTAACTGGAATGGGAAGTCATCCTCAGTCAGGACCCATTGTGTCAGTTAAAGCTATAACAGAAAAAGGATGTAGTTTTAAGGAGTTTGCTGCTTGGAAGCCTCCTTCGTATAAAGGGGAATGTGATCCCGTAGTAGCATTAAGATGGATAAAGAGTATGGAGTTAGCATTCGACACAAGTAAGTGTGCGGAAGAAGATAAAGTAGTGTATGCTTTGTCAATGCTGAAGGATGAAGCAGTGATGTGGTGGGATGTAGAATCTGGAGGTCAAGGGTCGTCAGTAGCTAAAGAGATGGTTTGGAGTGAATTTGTAAAAGTATTTAAAGCACAGTTCTGTCCTCTGGCGGCAGTTAAAAAGCTGGAAGAAGAATTTCTGGGTTTAGAACAGAAAGGAATGTCAGTTCGAGAGTATACGACCAAGTTTATTGAAAAGTCTAGATTTGCAGGAATCTATGTTCCGAATGAAGAAAGACGAGTAGAACGTTTCGTCTTTGGATTAAGAAGTGATATTCGGGAATTTGTCTCGAATAAAGAGCCGTTGACTTTTCAAATGGCAGTAAATGCAGCAGAGATGAGAGAGAAAAAAAAGAACAGGCAAGCCACAGAAAGAAGTGGGGATAAGAGAAAGTGGGAAGGAACAGTTCGTGATTCTAAACCGTTTAAGTCTGCAAAGTTTGAGCAACGTCCTGTTAGTAAATTTGAAAATAAGCCCTGTAGTAAGTGTAATAGAATGCATAAGGGAGAATGCAAGATAAATCAAGAGGGCTGCTATAAGTGTGGGAAGGTTGGGCATTTGGCTCGGGACTGTCAGAACGTGAGGTCTTGTTATCAGTGTGGATCTCCTGATCATATCAGGACCAATTGTCCACAGTTGAAAAAGGGAACAGTTGGAGGAAGTGTAGAAAAGGGAAGTGAGAAAAAGGGAGAGCCAGCTAAAGCTAGAGCTAGAGTGTTCAACATGTCAGCTGAAGAAGCGGCGGAGATACATGATGTAGTTACAGGTACTTTCTTTATAGATTCAAATTATGCAAAAGTGTTGTTTGATTTAGGAGCAAATCGTTCTTTTGTGTCTCCTAATTTTGTGCATAAATTGAATGTGAAACCTAAGAAACTTAAGAGTGAATTGAAAGTAGAAGTGGCTGATAATAGTCAAATTTTGGTAGAAGAAGTATATGATGGGAGTAGTATTGTCATTGATGGACAAGCATTTCCACTTCGACTATACCCAATGGGTATGGGATAATTTGATGTTATTGTGAGAATGGACTGGTTGGCGTCTAATGATGCTTATTTAGTATGCAATAAGAAATTGATTCATATAGCGCAACCAGGAAAAGAAGAGATAGTAGTATTTGGAGATCAAAGGGATAGAAATTCATGTTTGATTTCTATGATTAAGGCTAAGAAATGTTTGGTAAAAGGGTGTGTGGGATTCTTAGCTTATGTGATGGATACTAAGAAGGAAAAGAAAGGATTGGAGTCAGTTCCGGTAGTCAGTGAGTTTCTAGAAGTATTTCCGGAAGACTTGACCACTTTGCCTCCTGATCGGCAAGTGGAGTTTCGTATTGATTTAGTTCCCGGAGCAGCGCCAATTGCAAGAGCACCGTACAGATTGGCACCGGCAGAGATGAAAGAACTGATGACTCAATTGCAGGAGTTGTTAGACAAGGGGTTTATTCGCCCTAGTACCTCACCTTGGGGAGCGCCAGTATTGTTTGTTAAGAAGAAAGACGGGTCTATGAGAATGTGCATAGATTACCGTGAGCTCAATAAGCTGACTGTTAAGAATAAATATCCGCTTCCCAGGATTGACGATCTTTTTGATCAACTGCAAGGAGCGAGTTACTTTTCGAAGATAGATCTGCGCTCTGGTTATCACCAGTTGAAGGTGAGAGAGGAGGATGTGTCTAAGACTGCGTTTCGTACGAGGTACGGACATTATGAGTTTTTAGTTATGCCATTTGGTTTGTCTAATGCGCCAGCAGCTTTCATGGATCTGATGAATAGAGTGTGTAGTTCGTTTTTAGATAAATATGTCATTGTTTTTATAGATGATATATTGATCTATTCACGTTCTAAAGAAGATCATGAAACTCATTTAAGGGCAATTTTGGAATTACTTAAGCGTGAAAAGTTGTATGCCAAGTTTTCAAAATGTGAATTTTGGCTGAAAGAAGTGCAGTTTCTAGGGCACGTGGTGTCGAAAGATGGGATTCAGGTTGATCCAGCTAAGATTGAAGCCATAAAAGGATGGGATGCACCGAAATCGCCATCTGAAGTAAGAAGTTTTCTGGGTTTGGCTGGTTATTATAGAAAGTTCATTCAGGACTTTTCTAGAATAGCTACGCCATTAACAACTTTAACCAGAAAGAATGTTAAGTTTGTTTGGTCAGAGGCTCAGAATGAAGCGTTCGGTAAGTTGAAAGAAAGTTTAAGTAGTGCTCCTGTTTTGTCTCTACCCAATGGGTCAGAAGGATTTGTTATTTATAGCGATGCTTCAAAGTTGGGTTTGGGATGTGTGTTAATGCAAGAAGGCAAGGTGATTGCCTATGCATCTCGTCAGTTAAAAGAGCATGAAAAGAATTATCCGACGCATGATTTAGAGTTAGCAGCTGTAGTATTTGCTTTGAAAATTTGGAGACATTACTTGTATGGGATCAAGTGTCAGATTTACACAGATCACAAGAGTCTTCAGTAACTGTTTAATCAGAAAGAGCTTAATATGAGGCAGCGTAGATGGATGGAGTTATTAAGTGATTATGACTGTGAAATTTTGTACCATCCAGGAAAGGCCAATGTGGTAGCAGATGCTCTAAGTCGTAAAGAGCATGGAGAAATAGCAGAGGTTGTAGCGTTTAGAGTCGATGTTGTTTCCAATTTCTTGGAAGAAGTTATAAAGTTTCAAGAAGAAGCAGTGTCAGCAGAAAATTTGAAAAGGGAAAGGATAGTTGGGATTGTTAAGTCGTTAGTAGTTGACAATCGAGGAGTAAAGTGTTTTAATAAGCGGGGTTGGATTCCAAGAGCAGGAGATCTGAGGCAGAAAGTGTTGGAAGAAGCTCATAGATCTCGATATTCAGTTCATCCTGGAAGTAATAAGATGTATAGAGATGTGAAGCAGAGTTATTGGTGGCCAGGGTTAAAGAAAGATATTGCTCATTTTGTTGAACGATGTCTTACATGTTTAAAGGTTAAAGTTGAGCATCAGAGACCCTATGGGGAGCTTCAGCCGTTAGAAATTCCAGTGTGGAAGTGGGACGAGATTACGATAGATCTTGTTACTGGGTTACCATGATCACCAAAGGGACATGATGCTATTTGGGTGATAGTGGATAGACTCACAAAGTCAGCTCATTTCTTACCGATCAAGGAGACGTACTCATTAGAAAAGTTGGCTCGATTGTATATCGACGAAATAGTGTCAAGACATGGAGTACCGTCATCCATTGTATCAGACAGGGATGCTCGATTTACATCAACGTTCTGGAGAAGTTTGCAAAGGGAATTAGGCTCTCAATTGAAATTGAGTACGGCCTATCATCCGCAAACAGATGGTCAGAGTGAGAGAACTATACAGACGTTGGAAGATATGCTACGTGCATGTGTTATAGATTTTAAAGGTTCGTGGGAGATTCATTTGCCGTTGATTGAATTTTCCTACAACAATAGTTATCATGCTAGCATACAAGCATCTCCTTTTGAAGCTTTGTATGGTCGTAAGTGTAGAACACCTCTATGTTGGAATGAGGTGGGTGAACGTCAGTTAGCAGGACCAGAAATTGTATAGTTGACAGCTGATAAGGTTGATCAGATTCGGGCAAGATTGAAGATTGCTCGAGATCGTCAGAAAGTGTATGCTGACAGACGAAGGAAACCGATAGAGTTTCAGATAGGAGATAAAGTAATGTTGAAAGTTTCACCTTGGAAAGGGGTGATCAGGTTTGAAAAGAAAGGAAAGTTAAGACCAAGGTTTGTTGGACCATTTATCATCAATGATTGTGTTGGTGAAGTGGCCTACGAACTTGATCTACCAGCAAGTTTGAGTGGGATTCATCCTACGTTTCATGTGTCAAACCTGAAGAAGTGTTTGGCAGAAACAGATATAGTTGTTCCTTTAGAAGATATTCAGATAGATGAGAAACTAAGTTATATTGAGGAGCCTGTAGCAATTACAGACCTCAAGATAAAGAAATTGAGGAACAAAGAGATTCGCTTAGTGAAAGTTCAGTGGAAATTTCACCAAGGGCAAGAGTCTACGTGGGAAGTAGAAGCGGATATGAAAGCTCAGTATCCCCAGTTGTTTAGTGATAGAATTCCGGGGACGGAATTCTCTTAAGGGGGGAAGATTGTAATAACCAGATTCGAAATTTTGTTAATTTTGGAAGTTGGGGGAAAAAGTGTAAAGAGAATCAAAGTTCAGGGGGTTTATTGAAACATTGGTTTTATAAACCTTAAATATCAGCTTTGAGATATTTGATCTCATACTGATAGTTTTTGAAAGAGTGAAAGAGAAAAGGCAGAGAGAAAGAAGAGAGAAAGAAGAAGAGATTTGTGAAGGAATCGTCCGGTTTGTCAAATAGAGGTATGTTTTTAGCTTCATACTTCTATCTGCATGTTATAGTCGGTAAATAGACGTGTTAATCAAGCTTTTAACCGTGTATTTGATCGATTTAATCGATCAAAATAGTTCTGGGTTTAGAACTGGGTAAACCGACTTCTGTTCTTGAGTAAGACCGGAAGATGATGCATCGGTCGTATGCTTAAGACCGAAGTGCTTAAGACCGAATTGTAGGTAAGACCGGATGTGGTTAGACCGGACATGTGTTCGACCGGTAGGAGTGTTCGACCGGACATATGTTCGATCGGAGGTCTGCTTGACCGGAAGGTCTGTTCGACCGGAGGTCTGCTCGACCGAAGGTTTGTTCGACTTCGACCGATAGTTTTATAATTGGTCTAAGAGGTTTTTAATCAGTTTGGTTCTGACCGGGTTAAAAACAGTAGATTTCAATTGATGAGTCTTTTGAAAGAAAGAGAGTTAGTTGCAAGTTAGCTTACCTTTGTTTTAATACCATCGTAGGTGGTGTTAATTGATAGAAGTCAGAGTTTAATTCAGAGGAATTAAAGGTGAGTCTTTCAACTAAATCTTTTATGATTTGAGCAGTTATTTTATAAATGTGAGTTTTGATATACTGCGCATTTATAATATGAAAGTTAGTAGAATTATTTCAAATGATTTGATTTAATTAGTTTGGGGCATGTTTATGCTCAGGGTATATAAACTTGTTTTATATATTGGCAGGACCAAATGTATGCGTACATTTGAGTCAGAAGTTTGACCTAAGTCGGGAAGTGTGACCCGCCTGCTCGTACCGGGGAGTGTGGCCCGTTTATGCCATTAGGGTGTGTCCCTAAAGAAAGGCAGTGCGAGACAGACATACCGTCTTTGACGGAAATGTTGGTCAGTAGTTTAAAGTACGCTTGCGAGCGTATAAAGTGGTCAGTGATAGCCATTAGATTTATTTATGTATGCGAAGCATAAATGTTTTAAAGTGATCTAGAGAGCAAATATGTATTGATATATATACAGTTGTGTTTAAATGTTTTAATTAATATTTGAACTGTGTAGTAGTGATTGGAGGGGACTCACTAGACCTTTTGGTATAACCCTCGCTGTTTCAAAACTTTAATCCTATTTCAGGTTATCTAAAGGGAGCAGATAAAGGAAAAGATAAGGTGTGAGCTTTAAGCAGGAGATAGAAGACTTCCTGCCATAGCTATTCTTTTGAGAAACTCAGTTGTGTAATAGTTGATAGTAAAGACATTGTAAGTTTGGGACAGTAATTAGTAATAAATGTTATTTTATTATGTAATTAAATGTTCAGGTTGTTATAGCAAAGTCGCAGGGCATAGTCTCGGGGAGTTTGGTACTTACGATACATGTGGCGCGAGTTTGACCCACGATTGTGGCACGAGCATTCTCGCAGTGTCACTCTCGCCGAACTTGGGTCACTCACGGTACGCGGGCGATGATTATGCCCCGCGAGAATGACAAGGGCATAGTTTCCGAGTCATTCTCGCCGACGGGCCCAAGATGAATAAATGATCATTTTCCTCATTTATTTGACATTACTCTTTTCACCCACCTCTCAACTCTCTCTTTCTAGGCATATTTCCAGCTTTCATTGTGCATTCAAGACTCTTCAAGGCTTCTAATCTTAGGGTTCCAAGCCTTCCATCTTCATCAACTAGGGTTTCACGTTAAGATTGGAAGTTCTCCTTCATCCTACCATCTTCTAGTTCACCTCAACCATTTCTAGAGTTTTAGGGTTTTATCCAAACCCTAGATTGTGAGTTCATACTTCATTTTCTTAAACTTTATACATGTAAAAAACATTACATTTTAAACTCCTAAACTTCTCCTTGTTTATATTCATGTTTGAATGATTTTGACCTAACTTTGTATTTTGGAGATTTTAGGGTTTTTATCATTTTCAACCAAAATGAAGGGTTTCATCATATGTGATATAAAATGCGGTTTTACATGCTTATTTATGGTGGGTTACTTGAAGGAACATATTTTTGACATATTTATGATATTCATTTTATGATTGGGTTTTACTTGATGGAATGAACCTTTGAGAGGAAAATACATGGATTATTGTCGTTGTGGTCTCTGACTACTTTAAAATGGTATGACTCTTGAAAGGTGTACTTTGTAAAGAATTCATGTTGGAAATGGGAATATGGCCACATTATGGATCTTGAATGGATTTGGTTTTACTTGGTGTTATGTATACAATGCATTTTGGGAAATAACTGTTACTAAGAACTATATGTTTGATTATAGTTAGTCACAAATGTAATTGTGACAAGTCTAGACTATTACTAATGGATACATAGGTATAGAGTCGGCTTAATTTTTAGGTTAAATCCCGTTTGTAGCTAATTGAGACATTGGACCCTAGGGTGGCAACTTGGTACGGTTATGTGGGACCAGATACTATCCGTGGGTCGTAAATGTAAATCCTAGTGAATGAGCATGATTAGGATCATTGGGTGCCCTCCCCCACATCTGAGTACGATCCGGCGAGTTCGTGGCCTTGATCCTAACATGGTGAGCTCATCAACTCGGAAAGTGGATTACTTTTGTGTTCCGCCACGATCCTTGGAAACCGGGTCTCCCCCGTCATCGCAAGATGAATTTTAGACCATAAGGTCACTATGTGGTTACAATTGCAATTATGAACTCGACATCTTCGAAAGGTTATTTATTGTTGCATTTAAATTATTTCTAAATCATTAATATAAACTGTATGTTCTCACTAGGCGTTAAGCCTAACACTTTTCTCAAATGATGTGTATAACAGGTTCCCTTAGCAGTGGGTTGCCGAAGGTTTGAGTGATGAGTGTGGGAGCTCGAGGCATTTTTGAGATGATAGATATTTGGAGTCTTGGCGTTTAAAAGACTTTATTATTTTGGGAATTTGGGTTGACAACCAATGTAATCTTGATAGGATGTATTTAGATTAGTTTGTTGTTGATTCCCATATTTATGCACAAGTTTTGTAAACGCTTTCATACATTTACCCTTTTTGGTGGTTTACTCCAAATACAAACGTCATATTGCCGAGTTTTGAATTTTTAAATTGCTCTAAATTTTAGGGTGTTACAAGTTGGTATCAGAGCTCTAGTTTAAGTGAACTAGGCTGAATGTAAGATGTCTAGACTTAAGCTGAGATTATTAAGTAATGATTTGTGAGATTTGGGTAGAAATCATAAGATGGGTTAGTCTTAGAATTCAACAGAAGTACACTAATTGAAAATCATGATCATGGTAACGAGACTTCTTTTGTAAACTATATTCATAATTTCACTTAGCTAATGCTATTATGAATGTATTGTTACGTGAGCATGCTTGACGTACTGTTGTTACGATGATTAATGAATGTATTAGTACGTTTCCTTGTGTTTAATTCGTATAACCCATTCTTACCTCCTTCCTTGTCGTGTGTGGTAGATCAAAGATGGTTAATACGCGCGGTAGACCACGTACACGTGTGGATGGTGGAAAGGCGACCGCTTTGACGGCTGATCCACTGGTGAGGGTTGAGGCCACTGTACGCCCACCTACCCAACTATTGCTAGGCGGGGTGCATAAGATCATTCCTTGGGTAGATCTGGATCAGTCCAACCCGATCATGCGGGAGGTAACTCCCCAAACCGAGATGATGGCCAATCTGATGCAGATGATGAACAAAGCGATGGCCAAGCAACATGAGTCCCTTCTGAAAATGTTTTAGGACCGCGACGTGAGCAACCGGAGGAATAAGACAGGTACGGAAAACATTGAGGTGATTGGGTCTAGTGGTACAGAACACGTGAACGGGACTGACGAACCAATAATTACCGAAGTGAGGCAAGGCAAGAGAGCTTGCACGTATAAGTCCTTCCTAGGTTGCAGGCCATCGAAGTTCTCTAGTTCTGAAGACCCTATTGCTTGCATGAAGTAGATTCAGGGGATCGAACAGTCCTTCGACTCGTCTGAGTGCGGGGAAAATCAGAGAGTGAAGTTCGGTTCCCAAATGCTCAGAGACGCGACACTCACCTGGTGGAATATCACCAAGTCCACCCTCTCCCCTACTGTTTTGGCTCAACTGACTTAGGCCGGGTTCAAGGAAAAAATTCTGGACGAGTATTATAATGAGAGGGCCTTACACCACATTGAAGAAGAATTCCGGTCTCTCAAGAAGGGGAACTTGACGATGAGGGAGTACACCTGTCAATTCATGGAGAAGTTGGGGTTAGTGGGGCATGTGGCCCCAACGAAGAAAGAGAAGATAAAGGCCTATATCAAAGGCCTACCGACGGATATGATGTCTATGGTCCACAACTCTAAAGCCTCAAATCTCCATGAGACAATAGAGGAAGCCCAGATCATGGAAGATGTCTATGCTAGAGACAAGGTGGAGAAAGCAGTAGTGGTAGGAGACTAGAGAAGGTGGGAAAGCAACCCCGGGCCTCCCAAGATGCCAACACCGTTCAACGGGGGGATAAGCTTTGACAACCGCCGAGAGGCGCGGTGGTGCCCTAGATGCCGAAGCAAGCACCATGACAACTATAATTTCAACCCCACCTCTTGTGCCAAGTGTGGGAAGCCCGATCATGCTACTAAAGATTGCCCGATCAAGGGGGTTGTCTGTTTTGAATGCAAGATGTCGGGACATTTCCGAAAGGATTGTCCGAAATGGAAGACGGGGAGTGCCCCGAAGAAGAAGGAGAACCCTCCAAGGGTTCCTGGCTGAGCTTTCCAGATGGCATTCGAAGAGGCCAAGACATCCACCAACGTGGTATCGACTATGTTTCTCGTAAACTCCGTACCTGCTCGTGTGCTATTTGATTCTGGTGCTAGTTTCTCTTTCGTGTCTGAGTCGTTTCGTCAAAAGTTGGCTATGTCCACTAATAGTCTAGAGTATGCGTTAGTGGTAGAAATAGAGAATGGTAGTCAAGTGTTGATCTGCGATGTCTTGAGGGAATGCACTCTTGGAATCGAAGGGAAGGAATTCTCGATTAATTTGATGTCGATGGTCATTGGTGGAATTCGGGATTGATCTTATACCGGGGGTGACTCCAATTGCTCGGGCCCCTTATCGGTTGGCGCCATCGGAGATGCAAGAAATGATGGCTCAACTCCAGAGCTTCTTGAGAATGGTTTTATAAGACCGAGCTCGTCACCTTGGGGAGCTCTGGTCTTATTTGTCAAGAATAAGGATGGCACAATGAGAATGTGCATCGATTACCGTGAACTAAACAAGGAAATGGTGAAGAATAAGTATCCGCTTCCAAGAATTGATGACTTGTTCGATCAACTCCAAGGAGCGGGGTGTTTCTCAAAGATCGATTTGCGTTCGGGACACCACCAAGTAAAGGTGAGATGAGAGGACATACCGAAGATGACATTTAGAACGCGTTACGACCATTACAAAATTCTCGTTAGGGGTGTACAAGAAACTGTCAACCCGTGAAACCCGCCCAGTCCAACCCCCTAACAACCCAACCCGTTAACCCGATAAACCCCTAACCCGCCAATCCGTCAACCCGCTAATTAGGAGGGTTGAAATTGGGTTAGCATAACTCAACCCAACCCAAACCGCCGACCCGCCGCTAATATATATTACTTTGATATATATATATATATATATATATATATATATTTACAACCATTATAATTTACAACCCAAAAAATATATAATATATTAGTCTAATTAACAACCAAGAATAAATATATATACAAATATTAGTCCAGTTTACAGTTCATAGCCCGAAATTAATCCAACTACGTCAAGCCCGAATTAATTCAACTAGGTCGATCGATATGTTTCAATAAGCACGACTGCACAAGTACAACTGAAACAACTAGGTCGACTTTATTGTTTTCATTGCATAAATAAACATATGGAGTATGTTTCAAACAATAAATTTCAAATTAGAAGTATGAACATAAATGGATTAAGGAGTATGTTTTAAACTAGAAGTTGGAACCATGAATTTCTGTTTTCATTGCATAGATGTTGTTAGAAGTTTTTTTTTATTGCGTAAATAAACATCATATGTTTTTTTTGTAGGTTGTAACTTTGTATATTTATATCCTATTTCCTATGTATACAAGCCTTGGAAAATACTCCTAAGTCTCCAAAAATCGAAAACAATGATGAATCAAACACGTCTAAGAAAAGGGGATGTCGAACCTCGAGCGTTTGTAATAACTAATAATTTTGTTGGGTAGATTTTTAGTATTATTTATCGTATTTCATTTGTCAACTTTATGTATATTTCTAAACCGCCAACCCAACCCAACCCGCCCTAACCTGCAAGGGTTGGGTTGGGTTGGGTTGAAAATTTTCAAACCGTCGTAATTGGGTTGGGTTGTAAAAATGTCAAAAACCGCCCAACCCAACCCGCGTACACCCCTATTTCTCTTGATGCCGATTGGTCTAACTAACACACACCGGCGGTGTTCATGGATTTGATGAATAGAGTGTGTCGTCCATTCCTCGACAAGTCGGTCATTGTATTTATTGATGACCTACTCGTGTATTCCAAGAGTGAGTCAAAACATGAGCAACACCTTTGTGAAGTTCTAGAAGTGTTGAGAAAGGAGAGGTTGTACGCCAAATTCTCAAAATACGACTTTTGGCTTGAAGAGGTTCAATTCTTGGGTCACGTTGTCACTCGAGAAGGAGTGAAGGTGGATCCCTCCAACATTGAAGCAATGATGAATTGGGAACCTCCCAAAAGTCCATCCGAGATTCGAAGCTTCTTGGGTTTAGCGGGATACTACCGGAGATTTATTTAAGACTTCTCCAAAATCACTTCTTCCTTGACGACTTTGACTCGGAAGAATGTGAAGTTCGTTTAGACCGAAGCGCAAGAGAAGGCGTTCCAAACTTTACAAAAGAAATTGTGTGAAACTCCAATTTTGTCGCTACCCGTTGGATCGGAAGACTTCGTAGTCTACAGCGACGCTTCCAAGATGGGTTTGGGTTGCGTTTTGATGTAAAGAGGCAAGGTGATTGCTTAGGTATCAAGACAACTCAAGGTTCACGAGATGAATTATCCTACTCATGACTTTGAGTTAACGACAGTGGTGTACGCTTTGAAGCTTTGGCGGCATTACCTCTATGGTACAAAATGTACACTCTACACGGATCATAAGAGTTTAAAGTACGTATTTGATAAAAAAGAGTTGAACATGAGGCAAATACGGTGGCTTGAGTTACTCAAAGATTACAATTGTGAGTTGCTTTACCACCCCGGTAAGGCGAACGTGGTGGCCGATGCGCTAAGTCGAAAGGACTATAGTGGGAGCATACGGGCTACCCTTTCAAGAATCGAGTTAGTGTCGAGCCTTATTGAGAGAATCAAGACATCTCAAGTAGAAGCCTTGTTGGAGGAAAATCTCAAAGAAGAAGTTATGACAAAACAACGTTTGCTCTTAACGGAAGATAGCCGTGGAGTGAAATTTTTCAACGGTCGTATTTGGGTGCCCAAAGTTGGGGGCAATCGGGAACTACTTTTTGAGGATGCCCATAAGTCCAAGTACTCCATCCATCCGGGGAGCACAAAGATGTATCGGGACTTGAAGCTACACTATTGGTGTCCAGTAATGAAACTTGATGTGGCACGTTATGTGGAGTGTTGTGTGACGTGCTTACAAGTGAAGGTCGAACATCAACGACCGTATGGGAGTCTTCAATCCCTAGAGATTCCCGAGTGGAAGTGGGAACATATTACCATGGATTTCATGACTAAGTTGCCTAAAACCTTGCGAGGTCACGATACCATTTGGGTAATAGTAGACCGATTGACCAAGAGTGCTCATTTCTTGGCCATGCATGAGACACTACCAATGGACAAGTTGGCAAAGCTTTACATCGATGAAGTGGCCATGCGGATCGCGATAGTCGGTTCACTTTGAACTTTTGGGATGCCTTGTAGAAAGAGCTTGGTACGCGAGTAAAGTTAAGTACGACTTACCATCCGTAAACCGACGGCCAAAACGAGAGAATGATCCAAACGCTTGAGGACATGCTAAGGTCTTGCGTTATCGACTTCAGGGGTAGTTGGGACTCTCACCTACCTTTGGTGGAGTTTGCTTAAAATAATAGCTATCACTCAAGTATTGGAATGACACCGTTTGAGGCCTTGTACGGGCGAAAGTGCAGAACTCCCATGTGTTGGCTTGAAGCGGGAGAGAAGCAATTCGCCAGACCCAAAATTGTACAAGAGACGACCGATAAAGTGAAAGTCATTCGGGAACGGTTGAAAACGGCTCAAGATCGGCAAAAGAGCTATGCCGATAAGAAGAGGCGACCGATAGAGTTCCAAGTGGGTGACCGGGTGATGCTTAAGGTGTCACCTTGGAAGGGCATAATCTGGTTCAGAAGGCCCGGGAAGTTGAGTCCCCGTTTCGTTGGACCCTTCACGGTACTCAAGCGTGTGGGTTTGCAAGCCTACCAGTTGGAACTTCCACCGGAGATGGACGGGATCCACAACACGTTTCATATTTGTTACCTCCGCAAGTGTTTGGCGGAAGAGGAAAGCGTCACTCCTTTTTCCAAGATAAGAGTGGACGAGGGTAACCGATGTGTGGAGGAACCCGAAGCTATCCTAGAAAGGAAGTCCAAGAAACCTCGCCACAAGGAAGTCACTATGGTCAAAGTGCAATGGAAGCATTATCGTGGAGCTAATGTGACGTGGGAAGCCGAGGAGGATATGAAGCGGAGATATCCTCATCTTTTCGTGTAGATTGGATTCCAGGGACGAAATCATTCCCAAGATGGGGAGGATTGTAACACCCCGAACTTTCGGTAAGTTAAATTCGTCACTTCATCTAACTCATACACTTTTGTAATTGTGAATCCTTAAAAAAAGGTTTACCTTAAACTTCTGATTCAGGTCGTGAGGATTTCAGGTGAAAATAGTCGAATTTCGGCTTCGGTACCGCCAGGGCGACAGTGCCCGGCGACAAAGCCAGAGGGCAAAGTCGCAGGGCATAGTCGCGAGGAGTTTGGTACTTACGGTACATGTGGCGCGAGTTTGACCCGCGATTGTGATCCAATGCCATATGCGATTTTCCATGCGGCTCTGGTCGCCTGGAAGGCCGTCCAATCCCTTGACCATGTCCCACCCGTTTTGTGATCCAGTGGCTTGAGTGACTTTTCTCACGGTTTAGGCCGCTTGGGAAGTCTCTTGGACCCCTGAGGGTCCCCATTCACGTGATTTTGATTCCACTTCAACCCGAAACCTTCAAAGACCAAATATTCGCAATCAAACATTATTTTTCATAAACTTAATATCGAAAAGAATTGTTAAATCCCAAATTTACCTCAAATAAAGTACGGATGTTACAAATTTAGTTGAAATTTATCATTGTAAAAATATAATTCATAAATCAAACATGCAAAAAACTCAATTAAATTGATGATTAGACCAGACGAAACGCTTCAATTGACTCTGAATTGACGAACACAACTTATAAATAAATAAAAATTTGGTACATACACAATTTATTACAAATTGGTATTTATTCTATAAAATTACCTAATTTTCTTGATATTTATTTTATTTCATATATCATCTTTGAAAAACAAGAATCATGAAGCGAGTTGTACACTTTTGAATTAATTTCTTGGGAAGGTCCTTGACTTGTCAATTTTGGGCACTTGCCAAGTCTGATTATCAATCTATGGGTTTGACACATCGAAATAAATTAATTTGTCACAATTCTTAATTTCTTTTTTTATTAATCAATATATGTATTTTTGGTTATTTCTTATTTAAAGTTATTAAATAAGCACTTTATTTTACAAACCAAGCTATTAATACAAATTATACAATCCACTTTCCAACCACATATTACATCAATGTATCATCAAGATCTAATTAATTAAGTTATATATGTTAATAAGAATTTAAAATTAATATCTTTAATTAATTAATATAGGAGGGGGGCAAAATCATCCAAAAATGGAAGATTTTTTGGGATTAGCATTAATTTTTTGGATTGGCATTAACTTTTCGTTTAGTGGAAGATTTTTTTAATTATATTTTCATTAAAAACAAATTTGCTTGGTTTGTTTATGGAAGATTTTTTTTTTATTAATAAAACATATTTACGAGTTTTTTCATTCATGAAACCATGAGTTTTTTTCATTCATGAAACTGTTACATGAACCACATGAATCGATACATGAAACAAGAAAACTGATTCATTCAACAATGAACCCATGAAGTTGATACCATGAACTGATATATAAAACCCCATCATGAAGAGTTCGATCAAATTTTTCAGAAAAAAATGAATTAGAATACGCATAACTCTTATTTTTCTTTAATTTAGTAAAAAATAATTGGAAACAAAATCAATCAAATCCTCAAACTGATGAAAATCATAATTTTTTTTTAAAAAATGTGGCGAAAAATATGTGAAATAGATAATATCTCAAATCCTAGTATTTGATTCCCAAAATAACAGGAATTTGATACATACCTTAATTTTCGGACGTGAAAATAATGACCAACATGCCCTTAAGAATGAAAAAAGGAAAAAATAAAACAAAAAAAATATGATTTGCTTAATTAAGTTTGTATGGTTTTGTACGAATAAAGGTGGTTTGCAAATAATCGCTCATCTAAAATAAAAAATATTTTTTATCCTTTATTAAATATATTTTTGTACATTATTTCATATTTATACAAGCATTATTAATTGTAAATAATTTTAAAAAACGGATAATCCAATTTCCCTTGGAAAGCGGGAAAACATTCCACCATAAACTTAATACTCATAATTATGATGTTTTTATATAAGAAAACATATACCGATAGAGGAAGGATCATGTGAGAAGTTAAATATTTTGTAAGAAGTCGAGAATTTTGATATTATATATGATTATACGGCCCGTGGGTGTGTTTAATCATATATGATTAAACATTTATATGTATTGCTAATATAACATTGTGTTTAATCATATATGGTTAAACTTGTGATCGCCTTCTCGCAAAATGTTTACCTTCTCATTTGAAATTTTCCCCTATACCGATAATACAACAATCAAGTAGTACAATTTGTTAACATATCGTAGATGGGCATAATTCATGGTGTACTCGATCAATAATAAACAATCATTATCCTATTAATTTTTATGAAACTTTATAGATATGAAGTACCGGTGTTTTCTTTACTTGTGTTGTGGGGAATGGTCTTTAAAATATAACTTTTCACACACATTAGTATTTATGGTCTTGTTCAATTGTAAGATTCGAACATTTATATAACACCTAATGTGAACGACGACGGATCAAGTGACCCACACTCATTATTTCTTTATGTCGTGATGCTTTTGATTTGTTACTTCACGATTGTTTATTAACGAAATCTACTTAATTAATCCTTGTTATATGTACTATTAAAATTAATTTTAGAGTAAATTACAAATTTCGTCCCTGTGGTTGTTTGGAAATTTTGGATTGGATCCCCAAACGAATTAATTGCGGGCATGGTCATCATGGTTTCACTTTTGTTTTAGATTGGGTCCCTTCCCTAACTTCACTAACCGTTTGTTCCATTAAATGAAGGGTAATGTTGTCTTTTAAGTTTTTTATGTCATTTAAAAAAAACCTTTTTTAAATAATGATGAATTAAAAACGTATGGCCTCGTTTCAAGCTCTTGATCATGCTAGATTTCCCAGAGATATCCATCAACTGCTGAAACCTTTGCGAAGAAGACGTAGCGGACGCCAGCTTCAAATCCTTCATTCTCTGCTCGAATTCCTGCTTTTCTTCGGTGAGTTTCGAATGCAGCATATCGACATCTTGCCTCAATCTCTCATTCTCGGCTTCTAGACACTCGATCTTCTTAGAGAATCGGTTGATTTCCGAATCCTTTCTTGAGATCTCGTTGTCGATAAGCGGGAGTATGGCTACAGACTCCTTAAGTAGTTTTTGTTCCAATAGCTATGTTCTCATTATATGGGTATTGTTGATAGAGAAAGAGAAGAAATCGTTGGGTTACCTGTGAGAAGTTAAGAGTGATGAAAGAAGGGGTGTTGATTGAGGGGAGAATCAGTGGGTTTTAATTCATTATTATTGAAAAAAGATTTTTTTAAATGAATAAAAAAACTAAAAAGACAACATTACCCTTTACTTAAGGGAACAAACCGTTAGTGAAGTTAGGGAAGGGACCCAATCCGAAACAAAAGTGAAACCATGATGACCGTGTCCGTAATTAATTCGTTTGGGGGACCCAATCCAAAATTTCCAACAACCATAGGGACGAAATTTGTAATTTACTCTTAATTTTATCACATTCATTGTTATATTACAATATATATATATATATATATATATATATATATAGGCGAAGGATCGTGTGAGAAGTTGAAGTTAACGTGGGAAACGTGAGAAGTGAATCTGAACCGTTGATCACTTTTAATCAAATGTCCTCCCATGAATTGCGGCTTATAAAAGAATTGATCATGTGTATCTCAGTGCATCTCATCCTCATGTGCATCCATTTATCATCCTACGGTTGATAACCACTTCTTACGCTTCTTACATTAACCTTCACTTCTCACCGGAACCTAACCCTATATATGCATACAAGTAAATTAAGTTGTTTTTTGGTTTTTATGCACGTGTGCATGTTACAAATTTATTTGTATGCAAAAGTGCATATCGTCCAGCTGAAGGGCTACCAAGGTGTTCCTCAGTTTTCCATTTTTTTGAGGTTTTCCCTTGAAGCTGACCCTATATATATATAATGTTATTGAAGGCATAACGTTTTCTTTCTAATTGTAGGAATTTGATAAACTTCAATTCCAGAAAAGACGATTTACAACCATTAATTCATGCTTATTCTCGTTATCGACATCATTAATGATTTCCATCTTACGATCTAACTAGCTAGCTCCACGAAGATTATATCGAAGTACCACAAATCCTAAGAACTTACGAGTAGATTTACTGTAGATTGATGTTTGTAGAGAAACATAATCTATTTGGTGATCTTGCTTGATGTGAATTCTATATTGGTTTGTAAAGCATTAAAAGATGTTGGATTTATTTTCGATTCTTTTGTATGGTAGAAAGGTTACAAGTAGACCATTGTAATTGTACCCTTGTGATGGTATGGGGTGATGGAGATGGATCATGGACGGATTTATTTAATTATTACCCTCTACCTCCTCTCTCTCTCTCTCTCTCTCTCTCTCTCTATATATATATATATATATATATCTATATATATATATATAGAGAGAGAGAGAGATGAATGTTCAAACGAGAATACTAACAATTTAAGAAAACAAGAAAACAACAAATTAATTACGTACAAAATCATATATGATTCGGCATTAACAACCAAAAAATGGACGTGGACGACTTTGCTCGCGACTTAATTCACGGCAAAGTCGCATGAATCATATTTTATTTTGTATGTATTCGACAGTTCTCGTGTTTTCTTAAATAAATATTATGTATGAACCCACCTATATATATAGTTTACAGAAAATATAGATCTTCATCTATCTCCATTGTATTCAACACCTTCATCTAGGTTTAATGTCCACCTTCACGAACTTTCACATATAGTAAATCACCTTCGGAAGCATGAATTTGTTAAAAGTTTTAGTCATGGTGTACAAATAGTCAAATGAAGGTATTGTAACACCCCCAAAGCCTAAAAGTAACAGACCGATCGATGATTCAACTTAAAACCATGGTGAAAGTAGTTCGTAGTCCACAACTTTAAACTTATAAGAAACTCACAAGTATATTTTTCTACCCATGTGGGACATGTTTTTATTATAAATGAAGATAAATAAAGATAGATGAAGATGTGTGGATACAGGTGGATGAAGGTAAATGAATGTATAGGTTCAAACGAGAACGTGGTCAAAATAAAAAACACGAAAACACGTATATCACATGTTAATAATTTAGTGTAAAATCATATGTGAAATAAGCGTTCTCGTATTTTCTTATTTAAACATTGTTGTCGTTTCAACTTCCATCTCTCTATATATAAAGTGACTATTATATTCTTATATATATATGTTTCTTAAATAATTAAAATTGGTCTTTGAATTTGGGACGGTTGTTTGAGTATTTTAATAGGTTCATCATATGCTATGTTTTGGGATGGCAATGGGTATATGGACACAAAGAGATGGTTAATGTCTTAATTTATTTGTACTACATTTTTAAAAAATAAAATACAATTTTATATCACAACTTCCAAAAATAAAACCCACCCACCCACACACACACACACATATATATATATATATACTAGAAGCGTACTCGCGCAATGCAGCGAGATACATCACGATTTTAATGTTTCATTTTGTTTTTTGTTTTTTTGTCGATTTACAGTACGATTTTGGATGGTTTTGAGAAAAGTGATAATGTTTTTTTTTATAAATTTTTTAATTTAGCCTTAATAATATAATGTTTTTTATATAAAAAAATAAGTATTTTGTTAGAATTCAATGATTATCTTATATATTTTAATGACATCTAGAAAAAATAACCAATTACATATTTAATAATATAACTAAAACAAATTTATAGTAATATAATATATTAATTAATAGTGATACAAGGAAATGTCTGCATAAAAGAAAGGCTCTGTACATACCAAATTGGTGGGTGTTAGAAGCTTGCAGTAGTAATATGTATCTTGTGCTTTGATACTTGTACATTAAAAATCTTGCATAAAATGATGGTACCTTATGCGTAATAATTTGTATTTAAGAGTTTTTTATCCGCGCTTTATAATATAGTATAGATATAGGGGAGGGATCAATTGGAAATCAGTATTACATTGGAAACTTTGGAAACCGAAATCAACCAATCATTGAATTTCTTTTTTTTTAATTTTATTTTTAATTGATAAGGTTATTTTAGTCTTTTACATAGTTTCATAATATATATGGTAGTTGTTATTATTATTATATTAATAATTAATTATTTTATATATGGTAATGTTAGTAATTTATTAATGTAAAAATGAGATATTTAATTTAGGAAAACAAATTTTATTCACACGGATCCTCTATTTTGATTCTGATGAATCATTTATTGATTAAAATATTAATATAAAAAATAAATATTTAAATTTTCAAGTATTCATATGAAATTACCTCCAGGCACAAAATATTAATATAGTGAAACACAATGGATTTGATATAGTGAAACAAAATATTAATATAGTGAAACCTGATGAAACATAAAATGTTAATATAGTGAAACCTGATGAAACAGATTTGATATAGTGAAACATAATGGAAAGGTAAAGAAACAAAATATTAATATAGTGAAACCCGATATAGTGAAACATAATATTAATATAGTGAAACAAAATATTAATATAGTGAAACCTGATGAAACAGATTTGATATAGTGAAACATAACGAAAAGGTAATGAAACAATAATGGTAATGAAACTTAATTGGGTTTTTACATACTGCATATTGATGAACAGGTAATAAAAAGGTAGTCTTGATATATTGTTATTATCTTTTATTAATAAACTATTTTATTTATTACCATATATATTTATTATCTTTTATTAATAAATTAATTAATTTATTACCATATTTCATCTTTGTTGCCAAATTTGAAACACAAAAGAAAAAGACACATTTACCCTTTTGACATATTATTATTATATTTTATTAATAAATTAATTAATTTATTATCATATATAATTCAAATGAATCTTAACCATTGATTAAAAAGATCAACGGTTGAAATTTGGTTTCCAAAGTTTCCAATGAAATTTGGTTTCCAATTGAAATCACCCCTATATATATAATCATAGGTTCAAATGAGAAATAATAAGTATGTTAGAAATAAAAAAGTAATCATAGTCATTCATACGGTCAAGATCGGATTTGATTGGTCAAATATTGCGTCTTTGACTGGTCAAGAATTGCTGCTTTGACTGGTCAAAAGTTGCGACTATTCTAAAAATATAAAGACAATTTCGTAATTTTTACAAATATGCGGGACAAGTTTATATATGAACCTGTATGATTCACATATAAACTATATGTTCATATATGAATTCTTTTAACTGATTCATATATGAATCTTTGTGATCCATATATGAACTAATTAACTGATTCAAAAGATTCACATATGAACTAATTAACTGTAGGTTCATATGTGAATCTGTTGAACTAATTAACAGATTCACATATGAACCTTTGTGATTCACATATCAACTAATTAACTGATTCTCACATGAACTAATTAACTAATTCACATATGAACATATAGTTCGTATGTGAATCACATAGGTTCACATATGAATTTGTCCTGCATATTTTATAAAAGTACCACTCTATATACCTTCTACATACCACACAAAGATTTATCTGGTGCTTCACGGTCAAAGCCGCAAATGTTGATCAGATGAAGGGCTAGGATCATTTCTCTATTTCTCACACCCTTAGCTTTTCTCATTTGAACCACTCCCTGTATATATATATATATATATATATATATATATATATATATATATATATATATATATATATATATATATATATAAAGGCTCAAACGAGAACGTTAGCTATTTAAGATAACAACAAAAAACAGCTAATCGTGTACAAAATCATATGCGATTTTACACTACCCGAAAAAATCGAAGACGTACAGAGCGACCCACAGGTCACACGCATAGTCGCGTGAATCATATATAATTTTGTACATGAATCATATACGATTTTGTATGTACTCATCTGTTTTGGTTTTTGTTAAATACATATTGTTCTCGTAAGAACCCACCTCTCTCTATATATATACATACATATATAAAATCATTCAAATGTTACAAACAAGAGTATTTTCTCATTTTAATAGATTCATATTTTAGTTTATCATCTTTCATAAATATTTCATACAATTCCATATTTATCGAATTTATCTTAGGAATTATTTTACCTTAAAAGCCTCATTCAGTTACTCTATGTAACCGATTTCCTCACCCCTTTTTCCAACCATCATCATAGTACTATTTTGTTTCTCATATAAAACTAAATCAATTATTAGTTTTCATATGAAACAATAACAATTTTTGTTACCTATCAATATTGTTTCACTTACGAAACAACATATTAATGTTTTAAAAAACGATTTATAATAATGATTCATATATGAACCATAAAGAAAAAACTAATTTAACAAAAATATATACATGCTTAAAAAATATAAACTAATGATTCAATTTACACGTATTATCTCATATGTGAAACATATGGTAAACCCTAAAATCATAAAATCAAATTCTAAAATAATATTATCTCACAAGGATGATTGAAAAAAGAAACTAGAGACAATGTAAGATTTGCTTTGTTTTATCTCCAACGTACTTAGTTGATTTTGCATATTCATCTTCTCGTATGGAAGTGGTGCAGGTGAATTGCATCTGCTTTTGTACATGATGTCAACTATGGGCAAGGGGGTGAGGAAAAGAAGGTCGGCGAGGGGGTGAGGAAGACAATTCGATTAGTATGTAAGTGGTTGACACAATGTGTTAAGGGTTGAAGAGACAATCATAAAAAAATTGTATCCGAAAATAGATCGATAATCATGTCATTAATGATTAAAATTCAAATGTAAAATATTTTAAATGTCCTCCAAAATTACCTTTTCGTTTATTTTTCATCATCTAAAATTTAAATGTCCTATCAATTCACACCAATCGTCGATAATAAAAAAAACCCGGTGTTATATATATATATATATATATATATATATATATATATATATATATATATATATATATATATGTATGTTTGTGTGTGTATATAGGAGGCTTTCATTTAAGATCCTTCTAATTTCGTGACATCCATTCTAATCCACAAATTATATTTAATTAAAGGTTAATATAGAAACATAGTAACTTTAAGTAAATAATAATGTAAATATTAGTTATTTTGTAATTCTCTCTCTCCTCTCTCTTATATTATCTCTTCCCTCTCCTTTGTTCTCTCCACTGAAAAATTAAATATCTTCATATATTGTACATAATAGCGTACGTAGTATAGTGTATGCACAACATTGCCTAGAGGTATCGGAGTCTTTGGCTTCCGAGGATGTCAAAGGTTCAAACCTCACCAAAGGTGAGGATGATGTGTGAGTTTATTTGTTATATTTGCCATATATAAATATTATATACTTAAAAAAACATGATAGTAAATTCACACAATGCATACACTTCATATGCACATTGTGATACATCTGGTTCACAATGTGGTAGTATCACAATGTGCATATACACTTAACAATATAACTCTT
Source organism: Arctium lappa (assembly GCA_023525745.1). Classification (NCBI taxonomy): domain Eukaryota; kingdom Viridiplantae; phylum Streptophyta; class Magnoliopsida; order Asterales; family Asteraceae; genus Arctium; species Arctium lappa. Next base: position 147,707,396 of record CM042048.1, read on the forward strand.
ATTATTTTAATGTGTTAACAATGTGATTCTAGTATGTTCAATATTTGAAACCTTATTGTTTTAGTGTGTTCACATTGTGATTTTGCTGTATTCATTATTTGATATCTTATAGTTTTAGTTTGTTCATATAACATGATAGTTAAATTGATGGTTTGGATGAAAATGAGATGGATGGGAGAGGTGAGAAAAAAAGGGCGTATACAATTTAGAGGTAGAGTAAGTGACATATATATTTATAATAATACTTGACTTTTCTAAAAAAATTGGTTTGATAAGTTGTCATTAATAATTACATTACTAAAATTACCTTTTATGTTTAATTAATAAGTGCACTAGAATAGATTTCATGGATCTCACAATTTTTGGAGTTATCCAATGATTAAGCACACACACACACATATATATATATATATATATATATATATATATATATATATATAGAGAGAGAGAGAGAGAGAGGTTTAGGGGAATAGCAAAAAAAAAACTGCGTAACACCATAATGATCATTCATCTGTTTGGAAAATGAGGTAAGCGCTTACATCACCTATAAAAGTGACCTAATGCTTCCATCATACAAATAGTAAGACAAGAAAATAAATACTAGTAGATAAAAATAAAATACGTCCGAGAAAAGTTCTGGCGTTTATTATTTAACATGGTCTTTTTACTTCCAACGAGAATCTGGATGTGAAGGGTCATCCTCATAAGGATCGAAATGGGACTCATCATCACTTTCGTAATCATCGCTTGAGCTGGAGTCATCAGAAGTATCTATCCTTCGACAAAGATGGGTACAAGACCATTGTTGAAGGGCGTCTTTCCATATAGTGATCCTCGAGTGTTCTGTAGACCATAAATCTCTGTTAAGCAGTACATGTCCTGGGATGGACTGGGGATCTACCTGGTTTGCATGAGCTAGCTTCAGGCGGTTTTCCATGAACTTATCAGGATGATTTTTCTCGAACGACCTGCTTGCATAATTTGCATCACTCCGTTCATGAATGAAGGATAGTGGTGAATGATAGATCACAGACTGGGGTCCCTGGAGAGCTGTGGGTGGGATAAAGAAGCAAGGTCTTCTGAAAAGGATAAGGACATAGGTCTTTTGGACCATGGCAAGCTGGTGGACCCACTGATGAGCTAGGAGAAACCATTGCAGCATCGTTAACAACCGATTTGCTTTTTGGGGTAAATGTCCAAACTGGCACCGAAAGAGGTAGCCAAATAGTTTGGGGGCATTGAAAGAGATGGAAATGGTGTGGGACTAGAATAAGTACGAAAAAAAACATAGAGCTTCTCTTGAAACACATTCAGGTAAGGGTACTCCGGGTGGAATAGGAGGCTTTTCATAAAAAGGCCATGGTTTCGAAGAGTAATAGTGAGGAAAGTTCGGTAACACAACGGGGACCTATCTCTGAAAGTCATATATGCAATTATCTCTGTTACTTCCTCTGGTAGTGCTGGTTCAGGGGGTGGGGTAGGAGAGTTGGAAGAAGCTGCTTCGATAGGGAGCACCATTGGGATTACCTTGTGTGTAAAGACTTGTTGGACTTCCTTACGGATGCTTCTTTTATAATCTTTTGGACGTGATAGGAAATCAACAAGGATATTCTATGTTCCCTTGATGTGCTTCATAGTAAACTTCCATTGGGATAACCAATTTGCCCACCTCAAAAGCTGTGCCTCAGGGAGCATCTTTCGCTTGAACTGTAGCATACGTGGAAAGGAAGACATATCCATTTCAATCCCAAAATCATGACCGATTAGATGGAATTGGAATCTTTCTATGCTTCTTTTAACAACAAGGATTTCTTTGAAAGTTGAGTGGTAGTGTTGTTCTGAATCCTTGAACGTGCCACTTTTGTAGCCACAAATTGTTCTGACACCATTTTTGTCTTGTGCTAAAAGTACTGCTCCCCAATACTCATCACTTACGTCAATCTGCAGTGTTCTTTTGTTAGATGTAGTGGGAATCTTTAGAGGAGGCATCACATCGGCGAGTTGCCTTATCTCCTTTACCGCTAAGGAATGTGTTTCACTCCAACGAGGCGGGCTCTTCTTCAACATGGGGAATAGATGCACTGTATGACTGGATAATTTTGACAAAAAATCAGCCAAATAGTTAACCAATCGAAGAAATTGTTGAATTTACTTTTGTGATGTTAACTCTTCCGGAAACTAGTGTAACTCCTGAGCAATGTGAGGTTGCGACTGGTATTTGCCGTCAGCGATTTTCATGCCAAGAAAATCAATAAAACTAACTCCAATTTCCATTTTCTTTTCAGATAACATGATCCCATGTTTGGTGATAATGAAATGAAATTTTGACATGAGCTCAATGTGGGACTTTTCATTTGGGGAGAATAAAAGGATATCATCAATGTATACCAGGGTATTTTGGAGGATGGGCTAAAAAATCCTTGTCATTGCTTTCTGGAAAACTGACGGAGTATTTTTTAAACCAAACGACATTACTTTCCACCGGAAATGATGATCGGGGATGCAAAAGGCTGTTTTTGGCCTATCTTCTGGGTTTATCCCTAGTTTCTAGAAACCTGCTTTGAGGTCAAACTTGGATAGTATTGTTGCATCCGCTAGGGACTGGAAAAGGGACCTTTTCTGAGGAAGTGGGAACTTATCATCGACAAGAAAATGATTGAGTGGTTGGTAATTTATAACTAACCGTAACTTTCCCCAGATTTGTTCACTTCGTTTATTGACATAGAACGCCTCACAAGCCCATGGTGAGGTAGTGGGCTCAATAATCCCTTGACTGACGAGCTTAGAACATTCTTCAATTGCGAGCTGGCAGTGGTTAGTGTTCATCCTTGGATGGCTTGCCTTGGTCGGGTTAACGTCTTCGTTTTGTTTAAATGAAAGATTAACAAAGAACGAAGGATTTAACCACAACGGGGAATTATTCTTTGTAAGGAACTCTGAGTGGTTTGAAGCACATGAGATTTGGATGATTACCTGTTTCAAGTCTTCTAGGGTAGGGGTTGCTGCCATGTAGAGCTTTGGAACTGAACTCCATGGATTTAATAAACTCTTGTAGCAGATCCCTTGTTCTGCATATCTTAGGTCTGGCAGTGTATGAAGGATATCAAAACCGATGAGAAGATCTTTACCATGTAAACTTGATCCTAATAACCTGTGTTTTATAACACATTTAGGAAAAAGCCGAATGTATATCAAAATAATGATCTTATCAATGATAAATGTATCTCCATTGGCGCCGAGGAAGGACTGGTGGTGAGGTCTCCAGTAACTGGGAGGGAGGGTATCAGGATTTAGTATTGAAACTGAAGATCCTGTATCAAAAAAAGCGATCACCGGTATCAGTTTGGAGTACGTAGAGGTAATAAGGTTGAATTTTGCCAAGGGTATCGATTGGGTTTTCTGTAGTGATAAGACTTTAGTGGGGTGGATGAGAGGAGTGTGGGAGTGGCTAGTTTGAAGGACTTCTAGGGGTTTTACCATGAAGACTTCATTGTCAAGGTGTTCTAAATGGTAGCCTGAACTATACTCTTCTTCTGACGAGTTAGAATAGGCGATTGAGCACAAAGCTCTGTCGTATAGTTTATCATCTAGGGAGTAGAGAGACTCAAGATCTGAAATATCTACGGGCTCTACCAAGTTTAGAGTTTGAATCAGCGATTGTGACTTCTTTTTGTCTCTGCAGTCTCTTGCAAAATGGCACTTTTGTTACAAATATAACACCTGTCTGTGCTTCGTCCTCTTTGTGGCTTTTTCTTTAAAAACTTCCTCCTCTTATTTTGCGTCTGCTTGTAGTTGTTCTTGAAAGGAGTCCTTTTTTTTCTTTTCAAGAGCAGTCACATGACGAAATGGTTCGACACTTTATTTGCAGGTGTTTTTCATCACAGGCTGAGTCAAGATTTTTGCCATCTCTTTGGAGTTCCATAAAGAACTTGTGATGGTTGCAAAGCTTTGCCAATGCATTGATTACCAATTGGTAGAGTTCTCCAAGGCTAGTTTTCTTCAGTGGGACGTTCTTTTGTTCGAGGAACCTGAGCGCTTCATTTGTGAGAGAATTTGGGAATGAGTTGAGAAATACATGTTTTAGATTGACGTCATCAACCCCATGAATACAATAAAATCGTTTTGACATACGATCATAATGTTCGTCTAGATCTGCCCTTTTGAGTGAGCAGCATTTCATCTTTAAGAACTCTCCTCTTGCACAAACCGTGTGTTCAACCAGATTTCCTATGAACTCGTCATAGATGATATGTATGAAATCCTCGGGAGACTGAAATTGTTGGATTTGTAGTTGCCTATACTCACCAAGACTTAAGTACCAATCTTTGAGACGACCTTGGGATCTGGTGATGAACCTCTTAATGATAACATCAATATCGTAGTATTGGAGCTCTACTGAACACCAAGTCAGCATTTCGACACTCCGTTCACGCCATCGGGAAGGGGGAATATCATCAAAGGTGAATTGTTGTTTCAAATCAGCCTTTGGGATTTTAGGTCGTCGTGATAGCGTAATTTTAGATGCACTATCCTCTGGCATTAAATCATCAATCATATCTATAGTAGGCTCAGTATCTGCCATGAACAAGTGTGCAAAGGCATCCGGGGGGGGGGTCAAAACCATCGTCTGAAGGGGTGGTAATGATGGGTGCGACGAAAGTAGATTTCCCAGTATCACTCTGGTGGGTTAGTGATTGCAAGAATGATGAGATATGGTTTGTGTTTGTGATGGGTAGAACCCCTGGGAGTATTGAAGAAGAAACCATAGAAGCATCATCGAGGAGATATGTTGTTCCACTGGATGAAACGTTCTGTTGGACCCATGGGGGTCTCTTTGGGGATCGTAAAGGCATTACTTTCTGTTTTTCTTTTTCTGAGCACAATAGAGAAAGTGATGGAGAGATTGCTTATTGGGCAATGAAGGTAATGGTTGTGGATCGAAACTTGATCCGAAAAAAGGTGTTGAAGTGTAACACCCTAAAATTTGTGTAAATTTAACACTAAATATTACAGCAATATGACGTCTAAAATACGAGGATGTAACACCCTCAAATTTGGAAAGAGCGACTAATTAAAAACTTTCATCAATACCTTAAAGGGGAATAAAATCCCTTACTAATAGTCCATAATTGAAATACAATTTTTAGATTGAACCATCAACAAAATTAAAGTCTTACATAAAGACTAACTAAAGTCGAGTGTTACTATATCCCAATAACAATCGCTATCTCCAAATATAAATGTGGAAGACTTCGTCAAGCTAATCACCTCTTCGAGCACACATCTAGCACTCATCACTTCACAGGAATGCTAGAACTAATCCCGAGATGGAACCTGATGCACATGCCGACAAATAAAAATGTTAGGCTAACGCCTAGTGAGATCAAGAGTTTATATCATGATTATAAAGAAAAACGTAAAATGGAAATATTGTAACTTATAATCATGATCCTTTAAAATGATTTACTTTAAAATAATGGAACAACTCATTGACCAATAATATGCAATTTATAGATGGTCGCCTCAACGCTAAACATTCTTTCATGAAATAATGCAATCCAACACTTAATTAAAACGAGAATAATGGTAATGCTCGAATAATGAAATTCGAGTAAATTTTATAAAATAAACGACCAACATATGAGTAAACTCAAGTTTCTAAGGTTATAGCATATGAGAGATAACTCAAACTCAAACGTGGATATAAATTGACTTCCAAGTTATGATAATGTAAATAATACTTCATATCCCAAAACACCCCCAAAACACGGGTAGAGATTAATACTCAACCCATAAAATATGGAATGAACATATGTATGCAAAATGTCACCGAAAACAAATATATAAAGACAGCCCAAAGACAACACCTTTCGGTGACAGGGGAAACCTGATTCCGCATAATGCGACGTGCACAAAGTAAGCCACATATTACGTTAAACTGGTATTAAATATCGGGCTCAACATCTTTCAGAATACACCCATAAATAATAGCACAGAGGACTTACACCATACCGAAGAAGCCAAACCGCGCCTCAATGGGGGTTAACTAGCCTTCCACCATTAGACAAATAATAAAAGTATCGAGCTCAGCATCTTTCAGCATACACCCATAGATACTGCACGAAGGACTTACAATCCCATCCTATGCCTAACGTGCCGCAAGAAGGATTACAATCCCATCCTATGCCTAACGTGCCACGATGTGCAGAGGCTAGTCGTCCCACATCGTCAAAATAACAAAAGAGCTAATGGATCCATAGCAAACGGGCTGAAACATTACATGACTCAAAACGAATGAACTAAAGCATTCAAAACGTGTAATTCCCAATTAAGATGCAATAATTGCAAATCATAACCAAACGCTCTACAATGAGCTAATAAAACGGACAAGTGTCCTTATAACCCAACAAAATCCAAACGAGCCATAAGCTCAACAAACCCAAAGATCCAACGTTGAAAATCATAAAATGAAATCTGACGTGAATGACCCAAAATGATGCAACCCATGCTTCAAATCACACAAGTAACTCCAACATGATTTAGATTGGGATTAAACATTTTCCAAGTGAGTTTATACCTTTTATCCTTTCAAATCATCCCATAACACCCAATAGAATGCATTTATTACACAAAAATATACTCCATGAAATAAATCATTTAAATACCCTAAATATATGATTTATTTATCAAAATGCCCAAAATCCCAAATGTGGGTGTTTTATAAGTTTATAAAGTTGAATACTTCCAAATAACCAAAACTTATCAGATGATTAGCGGTTAACAAATTCATATATAAAACATGTATACACTTTAAAATAGACATTTTGGCATGTACACCATTTTCACAAATCAACTTGAACTCACCTTGCTAGGTTAAGTTAAACCTAGATTTCAATCCACAACCATTGAACTCCAAAAGCATAGATCCCACCCAAAGCTTTCCGAAGACATCCAATCCAACTCTTCAACTCTAGCTTTCAATACCTAGATCCACACATTTCAGAATATAAATAATCATATTCAACCCTTAGAATTGATCCCCAAGCATTTTACACAAGATCTCATCATAAAACCAAAAACCCTAATTTCCACAAATGAAGAGGACAAGAGGTTACCTTAACCAAAACTCCAATCCACCAACCGAAATACTTTACGATCACTAAGATGAGCTATGCACTCCCAAACTTCAAGAGCAAAGAAAAGGGTTGAGTGAAAACCCTAGAAATTGATGAAGAGGATGAAGAGGATGAAGATGGAGATGGTGGTGAAGCTTCCAAACCGAGATCTTGGAGAAAACACGCAACTTCTAGCAATAAAGGATGCGATTGAGGAGTAAATGAACCCTAGGTTCGGTTTCTATGAAAGGTAGAAGTTGAGAGGAAATGGGAAAAGAAAAGATTGAGTTAAAATGAGAAATGAGGCTAAAAATCATATTTTAACCCGTCTGACCCTCGCTCGCGACCTTGCCAAGCGATAGTGACAGTGTCACTATCGCGAGGCACTCTCGCGTGGATTGTACCGTGAGTTGGTACCTCCCCGGCGATTGTGCCACGCGATAGTGACACATGTCACTATCGCGAGTCACTTTTGCGCCGTTTGTACCGAAGCCCAAAAAGTCCAAAAAACTTGCGATTCTCGCATAGGTCGATTTAAGGCTCGAAAGAACAACATAATTCCCGAAAAGAAGAACGGAATATGGACCAACTACCAACGAAAGACGGAAACTTACTTTGCGAAAACAGGGTGTTACAATCCTCCCAACCTTAGAATGATTTCGTCCCCGAAATCTAGATATCTTTCAAAGCATTCACTTACCACCCATAACACTAATAAGGTTTTCTCGGTCCCTGAAGACAACAATATGGCATAGCTCTCAATGCTGGTATTTCCTCAAAACGACTGTCTCCTTTCCCAGGGTATTGTCTTTAACCTCTTTCGTCCTTAGGCTAACCTCGGGTGACTTCTCGTCGCAACTGCCACACTGAATTCTGTGAAGACATTCATACCCCGTATCTATCCTGATACGACACACTCACACTAGAGTGAACATCAAACCTTATTGGAGCGATTCTTAACCATGCGATCTCGGTCGCCTCCCAACCTTAGGCGACACGTACTACCTCAAGGATAGGTTTGTGATCCCAACTCCTCATTGACCAGAACACCTCAGATTCACGAGATTCTGAACTCCCAAACCAACGATCGTCATCAATCCCAAAAAAAATTCCCAAAATTTTTAATGATCCAATTTTGACATGATAAGGTCGTCCTTCCACGACGTACTAATTCGTCTTCCGGGTAGTTGGTTAATGTAGATCCGGCTATAGCAAAATTTTGATCCCTTCTAAAACCTCAAACATTCCCTCAAAAGATCTTTACCACACCAGGAAACACATACTCATCAAAACCTAGTTACCAACATTAAATCCCCCTTTAAGTTTTTACCACTGAAAGGTTAACATTTCTCCAGATCCATTGACTTCACGAAACAAGTCGACGCCTAACACTAAAATGGTAATATCGAAAACGTGGGCATCCGCCCAATACTCCATTCCAGAAGTATTGTCGCATTAAGGTTGACACTTAACAAATGACTAAGATTGTTAATCCTACATTGCTAACCAACGGACTTCAATATTTCCCTTGCTCATGCAAGCCCGTCGAGATGATACCACAACAACGTATAACAAGACGACTAATGGTCCGTCCGCCCGACCAATGCAATCCAACCATACCTAGAATCATACAAGACCTTATCCCACAGGTTAACCGAAGCATAGAGACCACCCCTGAGATAACGGGGAAGATATGAATCTATTACCTCAACTATTCAAGCGTGAACCGATCCAAAACTGAAACCCAATTTCCAGATTGACTACAAGCCGGGTCATTCGACATTCCAAATTCCAAGGACTCCTCTAGTCCCTCAAATGCAACTTTTTTCACGATAGGGGTTTTAAATCCATAGCCTTAATGAGTTCAAGGTTTTCAATGAACATGCCCATTTGAAATTTTATAAAATCTTCACAATAATTAATTGTACACGTAAAATCTACTACCGTTTACTTGGTAGGAGTGCAAAATGGTCACCAATGCCACGCATATAAAACCCTGTCAATATTTGCTTGGTCAATACTCGCATTAATAAAAATGGTAATAAAAGATGCGCAACAGAATTTTCAAACGGACTACCATGGTCCTAGCATACGTCAATTTATATTTTGCATATGAAAATAATTTTCCGCACTATAACATGTGCAATAAAAGTTTGTACAACTCCCAAAAGAGGATTCCACAACTTCCACTTTAGAATCTTTCCCTTTAAGAATACAAAACGTCTGAGAGTAAACTCCCCAACAAGACCCACTTACGTCCGTTCATTTTCCCAAATTTAGCAACACAAAAGGAACGTAAATAAGTTTTTAAATCGAATTCAAACTCTGGGCCGCACAGATAAAACATACATACTCAAAGCGGTAACTACGACGACATGCAAACCGGAAATTCATTTCATGCATTGCGGAAAATCCCTAACAGTAAAATCAATAACTGTAATATGTTCAGAACAAAAGTTCCATCTAAAATAACATAAATCTTTTATATGATTACTCACACTTCACGGTATAACTTAGTCCGAATACAAAAGTATACGATGATTGATATTTGTATAAAACCCAAAGATAAATCACATGATAATGAAATCTCTCTTAAAACATGTTCATAAAATCGAACTCTCAAGGTTTTCTTTCTTTTAGCCACAAGGTGGCATGGAATAAAGTTTCACAACAAAACTTGCATGTGATCGCTTATTTCACGAAGCTTAATAACATGATATACATATGCACTTGGTTAAAACATGACATAACTTATGTCGGTTTCGAGTTCAAAGTCAAATGAAAGTATGCTCTCATCGTTCTAAGACATTGTCTAAAACACCGTGATGAAAATTCTCAATAAAACTCATACATCAAAATAATGAAAGGTAACTCTTCGTCTAAAACCTTAACATACGTGGAGGAGATCCAATATTAAGGTCATAAGCCGTAGTTACTTGCCCAAAACTCTAAGAACGTAAAAATACGAGCATTACCACCTTCGAAATAGTGTTAGGCAAATGAGAATAAACGAAGTCTCGATAAAGCATGCAACCACATGTGATAAAATAATTTTATGCATGTTTAAGATCATGGTCTAAAACTTGTGTGCTAAACATTTCAAGATTTCGTGGAATGATCAACATGGTGATTTTGGAAACATGAGAAATACTCGATGCAATTTATTTTAGAAATATATTTCGTGCATGAATTTGGTCTGCACTCAAAACCTCGAAACCACGTTCTTCGATTCCTTAGTCACACTATTGTCAACCGGATGATCAAACGTCTTAAGGCAGAGATCAAAGACTTCATAGGTTCACTTCATAATTTCTCCTCGAAATACGTTGGTTCCCAATGTCTACGGTTCTAATCCAACCAATCAATTCGACCCAAAACAATTTACTTAAAGCAATCACCATGCTTACCATCACTCCAAGTAACGAAGGCTAAAATCATCAACTCCTTCTAATGGCTACTCACGTAGAAACTGTTTCACTACCCCCAACGATTATCATACCAAGGCAGTTCAAGCATACACACGTAACTCGTAGGTTCACCATAGCACTGGCCAGGTGCTACTATGAACGTATTGTACATGATCATCCTTGCCATTTTCGACGCGAATCCCGTTCCTAGTGGCTCCACTCACCTCGAATCATCAAATCTTAAAGTGCCTAATGGTGTGATCTCACATTCAACGCTTAAAATTTACGCTAGCTTGAGTCTAGGCATTCAAAATCAACACCTAATTCTCTCAAACTTAAGCTCTGATACCAACTTGTAACACCCTCAAATTTGGAAAGTGCGACTAATTAAAAACTTTCATCAATACCTTAAAGGGGAATAAAATCCCTTACTAATAGTCCATAATTTAAATACAATTTCTAGATTGAACCATCAACAAAATTAAAGTCTTACATAAAGACTAACTAAAGTCGAGTGTTACTATATCCCAATAACAATCGCTATCTCCAAATATAAATGCGGAAGACTTCGTCAAGCTAATCACTTCTTCGAGCACACTTCTAGCACTCATCACTTCACAAGAATGCTAGAACTAATCCCGAGATGGAACCTGATGCACATGCCGACAAATAAAAGTGTTAGGCTAACGCCTAGTGAGATCAAGAGTTTATATCATTATTATAAAGAAAAACGTAAAATGGAAATATTGTAACTTATAATCACGATCCTTTAAAATGATTTACTTTAAAATAATGGAACAACTCATTTACCAATAATATGCAATTTATAGATGGTCGTCTCAACGCCAAACATTCTTTCATGAAATAAAGCAATCCAACACTTAATTAAAAGAATAATGGTAATGCTCGAATAACGAGATTCGAGTAAACTTTATAAAATAAACGACGAACATATGAGTAAACTCAAGTTTCTAAGGTTATAGCATATGAGAGATAACTCAAACTCAAACGTGGATATAAATTGACTTCCAAGTTAAGATAATGTAAATAATACTTCATATCCCAAAACACCCCCAAAACACGAGTAGGGATTAATACTCAACCCATAAAACATGGAATGAACATATGTATGCAAAATGTCACCGAAAACAAATACATAAAGGCAGCCCAAAGACAACACCTTTCGGTGACGTGGGAAACCCGATTCCGCATAATGCGACCTGCACAAAGTAAGCCACACATTACGTTAAACTGATATTAAATATCGGGCTCAACATCTTTCAGAATACACCCATAAATAATAGCATGAAGGACTTACACCATACCGAAGAAGCCAAACCGCGCCTCAATGGGGGTTAACTAGCTTTCCACCATTGGACAAATAATAAAAGTATCGAGCTCAACATCTTTCAGTATACACCCATAGATACTGCACGAAGGATTTACAATCCCATCCTATGCCTAACGTGCCGCACGAAGGACTTACAATCCCATCCTATGCCTAACGTGCCACGATGTGCAGAGGCTAGTCGTCCCACATCGTCAAAATAACAAAAGAGCTAATGGATCCATAGCAAACGGGATGAAACATTACATGACTCAGAACGAATGAACTAAAGCATTCAAAACGTGTAATTCCCAATTAAGATGCAATAATTGCAAATCATAACCAAACGCTCTACAATGAGCTAATAAAATGGACAAGTGTCCTCATAACCCAACAAAATCCAAACGAGCCATAAGCTCAACAAACCCAAAGATCAAACGTTGAAAATCATAAAATGAAATCTGACGTGAATGACCAGAAATGATGCAAACCATGCTTCAACTCACACAAGTAACTCCAACATGATTTAGATTGGGATAAAACATTTTCCAAGTGAGTTTATACATTGTATCCTTTCAAATCATCCCATAACACCCAATAGAATGCATTTATTACAGAAAAATATACTCCATGAAATAAATCATTTAAATACCCTAAATATATTATTTATTTATCAAAATTCACAAAATCCCAAATGTGGGTGTTTTATAAGATCTCATCATAAAACCAAAAACCCTAATTTCCACAAATGAAGAGGACAAGAGGTTACCTTAACCAAAACTCCAATCCACCAACCGAAATACTTTACGATCACCAAGATGAGCTATGCACTCCAAAACTTCAAGAGCAAAGAAAAGGGTTGTGTGAAAACCCTAGAAATTGATGAAGATGATGAAGAGGATGAAGATGGAGATGGTGGTGAAGCTTCCAAACCAAAATCTTGAAGAAAACACGCAACTTCTAGCAATAAAGGATGCGATTGAGGAGTAAATGAACCCTAGGTTCGGTTTCTATGAAAGGAAGAAGTTGAGAGGAAATGGCAAAAGAAAAGATTGAGTTAAAATGAGAAATGAGGCTAAAAATCAGATTTTTAACCCGTCTGACCCTCGCTCGCGACCTTGCCAAGCAATAGTGACAGTGTCACTATCGCGAGGCACTCTCGCGTGGATTGTACCGTGAGTTGGTACCTCCCCGGCGATTGTGCCACGCGATAGTGACACATGTCACTATCGCGAGTCACTCTTGCGCCATTTGTACCGAAGCCCAAAAAGTCCAAAAAGCTCGCGATTCTCGCATGGGTCGATTTAAGGCTCGAAAGAACAACATAATTCTCGAAAAGATGAACGGAAGATGGAACAACTACCAACGAAAGACGGAAACTTACTTTGCAAAAACAGGGTGTTACAGAGGATTTATAAAACCTGTAAATATGAATGACTAAAACACAATAGAGTTGGGATAGTTGCATCATTTAAGTAGCAAAAGAATAAGACATAATACACGACAACCTATTTAATCTATAACATTAATTAAAACTAGATTAAGGTGGGTGTCGTTATGACTTCAAAATACTCTTCTCGCAAGATTCCAAAAATGCCCGGTCCTTCAAGGTTCCTAATTTCACGCCTGGCGAATCAAGGTGCCCTATGCACACCACTAGGATGACCTGTGAGCCGATAAACACCAAAGCAAGTGTTAGACCAAAGTCTAGAGATATTGTAAGAATTTAAGAGTTTATAATGTAAACAATTTCGAGGTAATTAAATTTTACCGAAGTACCCGAAGGTTGGACCAATGCCAACATTCAATTTGTATAAGATGTTCCATGCCTGTACAAATACACAAGAGATATCTCTTGAAAGACGGGGGAGACCTGTTTCCATCTTGGGTGACGAGAACACGTGAATGGGGTTACCCGTGATGTTATTGGATTTCATCTCATATCCCAGTTCTAGTTCCCATGCCATAAAATACATCACAATCCTCAAACCGTTTATGCCTCTATTTCCTACTCCGTCGAGTTACACCTCAAGGACTTACGGACATGGGTGCCTATCTAATATAGACGAGTTGCACCTCAAGGACTTACGTCCCCTATTGCGTACCCACTAGTGACCCAACGGTCAACAATTATAACCGAATGCATATGTCATCTAAATTCTCGTGCACAAGGAGATAGATATTAACTTCACATTTAGGTCATGACCAAATAAGGATAGCATTTCACATGAATAATACATTATATCCTAATCATGATAATACACATTTCATGATCATATTCATACACACAATTCATTTGTCATAATAGACACCATTAAATTAAGATGACAAGCTTAGCTACCAATAGTGTCATTTGTAACCAAAACCCATTAATATGAAGGATGATTCTTTACCAATGTGTAGCTCATTTTATGATTTTATATGCATATAATATCCCATTATAACATTAAATACCTTCCACAAGAAAGAATACTCATATACTAGCAAGATTCACAAAACCCTAGTTTTTAGGTTAACTTCAAATTATCTATAATAATCATATTAGCAAATAACAACACATATATGTAGCATGATATAGGTTAGAAGACTCACCAAGTAGGTTTGTGATGTAAAAACCCTAGAATAGCAAAACCCTAGAAGTAGAGGTTGAATCTTGGGGTTCCAAAGGTAGTTAGTTATAGGGGTGCTCAAAAACCTGATCAATCCGACCAACCTGATCAACCCAACCCAACCCAACCCAACGCGAAATAACTCAAACCGAAGCAACCCGATGTCTAATCGAGTTGTAAAATCTTCAAACTGTAGGTATTGGGTTGATATCGGGTTACTTTTATTTGAACCCATCCCAACCCGATGAACCCGATCCTTTTATTTTGTGGATTTAATATGATTATTAAGTTTCTATTAGTATGTAAATTAGACAATTACACTATTGCGTACCTTCTTCATTTACATATATTTTCAATCTATTATTCATCTCTATATAACTCCTTTGTATATATGTTTAATAAATGTAAACACACACACACACACACACACACACACATATATATATATATATATATATATATACGTGCAAACTAAAAAATTAACTAAATGTGATATATTTAAGATTTAAGAAGTATGGATAAGTTGTACCAAATGGTTGATGATGACACGACCAACCTCAAGGCCAAGAAAGCGAAAGCATTATCGGTCATTATCATTTGGTTTAGACATTTTTATATGTAATATCGTAATATTTTTTATGAACTTACATACTCTCATGAATTATCGGTCATTCGGTTGTATTTCAAAGAAATGTTTCCTTTATTTTTATATTTCTAAATTTGATTTCATCCTGTTTAAACACAACCCGACCAACCCGAACGGTTTAGGTTGGGTTGGGTTGGGTTGTACTTTTGATTGGGTTGGGTTGGGTTGTAAAATTTTCAAATCGTCTATATTGGGTTGAGTTGTTGAAAAGTCTTCAACCCGATCAACCCAACCCGTGAGCACCCCTAGCTAGTTATCTCACAAGAACCCTAGAACCATTAATGATCATAAATGTCAAGGGTTTATGGCTGGGTTTGCATTTAATGAGGAAAGAAGGAGCTGAAAGTTGGAACTTACCTTGGGGATGAGAGGAAAAACGACCTAGACAAGAACTCCAATTGTTACAAATGAGGCATCTAATTTTCGGTTGTGTTTTAAAGCCTCCAAGCCGACGGCGACCTTGCCACGCGAGAATGCCCAGGGCACTCTCGCTGAGAGTGTACCGGAGCTTGGTCCCTAGCCGCGATAATGCCCTTCGTGAGTATGCCAACGACACTATTGTTAGGCATTCTCGACCAGATTGTACGGCAAGGTGCTTGGCCCCCGCGATTATGACACGCGGCAGTGCCCAAGGGCACTGTTGTCGGGCACTGTCGCCGAACCTCCAAATCAGGTACGAAAATTCCGAACCTCAACAATAACACACCCAAATTAGATATCTAACATTAACAAAATAACAAATGACCTAAATATGTAACACCCTAAAAATAGGGGTAAATTTAAACCTGGATAAGGCTAAAAATAACATCTTAAATAGAAATTAATCACCTAAAAGGGGAAACTGTAATAGCGTATACAAATGCTATGAATGGACAGTAGGTTAACAACAAACTAATCTAAATCATTAAATCTAGATTATGGTGGTTGTCGACCCAATTCTCCCAAAATCTCTATCCTTTTTCTGTACGCCAATGCCCAAAAGGTATGTCTCCAAAAGATGCCATAATGGCCAACACTCGTCCCTCAAACTTTGGACACTCCACCGCTAAGGGAACCTGTTATACACGTCATTTGAGAAAAAGTGTTAGGCTTAACGCCTAGTGAGAACAAACAGTTTATAACAATAATTTAGATATGATTTGAATATAAATAAATAACCTTTCAATGAGTTAAGTGAATAAGATGTAACAACATTCATATAAGAACCTTTCGGTCCCATATTATCTTATGTTGACGGGGAAGACCCGATTTCCAAGGATCATGACGGAACACAAAAGTAAGACACTTTCCGAGTTATGAGCTCAATACTTGGACCCATGGCCACGAACAACGCCGTTTCGTACTCAGATGTGGGGGAGGGCACCTGAGGATCCAAG
The DNA here is from genome assembly GCA_023525745.1 of Arctium lappa. Taxonomy (NCBI): domain Eukaryota; kingdom Viridiplantae; phylum Streptophyta; class Magnoliopsida; order Asterales; family Asteraceae; genus Arctium; species Arctium lappa. Next base: position 147,723,876 of record CM042048.1, read on the forward strand.
TCATACTCATTCACTTGGATTACATTTACGACCCATGGCTAGTATTCAGTCCCACATAACCGTACCAAATTGCCTCCGAGGACCCAATGTCTCAACTAGTTATAAACGGGAAAGTATCCCAAAAATTAAGCCGACTCTATACCTATGGATCCACTACTAATAGTCTAAAGCTTGTCACCATTTCATTGGTGACACAAACCATGAACACACATATGGTCTACATCAATATTTCCCCAAAATTATTTGCTAAGAATTTCTCATCATATCATGAAACCATAAACATAGATATAATACATCTATTCCCATTTTAACCACAAATGTACAAGACCAAGTTCATTTTATAGCTCAAAACATATAATACTTCATCATATTCCAAGATGGTATAAAACCCCAAAAATCTCCAAAATGCTAAGTTAGGTCAAATAAATTTTAAACATGAATAGTTGAACAAGGAGACGATTAGGAGTCTAAAATCATAGTTTTGACATGTATAAGGTTTTAAAAGGTTGAGAATGTACTCACAATGTGGGTTGGTTGAAAACCCTAGAAATTCTCCAAGAAAATCCCCCAACATGAAGATAACTCAAAATGTGGAACTCTAGGTGAGCAACCCTTGATTTGATGATGAAGAGGCACCTTAATCCCACAATTTATGACTTAGAAGAGGGCTAGATATTTGCAATAAATGTAGAAAATCGATTGGGAGGATGAGGAGAGAGTTGAGAGCATTTAAGAATGAGAGAAATGAGGATAAATAAGGTTGGGCCGGTTTTTCTCTTTTAAATGCGTACAGAGGTCGTGCGAATGTTCGCGCAGATGGACTCGCATGGAGAGCCGCACGGAGCACTAGAGTCGCGTAATGGCAGAGCCCCGCACGGATGGTAGCGCGACTCAGGTCGCACGGGGAGCCGGGCGGAGCACTGTCGACACTTTGTCGACTTTTTTGGCTACCTCGCTCAACCTCCAACTAAGACAGAATTCTAGGCAAAACCGAGAACTAAGTTCATACTATGAGCGATATAGATTTAAGGGGAAAAAAATGCTTACTCAAAATTCGGGGTGTTACAAAATACCCTCTTTCTAACATAATTTTTAAGGTTTAGAAGAGGGGGTGTGACACTTAGAAAATGAAAAGAGCATCTATTCTAAAATTCGGGGTGTTACAAGAAGTTAATTGCCAGGGCTCATTTGATAGGGTTGAGGTTCTTTTCTGTCTATGTTGTCTCTCAAGTTCAGTGAGTTGGTTCTGGAGAGACGTCATCCCAGCTTGCTTTTAGAGTAGAGCACTTTGGCCATTGGAAGGGGGTATATCTCGAACTATCCGAAGAAGCTCGGTATGAAGGGCTTCCATTCTTGCTCTGACTTCATTTATTATGCTGGTGAGAGATCACACTTTTGTGTTCAAGACTTCATGGGTTTTAGTGATCTGCGTTTATTGTGCTAAGATGGCTTTGAGAGCCTTGTTTTGTGCAACAACATTTTCACTTTGCCAATTTAATGTGATTTCTGCTGGACTGGTAGATGTGGAGATTCCAGTTGAGCTCATAGTCGTAGGGTTCATAATCTTCCAATCATGCTTAGTTCTTTGGACAGTGTCTTCGAAGGATCGTAATGGTGGAAACTCTACTTCGTAGTCAGTGGATAAGCTTGTTGGAGTTATCATGCAACATTCTCTTAGTAATCTGTTGGAGGGTTTGTCGAAACATGGCTTTCGACAAGGAGTGGGAATCAGTGTTGTTTGGGGGGGGGGGAATCTCCATACTGAACATAGTAATCAAATTTTCCTGATGGTTCCCCAAGGAGTCCTATGGTAGGATCTCCTGTGTCGTATCTATCTTTCATCTGTTTGTGTGACCCTTTTCTTTTTCGAGGAATGTCTTCTTCAAAATCAATTTTGTATGCTTCATCCAAACAATCTTGGCAATTGCATACATCATACTAACAATGTTGGTTTTGTGATGCTTCTCTCGGTGATTTTACTGGCTGGATGATGTGGATGGTAGGGAAGATATTCATCACGGTTGACTTTACCCTGTTTGAGAAATTGACTTCAACAAGTCCATTCTCGTGTCTGATGAAATCTGGGGCATTGGTTGTCTGGACAGGAGCTTGATGGATCTGTTCGTAGTTGGTTACACATTTCTCCGAAAGGAGTTTTAGTAATTCATCTCTTGATAGCTGTCTTGGAACATAAGTGCAGGTTGGGGTTGCACTGGAGTTTACTTGCACTGGAGTTTACATCAATGAGCAAAGCATCTTTTGTATGTTCTTGTCCGGGTACCATTATGTCCAGGGCATGGTTTTGGACACGGTATGCCATTTGGTAATGAAATGTGGCAGTTCCGCCGATCTGTATCTGAGCCTTCAAGGCAGTGAGCAGAGATGGATCATTCAGTGGCATATTGAAGTTTGGGTAGAAAGTTACAAAGATAGTTTCGACATTTAAGGTTGTCTGGATGGTGCCTATGCAAGCATGTTGGTATTCAACAAACCTGGAGTCTACCAAAGCGATGCGAGAAAAGCTGGAAGCCCTTTTCTTTTGTGGAAGGTAAGAGCTAATCGGATTTATCCAAAAGGGATACGTGTATGTCCTTGAGCAAGGCAGTGCCGAGGGAAATCTGTTGGGAGGGATATCGGAACGAGATGTTCGGATGATGTGGCTGGCAGTTGGTGTGAATCAAACTTTGATGACTGAACGAACTCTTTAACTTGATGGGGGGAGTTGGATCCTATTAATTTTTTGATTTTTTTGGAAAAGGATATAGAGGGTTTTGAAAAAAAACGTTATAAGGATTAACTAAAGGCATACTAGATAAGGGTATTTTGGACTCATCGGTTACATAGGAGATTTCATACAACTGGTCTATCTTGGATGCATTAGATTGTCTGAAGCTGGAAGAGGATCGGGATAATGGTGAATCTGGATTCATAACTGGGTATTGTTTTAGGAATACTTTGAAATTTCTATTTCTTGTGGACAAGATTTGACTGCGACTTCACTCTTCATCGTCTTATACTTAGGCAAGGAATATAAATTTTTGAGGAATTCGTAAAGCAACAATCACACAGATTACTCGATTTATCCTATGTGTATACCGTACAGATGAATAGTGATTAAGGTGTTCCTCAACTTTTTATTTTTTGCGGTTTTCGCTGAACTTCACCATATATATATATATATATATAGAGAGAGAGAGAGAGAGAGAGAGAGAGAGGAATGATTATACAGGAAGTTAAACATTTTGTAAGAAGGGGAGAAGTTTCAATATCATATATGATTACACTTATTTGGGTGTGTTTAATATAGAATCGAAACGATCATCAAATTATAGATTATAAGTTCATAACCCAAGCCCATTACCATTTTGGGGCGTTACAGTTCTATTGATTATTTGATTCCAGTTAGTAAGATGGATCTTGAACTAAGAAATAGACCCTAGAAACTAAAAAAAGGGTATCCTTAAACATCTATATGTTGTCAATGCAACATATGTTTGATCATATATGATTAACTTTGTGTATCATATGTGTAATCGTATACGATATTGAAACTTATCGCATTCTTACGAAATGTTTAACTTCTCGTTTGAACCTGACCCTATATATATATATATATATATATATATATATATATATGTGTGTGTGTGTGTGTGGAAGAGTTCAAACGAGAATGCCCCTACTTTATGAAAATGCGAGAACACCTCTAGACCTCCAAATTAATTACACATAATGTAAATTAGAATAAGTAAAATAAATTAGTATTTATCATTAAACTTCTCTTATTATGGATATGTTCTTATCCATTAAATGTTGTTCCCATCATCGGAGACTTATTATACCGATGTCTTCGTTGTCGCTGATTATGTGATAATGTTGTGATAAGACGTGATAATGTTGTGATAATCATGTGAGAATATTTTGATGAATCGAAGACTTCTTATGATGTGATTTTGTTGTAATAATGATATGGTAAATACGTTATTTTGTTGTGATAACGATGTGATAATTGAAAACCAGTAATGATCACGTCAACAGTACAATCATCGTTTTGCTTGTTCATCGTGTGATTTTATTGTGATAATAATGTGATAATGATTTGATACATTGTAATGTGATTATATTATTTGTACGTGATTTTAGGGATAATGAAATTACTTACTTTATTTTTTTTACAAATAAATACAAAATCATATAATTATCCTTAATTAATTATTTTATTTTGATTTTGATTTTAATTTTAATTATGGGTCAAGTAAGTTGGGGCCCAAAACTGTTCTCACATTTTCACAAACCAGAGATGTTCTCGTTTGAACCCGCACCTATATATACATATATACACTCCATGTTCATCCTATTCTTGGCTTTTGGACACAAATTTTGTCCTAAAATTTTGATAAAATGATTGTTATCTCAATATGAATGAAATAACATTTTGTGTGCTTAACTAAAATATGGTTGAAAACCCAAACTTGACCAATATGAAATGTGAACACTACACGAGGGTAGTATGAATCCAGAAGGTCGTACGGGGCTATTTAAGCTGTATAAAACTAGTCGATTTGTTTAGGTTTTGAAAACATATGGTTTTTGGTCCCTCTTTTAAACAAGTTTCAAACCGATTGGTCCTGAATCAAGATAAATAGAACACATTAGACGTTGAGTTGTCCAAAACGAACTTAATTAAATTTGTTTGTATTACAAGGTCATGTTTGACAACCATAATCTAATTAACTTATTTTTTAAGCTTAATGAAAATTCCGTTTGATAAATAGCTTCTTGAAAAGCTAATTCGTTTACTTTATTAAAATTTTGTTTCGTTTTCATTTAAATAAAAATCTTATAATTATTTCTTTTAAAAATATTATATTATCATCTACCCCTCCCCCTTCCAAAAGAACAACCCCAACACGTTTTGAAATATCTTTGCTTGGTGTAATTGCGAGGAGGTGATTATAACGTAGACGAAGTCATGTGTATATTAATGTCTATTCTGTTATTTTGTTTTCAAACATATGACAATTAAAAAATACTGTATCAAAAAACAAAACAAATTACATTTTTAATATGTAAATGCTATTATGTATAGTTCAAAAACATACCGATCATATATTTTTATACGGCCACCTTTTGAGCCACGAACTTTTGTAATGTGATTTTTGGTCTGCCGTTTACTAAACGCTTACTCAGGTAAGCACTTACCAAGTCATATTAATTTATGGATAAAGATGGTAATGACAAAAATCTTACCCGGTAAGAGCTAAGACAAAGGCCAAGAGTCTTACCCTGGTAAGTGATGGCGAAAACTCTTACCACGGTTAGCGCTTACCGGAAAAATTGTTACATACGATACCGTTTTGGTGGACTAAAATCTTACCCGGTAAGTAAGTGATAATGTTAAAATTTACCGGTAAGTGTTTATCGGGAAAATTGTTGCATACGATACTGTTTTGGTGGACTAAAATCTTACCTGCTAAGTAAGTGATAGTGTTAAATTTTATTGGTAAGCGCTTATCCGGATAAGCGTTTGGTAAACGGCCCCTTAGTTTGTATAGAGCTAGTATATTTTAATTTCTCTTATTGACTAATTGTAATTTTTGTCTGTAAATTGATTTCTTAGGTTTCCATTTGATTCATTGATTCCTAGTTTTATTTATATATTGATTAATTGCCTAATTTTTTTATAAATAATCGTTATGTAATTGTTTAACACAAGGAAAAATAGTTGTGCATTTAGAGCAATCGACTTAATTGATTTTAAATAATGGATTAAAATTAGAACTTTGAATTACGAATTCTATATTTTGAGATGAATACCCCTCTAAATTTAAAAATTGGCTCAATCCCTACTTTTCAACTAGTTTACAAAGAAAAAGTTACTAGTTTATCGGGATGCTAGTTTATCAGTTAATTTGTCAAATATAGTCTAAATTGATTGACCTTGTATGTTAATCTAAATCTATTTAATTATAATAAAATAAAATAAAAATCTTGTCTGGTCTTTAATTAAAAAAAGACCCATATAGCTTGTTTAATTAACACTAATGTTGTTTATGATTTTGAATATGAGATGAACACAGATTGGTTGATCGGGTTAAAACATTTGGACAATTCAACCTAATGTTTTGTAATAATCCGAAATCCACAATAGCATAATTCTTAAAATAAAACCAATTAGTCCCAAACATGAAGTCATAAAATAACAATATTATCGATTAAAACAGCGGATACACACATCCACAGCTGAGATATCTAGACTAAACAATAGGAAATTAAGGTAAACTATCTCTATTGTTACCACCTCTAATACTTCAAACCTTCTCCTTTCTCTTGGACGACACACCAACCACTCTCTTACCTAAAAATGTTTCTTTTTTTTTAATTTTGAAAAATGAAGGTTAGACCATTAGGTCTAGTGAATTCCCCATCAAAAATAGTTTAACAATCAACAATAATTATGCAAACCGCCATAAGGCCTAATCAATATGCAATTCAACAACATCACGCCAAACTTGGGTAATTGCATAGTGTTCATAGTCTCCCATCACCTCTCCGTGATATCTGCAATCGGGGCCCCCAGTAGATTCCCATGGCCCCCAGTAGATGTCATTCCCATGTGCACAAGAAACAAATTCAAGGCGCACGGTATAAATACTCTCCCAAGGAATATTCACAATTTCAAGGTATACTAATCCCACTGTGCAAGCAGACTCTAAAGCAATGTACCAAAATTCATGCCACAACCATATATAACCATGCACGCTCAAAAGAGAACCATTTCCAGAAAAATACGTGTTCAAAGCATTTAAGAGTGTGAATTCCATGCCACAAGTACAATCATTGTAAATGATCGAAACACATTTGTAGTAATATTTATACAAACATCAACACCAACAATACATGCCAAAATGATAACTCATTTATAAATATTTCCACGTTTGGAAGAGGTTTAAGGGAACTCACCTATTCGATGGAAACCCGACACACATACCGAAACTTGCTTCAGAAAGGACCGAGCAACTACAATTCGCTTAAACAGATCATAGTTAAACCCTGGCCATATTCTATTTAAACCCTGGATAGAACTCACCCGGATTCCAACAGTTCACAATTACTCCTTCCGGATTTCCTTGTACACCCGATCCCGTCTAACCGTGTTTGATCCCGGTTTCCGGCCTATCCAGATTTGACCCGATTCCCGGCCCCTCCAGGTTTGGCCCTGGTTCTCGGCCCATTCAGTTTTGGCCTTGGTTCCCGACCTATCCGGGTTTGGCCCCGGTTCTCGGCCTATCGAGGCTTGGTCCCGGTTTCCACATGAATGATATCCGAGAGTTAATCCCGGTTGACTACTTCCCGGTAGACACCACCACCCGGGCTCTCGATTTCCCGGTCGAAATTTGGCCTCCATGCTGGGGCAATTCCCATTACTGTCCTTCGACTTTACGGGAAAAAAATCGCCAAAAGTTTATCCCCCTCCCTTCACCGCATACGAATACCTATATCGAAGCAACCTCAAAACGGAAGATTCGACCTACCTAATCATTTGATTTCTCAACACTAACTTTGAATTTTTTATGTTCTTCTCAGAACGTAAATGAAACAAACCAAAATCTTCATTAGCGTCCCTAACTCTTAAATAGAGGAGAAAGATTTGAATATGATTACCTCTCAAGATGAAATCTCCCAAGTTTCTTTGATTTTCTTATTCACTTCTTCAAAATTGCAAATCCCAATCTAGCTTCTTTTACTCCCTCCTCTATCTCTCTCAATCACCAAAAACAGGAAAAATGGTGAGAATAAAGGTTTAGGGTTTTTACCCTTATATGAAAATCATTCAGCTAATTACCAAAAATGGCCCCTAAGCCCCCCTTTTTCCAACTGCGACCACAATTTAAACAAGAAGAGAGATATGAGGATAACGGTCACTATATGTTTGCAGTTTGAAAAATCTCAATCCAACCCAAACATTAGACCTGGTAAACATGTCGTGTCGTGTCAGTTTCATGTCGGGTTCAAAGTTAAACGTGTTGAAAGTGTCTAACCCTAACCCGACCCGTTTAATAAACGGGTCAGAAAATCTCAACCCTAACCCGACCCGCCTAACCCGCCACGACCCTCCTAACTCGTTTAACATTTATAAAACTAAAAATAAAAAATAAAAAATTCACAAAAAATACAAATACAAAATTCAAATGAAAGCATAAGAAATCCAAAATTTATAGTTCAAACTTATAAATTATAACCAAATCTAAAACATTAAAAAGAAAACTTATATTATATATATATATATATATATATATATATATATATATATATATAAATATATATATATATAGGGAAATTGACCGAAATGGGCCAAACTCGGGGTGGGATTGGCCTCCTAGCCATCCCTCTCCCAGGTTTACCCAAATGGCCCAAAATATACAACAAAAAATATACAAAATATCAGTTAAAAATAGGTAGAAAAGTTAGAAGAAGTCACTAACCTCCATTTGTGGTCCCAATTAGAATAAAAAATGGCAAATCGTCGGTGTGAATTTGGAAGAATCGATGGATGTTTTAAAAATGGTTGGTGGGGTTTTAATGTCGGCCGTTCAGTATAAAAGAGAACCCAGGGGCGCAAATGGAGACCCAGGGCGCAAATTGCGCCTGGACGCAATTTGCGCCCCTGGGCGCCATTTGCGTCGTTTGGGCCATTTGGGTAAACCGGGGAGAGGGATGGCTAGGAGGCCAATCCCACCCCGAGTTTGGCCCATTTCGGTCAATTTCCCATATATATATATATATATATATATATATATATATATATATATATATATATATATATATATATATATATAAACGGGTTATTCGGGTCATTTTCGAGTTGAAAGTTTTGACCCTGACCTTACCCGTTTAATTTTAGTGTCGTGTCGTGTCAACCCGTTTACTTAAACGGGTTGAAATGTATTACCCAAACCCGTTTATTTCGTGTCGAGTTCGTGTCGGGTTAGCGTGTCGTGTCAGTTTTTGCCAGGTCTACCAAACATAAGTACAAAACCAACCCAACACCACCCGCAAACTATGTGGGTTAAGTTGGTTAGTCGGATTGAAACTTTGATACATCAAAATATTTGCATATGTTTCTTACCATGAATATAGTGTTTACTCATAATTCATTTATTCATCGTCAACTAATTGGTATACATACTTCTTCTAAAGTAGATGCATCCAACTTGTTTCTTAATTTGCATGTATATATATGATCACATTTATTGAACATATAAAAGAAAGAAAAACAAATGCAAGAGTTATCAGATACTGAGAAGAGATTCAAGGTATATATATATATATATATAGTGTTTGGTTCATTTGAGAAATGGTAAATATATGAGAAATAGAGAAGTGATCTTAGCCATTCATATGGTCAAGATTGGATTTAATTGGTCAAAAGTTATGGCTTTGACTGGTGGTCAAAAATTACGGCTCTTCCAAAAATATAAGAGTATTTACGTAACTTTGACAAAAACACGCGCGTGTTCATATATATGAAGGCATGCAGTCATACATGAATGCATGCATTCATATATGAATGCTCGTAATTTTAAATAAACACTGACTGCATGCCTTCATATATGAATGCATGCAAAAAAAAAGAGTGACATTCATATATGAACGCCTGTTTTTTGCATGCCTTCATATATGAATGCATGCGTTCATATATGAATGCATGCAAAAAAAAGAGTGACATTCATATATGAACGCCTGTTTTTTGCATGCCTTCATATATGAATGCATGCGTTCATATATGAATGTTCATAATTTTTACATAAACACTGACTGCATGCCTTCATATATAAAAAAAGAGTGACATTCATATATGAACGCCTGTTTTTTGCATGCCTTCATATATGAATGCATGCGTTCATATATGAATACGTACAAAAAAAATAGTGACATTCTACTAACATTCATATATGAACGTCTACTAACATTCATATATGAACTTCTGTTTTTTGCATGCATTCATATATGAACACACACGGCTAAAAAAAAGGAAAAAAAAAGTGATATTCATATCTGAACGTTTGGATAATTTACAAAAATACCCTTCGAATAATAAACAATGTGAGGAACACGAGAGTGGACCATGGGAGCAATTATCCCCTAATTATCGGTCAAAGCCGCCGATCTTGACCGAATTAATGGTTTAAGATCACTTCTCTATTTCTCATACATTTAGTGTTTCTCAAATTAACTTTTCCCTATATGTATATATGCATATGAAGAGAGTAATGGTCTAACGGTATAATGTGTGTATTAATAAGACCCTTAACAAGCATATTAAACTTAAGGAAAAGAAGGGTATCTAATTAATTCATCGGTTTGAGTTGAATTCAAATGACGAGAGCCCAATTTCAACCCAATTAACATTGGGTGGCTTCAATTCGGGTTGAGTTGGCCGGCTTGGTCGCTTTTTGTACACCCCTAATTTAGAGTTCAAGTTTATAATAATTTGTTTCCTAAGCTACTTATTTGCACAAAGAAGAAGTTGAATGGAATATAAAACAGACATTCATTTCATTTAAAATATTTGGAACCGAATAAAAATAATTTTGTTTGACTTCTAGCCAAAAATCAAATCAGATTTTTTTTTTCTTTCTTTTGAGATAAAAATCAAATCAGAATTTAAAGTTCCATTATATTTCGAAAAAATGGACTTGGTGTATATTATTTTATAAATATATTTGTTTTCACACTCGTTTTATATAAATAGTTGATTATCATTTTTGCTTTTAAGAAAATCAATTTTCCTTTATTTCTTAATATTTATTAGAAAGGAAAACAAATGAAAATTAATATATAGTAGGAAATTGATGAAAGGTATATATATAGTAGGGGTTCTTGTTCTATATAAATAATTAATAATTACTAATTAATTAGATTAGGATTGGACAAGGCATGGGTTAGAGAGTTAAATCAACATCCATATTCAACAACCCATATGACCTTGCACCCTCCCTTCCACTGCTGGTGGACCATCCTCCCATCTCCACGTCCGGCCCCCTCCTCCGCCACCTTCTTCGATCCATTAAAAACCCCACTTCAATTCTTTTTAATCATTAATGTGTATATACATATACATATACATGTAGTAGTACATGTTAGAGATAGGGAATTTGACAGAAAAAACAAAATGATTAATTTTAGACTAAAATGAGGATGTGATTAAATCATTATCCTTAAGGAATATTAGCCCCCACTAAGTCGTTGATGGATCTAGGCTAACTCCTCCCAGGACCTCCTCGATTCTAAGAACAGTAGGCAACGATCCTACATGTTCTTCTCATAATCATGATTATTGTGTTTGTGAAGGAGAGTGAAAACAAAAGAAAAGACTATTTATTTGGAAGGAAACTATTGTATATATATATATAACAGAAAAAATGAAAAGGTGCAACCTTTCATGAAGAGGTGCAACCTTTCATGAAAAGGTGCAATGATTTGATTTCCCTCCAAAAATAACCGAATTTAACTAACTAACGGAGTTAACGAAAATATTAACGGACCGTTATTTATAAGGACCAAAATTCACTCTTCCTATGTGGGACAACAACAAGTGATAAATACTATATGTTCCAACAATCCCGCACTTAGGATTTATCACAAGCATCTGACCTTCATGCTTAAATCAAGGTAGCTTTCGCTTTGAACCTTGATATAGTGTATACCTCTCAAGAAGCCCAACAGAATCATAGGCGACTTTAAGCATTTGAGCCATGATTCCATAAGTCAGACTCGGAAAGATAACACACATGATCAGTCATACCATGTTCATGAATAAGGGAGCACTATTATGGCCATGCGCTCGTCCCAGTTTCATAGACACCTACAAAAGAAAAATATTTGCCTAAGCTAGAGCGGCACCACTCTTTCTGTCTACATAGGTGAAGTCCCTTTAATTACCAAAGGAATACTTCATTAAGAGTATAAAACTCACCCCTTAAATAATTACTCATTAGTTTAGTAAACTAATGGCAAAACTGGTGATCAATAACTTGTTTTTACCACATTGAACCTATAAGTAGATTTTAGTCTAAGTATAGGTTGGGTTTCTGTTATTCCCAACTTCAATCAATGGGTTTCAAACCCATATCTCTTGTAGTTCCATAAATCATGTCTCTAGGAAGACCTTTTCTAAACGAATCCGCTAAATTTCTACGAGAGCGTACATAAACAATAGTAATAATTCTATCAGAAATTAGTTGTTTTACATAAGCATGCCTAAGGCTAATATGCCTAGATTTACCATTGTAGATATTATTATAAGCCCTAGCTAAAGTAGCCTCACTGTCACAGTTTAAGGAGATGGTTGGCATTGGTTGTGGCCACAACTCTATATCCAACAACATATTACTTAGCCATTCTGCTTCCTTACCTGCGGCAGCCAAAGCCATAAATTCAGCCGCCATGGTGGAATAAGTAATACATGTTTGTTTCTTTGAAGCCTAAGAAACAACACCCCCACCTAGGGTGAAAATCCATCCAGTTGTGGATTTGTTATCACTTCCAGCAGTAATCCAACTAGCATCCGAGTAATCTTCAAGTACTTCTGGAAAACCTCCATAATGTAAACCAAGATTTCTGTTTCTTTTTAGATATCCTAGAACCCGACCAATAGCCTTCCAATGGTATTTATTCGGATTGCTAGTAAACCTCGAAAGTTTACAAACTGCAAATGCAATGTCTGGTCTTGTGCAATGTGTAGCATACATAAGGCAACCAATGGTACTTGCATACTCAAGTTGAGCAATAGCTCTACCACTATTCTCCCTTAACTTACATGATGTTTCATACGGGGTATTTGGCTCCTTAATATCTAAGTGTTGAAACTTATCAAGTATTTTATCAATATAATGACACTGATTTAACATATAACCCCCACTATGCCTTTGGCCCTTTGCACTTTAATGCCCAATATAGTATCTACTTCATTCAAATCCTTCATTTGAAAACATGAACATAGAAACTTCTTAGTTTCAATTATACCTTGCATATTGGTTCCAACTATAAGTATATCATCCACATAAAGGCATAATATAACACCATATTCTTGAGTAAACTTAGAATAAATGCATCTATCCACTGAATTGTGAGAAAAACCATTTGAATGTATAGCAATGTCAAATTTCCCATGCCATTTCTTAGGTTCCTGTTTCAAACCATACAAGGATCTTTTAAGTTTACATACTTTATTTTCGTTTTTGGGCAATACAAATCCCTCAGGTTGTCTCATGTAAACTTCCTCATCTAATTCCCCATTTAAAAAGGTCGTTTTTACATACATTTGATGTATGGGTAAATTGTGTATAGAAGCTAAAGCAAAGAGTATTCTAATTGACGTAATTCTAGCTACTGGGGCATATGTATCAAAGTAATCCACTCCTTGTCTTTGACTAAAACCCTGTATCACCAATATAGCTTTGAAGGTTTGAACTGAGCCATCTGTATTAAATTTAACTCTAAAGACCCATTTGCACCCAATAGCCTTTGATCCAGGAGGCAATTATGTGATTTCCCAAGTATTATTAGATACAAGGGAATCCATTTCGTCATTAATTGCCTCCTTCCAAAAAGCAGCATTCCTAGAGGTAACAACTTCTTGATAAGTCCTTGGGGCATCTTCTACATGAAGAAGAATAGGTATTTTACTCAATACTTTATTATTCCTATCTCCTTCAACTAGAAATATAATGGCTTGAGAGTTAATAAAGTCTGGACTAAGATTTTTAACTTTTCTTGCTCTTTCACTTCTTCTAGGAGGAACAGAAGTCTCAGGCATTTGTCTTTTATTACTAGTGCCAATTTATGGAGAGTGAGTACCTTGTGGCATATCAGAAGTGACTAGATCCATGTTTGTTGAATCATGTCGAAATTTGTTCTCAAAAAATTCAACATCCCTTGATTCAACTATAACATTTGTATCTAAATCCAAAAGGTGATATGCCTTTGAATTTTCTGCATATCCCACGAATACGCTCTTCAAGGCTTTGGGTCCAAGTTTGGACATTTTAGGCAAAGGAACCTTATAGTAAGCCAAACATCCCTAAACCTTGAAATAACTTATATTTGGTTTTCTACCTTTTCAGATTTCATACGGAGCTACTTTGAGTTTCTTTGAGATTACTCTATTGCTTACATGACAAGCCGTGAGTAATGCTTCACCCCACAAATTGTTTGGTAAATTTGCATTTACTAACATAACATTAAGCATGTTTTGCAAAACCCCATTCTTCCTTTCCGCTACACCATTCTATTGTGGTGTATATGAAGCCGTCATTTGATGAATCAAACCATGACTTTCACAAAAAGAAGAAAATTTCGTGGGAAAATACTCTCCACCTTTATCGCTTCTAAGTATTTGTACCTTTTAACCCTTTTGAGTTTCTAGTTCAGCCTTATATCTTTTGAATGCATCAAAAACTTGGTCCTTAGATTTTAGCAAATATACATAAGTATATTTAGAACAATCATCAATGAAAGTTATGAAATATCTATTTCCTCCTCTAGTTAGTTGCCCATTCAATTCACATATATCCGAATAAACTAACTCAAGGATTGTTGTGTTCCTATCAATCTTTGGAAAAAGGTTTCCTTTTCATTTTTGCTTGAACACAAATTTCACATTTTTCATTATGATCATTATTATAAGAAATAATTCCTTGTTTAGACATGCATTTCATTGTTCTATAATTTATATGTTCTAGTCGATGATGCCATGAACTAAAAGATGAACATTCAATGCTAAAATTTGAAGCAAATAAACAATCAACAATGTAAGTAGAAGTAGTAATTTTATTTATACTTAGTTTGAACATCCCATCGGCAACATAGCCTTTGCCTACAAACACACCGGCTTTAGATAGAATCACTTTATCAGATTCTAGCACAGCCTTTATTCCATTTTTACATAGCTTATAACCAGAAACCAAATTTTTCCTAATGCTAGGAACGTGAAGAACATCCTTGAGTACAACCTTTTTTCCAGAAGTGAAATTCAATTCAACAGAACCCATTCCAAACACTTTTGAAGTATGATGATCGCCCATCAATACTTCATGTCCTTCTTGCGATTCCTTGTAGTCATTGAACAATGATTTGTTGTTACAAACATGTGTTGTCACACCAAAATCATACCACCAATCATCAGAAATGTTAAAGCTTGCAACATGCATTTCTTGAATCATAGAGATATTCAATTCAGAAACCATGGCAGTAATTTCAGTTGTAGGTTCTGCAATTTCGACCATGTTTGCATCACAACTTCCATTTTTCTTATTTCCCAAATCAATCTTCTTCTTAGGATTCTTGCAAAAAATTTCCACGTGACCTTTTTCACCACACTTATAACAAGTGATTTCGGATAAAGGCCTCTTGCCTTTCTTTTGAGTGTTTGTATAAGAGGATGAATTTGCCTTCCTTTTCTTGCCTCGATTCTTTCCAGATTCAACATAGTTGACTTTAGAAGTAGATTCACCATCCAAATTCTTTTCACGAATACGAGTTTCCTCTTCAATTCGTAAATGTTTTTTAATTTGATCCAAAGTGAAATCTTCGGAAGTGTGCATCAACTTTTTTCTGTAATTCCTCCATGATGGGGGTAATTTAGTAATGATAGCCCCAACCACTAATTTATCAGGAATTACAATGTTGAGATTCTTGAACTTTGAGACAAGAATTAGAAATTCGTGGACTTGAACCATAATAGAAACATTATCTTTCATAGCAAATTCAAAAAATTTAAAAGTAATGAACTTATCTGCTCCTTCCTTTTCAGCGTTGTACTTTTCCTCCAAAACGTTCCAGATTTCCTTTGCAGAAGTCATCGGTGTGTAGAGATCGTACAAGCGATCAGTGAGGGTACTCAGAATGTATCATCTACACAGCATATCACCGTGTTCCCTTTGTCTTTGTTCCTCGTGTCTCCAGTGTGTAATAAACTTTAGCAGCAATTAATAGAAACTTCATTTTCTCCTTCCAACGAGTGAAGTTCATTCCATCCATTATGTCAAGTTTGAGGGAATCTTGACAGACCATCCTTAGCATCGTAGTTGAAGCATCCATGATAATATTCCTTAAGTTTGTTAGAGATAGGGAATTTGACAGAAAACAAAATGATCAATTTTAGACTAAAACGAGGACGTGATTAAATCACTATCCTTAAGGAATATTAGCCCCCATTAAGTCATTGATGGATCTAGGCTAACTCCTCCCAGTACCTCCTCGATTCTAAGGACAGTAGGCAACGATCCTACATGTTCTTCTCATGATCATGATTATTGTATTTGTGAAGGAGAGTGAAAACAAAAGAAAGATTATTTCTTTGGAAGGAAACTATTGTATATATATAGCAGAAAAAAATGAAAGGTGCAACCTTACATGAAGAGGTGGAACCTTTCTTGAAGAGGTGCAACCTTTCATGAAAAGGTGCAATGATTCGATTTCCCTCCAAAAATAACCGAATTTAACTAACTAACGGAATTAACGAAAATATTAACGGATCGTTGATCATAAGGACCAAAATTCACTCTTCCTATGTGGAACAACAACAAGTGATAAATATTATATGTTCCAACAGTACAGACACCTCTCTCTCTCTCTCTCTCTCTCTCTCTCTATATATATATATATATATATATATATATATATATAAGTAAAGGTTATATATTGTCTTTCATGCACCCCTTGACTACATCTCCATAAAATTGAAACACTTTCCCAACACATCGACCCCAAAAGTGTTGTGTGTCTATTATACTGTTTCTACCTCTAAAAAAAAATTTCAATCAATTATTTCATTTTTATATTATATATGCATATATATATATATATATATGTGTGTGTATGTGGGCATGTATATTTAATATTTGAGAGTTCATGTTTCAAGTCTTTTATTTTCATGTCGGTATCTTTGATTCTGGTATGTATGATCCTAGTAATGAATTTTTGTACATATGACATATGATAATATATTTCTGAATATAAGTAATGCATAATCACATGTGATAATATTTACATCACAAAAATGATCTATAGATATACATATACATAATCACATATGATTAACTAAAATAAATACAATTATCATATGTGATATGTATAAATATTAATATAGTGATATCACATGTGATATTTGGTCAAAATTGTGATTTTTTTATTAAAAGTATATTTTCGAAAAAAAAAGTCAATAAAAAATTATGAAATAACTGAAATTAAAAAATAAACAAATCTAAAAGATATAACAAAAATTTTAAAGATTTATCCAATTCAAAATGATAATTATCCTAATTTCTAAAATTATTTTTCATTTTTTATTTATGGTATTTTTAATTAATATATTATGTGGCCCACATTACTTCTTGTCTTCTCGTAAATTAATTTGTTTTTTTGCATGATCCTCCCTCTATATTATATATATATATATATATATATATATATATATATATATATATATATATATATTATAATTTAGAGTACATCCAATTAAAAGCTTGTCAATGTTACCAATATATATTGAAGTGTCATCTCAGAAGAACTCCCTGGAAATCTGAGAACATAAATGGTTTCTTTAACCCATCCATAATATTTATTATGGTCTAGATATTGGAAGAAAGTAAGAAAGAAAGGTGAAAAAAGGTTTATTTGTGAGTAATTGAAAAAATGCGTTGAAGATGCATATATAATTCATACAAATAATCCGTAATATGTGTTTACATTTGCATCTTTAAATAAATTTCTTCTCATTTTTTCAATGATTCACATGAGTTTTCTTTTCTTAACTTCTTATGATATTTAGTCTTTTATTTGAGCCTCTTCACTGTAAATATAAATATAAATATAAATATAAATATAAATATGTATATGGTGTGTTTCATTTGTAAACCAAACGATTCTAAAAACGATTCCATATATATACTTCAATCATAATTAATAAATCATAATAATTATCCATAAATATATTATATTGTTTCCTAATATAGTTGTTTGTATAGTTTGTTAGAATTGTTTGCTTTGCAAATGAAACGCACCATATATGTGTATATATATATATAGAGAGAGAGAGAGAGATTGATTTTAAGCATATATATATTATATGCTTAATTAGGAGTTTAATTAGAAATAATTAATCTTCACTGGATGGATGAATATAGGAAGAGGAGTCAAACACCGTTTGGCATTGTTTGGCTAAAAGAAAAAACTTTACATGTTTGGATGACCAAGCTTATAAGCTAATTTATTGAAAATCTACTTATAGTAGCGTTTTGAAAAGATAGTTTATCAGCTACCAACTAACTTATCGGCTAATTTGACAAACAGACTTGTTTTACAATTAGTCCAATGGTTTTATGGATGCATGGTGACTATTTAATTTGTATACGTGGGATGATTATTAATTAATTAAGAGTAGTGCAACGTGTTCGTATGATTGCGTAGGACATAATTTTTGCTGCAAGATTCCTCTCGATGGTGATACTCGAAACACCCAATGCATATTAATTTAGATCCAATTGTAATGATATATAACACCCCGGGTAACCTGAGTGGTAACCTGAAACTCGGTAACACCCCGAGGGACTGTGGATGGTATCCCAATCTATCCGGGTTCGAGCTTAGGGGGAAGCTTTGGGCGCATGAGGAGCATCCCAGATTCTGGGTCGGCCTTCGGGTCGACTTGGGTCCAGGTTTTCGGGCAACCGGTCTATGGGTTGCGGGTTCGGTTCTTGGGCCGGGCTTAGTCGGCACCTGGACGGGTCCAGTCCAAAGGGCTGGGCCGGGTTGCCGCGGATTAGTCGGTGCTGCCCTCGGATGCTCGGATACCGCGGGAACGTGTGTGTGTTAACTGCCGTTCAAAAAAAATATATATATATATATATATATATATATATACTATCTATGGGGCTAAATCAAATGAAAACCACAAATATGTTACAAACATGTGAGAACCAATATAAAAATATTTTTTTTTACATGATATATTTTCACCAAATGTTTGGATTTAATATATTTTTCCTATATATTTGTTTCATAATATGATAGTTTTATATGTATTTGTTTCACCACATGAATATTTTTTACCTGTATTTTTTATTTCACTAGGTGAATCA
The DNA here is from genome assembly GCA_023525745.1 of Arctium lappa. NCBI lineage: Eukaryota > Viridiplantae > Streptophyta > Magnoliopsida > Asterales > Asteraceae > Arctium > Arctium lappa. Next base: position 147,743,018 of record CM042048.1, read on the forward strand.
AATTTTATTTTTCACGTGTAATCTTTTCACAAAGTGAACAAAAACATATATGAAATAATATATTAAATCATAGGTTTTGATGAAAAAAAATCATGTAAAAAAATATTTTTATATCGATTCTCAAGGGTTTGTAACATATTTTTTGTTTTCAATTGATTATCGGCCTACTATCTATATTCTATAATTTCTATTTTATGAATTTTCTAATCTCCATTTTTTAGAACATGCTATGTTTTGTATACCAATTTATTATTAATAAAGAAAAAAGGAAACATATTATGACATTGTAAACTTGAATATGATTATTAATAATTCAGGAAAAAAAATTATTAAACTTTTTAATTTCAGATTTCTTAATTATATATAGTAGACAACAAAATAACACTTTCAAAAATAGGTTATCTAAAATTGCAACCCGAACAAAATACGTTTTGTTTTTATACAATTTGTCGGCTAATTAGTTCATTATACACTTTTACAATGTCAAACGATGGAATTCAATAAATTAATGTTCATTTGTGTTATCATAACACTATAGTAAAATGATAAGATCACGAATAACACTCTTCGAGTGAGTGCCAACTCCAGAACGTAAGTAGAGAAGATAGAAATTCAAGCAAAAACTTCCTATTTTCCTTCCTCCCTTCTTTCACATTTAAGTACTTGCAGTTACATAACTAAGAAAACCAAAAGTTGGTTTTCATGCATACGTGCTACAAACATGGATACCCACTACAACATGGAAACTAAATTACAAACATACAACTACCTTACATGGATAATTAACATTACTTCTACTCCTTCCTAACCACATAGCTACCACTTGTCAGGATCAAAATTCGAAACAAGAATTTAATAAATACTCATAAACTTATGTTAAAGAAGTCGCGTAAAAACACTTTGGATTTATCAAATCCAACACCATCTTCTCTTCTCATGGCAAAATTGTTCCTACCTGTTCTTTTGATGAATCTTTTGACTCTCATGGTGAGCATTGTCATCTGCCACTTGATATCCATCTCTTCAAGGTCATCTGCATTGATCTGCTCCAGATCATCATTGATAAGAGCAGATTTAGCATGACTAGCAAGGAATGCCTCCAAAACAGAATCATTGGACCCATCCTGTTTTGAGCCATAAGCAGCACTAACTGATTCTGTATTAGTAGTAGAATCAGTAGTAGATGATAAGAGGGCAGCATTATAAGAGTATCCAGATGGCCTTTTCTTGGATTCAACTTCTGCTTCAAACACCCTTAGATCATTGTAGAGATCATCAAGCTCCTTATCCTTCAGATTGTCATTCTGTTTAAAGGATACAGTGTACATCACCCATTCTTCACCAAAGATATTAGAAATTTTCTGTTGACATCATCTTGGTCCATCTTGACACCAACAGTGGCCAAATCTCCAATCAACTTGTTGAATCTATCAAAGGTTTGAGTCATGGACTCATTCTTTGTAGACATAAAATTCTCATATTGTTGTTTGAGAATTGCCTTATGATTCCTCTTAGTACCTTTAGTACCTGAAAATCTCTTTTCCAATGCATTCCACAGGATTTGAGCATCAGAATAGTTGCAGAATTGATGTTGGTACTCATTAGGAATTGCCAAGAGCAGAGTGCTCAAGGCTTTCATCTCAGTCTGCCTCATCTTTCTTTCTCCAGCAGTCTTTGGTGGAGATCTCTTGCCATCTGCGTCCATCTTTCCTCCATCAGAGGGACCATTCTCAATAATATCCCACATTGAGTAGTCTGTAAAAAGAATGTATTGCCTGATTCTGATTTTCCACATGTCAAACTCATTGGGTTTGAGCATGGGGACCTTTGAAACAAGAACACTGTCATGAGATCCGTCCATGATGATTTTTGATTTATGAGTTCAAGGCTCTGATACCACTTGTCAGGATCGAAATTCGAAACAAGAATTTAATAAATACTCAGAAACTTATGTTAAAGAAGTCGCGGAAAAACACTTTAACAGTAATTCAATGAAACAGTGTATAAACTCAAATCACAAGTTATATTGATTAGCTTAATGATTACAAACAAAACCTCAATCTGTTGAACAGGCTCAACAGACGTTCAATACTTCTCTATTGAAAGGACTACTAAGAACCTTGAGGTTAATTCTCTCTAAAACAAACGTATATCAAAAACTATGTATCTTATCAAAGACTTCTAAACTATATATACAGAACTAATTACAAGATAATTATCAAAACAAATTTGATCTTCATAATCCATTCCATAATTATCTTCATCTTTATCTCCAACTCCTATTCTTTCGTTTCAAGTCATTATCTTCATGAGCAATATTAACTTTATCCTCATCCAACAGCATTAATCTTCAACAACATTAACATCCTCAGCAGTACTAACTATACTTGCATTATTAACTCTCCTCTTGCAGTAGTAATCTTCAAGCAATATTAACTACTAGCAGTACTAACTCTCCAAGCAGTAGTAATTCTACTAGCAGTAGTAATCTTTCAACTAGCAGTACTAAAAACTTCAGCAATAGTAATCTTCAATACTCTAGCAGCACTAACCAGACTTGGTTCATTTTATCCCCAACACTACCCTGCCACTTGGGTGCCACGTGCATCCTTTTTGAGCGACGCACAGACTTTCCACTTGATTCATTAACTTGCTCGATTGGGTCATCACGAAATGGGTCATCGTCGGTGTCACGAGCTACCGTATCATAAAATCGGATTTATGTATGCAAAAACTGATTAAGTGTCTTAATATATTGTTTTTCATAATTAAAGTTTGTAGGGTCAAACAATAAACTATCATACCTAAAATTGTTACAAATAAATTTTTAGGACGCTTTTGAATGTCTTAACAAGTCTTTATAAAACACTTTAAAATAATGTGGTATTAGCTATATAAAGTGAGGTGCATTTTAATTTTATTTTCCATTTTTTCTCATTAAAAAAATAATTACTATATATTATTTATATAAAACAGCGGTCCCACCCCTTATCCGATGAACCATTTCATTTCATGGACCTCTCAAGGTTAAATCAAGAGCAGCAACCCAAAAACGTACAGCTCCGGTTATTTCCTCATTGTTCATTGGTATACAGGGACCCCAATTAGGGCAATGTACGGAGCTTGCATTTAGGGCATCTCCTTCTCAAGAGTTTAGGAATCTAGGCTTTGCCATTTAGGGTATATCCTTCATGCATGAAGAACACGGTTCGATCGAAGTTCACACATCTCTTTCATCTTCGATATAGGGTATCTCCTCCTTAAGAACTTAGGGATTTAGATTTTTGAACATGCTTGCAAAAACATTGAAGAAATGGCAATGGAATTTAGAGACTTAAAGTTAGAGGTTTTATTATCATTATATTTAATGTTTCGTTAATTTTGATAAATATGAGGGTCTTGAGTTCACCGAAGAAGATGAAATGGTAAAAGGCCCATTGGAGAAAACGGGAGGGGTTTATCGGCATGGAAGTTCTTAGGGGAAGTGTGGGTGAGAAACGAGACATGATTAAGTGGATGGATCTAAAAGGATTTTTATTTTTAATAGTAAATGAGACAAAAACATAAAAATACGAGAATGTCCCTTAACATATGCAAGTTAACATTCGTTAAAGAGATGGACCAATTTCGAGCTATTTTTAAACCCCGATGGTTAAATTGTAGTTTTTAAATTGTAGAGATCAAAACCGTAAAAAACAAAAAAACATAGAAGGCAAAAGAATTATTTTACTTTAAAATCTATCTATCTATCTACCTATCTATTACCAATATTAAAGTAAGAAACAAGATATGGTTTCAATGAGAAACCTTGAATCATGTTTATCTTTTCTCTTTTATTTTGATTTATTTTCTAATAAACCAAAACATTAATTACTAAACTTTTCATTCTCTTGTTTTATTTGGTTTCATTTTCATTTATAAATGAAATAAGAATCAACAAATATATAAACTACAAATATATATATATATATATATATATATATAGGGGCCTAATCATATGAGATCTTAGTATTTTGTGGTAACTATGAGATCCAATCTCATCCATCCATCTTAATTTATTAATTTTTTTTATTAATTAATAAGGAATGTTATTTTAGTCATTTGATAAATTAAATAATATTAAAAAAAATTGTAACTGAAAATATCAATCCCTTATCAATTAAATATTGAATTTTCTTGAATATCTTAACAAATTGATTTTGAGATATTCTCCATGTTTGGGTTTGAAATTCAATCGTATGAAATCTTCATTCTTGATGTCGAAGCCTGCATCCTTGCTCCATCATTTTCTTTTGTACCGAAGCCTGCATCCTTTCACCATTCTTGCTTCATCTCGTTGATATCTTGTTGTGATCTTATCAATTATATATTGAATTTTCTTGAATATCTCAACAAACTGATTTTGAGATATTCTCCATGTTGGGGTTTGAAATTCAATCGTATGAAATCTTCATTCTTGATGTCGAAGCCTGCATCCTTGCTCCATCATTTTCTTTTGTACCGAAGCCTGCATCCTTTCACCATCCTTGCTTCATCTCGTTGATATCTTGTTGTGATCTGTGTTGCAAATAGGTGTCACACAATGTGATACAATGTGTTATCTTACAACTAAAACAATATCGATGCATGCTATCTTACGTGATACACAGTGTCACACAAGGTGATACATTGTGTTATCTTACGTAATACAATGTGTAAAAGAAAGACTTACCTCCTTCGTGATACAAGGTGTCACACAATGTCACACAATGTGATACATTGTGTTATCGTGATACAATGTGTAACTATGGTTAAAATCGTTGTAGATTGTTGTGATATATAGTGTAGTCAAAATAGTGTAATCGAATTTAATTGATATGTTTGAATATTGTGAGGTTATCACATCTGATTCATTGCCTAAATTATCGGTACATGCCTAAATTAGATAACACTGAATTTCAATGTGTTTGGACATTTTTACCCTTTTTACCTATTTAAGTGGCCTAAAATTCTGTTTTTAATTAATATTTCTCTTAATTATTTTAAACCCTTCATTATTTAGATGGATGAATGAGATTGAATCTCATAGTTACTACAAAATACTAGGATCTCTCTTGAAAGACCCCCTATATATATATTATTGTACATGACAATTTAATAAAATAAAAAACTTATTATGATAAAATACATTCTGGATTAGTCCTCTTATTATATATATATATATATATATATATATGAAGGTTCAAACAAAAATGCTAACTATTTAAAAAAAAAAGAAAACAATAAATCATGTGCAAAATCATATATGATTCGGCATTAACGGCCAAAAAAATGGATGCGGACGACTTTACCCGCGACTAAAGTCGCATGAATCATATATGATGTTATACGTGAATCATATATGATTTTGTATGTACTCGTTCGTTCTCGTGTTTTCTTAAAGAGTTAATGTTTTCGTATTAACTCACCTCTCTCTCTCTCTCTCTCTCTCTATATATATATATATATATATATATATAAATTTAAAAAGAATGATAGGTAATGGGGTGACATCATAAAAATTGAGTATTTCTTAAATCTTGAGATGTGGTGAGTTTGTTTAACACATTATAGTGAAAAGATGAAATTTTGTATGAAAGATTCGAGTATATATTGACAAGAGGAGATAATGCTTGCAACTTGTATGGTTGGCTAACTTTAAGCAACCCAATTTTGGAAAAGGAAAATCTTCCAAAAATTTATAACTTTGTATATACAAATTAACCACTTAATGAAGTTTATTAATTGTTTTACATTATGTTTCATTAATAATTGTTAGTAGAGAAATTATGTTATAACTTAACTCGGTTCAATATTTAATTAAAAAAATTATCGCTACAGCGAAACACACGGTGCTTACACTAGTAATTAATAATTAGAAAACAAAAGAGTAACAAGTGTAAACATGTCACTTTCCTAATTAGGGTTTATAAACTGTTTATGATCTATCATACACTTTATAAAATCAATTGTTTTGGGGTAACCAAAGGAATTCGGACCAGCTTACGCATATCAACTAATCCTGAGTGACCATAAATGTTCTGGAGTCATCGCAGGTGAACATTCATGGCCACAAGGGATTTTAACAACATCAGGATTTAAACATCAGGAAGATGAGATTTCCATTACATCCCCTGAGTCCTAACTAGTATGCCACAATCTAAGTGCTTTTTAATTAAGAAATCAAGTGTCATCAACAAATCCCGTTCCCGGACAAGGACGAGACAAGAACTTAAAAATCAACCGTCGTCAATGTTTTCATCGGTAATATATATATATATATATATATATATATATATATATATATTAATGTAAATCACAAATTTCAATACATAGTTTCATGAAAATTACGACTAAGGTACCTAACTCTGAAAATGTCACGTGGGGGTCCAAGGAAGACATGAAGAAAAGGTATCCCCTTCTGTTTGCATAGGACGAAATTCTTGGAAGGTGGGGAGGATTGTAACACCCGAAAGAACTCAAGTAAGTGACATTTGAAAACACTTCCCACTCTTCATAAATTTTACTCTTGCTTAGGTTTTGAGACCTTTAGAAACCTGCCTTAGAATCCTTATCAATAGACCTCGGAGTTTGCTATCGAAATTGAAGAAAAACGGGCATCGAGATGAGTTAGGCGACGATGCTGGCGACAGTGCCAAAGGGCAAGGTCGCCTAGCAATGTCGCAGGACTTGTACCGAAGGGAGCATAGGAGCGACGACTATGCCGACAACAATGCACTAGGGCACTATCGCTTGGAAGGTACTGTGAGCGGTGGTTGGCCCACGACTATGTCGGCGACAATGCCATTTGGCAAAGTCGTCAGGCAATGTCGCACCGGGGGGGCTGAAAGTATAAAAACAACCCTTGACCGACTTTGACCCCATTTTCTTCTTGAACTCGTTTTGTTGGATGATTTTTAGAGCTAGGGTACAATTTTCTCCACCTCAAGCCTCTTTTCTCATTAATTTCAACCTTGAGGTTGTTGAGAGCTTGATCTTGCCATTTAAAGCTAGTTGTGGAGCATTCATTGTGGAACCTCTAGCCTCCAAGTCTCAAGCTTTCATTTCCAAACTTTCTAGGGTTTGCTATCTTTTCTAGGTTTTGATCAAAACCTAGATTGTGAGTTCCTAATCCTTTGTTATAACTAGATACATATTTATGTGTCCCTTTATGCTTTATTACTCATTTTTAGATGGAACCCATGAAAGACTTGAAAACCCATTTTGTCCATGATTGAGTATTTGGTGTATTTAATTGGTAAAAATGTTTAATTTAGTGTTTAAAAGGTGTTTCATGTGTCACTCTATAATAATGTTGGTATTTAACCATTTTATGAAAATACGCAATTTCTAGGGTTTTGACCTAACTTATGAATTGAGTCAAATATGAAGTTATTGATAAACTATATATTATGTTTGAATGTTGAAGTATTACTCACATGGATTACATGGTACGACTTGAATTACCCTCATGGTATTTTATATGGCTTGTTGGCTAAATTGGACATATGATAATATTAGATAAACCCCACTATAACACATGTGGTATGCGTTCCTCGAGTTGCCTATGACGGTATTGGATATGTGATCTGCGGATTTATTTACCTTATGGCCAATTTGTACCATTGGACGAGCTAAGGCAAGTATACGCTAAAAGGGCATAGTCTTGGGTACCACCGTGTGGGTATGTACCTAGACCTCCGTTGTTCGGACAATGCCTTGGTTGTAACCCCCAGATGTGCCGAGCCTTTTGGTGTCACTCATGACAGTTGACACTAAGGTATCTCGACTCTTTGGGTGGGACTTGATTAGTGCTATGGATCTCCCCCATTGACTCCAATTATTGAATTGTTATTGGTGAATTGTCTTAGACATGTGTCATTATTACTTCACTTGTTGGTCTTTATTAATTCTTCAAGTTCACTAGGCTTTTTGGTCTAATACTTTTTTGGTGTTGACATGTATCATAGGTTCTAGCGGTGCCACCCTTAAGAAGTTTTAGACGGAGTAGTGTAAGCTTGGGGAAATACTTTTGAGACACCGTCATTGGAAGGCCATTCTTGGAGAAGAGGTCACACCATTTTTGTAATCTTATTTTCTTTTAGGAATTAGATTAGATGGTTGTCGTTTATTTCCGTTATATTACAAACTGTAATTAAATAGTTATTTGTTATTTCCCCTTTTGGGAGGCTCATGCTATGGCATTATATATACCACATTTTCATTTTTGGAAGTTTTTGTTTACCCCAATTTTTCGGGTGTTACATCAATCTCTGCCCACCACCGTGGAACTAAAGCCCCGTCTTCGTCCCAAGTCCCAACCCTGTCCCCCTCTTCTTTTCCCATATTATCTCTTCACCTCTTACCCTCACTTGTCCACACTAGCTTGTTTTTCTGATTAACCCACCTCCCTTCCACGTTTTTCAATGAACCCCAACACCTGCAACTCCTTCCTTTCTTTAATCCTCATCGAGATCCCCTCCCCTCCATCCATGCCTGCAACTTTGTTTCGATGAAATCCAAATGTAGATACTTTCTTGTAAAGACCCAAACAGAGGTCTAGTTACATGTGATTCGGATTTGGCTTTATACAAATATCGCAGTTGCTATGTTCAGTTGGACATAGATCCTTGTTCATCTGTTTTTGTTTATGGATTTAAGCATGGTTTATTCATAAATGTCACGCACATACATATTCATTTGGGTGATTAATGTTTGGATTTGGGTTAATTTAAGTTGATTTTTGATGATTAGGGTTTGTATTTGGATTGATTTGGTTTGAGTTTTGATGATTAGAGTTTGGATTTTGGTTTATTTACTGTATGTTGGTGTAATTTGATATGTGTTTGTGTGTGAAAGAGGGAGAGTTTTTTGGCTTGTGGTGGATGAGATGAGAAAGTAGCCGGAGACGATGACCGAGAGGGAAAGTGGCCTGAGATGGAATGTGGTTTTTGTATTTGTTTTTCTTTTATTTTTACTATTAAATGTTTTATATACTCGCACAAAAGGCATGCAAAGTTATACATTAAAAAACAATAAATAAATGAGCAAAATAACTAAAATACCTTTGACGTAATGAAGAGTTCTTAGCGGAGTTAGGACACTGACCTGATTTGCTAATCTATAACGAAAATGAAACTATGAAAACCCTAGCTAATTGTTATTTTTTTAAAGTTAGAGACCTTCTTCCTAATTTTTGTGAAACCATAAGCGCAAAATTTGTAATTTACTCGATCTATAAATTAATAAATTAATTAGAAATTCCAAAATCATTCTCTCGAATTTTTCTCAATATAAATAAAAGTTAGTTTATTTACTTTTATTTATATCTCAATATCAGTTTTTATAATATTTATATCTATACTATCTTATAAAGCATAGATAAAAAACTCTTAAATACAAATTATTAGGTATAAGGTACCATCATTTTATGTAAGAGTTTAAAAATCTCTTAATTTACATATTTCAAAGCACAAGATACATATTACTACTATATGTTTCTAACACCCATCAATTTGGTATGTGCAAGACCTTCCTTTTATGCAGACTTTTTCATGTATCACTATTAATTAATATATTATATTACTATAAATTTGTTTTAATTATATTATTAAATATGTAATTGGTTATTTTTTCTAGATGTCATTAAAATATATAAGAAGATAATTGAATTCTAACAAAATAAAAAAAAACATTATCACTTTCTCAAAACCCTCCAAGATCGTATTGTAAATCAACAAAAAAAACAAAAAATAAAATAAAACATTAAAATTGTGATGTATCTCGCTGCATTGTGCAAGTACGATTCTAGTCAATAGAAAAACTTTTATAAATCTCTAAATCAAAAACAGTACAAAACTTCAATAACCTTTGATGGCAATACAGGTATCCCAAATACAATGATCAAGACGGATAACTATTTTTTTAGCTTCTTATTCTTGATCATATGAAGCAATCCAAATTTCAAAATAACTCCAAAAACAAAATATCAAACTAAGATAATTAAAATCAAATATAATACGATAAAAAATAAAACATAGCTTATTGGGATTAATTAATACAAAATTTTAATAGCAAATCTTCAAAATTTACCACATATTCAAACTAGTGTAGAGAAAGCTTTGAGTTTCAATATTTGTTTGAAGACGTAATTCCGGACTTGATTGAAGATTTGAGATGATACTTGGTTTGAAAATGCATATTAAACTTTTTTATTGATCATTTAACTCTCTTTTTTTATATAACATCTCCACTTAATTGAATTAATCAAAGATGTCCTTAATTGCATCCAATATACGTTTCCAAAATAAGAATCGAATAAAATACTATGATTTGTTTGATGCAATTTGTCCTTTGTAATTAATTAAAAAAAAATGACATTTGAGGTAGGAATTTGGATGATAAATAATGAGATTAAAAAAACTACATAGATAGATCCAACAACCTGCAAATGTCTACTAAATAAAAAAGAATTTCTTAATTTATTCTATTACAAATAAAATAAATGGTCGATAATTAAGTAACATAAGACAGACGACAAAATCAGATGATGAACAAAGGAGGCATGGGCTGTGTTTCATTTAAAGACAAAATCACCACAAATTTTGAATTAATTTAATAAAGTAATAACTCATATATATAGAGAGAGAGAGAGGGGGGTCGATTCATTTGCTAACCACGACATTGGTACTAACCGTGTTAACCAATCTCAACCGTAGATTGATGAGATCAATGGTCCATAATTAATTGATTTTTTATTAAATTAAAATATTAAAAACGGTTGAAAAAATATAATGCATGTATGCACAGGGGTCTTTCGGTCAAAATACAATTCCTTTTAATTTGGGAAACATGAGTCTATCAAATTAAAAACCCAAATAATTAGGGATTTCATTCCATAAAAAACATGCACCAACTTCCCAATCCCACCGCCGTCATCACCTTCACATGAAAACCCACCTCCACTATTCTTCCCACTACCACTCGCCACACCTCCGCCACCATGCGCCGCCAGAACTGCTTCAACCCCTTTCACACCCACCGTCGGCGTCTTTTTCTTTTTTCTTTTCAAACAAATCGTTAATAATGCAACCAAGATGCATAATAACAAAAATCCACCAACGGAAACGGCGATTATGAGAATCTTGATTTTCCGACGATGGTTCGATTTCTTGGCAACGGTGGTGGGTGGGGTTGGGTTCGCCGGAGAAAAAGAGGGAGACGGAGAAATAATGCATGGGAGGTTAAACGCATCGCCGCATAAATCAATGTTACCGAAAAATGAAGTGGAGTTGAATTGAACCAAGATAGGGGTCGTCGGAATTTGGCCGAAAAGTTGGTTAAAACGATTTTCAGGATTTGAAGAAAACGATTTTCAGGATAGTACATATGTGCACACTTGCATACAGTGCATATATGCATATGTTTGTTGAAATATTATATGCATATATGCACATTGATATCTAATATGCATATGTGCACACTGATATCTAATATGCATATGTGTACATTGAGTATTGTGAATATGTATATGTTGTATATGTGCATATGTGCATATCAGCTGATATCTAATATGCATATGTGTACATTGAGTATTGTGAATATGTACATGTTGTATATGTGCATATCATCTGATCTATTCTGTATTGGTTGAGATGCACATTGACATCTACACATGCATATATGCACACTCGAAATATGAAAATACATTAAATATTATATTTAATATTTAGATAACTACCATATTATTGACTCATTGAACACTACAAAACAGAGGCTTATCACCGACGGATCAATCCGTCGGTGATCCGTCGGTAAAATGGAAATCCGTCGGTGATCCGTCGGTACATAGCCGTCGGTAAAGAGGTGGTCGGCGTTCAAATTACCGACGGATCACCGACGGATCACCGACGGTTATGTTTTCCGACGGATCTCCGACGGTTACCGACGACGAGGTTATTTCCGACGGATCACCGTCGGTCTTCCTTTAGCGACGGATTACCGACGGATTATTTCCGACGAATTTAGCGACGGCTTTCCGACGGATATTTATTAAATAAAAATTAAATTAAAAAATACTTTCCGACGGATTACCGACGGATAATCCGTCGGTAATTTAAATTTTTTTTTAAAAAAATAATTAAAAATTAAAATTTTCCAGTTTTTTATCCCATACAAAACCTGCCAATTTTTAAATATTACTAATTTTTAAAGTGTACAAAATATCTATAAATACATAAACATAATCCTACGGAGGGGGAAAGGGGTGTTGACTGTTAAACTTGATCATGAACGCGTCAAACTGAGTCATTCGTTCCCGCATCTGTCTCTTCTCTACTTCATCTCTATCCATTCGCTCCTGAATCCCGATCCTCTCTGCTTCTTCTCTCTGTAGTCGCTCCTGCAACTGGATCCTCTCTGTTTCCTCTCTCTCTAACCTCTGCCTCAGCTCCTCCAACTAAAATTCAACATTTGACAAACATATATAGAACAATGTCAGACAACATTTAACAAACATATGATTAACAATGTTAAACAGCATTTGACAAACATACCTCCTCATTGCAACGGCCGCGCGTGCTCCCGCTCGAACTGGCACCTGAATCACCGTTCATAGCATAATAGGGATCCTGATTGGTCCCCCATCCAAAAAGACGGCCCTTACGCCGTCCTCCGACACTACGCTCCCACAACTCGGCGTAATTGGGAGGTACAGTGACGGGAGGTAAGTCCGGGTACTCCTCCTCCCTATTCTGATGGTAGGCATCCTACAGTTTACCAAACTAGACATTGTCAAGTCAACTAACCTATAGAAAATTCGGCAGCATTTCAACTGTGATTTGAACATATATCCATGACCTGCTTTTATCAAAACAATCCTATCGTCAGCCCAACAATTGGCAGCCCAAACTAAGTTTGCTATAATTTCTATCTATCTTATAAAACAAACAAATATCTAGTCATGCATAATTGAACTTACCATCATATGAGCCGCCTTTGGATAAACGTAGATCGGAGGATCCGTGCTCGGACCAGTCGCACCCGGAAGAAGCTTCCTGTTGGTGCAGTGTGTAGCCTCCCAAACCTCGTCGCTGGTAGGCTCACGGCCCCTTGCATCTCTCTACAATACACAACTTAAATTGTTAGTAGGTAATAAAATTATGTATATAGTACATATATTCATCAATTATATACATTTAGTCTAGTGTATGATAAATTACCAAGCGGTCCCGATGCATAGGGATACTAATAGATCCAGTACAGTGTCTGGATGTCATCCCCTCATACTCGGTGGCCCGATTGGCTGTATTGGCCGAAACTACACGCCGGAACGCGTCGGTGTTCCATACCTGTTAAAAAGAAGACATAAATCAATATAAATCCTAATACAACCAGATACAAGTATTCAAAACAAAACAAACCTGCTCAATCATATGGACCCAAAACTCACTCCGGATCCACTCTGGAGGGTGTGGCGCAAGAATCCTGTAGTCTTGTCCGTCGAACTGGACACCATTAATGGCTAAATACCTTTCCTCGGCGAAGACACGTGCATCTCTCATCATGTCGGAGTACCTATTATGTAGGTGACGCCGATATGCAGCTAATACATCGACGTCCATCTCAGGAGGCCAACTATAATACAACTGCAAACACATTGTTTGGATTAAGTAAACATAAATCCACTCAATAAGTTAAATAGAGTAAAATACCTACCCGAAATCGATCCAGCAACCGTGGATAGTGCTCATTAGGGACATCCTTAAAATGAGCCCAAGGACCATCAAACATGGACTTAAAGACGGCAATGGCCCTCCGGACTGCCGACTTGTCCTTAAACCTTCACAATTGTAAAATATACAACATAAAAAACATTAGGATCGGTTTATTATGTACTAGAATAAATAATAGATCACATCTACTTACCCGCCTGCATCAGACAACAAAAGTGGCGGTCGCTGACTAGGCTGGCGCGTCTGTGATGCCACATTCGGGCCTCTAACCCTCGAGGCCGCTGCTCCGTCATCAGACTGGATCTGATCTAGGTCGTCGCCGGTGAACTCATCGACCTGGGGGTCACCACACCCAGCGGAGCTGCTACTGCCCCTACCCCTACCACTCCTACTACCCCTAAAAGGGTGTCCAGACATCTAAAAATAGAGAATGGTTAACACAAAATGATATAAGTGTACATAAATCATAAGACCCAAAAATCCTTAGTGGCTCGTCAGCAGCTTGTAACATGTCATAAGGATTAGGGGTTTCTTCTTCCCATGTCATGCCATCATGTATCATGTGATCGTTCACCATTTCAACATAACCTTCATTATGATCTACTACCGGAGTAGAAGATTGACCCACGTCTTGATGCCCTTCATTATGGTAATAAGTTTCACCATGTGCCCACCATGTGGTATAATCAGGCATGAAACCGTACTTCATCAAATGCAGCCTCACATCAGTCCTTTCTTTCTAGCGTAAGTTTTGACACTTCTTACAAGGGCATCTAATATGAAGGACTATCCCATCACGTGTAGGTTTCCTTTCAACAGTCCTTTCATCGGCATATGCATAGTCCAAAAAACTGTCCATTGCAACAATATAGTGGACGCTAAGAAACCCCCGACTGTCGTTCTTTCTATACATTCATCCTCTATTTGTCGACATATTCAACCACTACAACAAAGAAAGAAGTAGTTAATCGACATAATCAAGATAGAGGTGGTGTAATGGTTTGACTATTGAAAAGTCACACCGTAGGTTTAGAGGAGCTTTGGATGACTCTAAAACTCTAAGTGTAATGGTTTGACTATTGGAAAGTCAAAACATAGGTTACAATCAAAGAAAGGTGTTTTGGAAAGTTTAAAAACCCTACGTGTAATGGTTTGACTATTTAAAAGTCAAACCGTAGGTGTCAATGAAGTTAGAAGTCTATTGAACACTACATGTAATGGTTTGCCTTCTTGAAAGTCAAACCATTGGTTTAGAGGAGTTTTGGATGACTCTAAAACTCTAAGGGTGCGTTTGGTTTGCGGGATTGGAATGGAATTGGAGGGATTTGGATTTCAAATCCATTCCAATCCTGTGTTTGGTTTGGAGGAAAGGATTTCGTTGACCGGATTTCAAATCCGTTGACCATTTTAAAATCCCTCATATGATGGATTTGGAAATCCTTGGCATTGAGCCTAGATTTGAAATCCAAATCCGATGGATTCTAAAGCGTGATCCATACTTCAAATTGTATCGATCCAAATTCGACGTTTACCAATAAAAATAAATTCTTTATAAAAAAAACTCAATCCAAATCCAAATCCTACAAACCAAGCAAGACTTGTAAAGGAATAGGTTTGAAATCCATTCCAAATCCTACAAACTAAACACACGAAGGGATTTCAAATCGCCCCAAATCCAAATCCCTCCAAATCTAAATCCCTCCTTGAAATCCAATCCATTCCATTCCAATCCCGCAAACCAAACGCGTCCTAAGTGTAATGGTTTGACTATTGGAAAGTCAAAACGTAGGTTACAATCAAAGAAAGGTGTTTTGGAAAGTTTAAAAACCCTACGTGTAATGGTTTGACTATTTAAAAGTCAAACCGTAGGTGCCAATGAAGTTAGAAGTCTATTGAACACTACATGTATAATGGTTTGCCTTCTTGAAAGTCAAACCATTGGTTTAGAGGAGTTTTGGATGACTCTAAAACTCTAAGTGTAATGGTTTGACTATTGGAAAGTCAAAACGTAGGTTACAATCAAAGAAAGGTGTTTTGAAAAGTTTAAAAAACCTACGTGTAATGATTTGACTATTTAAAAGTCAAACCGTAGGTGTCAATGAAGTTAGAAGTCTATTGAACACTACATGTATAATGGTTTGCCTTCTTGAAAGTCAAACCATTGGTTTAGAGGAGTTTTGGATGACTCTAAAACTCTAAGTGTAATGGTTTGACTATTGGAAAGTCAAACATATGTTTTTTAAAATTTTAGCAGCATAACGGCTATAAAATGAATATTTCCATATATCAACCTAATGTTTGCCCAACAATTGGCAACCCAACTAAAATAAATAAAATCAAGTATAATCAAATCCTAAATCATACCAAATGTCTCCATTTATCAACCTAATGTTTGTCCAATAAATGACAACCCAACTAATTAATATCACAAGTTTATCAAACCAACAAAACATTTTGTTGGGAACTGAAGAATTTACCAAGTATGGTTAATGCTGCTAGTACAAGATTACTACTGCCAGAGGACTTCAATAGTTAATACTGCTGAGTATTACTACTGCTAGTAGAATTAATACTGCTAGTCAAAGTTAGTGTTGCTTGAACAAAGTTAGTACTACTTAGCTAGTTAGTGCTGCTAGTGGTTGGTGCTGCTTAGTAGTTAATACTGCCAACCAATTAGTGTTGCTTATAAGATGAAGATTCGAATTAGAAGAATGACAGCTGGATATTCTGAAGATATTCATGGAAGATATACTGAAGATATTCTATTTATTGTAATTATCTTTTTGTTCAGTATATGTATAGATTTGACAGAATAGTTTTGATATATAGATTTAATTCTAAGTTTTTGTTTTAGAGAGAATCAACCTCAAGGTATAGATCCTAATTTTAGAGAAGTAGAATTCGTCTTGAAAGAGCTTGTTCTTCAAGATTGAGGTTGTGTGTGTAATCTTGTGATTTTAATACAAGTTTGCAAGTTATTAATCATATACTATTTTGATTATTGTTACATTGAATAGCAAAGTGTTATTCCGCAACTTCTTTGATATTGTTTCTGAGACTTTATTCTTGTTAAGAAATCGATCCTGCCAAGTGGTATCAGAGCCTGTTCTCTCAGAAACATCTATTCATTCATCATGGAAAACCTTGCAGAATCAAACAGTACTTTGGTCTCAAAGGTTCCAATGCTCAGACCCAATGAATTCGATATGTGGAAGATCAGAATCAAGCAGTACATACTCCTCACTGACTATTCTATGTGGGATATCATAGAGAATGATCCTTCTGAAGCAGGAAAGATTGGTGCAGATGGAAAGAGAACTCCACCAAAAACTGATGTTGAAAGAAAGATTAGACAGACAGAGATGAAAGCCTTGAGCACTTTTCTCTTGGCTATCCCCAATGAATATCAACATCAGTTCTGCAACTGCACTGATGCAGAGATGCTCTGGAATGCTCTAGAGAAAAGATTCTCAGGTACCAAAAGTACCAAGAGAAATCAGAAAGCCATTCTGAAGCAACAATATGAGAACTTTATGTCAACCAAGAATGAGTTTAGGACTTTTGATTTGTTGTTCAATTTGTCATTAAAATTGTGTGGTAATTCACATGTGCATTAACGATATATGTATGTGCTATCAATGTTATGCATGCTATTTGTGACTTGTGACCTATACATACTAGTAGGGACTTCTCGATTTATTTATTTCTTTATTTTAGTTGGGTTGCTAATTGTTGGGCAAACATTAGGTTGATATACGGAAATATTCATTTTATAGCCGTTATGCCGCCAAAATTGATATGAGTATATTGTAGATTGAAATTGATTTGAGTATATTGTATATTGAAATTGATATGAGTTCTTTTAGCTTATGAAAACTCCGTTTTTGGTTTGATAAACTTGTGATAATGTTTTTGTATGATTTTAGCTTATGAATTGGTTTTTGTGAAAATGTTTTGGTATGATTTGGTTTGATAAACTTATGATATTAGTTAGTTGGGTTGTCAATTATTGGACAAACGTTAGGTTGATAAATAGAAACATTAGGTTGCCAAGTGTTTATTTATTTTAACTAGGTTGCCAATTGTTAGACAAACATTAGGTTGATAAATGGAAATATTCATTTTATAGTCGTTATGCTGCAGAAATTTTAAGAAACATATGTTTGTGTTTTAAACTCTTTTCAAAGACATCCAAAACTCCTCTACACCTACGATTTGACTTTCAAGTAGGCAAACCATTACATGTTGTGTTCAATAGACTTCTAACTTCATTGACACCTACGGTTTGACTTTTAAATAGTCAAACCATTACACGCAGGGTTTTAAACTTTCCAAAACACCTTTCTTTGATTGTAACTTACGATTTTGACTTTTCAATAGTCAAACCATTACATTAGAGTTTTAAAGTCATCCAAAGCTCCTCAAAACCTACGGTTTGAATTTCAAGTAGGCAAACCATTACATGTAGTGTATTCAATAGACTTCTAACTTCATTGACACCTACGGTTTGACTTTTGAATAGTCAAACCATGACACGTAGGGTTTTAAACTTTCCAAAACACCTTTCTTTTATTGTAACCTACGGTTTTGACTTTCTAATAGTTAAACCATTACACTTAGAGTTTTAAAGTCATCCAAAGCTCCTCTAAACCTATAGTTTGACTTTCAAGTAGGCAAACCATTACATGTAGTGTGTTCAATAGACTTCTAACTTCATTGACACCTATGGTTTGACTTTTAAATAGTCAAAGCATTACACATAGCGTTTTAAACTTTCCAAAACACCTTTCTTTGATTGTAACCTACGTTTTTGACTTTCCAATAGTCAACCCATTACACTTAGAGTTTTAAAGGCATCCAAAGCTCCTCTAAACCTACGGTTTGACTTTCAAGTAGGCAAACCATTACATGTAGTGTGTTCAAGTCATTCAAAAGTCCTCTACACCACCTCTATCTTGATTATGTTGACTAACTACTTCTTTCTTTGTTGTAGTTGTTGAATATGTCGACAGATAGAGGATGGATGTATAAAAAGAACGATAGTTGGGGGTTTCTTAGTGTCGACTATATTGTTGCAAAGGACAGTTTTTGGACTATGCCTATGCCAATGAAGGGACTGTTGAAAGGAAACCTACACGTGATGGGATAGTGCTTCGTATCAGATGCCCTTATAAAAAGTGTCAAAACTTAGGCTATAAAAAAGGGATGACGTGAGGCTGCATTTGATGAAGCACGGTTTCATGCTTGATTATACCACATGGTGAAAACTATTACCATAATAAAGGGCATCAAGACGTAGGTCAATCTTCTACTCCGGTAGTAGATCTTAATGAAGGGTATGTTGAAATGGTGAACGATCACATGATACATGATAGCATGACGTGGGAAGAAGAAACCCCTAATCCTTCTGCCCAAGGATTTTATGACATGTTACAAGTTGTTGACGAGCCATTATGGGACAGGTGTCCAAATTACTCAAAATTAGGAGTTGCGACGAGATTGTTGAATTGGAAGGCATAATGTAATGTACCCGAGATGACTTATAATCGAGTTGTTCTTATAATTAAAGAGATGTTACCCGAGGGTGACAAACTACCCAGTAACTTCTACGAGACGAAGAATAGTTTGAAAAAGCTTACTCTACCAAAAGTAAATATTGACGCTTGCAAAAACCATTGCATGCTTTTTTACAAGCATGATTCTGAGTTGACCCATTGTCGGTATTGCAATGAAAGTCGTTACAAGACTAATGGACGAAGCAAGGTCCTAAACTTGGTGTTGACGTACTTGCCTATTGTTCCTAGACTTCAAAAATTGTATATGTCAAAGAAGACGTCTAAAGAGATGACTTGGCATAAGGATCATCAGACAGAACCGGGTGTAATGGTACATCCAAGTGATGGTGCGGCTTGGAAGCATTTCGACATGGTACATCCTGACTTCGCTTCTGAGGTTCGGAATGTACGTCTTGGCTTATGCACCGACGGTTTCAACCCGAATAGTTCAAATTCGAATTCGTATTCACTATGGCCAGTGTTTCTTACCATCTACAAATTACCTCCTTGGTTAAGTTTGAAAGATTCATATGTTGAACTTGCATTGGTCATTCCTGGTAGAAAGAGCCCCGGTCAGAATTTGGATGTGTTTCTTAGGCCGCTAATAGATGATCTCAAGATGTTGTATACAGTGGGTGCTCTTACGTATGATGTTTATTGTAAGAATAATTTTGAGATAAGGGATATACTTCTATGGACCTTCAGCGACTTCCCTGCCTACGCAATGTTGTCGAGTTAGAGCACGCATGGTAAGCTAGCCTGCCCATTATGCATGGGTACAGTCGATTCGTTTCATTTAAAAATGGAGGTAAATCTTGTTGGTTTGACTGTCATCATAGATGGTTACCTAGTGCACACCCCTTCCGACGTGATCGAACAGGATTTTTGGACGGATCTAGGGTGTTAGATGGTCCACCACCCGAGTTAACCTGTCAACAAATATGGGAGCAGGTCTGTCATCTTCCAACTATTTACGATGGCTCCCCATTTCGATCGACCAATAGAAAAATTACCGGCTTCGGAATCACTCATAATTGGGTGAAGAGAAGCATCTTTTGGGAGTTGCCATATTGGAAGAAGTTGTTAATTCGACACAACCTGGATGTCATGGACATTGAGAAGAACGTCTTTGAGAATCTCTTTAACACTGTCATGGACACGTCAAAAATGAAAGACAATATAAAAGCAAGGAGGGATGTAGAGACTGAACAACAAAGTAGTAAAGTTGAAATCGCCGTACACTTTGACCAAACAACAATTAAAACAAGTATGTGAATGGTTGAAGAGACTAAATTTTCCAGACGGGTATGCTTCGAATATTGGGGGGGTGTAAACATGGCATACTACAACTTTTATAGCTTCAAGAGTCATGATTGTCATGTGTTTATGCAACGATTGCTCCCTATTGCCTTACGAGGGATGATACTGACTCCCATATGGGATGCGATAACGGAGTTGTGCACATTTTTTCGTGCAATCTGCTCAAGGGTGTTACACTTAGAAGACTTGATTCCATTCCAAACAAGTATCGTTCAAACAATTTGTAAGTTGGAAAAAGTCTTACTGCCCGGATTCTTTGATTCTATGGAACACTTAGTGATACATTTGACACGAGAAACTATAAGTGGTGGGCCTGTCCAATATAGGTGGATGTATCTTTATGAGAGGTAAATGAACTTTTCCATTCAAATACTCACCCGTTTATTTTCCAACACATATTTCAATCGTTGTTTAGGAAACTTGGGTCGTTGAAGAGGATTGTTAGAAAAAAAAAAAAGCAAGGGTGGAGGGGTCTATCGTTGAGTCTTATCTAGTAAATGAACTCTCCACGTATTGCTTCTTGTATTTTGATCCACAGATAGAAACTCAGCATAATCGCGAGTCAAGCAACTTTGCCCTAGATATTCCTAGTTCTTCAAGAATAGACGATCGATTGAGCATATTCAAGGTTCCATCTCGTAGATTATTCGAGAAGGGGGAGAAAAAGACTATATTGACTCAAGCCGAGATTCACAAGATCCACACATATGTGTTGTTGAATTGTGAAGAAGTTTGACCTTTTTCAATGAACCTTTGATGAGTGGATACGACAAAGAGGACCTCATCTTGATGCAGTTGCATAAGATAAAGCTCGGGATGAAAGGTTTTCTACTTGGTTCGAACAATACGTGAGTACAGAAATATGAAATTTACGTATGTAATGTTACACATATGTAATTTATTTCTTATTTGTGGTTTTATAGGTCATGCTCGGATCAGCCGATTTCTCCGATCATTTGAAATACCTAGCACGTGGACCGGTCCAATATGCTTGGTCGCATAAGGGATATTTTGTCAATGGTTAGAAGTTTCATACTGTAACACATGTTGCTAGTTAGAGTCGCATAAGGGATATTTTGTCAATGCTGAAGTTTCATGTGTTGTAGTGTTGTTCAAGTGTACATGGTTTGATAGTCCAGAGGGAGTTAGAGTCGACCCTAAACATGGGTTGGTTAATATCAAATATAAGTGCAGACTCAGAGGTGAGGACTGTTACGTCCTAGCATCACAAGCGGAACAAGTGTATTACACACCCTATCCTTCAGGCAATAAGGAATTAAAGGACTGGTGGGCAGTTGTGCATACCAAACCCGTGGAATATATGAAGTTGCAGAAAGGGCTATCGATGAGTTGGATGATGATAACGTGGATGGAGAACTATTCTTTCAAATCAACGAACGGGTAACTCATAATACAAACAATTGGGTAAATTGAGGACCTTGATTACGTCCCTCTTGTCACTAGGGAGCTCAACGTAGTCGCCACAAATGATGAATCTAGCGACGAGGAAGATGCATCAGATCACGAAGCTAGCGACGAGGAAGAAGAATTTGAAGACATGGACGATGATGAAGATAACGAAGACGAACTTATGTTATCTGATTAGTCGTCTGATCACTAGTGTGCCTTTCTTATGTAGACATTATTCATAATAATTATATCCTTATTATATGTTTATACACTCATATTTTTGTGTCTTATGATTTATGTACACTTATATCATTGTGTGCGAACCATTCTCTATTTTTAGATGGTGGGACGTGGCACTAGGGGTAGGGGTAGAGGTGCTAGCAGGGGCAGTAACAGTTCCGCTGGGCGTGGTGACCCCCGCGCCGACGAGCCTATGGACGAGTCCACCTTTGTTGCGGCTACCGACGAGGGACTAGATCAGATCCAACCTGAGGACGGGCTTGAGACGCCGCCAGCTGAAGCGGGATCGAGGGTTAGATGCCCCAATATTGCATCACAAACGCCCCATCCGAGTCAACGACCGACGCTTGTGTTGTCTGCCGCCGGCGGGTAAGTAGATGTGATATATTATTAATTCTAGTACATAATAAAACGATCCTAATATTTTTATGTTGTATATTTTGCAATTGTGAAGGTTTAAGGACCAGTCAGTGGTCCGGAGGGCCACTGCCATCTTTCGGTCCATGTTCGCTGGTCCATGGCCTCATATTAGGGATGTCCTTGAGGAGCACTATCCACGGATGATGGATCGTTTACAGGTAGGTATTTTACTCTATTTAACTAATTGAGTGGATTTATTTTTACTTAATCCAAACAATGTATATGCAATTGTATTATAGTTGGCCTCCTGAGATGGACGCCGACGTATTATTTGCATTCTGGCGTACCCTGACGAATAGGTACGCGGACATCATGAGAAATGCCCGTAATGGGGCCAGGGATAGGGCTTTAGCTATTGATGGTGTCCGGTTTGACGAACATGACTACACGGTTCTTGGCGCACACAATCCAGAGTGGATCCGACATGATTTTTGGATCGAGATGATTGATCAGGTTTGTTTTGTTTTGAATACTTGTATCTGGTTGTACTAGGATTTATATTGATTTATGTCTTGTTTTTAACAGGTATGGAACATCGATGCGTTCAGGCGTGTATCTAGGGCCAATACGGTCAATCGGGCCACCTAATATGAGGGGATGACATCCATACACTATATCGGATATATTAGTACCGCTATGCATCGGGACCGCATGGTAATTTATCATCCACTAGACTATATGTATATACTTAATGAATATATATATATATATACATGATTTTGTTACCTACTAACAGTTTAAGTTGTCTATTGTAGAGAGATGCATGGGGACGTGAGCCTACTAGCGACGAGGTTTGGGAGGCTACACACTGCACCAACAGAAAGCTTGTTCCGCGTGCGACTGTTCCGCCCACGGATCCTCTGATCTACGTTTACCCAAAGGCAGCTCGTATGGCGGTAAGTTTAATTATGTATGTCTAGATTTTGTTTGTTTTATAAGATAGATAGAAATTATAGCAAACTTAGTTTGGGTTGCCATTGTTGGGCAGACGATAGTTTGTGTTGATAAAAGCAGGTCATATATATATATATATATATATATATATATATGTTCAAATTAAAGTTGAAATGTTTTCGAATTTTCTATAGGTTAGTTGACTTGACAATGTCTAATTTGGTAAACTGTAGGATAACTACCATCGGATTAGGGAGGAGGAGTATCCGGACTTGCCTCCCGACATTGTACCTCCCAATGACGTCGAGTTGTGGGAGCACAGTGTCGGAAGACGGCGTAAAGACCGTATTTTTGGATGGGGGACCAGTCAGGATCCCTATTATGCTATGACCGGTGATTCAGGTGTAGTTCGAGCGAGAGCTCGCGCGACCGCCGCGATGAGGAGGTATGCTTGTCAAATGTTGTTTAACATTGTTAATTATATGTTTGTTAAATGTTGTCTAACATTGTTATATATATATATGTTTGTCAAATGTTGAATTTCAGTTGGATGAGCTGAGACAGAGGCTAGAGAGAGAGGAAGCAGAGAGGATCCAGATGTAGAAGCGACTAGAGAGAGAGGAAGCAGAGAGGATCCAGATGCAGGAGCGACTTGACCAGTTTGAGGCGTTCATGAAGAAGTTTCAAGATCACCCCCCCCCCCCCCCCGATGTAGGATAGTTTGTATTACGCTTTAATTTTTAGATGTTACATTTTAGTTTCTAAATATTAAATAAAAAATGGACAGGTTTTGTACAGTTTTAAACTAGATATTAAATGAAAAATTGGCAAATTTTGTACAGGTTATAAACTGGCATTTATTAATTTTTAATTATTTTTAATAAAAAATTAAATTACCGACGGATTATCCGTCGGTAATCCGTCAGTAAATGTATTTTTATTTATTTTTATTTATTAATAATCCGTAGAAAATCCATCGCTAATTAATTCTGTCGGAAAATATCCATCGGTAAATGGAGACCGTCGGTGATCCGTCGGAAATAACCCACGTCGTCGGTGATCCGTCGGAAAATGTAGCCATCGGTAATATCCGTCGGAAATATTAACGCCGACCACTGAATTTCCGAGGGTCATTTACCGACGGATCACCGACGGATTTTTCCATCGGTGATAGGCCTCTGTTTTGTAGTGTGTGTGTGTGTGTGTATAATATCGGGGGTCGAGGCGGTGGGTACCATCCTGGTAGAGAGTGTATCCCCGTTCCCAGACCGAAGTTAATTTGGGTTATTGCCATCCCAGACAAGTACCCACCATGGTCGGGTCAAACCATCAACCCTAATAGTGCTATTAACATTTTAAAACCTGTATAGTTTTCATGTATAATTAATACATTGCTTTTATATTAAAAAATTAATAGGCGTTTATTTATGTCTCAAAGTTCCATTAATTTTGTTGTTATATTATTAAAGATCATTTTAGACATTTCATAAATAGTTGAATTTAAAAAAAGATATTAATAGTTTTTCAATTTCTTGAAACAACTTATATAACAACAATATTACTCTTTCACTTTGCTAAAAGAAACGTATAGATGAACACTTCAAATATATAAAAATGATTGACCCAAAATGGCAGCTCGGAATCAAGTAATTGAGTTAAAGCAAGTGTATCAACCGTTTGTAAGTACAACTTACGGTCTGGGTCCATTTCTCTTGTAGCTTTCTATTAACCCTGATGGTGATTGATCATAAAAAATAAAAATATTTTCAATCATCATTCAGAAAAGAAAGAGAGAAAGATGTGGACATTATTGAAAGCAATTCAATAATATTATATTCTTTTAGATAAACCTGTAAAACCCTAAATATATATATACATATAGTAGGGTTTAAACGAGAACAATAATCAAAGAAGAGAAAACAATAACGAACCAAATCATATTGTGATTTTACGACTAAGGAAAATGGTCACATGCGACTTTGGCCACGATCTAAGGTTGTGGGTTAAGTTACTCGCTCACCCTTGTGTTGACCATGTTTTTTAGTCGTATGTGATTTAAGTGCAAAATCATATATGATTTGTCCGTTTTCTCTTGTCTTCTTATATGTTCTTGTTTGATCATATTCCATTTCTATTACAAACCTAATAATTCGTAAAAATCAGTTTTCATGTGTTGTTACATATATGAAATAACATGTTGAGAATGCAATGTTTATAAAGTATTATTTTATATATGAAATGTTCATTATTGTTTTTTTCCACATACAAAACAGTCTTGAACGTTTCACATGAGACAACAGTACTATATAAACACTGCATTTTCACACGTGTTGTTTCATAAGTGAAACAACACATGAAAAATGGTTTATAAGTTTGTATAGTTTACTGAGTTTGTAAATGTGTCTATATATATGTGTGTGTGTGTCCAGTATGTGTGTGAGCGAAACCATTCAACGATGTAAAATCTCAATGTACTAAAAGAATCAATAAAGAAAACAACCACCTAATTCCGATTAGAAATAGGTTGGACCCCTTAGGAACAAGCATTCCATCAAATTAGAACAAAAAATATTTTGATTACCGTGAGAACCGGTATATGCACTTATATACATTGACATATATATATAAATTATATATCTATAAGGGTGGGTTCAAACGAAAATGCTAACTATTTAATAAAACACGAGAACGGTCGTTAATGTAGTGAATCATAAATGATTCACGTACAAAATCATATATGATTCATACGACTTTTCCCCGCGACTTACGTCGCGACCAAAGTCGTCTATGTTCATTTTTTGTTGGTCAATGTAAATCATATGATTTTGTACATTATTTGTTGTTTTCTTGTTTTCTTAAATAGTTAACGTTCTCGTTTGAAACTTCATCTCTCTCTCTCTCTCTCTATATATATATATATATATATATATATATATATATATATGTTTGTCATTTAGTATATTCATCAATGTATATGTATTATATATGCATTTGTGTATACACTCACTGAAATTCACATAATGTGTATGAATCAATGGTTATACTGATTCCTACGGTATTTAAAACTATTTATGATTTTCATTTCAACCTTTCCATATATATATATATATATATATATATATATATATATATATATAACATTAGGGTTATTTGGGTTTTCTCTACTCCTTGAATAAAGGTCACTAGGTCAGAAATGCATGCATCCTAACTTTTTGGACCTTAATTCGCATGAAATTTGTTGAGTTATGTTTGGTTTATTAGGATAATCTCTAAATTAATAATACATCCTTAAATTGTTGTAAGCTTGTAGGTACATGTGTTTAATATTATACCCTTCTAAATCATAATTGGTCCCATAAATTGCTTCATTTATTAGAAGGTTTGACCATGTTAGTACGTCTTGTTTTTATTCTATGGCTTATCAATTTAATTCTGTTGGTTGTATGGTTTGACCAGTAATTACTAAGTAAATCCAAAAAAATATATAACAATAACAATTATTATTTCTTTTGTAAGAATATTGTTATGTTGTTTTAAACTAAATTATTAAAGGGAAGAATAGTAATTCAAATCGAGCAAATATATGTACATGAATGCTGAATGAAAGAAGTTGGCATGTTTGACAAAAAAAAAAAAAAAAGGTCACCCTAAAATGAACAACATAAACCAAACCTAACGAGACCAAACAATCCCATATAAAGATCACTTTTCTTAACGAATCGAGTCACGTGATTTCTAGCCGACATCGATCAATAGGCATGTATGACTAACATGAGGCAAGTTGACAAATAATGTTCTTGATGATTTTTAACGGTCAAATTTTGTAACCTAGAAAATATTTTTTGCCAAAAAGTGAAATATTGACTTGGTTAGTGACATACATAAAATAAATTAAATTAAATGATGAAATTTATTCTGAAACCGAAGGATATATAATTGGTCTCTTAATTGGATTCTATTTAGACCAAACAACTGATCTTATTTTGTCTCTATTTGTCTTTAAGTTCATTTATTTTTTTTCACCTTAGATATAATTAACGAGTATATATTAAGAAGATTTTACCCTTTTGATTATTCACTTGATGCTAAGCTTGAATGAAATCAATAAGGCATCCAATATTTTAATAGATTGGATACCATGAAAATTGATATATATATATATATGAAAAGAATCAATGAAACAAAGAAACAAGTATTTTTCGTAAGATTGCTTACATAATCTGACATCCGAGACCCACACAAAAAGCAAAATAAGACTGCAAATACATCGAACCTACACAGAAAGGTGACACCAACAGTAAACAACTGTAGCATTAATTCAATGATGATACAAAAAGAAAAATGAAAATAAACATGGGTTTAATTAATTACCATCTTTTACAAAACATTTTAGATAAAAATTACATCTTTTTTACTGTAAAATATGTGCTCATAATTGATCAGGTTCTTCCGTTCTTGATAAACTTTTCATATCATATAAGATTTAACAGCAGCTAGATCGATCCACCACCCACGATTGATTCTTGATAATGATCATCATCAAATGTGATGTCGTCGTTTTCGATATTCACATGAAATTTGATTAATTTGCTTAGCTGAAGATGATAGATGGGATCAATCTCCCTGCATGCATTATATTGCAACTTCATGATACACCTAAACAAATTAAGAATCACAATTAGAATCTATGCATCAATCAACTTACAAAATGATTTATTTAGAAGAATATAAATAAAACAAAATTAGATTATATATATATATATATATATATATATATATATATATAAAAGAGGAAGATTCAAACGAGAACACTGACTATTTAAGAAAACAGCAAATCATGTACAAAATCATATGTAATTTTACATTAGACCGAAAAAAAACAGATCGACGCGGGCGACTTTGGCCGCGACAATCATATATGATTTTGTATGTACTCGACTGTTCTCGTGTTTTCTGATATAGATGTTGTTCTTGTTGAACACACCTCATATATATATATATATATATATATATATATATAGGGGTAGGATATTTTGCAACCCTTGAAACCGTCGGATTCATGATCGGCGGTTACAGATCCAATATTTTTAATTAAAAAAATAGAAAAATAAAAATAAAATAACCGTCGATCATGAATCCAACGGTTAAGATGTGGGTTGCAAGGGTTGCAACCTTTTTAAGGGTTGCAAAATATCCTTCCACTATATATATATATATATATATATATATATATATATATATATATATATATATATAATACATGTTATATTTACCATGATTAACGAAAAGAAGTCAAGTTATTGCTGAGGGCGAAACAATTGTCAAGTTTTAGTCTTTGGTTATCCACATCCCACAACTGATGTCCATTATCCTGAAAAATTCATATAATTAAATGATTTATAAATAAATTTCGTAAAAAATAATTTATTTATTTTATTTTCTGAATTATTTGCTTTTGTGACCTTTCATGAGTTCCAAAAGATACCTGGGATAGAATATTTGGCATCTGGGATTGTTGAAACAACAGTGAGTTAACTGTCGATGAAGATGAACCATCAATCAGCTGGTGGTAGCTGTCATTCGCCGGAGCAAAGGTGGCGGCTCCGCCTTGCGGACTACATTGCTGAACACTTGGCATGATTGGCAGTACCATGTTGCTCATATTCTGGACATATTATTACAACACTTTTAATCAATGTTAAATAAAATAATATCACAAATTAATTAACCTAAAAATTAATAATTAATTAATTACCTCATCAGGTTTAAGCATGAAAGCATCCAAATCCACTCCAAAGTCATATAACATGGGATTTACAGAAGCAAGCTTCATGGAAAGAAACTGAAAATTTATTCATGAATTTATTAGCAACCCAAGTTTATTCTCTTTATTTAAAATAATTAAATACTAAAAAAAAAAAAAAAAAAAGGTATACCTCAACTTGATTTTGCAGGGACTGGACATAATTAATAATTTCATCCAGCATGAGGGCCTTTCCAGTTACCTGCATATCAATCAATCCCACATGAAATTGTCAGACCAAATAATAATAATATAATTATTATTATTCCACAGTTTAATTAATTTTTTTTTTTAAATAAATAACAAAGACAGAAGGAAGAACAATTCACCTTGTCACAACCTGGAACAATGGCTTGCAACAGCTTCATCCTCTCACTTATCTTCTCTCTCCTCACCTGAAATAATATTATCGAAGAAATGGTTAACTAATTAATAATGATCAATTAAATTTCATTTTTATTAATTGAAGAAAAATTAAGGGGGAGGGGTATAATTGGAAATTGAGGTGTGAAAATGTAGAACAAGGGGTACCCTTTCAGCAAGGCTATGGCTATCAGTAGCTTGGCCTCTTCTTGCTCTAACATGAATGTACCCAATTGCCCCTTCTTGATCTTCAGAAGAACCTTTCTTTATATTCTTCTTCTTTTTTTCTTCTTGATAATCATTTATTTTCTTTTGCTTCTTCAGTCTGTTGCTTGTATCCTAAAGATAACAAAAATAAAAGATTTCAATTTTAATTAATTAATTCACAAAAAAAATTCAAATAAATTAATACTAGTTAAAATGAATTACTTTAGATTGAGCATGATTTAAAGAAGACATATGTTTGTCCTTCCTCTTCTTGGCCAATAATAACTCATTGCCACTTTCAACTTTTTGATCATCAAGAACCATTGACATTGAAGAATCTGGGCTTTGTAACTTGTTTGCTACAGAAAATTGATCCATGTTGTTATTGCTATCAACACTCATTTTTGTGGTAATTAACTCATGATGATGACCATGGAAAGCATGATCATGAGGTTGGTGGAACTGAGGGAAACTGCTGGTGGTGGTGGTGGTGGTGGTGGTGGAGCTTGGAAAGAAAACAGCCTGATCAAGAAGAAAAGACTGGTGTTGTTGATATGAAAAAGCTGCCATTTTTGGAACTTGAATTTTGGGGGTTTTTGGTGTTATAATTTGAAAATGAAAGATGGAAAGATTTGATGAGCACAAGAATGGAAGAGAGTTGGAAAAGAAAATGTGGGTCTAAGAACGATATTGGAGTTCAAGCATATATATAAACACGAGGAGAGAGAAAATAGAAATAATTAAATTGATAAGTGCCAAAAAGTTCCCACTGTGCCTTTAAATTTTATAAATTACAATAAATATTTAAATAAAATAATTTTTGAAAAAAAAAAAGATGATAAAGAAATTTATACGTATTGGATGATTAGTCTTTTTCATATACGAGATTGTTAGTATCACCACTCTCTTATCGTATGTTTATGCTCTTACATGAGAAAAATCTGGTTGATATAAATTGTATGTATATATATATAAATATCAAAAAAAAGAAAAAACGGAGGAACACTCTGGTAGCCCTTTATCTTGATGGTATACACTTGTGTATACAAGTAATTTGTAATATGCACATGTGCATACACACAAATGCTGAAAGGCATAATGCACACGTGCATAAAAACCAAAAAACAACTTAATTTACTTGTATATACAAGTGCATATCGTTTAAATGAAGAGCGTTCCTTAGTTTTCCATTTTTTTGAAATTTTCCCTTGAACCTCCATCTATACATATGTGTGTGTATATATATATATATATATATATATATATATATATATATACCAAACCAAACTAAATTAGTAAATCTCATTCACATATTAGGTCTCCCGAGTAGAATTTATGGAGATTTTGCCTCTTTATCATAAAAACCAAGGAGGAGAGAGATTGTTTACATAAAAACTTGTAGCTAAAACAAAATTTAAAAGAGACACGGACTAATTAATGCTACAGGTGATAGATAGTATATTATCCGTAAACAAGTGACAAGTACATCTAACATAAAATACATCAAAGACATATGCGAGTGAATATATATATATATATATATATATATATATGTCAAATAAACAAGAAAAATATAGGGTGCGATAAGAAATACACACAAACAGTCATGATACAGTGGATACAATAATAGTATACAACATATGAAAAACTAAGACAACTCTTTGGACGTATAGTAAGGCACTAATACCCTAATTGTCACACTACCCCTTTTTCCGCCGATGCTAGCTACAGATCCTTACTACTAGTTTTTTGTCATAATCCTATATCTCCAAGACTCATATATTAAATGTCATATGTTTCGAAACATCTAATTAAGGTCGCTACGTCCATCCTATCTCACTTTCTCATTGGCACCCCCTCGATTGTCGTACTCATCACCAATACCATAATGCAATACATGTCCAAACCATCTTAATCTCCCTCTCATTATAATTAACCATGATGAATGCAACTCCCAACTTTACCAAAAATGTCTCATTCAATATTATGTAATATATAATACATTCGTAATATATAACATCACTTGAATTATGTCCATGCCTTATTAAACATTAGGGTTTCACCTCCATCTCAAAACCGAATTAAGCTAATCAATCTTAAACATAACATCTTTGTTTCAATTAATTTATAAAATTTATAAATTTGACAAAGAACATTCTTCATATGATCATTAATTTACAAACTTTATATATCCCTCTGATTGATTCAAAAGACGAGACTCTTCTTTAATTTTCTATGTACAAATCCATGTCTTTTGTTTTTGATATGTCAAAGTTTTCAGTTGTTTTTTCACTTTCTCAGCATCTGTTAACATAGTATATAAATATAGAGAGAGAAAGAGGTGGGAGAGAGAGAGAGAGAGAGAGAGAGAGAGAGAGTTAATGATATACCAAAACCCTAACCCAATTCAATAGGAGATTCATAAAGAAACAGAAGCATCTGCTGCTGCCATATATGACTCACTTTTATCCATCATCATTTCATGTTATTTCTTTTACCAATTGAATTTATATGATTTATATAAAACATTTTCAACGAATTAAATCATGAAAAGGAAAACGTAAAAGAATATTTGTAAAATTTTGTTCCAGAAACATCTTGTTTTTATTAGTAGGGTGAGTATTTAAAATCTTTTAAATATTGCAATAAGAGACATGTACACCATGTTTTTATTAAATAATATATCAATTTTAAATCATGTAACTCTTGAAACATTAGGGTTTTTCTCTTAAAAAATTATAATTTTTCAAAAATATAACTATTACAATATTAAATATGAATTAATAATGTATATAAAAATTTTCAATTTATATAACATTCCTATTTTACTATTTTTGTAATCAATAAAAATGAAAACTTCAAATATTTTTTGGAAACCCATTTAATGGATCAAGTTTCGGAAACTTATCCAAAAATAATAATATTTTTTTAATTAAAACCTTAACCCTTATTTTAAAACCTAAATTATCTTGAATCTTTAATATCGATAGTTTAATCAAAAAATTATGTTAAAAAACGAGCATTTTATTTTCTTTATTTTGTTAACCATGTCGATATATATATATATATATATATATATATATATATATATATATATATATTCTTATTTTTTAACTGGTTTTATACATAAACTAATGTAAAATTTCATTTTGTTTAAATGTATACCGCACCTCTTCACATCAATATGATATTTAATATAAATATCATAATAGAAGTTATATTTTATAGCATACATAAAAAAAAAACAATAAAATTTAAATTAAGATATTCTTTTCACTTAAAATGACACTTGCCTAAGTAAAAATAAAATTAATAGACAGATGATAGAAGCATGAAACAGAACTAAGAGTTTAATTTTTCAACATCAAAATCTAGAAATAGAGTTTAATTTCCATTCATTTATCAACCTTCTGAAAGACCAAATTATAAATATATACTTCTTTTCTAAGAGACCTAATGAACATATCCATGTTTCCTAAAAAATAAAAACAAAAGCGAAATTGGTTCCATTTTGGTTCCCGATGAATTAATCTTATGAAAGTGGATTCTTGAAATTTAGAAAAAATACAAAGTTGATTTTCATTTATGGAACATTTTTTTCTAATACTCACTAATTAAATAAATAGTTACTACTATCTTGAATTTTCTAAAATTAATTAAGAAGCCCTATTTTTATTACAACAAAATAGGTTTTTAAGGATGTTCATAAGGGTCTTTATAGAATTAATACTTAACAACCTTTTAAAATTTTATGATCAACAACAATACATCATATGCAATAGCGTTTTAATAAGTTGTTAGGACAAATATATACGACCTAAAAGATTCTTTCAACAAATCTTGGCAATCTAATAGAACACAATTATTAAATATTCTTATCAGTTTTTTTATACTACACTTTTGAAAAAATATCCTATAAAAAAAAGGTTAATGAAACACATTTAAAAAGACTATAATAATTGTTATATTAAGCAAATTAGACAATCTAATATGACACATGATCTCTTATATCGTATTAATAACTTATTATAATGTCATGGTATGAGGTTTAAAGTTTGTTACTCTTATAAATTTAAGTCATATTAAATAAACTATTAGATCACTAAAGAATGATTAAACTTCTTTAAAAAAACCTTATTTTTATTGTAATGTATATATTTATAAAATAAATATCATTTTCTTGTTAAAAATCGTGTTTTATTTAACTAGAATGCCCATAAATAAAGATAGATCAAAAAAATATTAAAATAAAAGAATTAAATAAACTACAATTATAATCAACCTGAAATATTATGTTTTAATCAATAACCATTTAAAATAAAGCTTAGTGCAAGATATCAACGTTAATTCCGTAATAACCATGTATTTTTGCTATATATAATAAAGGGAAACGTTGGTGGTTGTCAACTACATTTATTTATGGAAAGCATGCATTATAATGATAAATTTTTAACATGTTCAACCAAGAAAAAAAAAAAAAAAAAAAAAACTGTTGTCTAAGTTTTAAAATTCATAAATATGAAATTATGACTTTTGGACTATACTATATAGTTATGACCACATCAACTCATGTAAAAGCTCGATCATGTCCCCTACCCTTATATAAATCATAATGCATGAAGAGTGTATTAAACTCGATAAATAACTATTTTATTTATTATTTGATTCGTAGATTTGACAACACAAACTATTTGTTTTAATTCTCACTTTTTTCCTAGTAAAACACGTGCTTGACTTTATTATAAGCAAATTAACTGCTTTTTCCACTTCGAAAGAGATATGTCGTCCATTTTGACATGTTAAAAAAAATCTAATTTCAAATTTTTACTTGACTCATTGATGATCATAATTGTTACCCAATATCAATGTAGCATCAGTTTTCTTAGCAGGGTTATAACTGAAAGGTTTAGAATTATTTGATACAGAATAATTAATTCGACCATCATGATTAAGAGACTATATAATTTAGCGTTGAATAGAAAATGATTATTTGAACAACGTTCAAAATCAAAAGTCAAAATAAACTAAAATCACCATTTTACCCCCGGCTTGTATTGAATGAAAACTAATGCTTGACAAAAGTTTTTAATAAGACTTATTTGTCATTTTGAGTCATTAAAGAAAATATGCCGAACATGTCCACACATTTACCTATTAATAGCATCATTAATTAAGAGATAAACAAACAACATCTTAAATCATTTTGAATTACAACTATAAAAAAGAATATGTATATTTTATTTTATTTTTTAAATGTTTTAACATAATTAAAAATTATTTTAATTAATAATAATAATGAAAGAAAAAAAGGAAGGCAAAAGTAGCCATCAATCAAATTGAAGCATTCAATTGGTTGCTGACACAGGAGATATTAATGGGCTTTAATTGGCATTGAAATGGTCAGTGAGAAACTTTTGGGCCCGTTCCTATTCTATAAAGTAGCCCGGCCCATCTACATTCTACACAGTCGCCATTCCTATTTACAAACGACAAAATTATTTACTTGTAACCGGAAAACACGCAACAAACTCATAAAAATGTTTTCGAAAACAACAGTGTTTTTCATTTCTTTTATGTACCGTTTTTTGGTTTGCAAAATTTGATAGGATTTGAAGAAATTTTGAATTGAATTATATTATAATTTCATGTTTATGAAATTCAAATCTTACAAACATACGATTTTAAAATCCCATATAGGCGGTTGATATTTTATGGGATTTCGGAGGATTTTTATGCTTGAAAATATATTAAAAGCATTTGTTTTGTAGATGAAGGTTCAAACGAGATATCTAACTATTTAAGAAAACAACAAATCATGTGCAAAATCATATATGATTCGACATTAACGGCCAAAAAATGGATACACGCGACTTTTCCCACAACTTTAAGTCGCGGGAAATAATATATAATTTTGTATGTACTCGGTTGTTCTCATGTTTTCTTAAATAGATATAACTCACATCTTGTTTTGTAATAATCAATTAACAAAAATAATAACTTGATTATTCATATGTTTTTTTTATTATTTGTTTTTATAAATTATTTATAGATAATGAAATTCAATTTCATGTCAAATCCTAAAAACCAAATATTTCAAATCCAAATCCCTCCAATTTCAGCTCCATTCATGAAATCCAAATACCTCAAAACCATTCTATCAAACCAAATGTCCCTTAGATAGAATGATTTGATTTGAAAAGAAACTGAAACAAGTCAAAACTAATGTGTTCTCACTTACTTTTTTAATGAATTTTGGTTGTTTACAAAAATACTTACTAGATAAACGCTTACCTGGTCACTTAACTTATCGGGTAAGCATGATAAAGACCGGAAATTTTATTCAGTAAGAGGCATGAAAACAACTGAGGCTTTTACCCGCTAAGTGAGGGAGAAGACTTTACACGGTTAACGCTTACCGGTTAAAAACGCTTACAAACAATCAATTTTGACCAAACAAAGTAAGAAAGAATGGTGACTCTTACCGGTAAGCGTTTACCCCTAAATTTTCTTTCAAATACGAAATGCACTAAAAAAAGGTATATGTTACCTTAACTTCAACAAATTTGATGTCACATGTAGAGGATAATATTGTGAATTTGTTGGTTTTTTGTTTTTATTTTTTTCCTGTTTCAGAACAAGGAATAAAAACAAACATGATTTGGAAATTGTGAAAACAAAGTCAAACCAAACCGTCATGAGATTATAAACTTTTCACTCTTAATTCATATCGAGATGGTTCTTTAAGTTCTTTATTGTTTTCAAATCTACATGCTAACAAATTTTGAAGATCCATCAAATAACCATGGAGTTGTTACAATGTCTATCGAGTTTAACCATAGAAGTCTGGGTATGAAAAAGAATAAATTAAAATTCCCCACCTAGTCGCCCACATCGATCGAGGTCTGCTACCAAGCTCGGCCTGTGTCTGCAACCTAGCTCGACCGGTGTCTGCTACTATGCTCGACCGGTGTGCATACGACCGGACCGGAGTGCATGAGACCGGGGTCTCAACCCCCAACGACCGGTGTCTAAATGGAACCGAAATCGACCGATGCTTGAGAGTCGACCGGTGTCGAATGTCGACCGACACCTATCAGTTCGAACAAAACTCCTCCAAAGGTTCGATACAAAAACTACCAAATCATTTTATTACCAGAAATTAACAACAAAACCACCCAAAAACCATTAATCATACATCAGAAATCGATTTGCATAAACCCTTTTACCACGCAGATACTGCTTTAGCAACACATTCCAAAATTAATCCCAAACTCAAAAGAGCGATTGGTATCTACAGTACTCAATTAAAACCTTGAGAAATCTATTGATAATCTCTTACATTACAATAAGGAATTAGAAGTTACCTTGGAATTTGATGAACACCAACTCAGCTTTTTTTTCCCTCGATCAATCGCCTCCTGCTCTCTATCTTTCTCTCTCTCTCTCTCTCTCTCTCTCTCTCTCTCTCTTTCCCAAGAATGCCAGCCGCCAACAATCAACACCAAGACCTAGGGTTAATTTATTCTTTCCAACTTTTCACAATAGACCCCTCCATAATATGACCTTTCTACTTCTTACCCAACTTTTATATTGCTTACTTTAAACCCGGTTATTACAACATCATTGAACCATGGTCGCATTCTCATGAAACACAACCACTGGTTAGCATTTTAGCCTCCTCAACACCTTATGATTTGTAATCCTCAGCAGCTGAGCAACATCTAAAAAAATTTGAACAACAACCATTGATCTAGATTTCTCATATATATAAAAGGAAAGAGCAAAATAAAAGATTGTCAAAGAAGTTTATTCTTGGTGGAATTAGTGGGTTTAATAATGTATGTCCTACTTCTAGGTGGAATATAAAACAAGATTCTAATAATTGTACTTAAAAGGTGAATCTGTAATGAATGTTAAACATCTAAGGATTAAGGTCTAAGTTTACCCTGTGATAATCAAGTCTAGATGAGTGTAACACCTAACTTTTCGTAAGTAAGTTTTCGCCTTTCGTTGGTAATCTCTCCGCCTTTCGCCTATCTTTTGAGTGGAAAACATTGTGCCTTCGAATCTTAAATCGACCATGCATGAATCGCGAGTTTTTGGACTTTTCGAGCCTCGGTACCTTTGGCGCGATTTTGCCACGCGATAGTGACAAGGTCACTATCGCCAGGGCACTATCGCGGGGAGAGTGTTAGCCGCGGTACACTCCGCGCGATTGTGACACGCGATAGTGACAATGTCACTATCGCCAGGCACTGTCGCGTGCGGGGTCTTACCGAATTAAAATCGGATTTTAGCCTCATTTCTCATTCAAAACTCATTCTCTTCTATTGTTATTCTCTCTCAACCTCTCCCTTTCATAAAGACCGGACCCTAACCCATTTTGGGGGTTTTTCTCTCCCCAAACCTCATGATTCTCAATC
The DNA here is from genome assembly GCA_023525745.1 of Arctium lappa. NCBI lineage: Eukaryota > Viridiplantae > Streptophyta > Magnoliopsida > Asterales > Asteraceae > Arctium > Arctium lappa. The sequence continues at coordinate 147,781,404 of CM042048.1, forward strand.
ATCTAGCTAGTTGGAACCTTGAACCACAAAACCTCCATCTTCATCTTCCTCATCAAGTTCTTTCGGTTGGGAGCTCGGGTTGAAGTGTTGTATTGGGTGTTCTCGGAAGCCTCATCGTCTTCAAGGGTAAGTTTTCTTGTATTAAGGTTATAAATGCTCCATTGATGGTTTCTTAGTGTTTGGTTTCTCAAATCTCGGATTTGGTAAGTTTTGGAGAAAACTAGGGTTTTGATCTTGTTTGGGATTTTGGTACTTCTATGTTTGGAGAATGTTTCCTTGTGGTTGGAAATGGTTATTTATGGGTTGGAATGTTGAATCTAGGTTTTGGAAGTCTTCGGCTTGAGGATTCAACTGGCCTTCAAAAGAGCTCGTTGGGTAAAATCTAGATTTAGCCCAAATCTAGCAAGGTGAGTTCAAGTTGATTTGTGAAAACGGTGTACATGGAAAAATGATTATTTTAAATCGTTTTACATGGGGTTTTAGTAGCACCCGTCCTTATCATAGACTTTTGTATAGAATGAATGGTTGTATTGAGGTTAAGTCATAATTTGTGGTTGAAGATGATTTATTTATTGATGTATTTAGTAAATTTTAATAAGTTACTATTTCCAGATTTAAGGGTGTTACAAGTTGGTATCAGAGCTTAAGTTTGAGAGAATTAAGTATTGATTGTAGGATGCCTAGACTCAAACTAGCGTTTTTATAAGCGATTGTAAGTGAAGTTGCACATTAGGAACCTTAAGATAAGATATGATGGAGTTGATCGAGTCACTAGAAACGGGAAATTTGGCAAGGATCGCAAGGATGATCATGTATGGTACGTTCATAATGGCACCTGGCCAGTGTTATGGTGAACCTACATATTACATGTGTATACTTGAACTACCTTGGTACGATTACCGTTGGGGTAGTGAGAAGGTTTCTAAGTGAGTAATCTAAGGAAACGTTGATGTCTATAGCAATGTCATGTTGAAGTGATAGTTAAGTGCGTTGAATGCATTAAGTTGATCGTCTTGAGTAAGAATAATTGGTTGGAGTAGAATCTTGAGCTTATGGAATTTACGTCATACGAGGAGAGATTGTAAGGTGAACCGATGAAATATCCGAGTGTCGCTTTAAGATGTGGAGTATCCGGATGACAATAGTAGGAAATTGAGATTGTTGTCCTAAGGTGCTTGATACACCCGGATGGTATTAGTATGTCTGGTTGTTGAGAAGCGTAGTCTCTAGGGGTGAATGCTGACCAAATTCATGCACTAAAATTTATTTCTGAAATAAATTTGCATAAATTGTTTCTTGTGTTCGTAAAACAGAAAGTGGTTTATATTATAAAGTTTTGGTAAAACATTTAACACGTATCAGATTTTAAATTGTGAGCTTAAGCATGCATAAATTGTTATCAAAAATCTCTTTATTCACGTCTCTTGTTTAACGCTATTTGCGGATATTGTAATATCCATGTTTTAATGTCATTTGAGTATTGGGCAAGTAGCTATGAGATTTTAACCTAGACATTGGATCTCCTCCACATATGTCAATGGTTTTAAAGGAAAAGTTATTCCCACGCGTTGAATCGGAATTTCTTGAGAATTTTAGTTTGTGTGAGTTTTGTTGGAATTTCATGGAGTATTGTTTTATACTATGTCTTTCCATGCGTGAGTTTTAATTTTGCTTCTTTTAAGCTTACGAGTTAGTTGGCGTCGTGTCCCATGTGAATTTTGTTAAAGGTGTCATTATACCTTTCATTACATTAAAAGAGGAAACTCTTAAAGGCTTAGTGTTTTAGCCATATTTCCGTCTTACATTCTTGTTGAGAAATGAAAATTTGTCACTGCATGATTTTAACATTATTGAGTTTTGCGAAAATTCAGTTGGGTTTAGGGTGTCTCGTCTTACGTCATTTCGCGTTGTGTAAAATAATTTTGAGAACATGTGCATATGCATTATTGTGTGCGTTAATTTACGAGTTGTGTTCAACACGTTGTTTCATGCGAGTCTTGCATCGACACTTTTGCAACCGTAAGAGGCACCTTGAAAATTCTAAATGTCGCATGATTGCATCTTGAGTTTCACACGAGTATATGCGCATACTTTTGGGTTGAATCCGACTTTCACTCGCATGAGTAAATATGCGAAATATTTATGTTGTCTTATATTAAATTTTAAACTAAGCGTGTATCGCTTGCTGTTATAAATTTCCGCAATACATGAGATGAATTTTCGAATTGCATATTGTTATAGTTACCATCTTGGTCCAATGTGTTTTATCGAGGCGACTTAAAGTTTTAAACTCGATTTGAGAATTATTTGCATTCTTATCATTTCACCGAACTTTGGAGAATAAACTGTTGCATATGGAGTTGTTAATAATTTTATGACGCAATGACTTTTGGGTTGGGAAGTCAGAACTTTAAAGTTAATTTGTGAACGTCTCTTTTGGGAATTGTACAAACTTTTGTTGCACATGTTATAGTGTGGAAAGTTATCTTTCATATGCATAATATAAATTGACGCATTACTAGGACCATGGTAGTCCATTTAAAGTTTTGTTGCGCATCTTTTATTACTATCCATATTAACGTAAGCACTGATCAAATGAGTTTTGGAAATGGTTCGTATGCGTTATGTCGATAGTAAATTTTGAAACCTATTGAATGAACGGTAGTGTATTTTGCCGCATATTTAATCGTCAAGAAGATTTTGTATTCGAAGGTTTTATAAACTCAAATTGGCATACTGGTTGAAAAACCTTGAACTCATTAGGCATATAGATTTAAACCCTGTAGTGAAAGAAGTTGTATTAAGATTAATGGGATCCTTGGGATTTGAAGCGTCGGATGATCCGACTCGTGGTCAACCTTGATATTTTGGGTGTGGAGCTTTGGAATATGTGCGCGCTTGTATTGTGGAAATAGTAGATTTAAGTTTCCCAGTTATTAAGGAGTGATTTTATACTTCGGTAATCATGCAGGATAAGGCTTTTGGGTGATTACCGGCGTTTTAATTGGGTTTGATTTAGTGGGTTGCTGGTCGGTGTGACATCATGGTATATGTGGGTGGTGTACCGTCTTAGTGGTTTCCGCAATCAAAGGAAATACATGTGGTCTGTTTGATAGAAATGTAAGATTTGTAATTTTAGCACTCAGTTAAGTGTCAACCATAGTACGGCTATCCGCCTGGAATCGGATTTTGGACGGAATGTCCAGGTTTTCGAGGTCACCGTTTAGCCCTAGGTGTCGACTTGTTTTCTTGGAGTCAGTGGAGCCAAACGATAAGGAGCTCGAGCAATCGGAGCCGCTCCAGGAATGAGGTCAATACGAAAGTCCACAACTCGATCGGGCGGCAACCGGGGCAAGTCTTCCGGAAACACATCGGGAAACTCGCGTACCACCCTAACCTCTTCCAACTTCCGTTGGTAGAGTTTGGTATCGATGGCATAAGCCAAGAAAGATACACATCCTTTCACCAAACATTTCCTAGCTTTGATTACTGAAATAATCGCCACGTCGCCTTTCCTTCCTTCGCCGTAGATTATAGTCACTTCTCCGTTTGCCACCGGTAAACGGATTATTTTCTTGGAACATACAATTTCGGCCTGGTTCTTAGATAACCAGTCCATACCTACCACCACGTCGAATCCGCCAATTTGCATTGGTAATTGGTTAATGGGAAATTTCTTCCCCTTAAGCTCTAAGATGCAATCCTTAAGGATATTATGAATTAGAACTTGACCTCCATTTGCTATTTCTACCACAACAGCAATCTCTAGCATACTCTTAGACATAGCAAGCCTTTGACAGAACAAATCAGATATGAACGAGTAGCTAGCACCAGAATCAAATAGCACACGCGTAGGTACGGAATTTAGAAGAAACGTACCCGACACCACATCGGTCGATGCTTTAGCTTCCTCTGACGACATCTGGAAAGCCCTTCCAGTTGACCGCAGCGGTTCCATCTTCTTCCCGCTAACTCCCCCAGTCTTGAGCTTCGGGCATTCCGCCCTTACGTGCCCCGGTTCCCTACACTCAAAACATACCTGTCCCTTGAGAGGGCAATCTCGGAACGTGTGACCCGTCTTCCCACATTTGTAGCACGTCCCGGGAACAAAGTTGCAAGGATCGAAATGCTTACTTCGGCACTTGGAGCACCACTTGGCATCGCGTCTAGGATTAGCTCCTCGCTGAGCGCTGTTGTTGGCATAAAAGGGTTTCTTTGAGGGCATTGAACTTCCCTCCCACTTCCTCTTCTCGACTTGGCGACCACCCTGATTCCTGCCGAGACTGTAAGCATCCTCCATGAGTTGAGCTTCTTCCATTGCCTCCCGAAGGGTGGAGGTCTTCGTCACACGAACCATCGACATCATGTCCGATGGAAGACCCTTGATGTAAGACTTGATCTTATCTTTCTCTGTCGGGACCAGATGTCCCACAAAGCCCAGCTTGTCCATGAAGAGACGGCCGTATTCCCTCACAGACATACCTCCCTTCTTCAAGTTCTGTAATTCATCCTTGATTCGGTCCAATGACCGCTCGTTACAGTATTCCTCTAGCAATTTCTCCTTAAAAGTAGACCAAGACAATTGGTCCAGCACGGTCGGCTCCAGCGAAGCGGAGTACACATCCCACCAAGTGAGAGCTGTTCCCCGCAGCATTCGGGAACCAAATATCACCCTCTGTTCCTCCCCACATTCGCTTGAGCGAAAAGCTTGCTCCATCTCTCGGACCCAGGCCATACAATCTAGGGGATTGTCCGAGCCTTTAAATTCTGGTGGTCGGCAACCCAGAAAAGCCTTGAACGTGCAAGTCCGTGCCGTTCGATTGACGCCTAGGGTTGCAGTCACCACGGGGGAAATTATAGGTCCGGTACCCCTGGATCCTGCAACAATCACATTCTCGCCAACCGTTTCGTGCCTACGGTTGTTAGCGTCTCGGTCCTCAAGAAGTTTCAAGAATACCTCCTGTTGCTGCGACATGGCCCTATTCATAACCAACATCATACGGTCCATCATTCTCGTCTCGGCCGTCACTTCTTCGATGATAGGCTCATCAGCCTCCAAATTTCGTCGAGGAATATGCTCGGGTCCTCCACCCAGCACATTACTCACACGTACAGTTTCCCCCACTACGGTCGCCAGCGGATGGTCGACCGTAGGTATGTCGGCCTCCTGGCCTTCCGGATGACTCCTGGTATTAACCATGGTTCTGCTGAACGCAATCATGCAAAATAACGGGATAAGGATTACGGAAAACACAGAGAACGTACTTCTACACTTATCAATCGTTATAACAACAGTAATTTAAGTATGCTCACGTAAGACATTTTCATAATAACATTAGCTAAGTGAAATTATGAACGTATAATACGCAAGAGTGCTTATTACCATCGTTACAACTTTCAACTTGTGCAATTTTCCGTTGACCCTAAGACCATCCTATCTTACAAGATCTACCCCATCTCACGAGTCGTAACTTAATAGTCTCAGCTTAAGTCTAGGCATCTTACAGTCATACCTAGTTCACTTAAACCAAGGCTCTGATACCAACTTGTAACACCCTAGAAACTGCGGAAATAAAATTTCGAAGAAACAATTCGGCAATAGACTAACTTGCGGAATAAGGTGTGACAATTTCATTACACAATCAACCCAATGGGTATAGAGTAGCCAATATTGAGGTAAATAACTGAAGTATAAAACGACATCCTATTAATCTACAAAATATCTAGATTAGGGACGGGTGTCGCTATACTTCCAAAATGAATCCTCAAAAGAATCTCTCACGACCCCAAGGTCGCTCCCTCAGTCCCGACGAGCCCCACTGCTAAGATAACCTGCCAACATGACAACCAAGAGCAAGCGTTAGGCTAACGCCTAGTGAGAACAAGCCAAATAAAAGAGAGTACTAAACCCAAATGGTGCCACGCGGTAGTATAGCCATGAGCTAAGTCAAGAAATCAAATAAACCATTAGTGATTAAACATGGTATAAGTAATACCCAAAATCACATAACGAGCTCAACCCCTCTAGATCTGTTGCTCAAAACATTCAAGTCAACCCCTCTGGATCTATCCTTGAGAGTTCCCAAAACAGGGGGAACCCAAGCACATAATGGGATTACACCTTACTGCACCATGAGACGTTGCCCGACCGTATAGGTCCACACCTTACTTATCATGGCAACCCGATGCCTATCCCGTGCTAAACGTGAACCAAATGCCCAAAACAGGGGACACAGGACCACCGTGCCTATGGATCCATTGCACTAAGACTCAAAGCCAAAGCATGTCATTTTAGAGCTTACTCACATTAAATCAGTTATACAGGCAATTCATATGAACAACAGTTCAATTCTATAAATCGTGATTCTTGAAAATGTGAGATCTTTAGAAGGTATTTCCCAACGACAATAAGTCACTTTGAAACCAGGTTTTCCACATTTCAAATAATACATTTATCACATAGCATTCGTAATACAAACCGATTTAGCTTAAAGGACTCACCTCAGATTTCTTCCTGAATAAAACTGCTTCTGACGATTGCTACCTATGACAACACCGATAATCGGTAAGCCAAAATAAAGACAACTTAATGACTTAAAACTCAGGAATAAGAACACAACATACTGCCAAAACACTGATCCGGTCGAGTACCAAAACCGATCGAACACCACCCCGGTCGAACAACAGCACCGGTCGAACAGGCAACACCGGTCGAACCGACATCCGGTCGAACCGATGTCCGGTCTTAGGTCACACCGGTCGAACGACCAATCGGTCGAACGACCATTCGGTCAAAGGACCCCTCGGTCGAAGGACCCCTCGGTCGAAAGGCCATCGTCTTGTTCATCAAGAACAGATCGACATAACCCAGATCCAAAAATGAGAAATACTTAGATCTCACAATGGAACGGTTTAAAACCTTCATAATGAGATTCTACACGGCTAGAAGCATTCAGATCAAAGCATTAAGCTAGATTCGTACCTCGATTTGGAGAAAACCCGAACGACTCTTTCTCCTGCTTCCTTCTCTTTCTCTCTCTGATTTCTCAAGAAATCAGATTGTGATATTTTAGAAAATATCTGAAATCTGATTTATATTTATATAACCCAAGTTACATTTTACCCCCTTGAACTTTGGGTAAAAGTCAACTTTTCACCCAACCCCAAAATAGCGGGTGTTACACTCTTCTCTTCCTTTAGATGAGTATCTATCGAACCAAGTAGCTTCCCCCATTTCCGTTTGGGAGCTACGACCTCAACCACACCTCCACTATGTGTGATTGCAACGCACTTTCCAATGGCGTTGTGCCCCTGTTGGGGACTTTTTAACCTTGCAAGTATATTTGCAGCTCGTATATGTGATTTTGTCACTTTTGGAATATTAAACGTATCAGGTATCGAGTCTGATTCGTTTGACTTCAACATTACGTTGTAAAGTTTTGGGGATCGAAATGAGACAGAGTGGGAATATTCAATGACACTTCCTGTCGTTCCCATAGAAAATCTTTTTTCCTATCTCCCCCTAACGACGGGAAGACTGTCTCATGAAAGTGACAACCTGCAAATCTAGAGGTAAAGAGATCACTAGTCAAATATTATAATTAGAGGATAATTTTTGGGAATTCATATCCAACATATACCAAATCGTCTTTGAGGACCCATTTTGATGCGCTGTGGGGGCGCAATTGGCACATATAATCAAACATGCGTAAATGTAAAGTATCAGGCTTATATCCAGTTACCAACTGGTACGCATGAGCAAGTAGTAGGTCTAAAAACGAAAAAAAAAAACTGCATATAATAATTGCATAACCCCAGGTATATGTGGGTAAATTGGTGCGCATTACTAATACCTTAGATGTCATCATATTCTTTTGATAACAACTTCTATGAGACCATTTTATATATACACATGGGGTACAGGAAACTTTACATTGATCCTAATACATATGCAATTAACATCAAATCCTTATGATGTAAATTCTCCAGCATTCAAAGTCATGTAGACTTGATGAAATAATCAGGGTGGTGAGACCTTAAACGTATAGTTAGTGCTAGTAGTGCAGTATTTCATGTGGACAATAATACGACATGCGTTCATCGTGTCGAAACCAAAACCATAAAGTACTTTAATGTCCATAAATATCACCTTGTATTCGTTGTAACAATGGAATATTTTTGTATTATGTCCTTAGCTTTAGGATGGTCTCAATCCTGTCTTGGCTAAGGAGTAGGTTATATACAAAAGTTTTAGGTATTCGAGAGGGCATATAGCAATGTTGTTTCTTATGCTACAGAAGTCAACAGTTGCAATTTTCTTCATTCTGCCTTTCACTCGAAAGAGAATGTGTCTATGTGTATTTTGCAATACATGGATCACTATGTCATAACCACGGTGTCCCGCATGGTCATGCCAAAACATATATGTGTTATTGCCCCCAAAAGTTCTTTATTGGTGACAAAATATGTTCCGATGACCCAATAATCTACTAGTTTGACACATTAGTTTCCATGATATATGTTTACTTTCATATATTCATTAGAACTTATGTATATATGTTCATTTCCATTTCCATTTGATACGAATATCTTTACAAGGTTCCTATTAATTTTGTACCAACAAGAGAGTGACAGTCCATCGTCTAAGTAATTTGATTGGATGTATTATAAAACAAGTATTAGTCTATCTTTTTTTCAAGGGTGTGATAGGTCAAAAAAAAAATCAATTCTCCTCGATACATTCCTACACGGAACGAAGAATATTGAATTTTTTTTTTGTATTTGTTTTGATGTATTTCTTTACATCTATAATGGTTACATATTCGATTTTACTTTAGCAAAGAAATTAATTTTTGGTACTTAAAATTAATTTCAAAGAAACATATGCATAATCAATATTAAATATTAAAACAAATATGTTATATTTCATTTTCAACGTGTTCCCTTTTTTATAAAAGCACTTTTTAGTGCATATCTTATTTGATTGTCCATTATCACCTGGGTAGTAGTTGTATCCTACTTCAAGTGTTGAAAAATTCTTCCTGACTCTTACCAATACCCTGACCCTTTCTAGGGTCTCGTCCACATGGTGCAGAAATGTCATATGTGTGAAATGATTTTTAACTCACAATCATTTGAAGTTGTTTCCACTTCTAACACTTTCATTATTGATATCAGGAATTTTCTTTATCCCGACATATGTGGTGTTATTCGAAAGAACCTTGTTGTGTCTCTCAACCACTTACAGTAGGTTGATAAGTTTGTCTAAATGTTACATTCCAACTTATATTGGTTCATTAATATTTACTTATATATGAAATGTGGAAATGATATTAGGAATCATGTCATCTTCTGTGAGCTCCTTGCCACAGAGATTGAGATGCGTTTTGGATATAACATTTCTTTGTTGAAATCAGTTAGCTTTTTGTAATCGAGTAAGTGGGTTTCATTCCACTGTACGATTAGTTCGGGAAGTACATATTCATCAGTACTCCCGATTATCCCTTTCGGAACATCCCACATTTCTTTGGGGGTTTCTAGTAAAGGTATCCTATGAAACTTAGGATTTATATGTCGTCTCAAAACATGAGGGTATTTGTTTGTACCTTTTCAAGAGGTTGATTTTAGAGTCAATGGGGAGTTGATGGACTTTAGGTATTTTCTTGTACCTTTTCAAAATGAGGTTTATGTACTCATTTATGATACTCATATTCTTTTGAGTTTATGACGTTGATTTTGGGATGAGTTGTTTCAACCATTTACATATATAAATAATAATATATGATTTTCTTTTTGATAAGGAACTGGATTTTGGTTATGAAATTTCATTATCATAACAATATTGGATTTTTATATGCTTTAGTTTTATTGATAATACTTCATCAATATTTCAATTTGCAAAAAAAATCACTCAATCTATTGGATTTCTAGGTAGTAGGGGAATCACATGGATTTCTTAAATCCTTACAAACCTTAGGGCTATTTACACCCGTTTGACAAAATCCTTTCGATGTATTACGATTAATTCATCAATGAAATACATAGATAACATTTGTTATTTGGTAAATTTTGACATGAGGTCAAAAAAATTCATACCATATTGGTATTTTGGGATCTTTTGGCAAGAGGCCAAAGTGACTATGAATTTGGCATATGAAACAATTTTAATACCTTAATAGCATTTTTTGGAGTTTTTGGTAAAGATCAAAATATATGAGCTTGGATGTGTAACTTCCAAAAAATAATTATATAGTTTAAAATTATGAGTAGGAACCCACAATCAAGATAAATGTTTGAATTTAACATTTTCATGTTATTTTTGAACCTTTTGACAAAATAACAGAAGTTATGGGGGTTGAAATTGTAAATTTCAAAGATAATTTATAAGTCATAACTAAGATAAACGTCTGAATTATACTAACAATTATTAATTAGGATACACATTTGAATATTAACACAAACAAATAGTAAATAAATATATAATATTGTAACTAAATGGATAATCATTTAAATATATGAATATTTTAATCTAATTTGATAAACATTAATAAATCATAATAATATTTTAAAACAATAAAAGTTATACTAACACAATTAAAATAAATAAGATGAAACAAATATTAAAATAATTAATAGTCTAATTCATTATTTGGACTAGTCTAAAAAGAATATATATTTAATTGGTCGAATTAAATAAAATTAAATAAACATGTCAGAAAATAAGTCAAGATTGGCTCGCATAGATAAAATATATTAAACTTAAATAAAAGTTAATATAATAAATATTTATTAAACAAAAACGTAAATTAATGGGAAAAAAAAATAAATTAACTTTTGTTTTAGTTAAATAAAACAATAATACTTATCCCTTGTGGATACTTAAAAATTATTTATTTAATTCCTTTTGATAATTAAAAAAAATAAAAACAAAATCATTCAATTATCCTAATAATTCAGATAATTAGATCATAATCATATTAAAATCACATATAAATTCCAATAATTATCTTTTAATATAGGTTTTTTTACGTCAATATAATTTTCATTTATTTAACTATTTCAATAAAAATAAATAAATAATCATGAATTCGATTTTTTTTAATTCAATTAATATCAATCACGAAAATAACGGAAGTATTCTACAGAAAACTTAAGAAAAAAATAAACATGATTCATAATATTCACTTATGAAGAAATTGATAGAAAACTTACTAGATTTTTTTTTAACATGTGTGGCAATGAGCAAAAGATAACGCAGTAGCGATGCAATTTTGCGGCAAACCGTTCAACGACAACGTGCACCAATCATTTAGAGACGATGAAAAACAGCTTTGAGCTTTACGTGCTGATAACGTGTTAAAGAGAAAAACAAATGGAACAACAATATGGAGAGAATAATAATAAGACAGAGAGAAGAAGTCTATAATTCTCATTAATCATAAGTCCTTTAAATAGGGAGGAGTTACAAGTAGATATTTAGGAGATATTTCAGTTCTAATCTAACTCTGATATATTTATCTCTCTCTCTATCGTCATATCCTTTAGACGATGACACACTTATCCTACAACATTTACGAACTTATTATGTTACGACATCCTTCTTTATTTTATGAACTTATTCGTTACTTATCATTCGAACTTCTTATTTTGGCCCATCTCAGTATCTCACTATAAAAGGGGGAGTTCACCAAAATTATACCATGTAGAGAGTTCTTATTAAGTTAGCCACATTCTTTTGAGTTATTGTATAATAACTTAGGTTTTTACCTAAAATTTTGTGTAAAAACATTTTATTAATTTTTTTTATATTTTGTTATTAGTATATCCATATTATTATTGTTGAAATATTAAATGTGACACATATATAGAGGTTCTCATAAGAATGCACTTTCGTATTTTTTTTCTTACCACATCATTTTCAATTTACCAAATAAAAAATCGAGTAAACTACAATTTTGTTCCCTTTGGTTTACCAAAAAATACAAAAGTGGTCCCTGAACTTCAATAAGTGCAGATTTCATCCCTGAGGTTTCGATTTTGCTATGAAAATGGTCCCTCTGGCATTAGCTCCGTTAAATTGTCCGTTAAGTCAGGGGTAAATACATCTTTTTACACAATTTTTTTGTCTTTACTTGTTTATGTCATATTCTTATCTCTCTCTCTCTCTCTCTCTCTCTCTCTCTCTTTCTTATACATAATCACACACACACACACACACACACATATATATATATACATATATCACACACATATATAATCATATATATTACACACAGATATATGTATATATATATATACACACACACAGATGTACATAATCACACACACACACATATATATATATATAATCACACACATATATATATAATCACGAGATCGACGCAAGAAAAGGGAAGAGGGTGGGTGACGCCGACGAAGAAAAAGGGAGAGGTTGGGGGTTGCCAGTCACCATCTCCGGCGACCTCACCTGTATATATATTTAAAAAAAAGCTTCCATTTCCACCTCCTTTCAACCTCCATCTTTTTCCCAAAAATTAATAACTTCGGTCAACCTCAATGCTCCGGTTACCATCTCCGTCGATCTCAATGCACACACACACACACACACACACACACACACACACATATATATATATATATATAGGATTAGGTTCATTTGAGAAATGCTAAAAATATGAGAAATAAAGAAATGATCCTAGCCTTTTATCAGGTCAACATTTGCGGCTTTGATTGTGAACCACCGGATAATTCCTTGTGTGGTCAGTAGAAGAGAAAGATAGTTTCATAAAATACACGGGACGAGTTCATATATGAACTTGTATGATTCACATATGAATTATATGTTCATATATGAACCAGTGTAATTCACATATGAACAACACGTTCATATATGAATCAGTTAATTGGTTCATATGTGAATCTGTTAATTAGTTCAAGTGATTCACATATGGACCTACAATTAATTAGTTCATATGTGAATCAGTTAACTGGTTCATATATGAATAAGTTAAAAGAGTTTATATGTGAATTACACTGGTTCACATATGAACTTATAGTTCATACATGTTTATATATGAACTCGTTCCATGTATTTGTAAAAATTACGAAATTATCCGTCTATTTTTAGAATAGACCGTCTATTTTTAGAATAGATGTAACTTTTGACTAGTCAAAGACGCAATATTTGACCACACATAGCCGATTTTGACCGAATGAAAGGCTAGGATTATTTCTCTATTTCTCATATATTTAACATTTCTCAAATGAACCTCTCCATATATATATATATATATTGTGTGTGAGTGTATGTATATATATATACATATGTATATACACGCATGTTGATTAACCCACCATTTTTTTTAAATTAAAACATTTTTGAAACATTAAAACATATATATATATATATATATATATATATATATATATATATATATATAGCCTTAAGTTCACGTGAGACCAAACAGTTTCCGTGAGACCGGTGAGAACAGACTTTAAAGTATGAAACTTCACACCAAAAAACTGTGAATGTAAAAAAAATCGAACTTTTCATAGGGAAAACACCGTAAATGTTACGTTCACGGTGTTTTTCGCTGTGAATGTTCGTTTTTTTTACCTTCACAGCGTCTTCACTGTGAAGGTTCGGATATACCTTCACAGTCTTTTATCTGTAAATGTTTGATTTTTTTAACTTGGTTTAGTTTTTTTTTACCTTCACAGTGTTTCGGTGTGAAGTTCATGTTTTAAGACTTGGTCTCACGCGGTCTCACGGAAACAACTTGGTCTCACGTGAACCTGACCCTATATATATATGTATATATATATATATATATGTATATATATATATATATGTCTGTGTATATGATTATATATATATATGTGTGTGTGTGTGTGTGTGTAGAGGCTCCTTCAAATAGAAACTTTTTTTTAGTAGAAACTATGCAACCCAAGGGTATTTCAGTCTTTTTACAAAATTTCGTATTTTTAGAAAAAAACAACTTCCTTAATTCTCTCTCTCTCTCTCTCTCTCTCTCTCCACCATCACCATCCACTTCCGGCAACGACCTCCTCCCACTTCGGCGACCTCCCCCATCTCCGGCGAGTTTCATATGAGAAAGAACATAAGAAACTTCGAAATTTTCACGATTCATATGATAAAAAAAACATATGAAACTACGAAAATATATGATTACTTCGAAAAAAATCTGAATATTCATATAGGAGAAAATATATGAAACTTAAAAATTCAATTATTTAAATGAGGGAAAAATATATAACACCATTTATGAAAAAATATGAAGACGGTTTATGAAAATATATGAAATTATAAAAACATATGATTATTTTGAAAATTTCATGTTTCATATGAGAAAAAACATATGAACCTATTTATGAAAATGCAGAAAACCCACCGGAGTTTAGAAGGTTTCGCCGGAGTTTGGCATCCCTTTCGAGTTCACTTTCTTGTTCATCATGGTAGCCGGAATTTTTCAGAGATAGACGAATTCACTTTCTTGTTCATCATGGTTGTCGGATTCTTGTTCATCATGGTGACCGGATTTTCGAGAGAGAAAGAGAGATAGATGGTTTGCCGGATTTTCGAGAGAGAAAGAGAGAAATGGTGGCCGGATTTTTGATTGAGATAGAGAGAGAGAGAGAGAGATTAGATAATGATGGAGAAAATTAAGGAGAGATTATGTAACCATATTTAGATTAATTCAAATTAATTAATATATTTTGAATTTAAAAATGGTTAAAACAACTACCCTTCCCCTATTTTTTTAATAAATTTAAATCTGAAAAATCCTCAACCGTTGATCAAAATTTCGGATGGTCTAGATGGGTTTGTAAGTTTGCATAATTTAAAAAGTTTGCAAATGATTGTCCCTCTATGTGTGTCTGTGTGTATGACTATATATATGTGTATATATATATATATATGTGTGTGTGTATGTGTGTGTGTGTGTATGATTAATTTTTAGGAAGAAGATAGAGGTTGGGAAAGAAGATGAGACGTTGATACATTAATGAGTTGTACACATGTTTTAAGCATGTGTACTCTAAAAACAATTTAATAAAAAATGAAAAAAACTTTAAAAGACAGATTTACCCCTGAACTTAACGGACGATTTAACGGAACTAACGCCAGAGAGACCACTTTCATATCAAAATCGAAATCTCAGGGATGAAATCTACACTTATTGAAATTCAGGGACCACTTTCGTATTTTTTGGTAAACCACATGAACCAAAATTGTAGTTTACTCTAAAAAAAATCTATATAAAGCTCAATAATAACAACTCTTATAAAAACTATTTTTTAATGATAGTTCTTATATGAACTTACATTTTGTACTTATAATTTTTTTTTCTATCGAAAATGATCTATAATTTGTTCAATAATAAAATTCAAGAATTGGAGATGCTTTTAACTATTTTACATAAACCTGAATATTCTTTTTCTTGGCTATTTTAAGATGATATTTTTAAAAAGAGGTTACGTTAATGCTTAATCAAATAAAAAATAAAACAAATATTGGTGGTATTTATATATAATAATGGGGAGTGGGGAGGGTGTTTGTTTGGGTGTTATGTGGTCCAGGGGTGATATACACGTGGCAATAGATAAATGAAAGCGATGAGAGAAGGGGTACGGCAGATGAATGACGTGTGTACAAATTATATATAAGAGGGTACAATCAGGAGGTTGACGTATCAGATTATGGTATCGCTGTTTGAAACATTGATTAGATCTGATCATTATATATCGCCCTACAGAGATACCAAAACCAGACTTTGCTCCTGTCTTGTCAAACACCTTCATTTCCACCCACCCCATATTTTCCTAAAATAAAAATAAAAACAAAAATATAAGAAAGTAGTCAAAATAAATATTAATCAAAACCCTCAATTAAAAAAAAAAATGATACCGCGATGCCGCCCGTTTTCATTTTGTGCTCATCGGTGCCTGATCCTGAGATGTGGATAAACGTATGCTTGCATATTCGTCCATAGCTCATAGCTTGAGATGTGCTCATCGTTGATCCACCGCTTGTGCGGCCCCCGTCAATTCCTTTTTTTTTCCTTTCATAAAAGGTTAAAAAGAAATTGTAAAATAGTTAAAGAAACCGTAAGTTAACGTCATAGGACACTTTTTCTTATGGTTTATGGTATTTTCTAACTTATCCAGATCAAAAGTGACACTACTACAAAAATAAATTGATACACCACAGTACGGCACCGGGAGGACATGCCTTGAGACACAAAAGATAAGATAAAGTCGTAGCTTGCGACACCGTAAGGACATACCACTACTTGTAGCACTTGAAAGACTATTCACAGCTTGCAACATGGCAAGAAAAAGTGTCATGTGGCGTTAACTTACGATTTCTTGGCTATTTTATGAAAAAAGTTTAGAGGTGGCTAAGGTTATGTTTGGCAAACTAGCTCATAAGGTAGTTTATCAATCTTAAACTAGCTGATGACTCATAAACTAGTTGATAAACAAATCATGTTTGCCAAAAAATAGTTTATAAACATGTAAAATGACCAAAAATGGTATATTGAAAAAAAATAGTCAATTACAATATTTCATAATATAATTAAAACAAAATTTTAATAATATAATATGTCAATTAATACAAAGTAAATAATAAAAAAATTAAATAATATAATATGTTAATTAAAAGAATATTAAATTGTTTATATACATATATATACTATTAAATTTGAATTTGTTAACAACTTTTAGAAAACATCTACATTAATTTATAATTTTAAATAGCCCGTTACATATAATATGAATAAAAATAAAATTGATCAACCTCACATTTCCTAATTAATTAATAAATTTAAAAAAATATAATTAGTAATTAAATTAAATATTTTATTAAAATTATTTAATACAATTTTATGTAAATTACAAAATATATTTAGAATTGTTATATTTGGTTTTTTATAGCTAGAATATATTGAATAGTAATTAAAAAATAATTGATATGGTTAACAACAATTCTAAATAGTTAATATCAATATATAACTAAAATCAATTAATAATTTTTAAAGAATAATAATAACTTTTAACTAATATTTATTAACATTAGTAATAGTTAATATTTATTTATAATTAATATTAATAAATAATAATTAATATTAATGAGGGTTATAATTTGAAAAAGTGACAAAAAACTTTTAATAAACTATTACAAGTAACTTGTCAATAATTAAGTTAGCTTATGTTCATTCAAACGTGTACTCAAAAAATAAGATAGCTTATTTTGCCAAACAATGCCTAAATAGTAAAAAGAGCCCATCTGGTTATTTATAATAATAAGTCGGTAAACAACACATGTTTCTTTAGGACAGATGGATGGAAACCAAAATCAGTTGAGCAGAAACCAGTTTTATTAACTTGTTACAGTGAAAAGTTATTCTTGAAATTTAATTTAAAATTTTAAGAACAAAATAAAGGTCTATAGTACCAAAACTAAAATGTTAGAGCATCTCCAACAGCATTGCTAAAATAGAAAAAATTGACTTTTTCTTTACTATTCCTCTCCAACAACTTTGCTATCTGGTTTGCTAAAATAGAGAAAGATCAAAAAATCTCTAAATATAGAGAATTCTCTATAATCTCTAAATTAGAGAGAGAAAATATTATTTTATTTAATCGAACCAATAAGATTCAATTTTTAACATTTTACTTTAATTTTTTTTTTAAAAAGTGTATTAGGATGATAAATTATGGAATATTATAATAATATAAATAATGATTGATTTTCTAAAATAGAAAAGTTGTTGGAGCTAGAAAAAAATGTTTTTAGAAATTTTGACTTTTCATTCTCTATTTTAGAAAAAATTTAGCAATGCTGTTGGAGATGCTCTTATATGACTTAATTAAAATTCAATATTAATTTATTGTTTTTGGTTAGGTTTGAAATAAATTTCAAGATAAAGTTCATCACATTTACTCTCAACCAAGTTTTAAAATAATATAATTTTCATTTATTTACCTGCACCATAAATTAATTTTTTAATTTTTAAAACGCTTTTATATGATTTTTTTAAACAAGTGTTCTATTATAATTAACACAATTTATTTTTAAGGAATTTGTCTCGTAACAATACAACTTGTTAGGTTTCTTAAAAATTATAGTAATAACTACAATTGTTAATACTATAAATTTTAAGTTTGTTAAATATATTGTAAGAGTCCAATCATATCAATTTTATTATAATACATTTTAAATAATATATTTATAGATAATGAGTATATATAATAGATAAATATTTATTTGATCTCACACCCACTTGTATCAAAAGAAATTAAACTATGGGGTTGTTTATCAAATTTTTAATTAAGTTCTGTATGGATAAATTTGTTTGTCTGGATAAAAATGTTTTGTTTTTTACTTTTTATTCTGAATCAACTTACTGAATTATTGAAATGTCCGTTTTACCCATCAGTATGAGATAGATATTATTTGATGTTTGTAACAAAAAAAACTACCTAAACATTCTTTAACAAAATATGCCAATTTACATAACTTTTAAAATTTAATAAAATAATATATTTCTAAACCTAATAAAAGTTACCCAAATTTTTGGTACTGGTGGTGTTAATGGATTACAGAGGCGGCGATTCAATTTCAAAGGAGGAAGCAAAAATTAAGGGGTATCAATTTTGGGAGAAACATCAATGAGAAGCAACGACGAGAGAAACCAACGGAGAGAAGGGTTATTTACTTGTAGGAGATGAAGTTGCAGGTCGAAATCAGTTATAGTTTTTGAAGGTCGACATCAGGTACATTTTTTGAAGGTCGAAATCGAAAACCACAACGAAGATGACGATGGAGATGAAGGTCGAAATTTGCTAGGGTTTTTGCAGGAGATGGTGATGAAGGAGATCGACCTGTTTATAAATCTAGAAGGAGGTGTGTCTCAAAGTATAAGGATAGGGATGTCTTTTTTTTTTTGGCTGAATGGGAACAACACAACATATTCATCTATGCGATTAAGTCATTTTCGATGTGAATAAGCCACAAGTAAACAACCTAAAAGGGTTGTACGAATAAGCCAATTATACTATTAAGCTGATTAAGTCACAAGTAAACAACCCCTAAGCAGGTCTCAAGTACACAACCACATGCCGACGGTGGTCGTTGGTCCATGTCCATCCAAAAATCCTTTTTGTGTTTATTATTTATTGTTGTAATTAATTTTAGTTAGGTGGATAATAAATTCATTAAATTTCAATTTTCTCACGTTTCCTTTTATTTCAAATGGGTCATATTATTTTATTTTTCGATTCATAATCTTGTATATATCACACTTGTAAGTGCCATATGATATATCTTATCATTTAATAGTATATATATATAAGTTCAAATGAAAACTCATCTTTTATTGTGTACGTGATGACAATTCTCAACTATTACATCTCTTTTGATCCAACAACTCATATTAAATAGAGTTTTTAATTTTAAGATGCTTAGGAGTAAAAATGGAAGATAAATTAAAGTCACGCTTACCATATTTGACTTTTTGTTTTCTTTTTAATTAAAAACTTTTATCCAATTAAAGTTTAAAATAAATTATCTTAAAAATTACTAATATTTTAATCAAACAAATTACATCAAAAAAACGAGAATTTCGTGCTCTTCGATATGACATCCATCTCGATATAGTTTTTTTTAATCATTTTAACCGTTTTTACTTGAAATGTTATATATATGTTATATTCATTCTGAATATTTATGTACATTCAAGTTTGTACAACACCTCGACACCATAAGTATGTAACTCGACACATGCCCGACCTTGGGCACGTGCAGCCCGTGCGACCGCACAGGGCATCAAATTTTCGTCATATGTTATATATATATAGTGGCGGATCCATAAACTTAGGTGACTGGGGCCCTAAGGATAAAAGAAATCTGAAACCGTATAACTCACCCAAACCAAAACGATTTCGGATTATTCGGTTTGCATGTTAAACGATTCGGTTAACCAAATAAGGTAAATTTCAATTTCGATTCTTTTTTTTACCATAGCGGTTAACCGAATAGCAAACTATTTTATTATTTAATTTATATAACTTTTTTCTAGATGAATTGGTTTGAATATATATATAAAACTAAAATAATAAGAAATTGAGATATATATATTTAACAAAATCATCAACCAACGCTATCATTATAGCATGATAGCAAGAACTAGCGGTAACAATATACGAGCAAAACGATTGTCATTGTAGCATGATAACAAGAACTAGCGGTAACAATATACGAGCAAAACGATTGTCAAGCAAGAGTGGGGGTTTTCGTTAAAACGGACTAGGCCACTGTGGAGAACCATAAAAAGTGACTGGGGGGAACTAAGCGTTGGTAATTTTCCACTTTATGTATTTTAATAATACATATAAATACAATGAAATAACTAAAACAATCAACAAATGATTAGTACAATTCGAATACAAAGGGAATCGACAGAAAAAAAATGTAAACGAATAAACTGTAGAATCAAACGATGCTGAGGCTCGTGTTGAACACGATTCCCTTAAACAGATTTGTTGTTTGTTCCCAGGGTACAACAACGTAAGCAGTTTGTACTGCCGGATGAAACACTTGCCTGCAAATACCAGAGAGGAAATAACGTATGCAGAGAAATTTCAGAGAATTATGTGTGTTCCGTATTCGAGATAATGTAGAATGAACCCAAACTCTCCTTTTTATACTCAAAATTGAAACCGAAGGATTAATGTGAGATTAATTGGTCATTAATCCTTTAAAATAATGAGTATCAAGGAGTTACAAAACGGATTCTGAAACAGTGAATGTCGCGACTTACCACGCGTAGTGCACTGTTTCTTGTCCTGAAGACAGTGAACATCGCGACTTACGGCGGGGGTAAGCCCGCGGCCTACTGATCAAAACAAAAAATTTCGCAAAAACCAAGCTGTGCGAGCACAAGATTTCGGAGCGGCATTCGTGTCCGCAGGTCGCGCCCATGCACAAGTTCGCCGATTTTAGCCTACGAAAGTTTCAATCAACCCCCCCCCCCTTGCGCACAGGTAGGTGATGGAGTAAAACTAAACAAAGGACTTGTTAGTCCCTTCCACATTTTTAGTTATAAACCACTAAAACTTTTGGTCCTCCTTCCTATGTGGGACACAATCCCACACCCACTTGGTTTTGCCAATTTCATCCCAAACACTCAACTTTGAGCATCGATATCTCATTCACACATATTCCGTTTTGGACACATAATATATTGTTTCGAAGCTCTCATATAGGAGAGAACAAACCCACGAAGAGTTAGATATATACAATACATACACATGTATTTAATTGTGTCCAAAGTTAGTAAAAAATCACATTTTTACTAAAAAATTTCAACACTAAGCACATAAGAGTAAAAAAAATTACCTTTAAAATTCCAATTTTTTACATATGACTAATATGAGTGGGGGCCTTTCCCCCACCTTTACAAGGCTATGTACGCCCCTATATAATATATATATATATATATATATATATATATATATATATATATATATATATATATATATACTAGTCAAATACCCGCGCGATGCAGCGGAATGTAAACAAATTTTCCTGAAAAATGTCATTCATGTATACAAGTATCATATTGAATAACAACAAGTTCATCAGAACATACCAGCCTCCATCAGGGATAATGTATGAATGATCAAAACTGGTATAAAGATTTGACTTGATATCTTTATTTTCGATACAACATACTGTATTTAAGACACCTCAAAGACGGGCCATAACCTTAAAGAAACCAATTTTTGCCATCGCTCGTTGTTGATCCATCCATCCATGTCTGGTGCACATATACCCAACTGATCCCTTGTGACGGTTTCACATCCTGTAAACAACAACGATAAAAACACACGTCAAGAAACACCACCACACATTATCACAGTAATTCTTGTAAAGCTATCTTAAAAAAAACGTAACCTTTGCAAGTATAATATTATCACGAAAGCCAAATGAAAAATACGAAGGTTGAAGGTTATAAAAATCAATCATTTCGTATAATTTATTTGAAAAATAGTCAGTATAT
The DNA here is from genome assembly GCA_023525745.1 of Arctium lappa. Classification (NCBI taxonomy): domain Eukaryota; kingdom Viridiplantae; phylum Streptophyta; class Magnoliopsida; order Asterales; family Asteraceae; genus Arctium; species Arctium lappa. Next base: position 147,803,492 of record CM042048.1, read on the forward strand.
CAAATATTAAAAACAAAAACAAAAACAAGTTGTTTAAATATAAACATATCCTAACAAGTTAAAGCTTTATGATTAAAACATGCAAAACGTACTTGGTGAGAGAAGGTATACTCCATTGCCCATTCATGCTTGTTGGTGACTTCCTCGTTGCAAAAAGAAATCATTAAGATTTCTCCTTTCAAATAACTAAACAAAATTTGGAACATGTTAGTGGCATATTCCTTGGTTCCCATGATGACCATGTTGGAGAAGTTGTTGGAGATGCTCTTACTCTAAGTTAAATATGATTTGGCATAATTCATATTATTTTTATACGTATTTTTTCATTATAATAAAATTCTTACTAATAAAAAAATAAAATTATTAGAAAATGTTGATAACTTCGATTTGGTTCACATTTTTTTTCTTATTTACATTCGGATTTATGTAAAGTCTAAACATGATAGGAAAATCTAAACAAGTTCATAACCTCAGATACCATTATTCATGTATGTAGTTGTCAGGATCTAATTCTTAACAAGAATAATGAACTCAGAAACAATATTAAATGAGTTTACGGAATAACACTTTAATATTCAAAGATCAATGTAACAGTGAATCAGAAATTACAATCTTGTAAACTTTATTGAATGATTTAAAGCTACCAGATTTCACACAAAACCTCAATATTGATGAACAGACTCACCAATACGAATTCTACTTCTCTAGAACTAGGGTTCTAAACCTTGAGGTTAAGTCTCTCTATGAAAACAAAAACTCAGAATATTGTCTATTAAACTATTCAGACTAATTCTATACATATACTAAATATAAAAGATAATTACAAAATATAAAAGATCTTCAGTATAATCTTCCATAGTTATCTCCAAGCTTTCCATGAATATCTTCAATCAATACAGTTGTCTTTATTGCCACACGAAGTCTTCATCTCATAAGCAGCACTATCTTCATGAGCAGTATTAATACACATCAGCATTAACACTCTAAGCAGTATTAAGTTTAGCAGTACTAACTACTAGCAGTACTAACTTTGCTTAGCAGTAGTAACTTTTCTCAGAAGTAGTAACCATGTTGTGCTAGCAGCATTAACTATACTTGTGCAATTCTGTAATTCCCAACAATCTCCCCCTAACTTGACTTTTAGGAAGAGAAGTCAAGTTCTTCAATTTTTGTCTTCAAGATGCTTTCAACACTACAGCTTAGTTGCCCAAATTCGGATCCAGACCCAGACTTTGATTGATTGTTCTTCTTACCACAATTCTGGCCATTTCTGATTCCTTTGCACATACTAGCTTAGCTTTCAGCATCCCATTCAGCTTCTCCTTGCTATGATCATACACTTTGTCCACTAGGTAGTATTCATGATAACAATTATCTATTGTGATCATGTATACACCACAGTTTTCAAAGAGTATCCACTTATCAATCTTCTTAAACCCATACTCATGATGTAAATCCTTGATCCTGTAAACCACTTTTCTGGTTCAAACATCATACATAGGTATTCCATTGCAATCTTGAGAAGACTTTCTTCAGTTCCTTTCAAAACAGGCTCATAAAGCTTCATCCCCACTTTATGCATTTCTTCTAGATCAGCCTTGGAACAACTTCTGATTACTTCCCCCACGTGGCATATACTTCAAATATATCACCAACTCTTTTCAGCCTGAAGTAATCCTTTCTATTTTCCCTCAAGATATCCTAGAAGATGATCTCTGGAGCCTTCATAGAAATTGGAACAGCCTGAACTGGTTCTATTAAAGTCATATACAGCCCCACATGCTCATCAGACTAACTTGCTTGCTGTGTACTTTGACTAGTTTGCTCAGTATGATCTGCCACAGATGATTCTGCTACTACTTCTGCTTCTTCAACTCTTGGTTTCTTGGACTGTTTCTTGGAAGCTATGGTCTTCACTCTCTTTGCAGACTTTACTTCCACGGTAGCATTCTCTTATTTAGTGTCTTCAGCCTTTTCTTTGGTAGGAGTGACTTCCTCAGGGAATGGTTGTTGAATGTTTAGATCATATCTTTCCTTCATCCTTCTTTCAGCCTCTTCCTTTTGAGAGGAGTCCCCTTGAAGCTTAGCCATTTCCTTCTTGTATAGCCCCTCAACCTTGTTGTATGCCATGTTGATGAACATCTCTCCTTTGACACCAATTGAGCCTTTCAGAAAGTTGATCATTTTTCTCCTTTCCTGATTGGCCAAAAAGGTCTTAAAAGGTTGTCTTTTCTGCTTTTTAATTGGCATTCTTTTGACTGGTATTTTCTTGGCTTCAACTACAGTTTGCATGCTCTTTTGATACCCTTTATTTAGCTTTTTAGCTATATTCAGTGCAAGCTCCCTGTCTTTTTCAGATTGTAATTGTTCCTCCTTTTCTATTTCTGCTTGAAGCTGCTTTGCCACTTTTTCATTTAACTCAATCTGACTCTTCTTCTTTGAAGGTTGTTCAAGTTCAACCATCTTTCCCTTTCCCTTTACATCCTTCAAACTTGTCTCACTGCTTTCTTTTCTTTTCTTTGAAAGGCCTCCTTCTTTAATGACCACTCCCTTGGTCTTTTGAGTAGCCTTAGGAGTGTCATTCTTGGCTTTTACCAATGTTTCTGCTATTTCCAACTCTTCAACAGGTAACCCTGTTACTGCTGCTACCTGTTCTGTTACTGCTGCTGCTTGAACCTCATCTGTTTCCGCTGCTTGTGCTTCTGTTTCTGCAGCTTTCTCCCCCTCAAACTCAAATCCCATCCCAGATGTACTTTCCTTCTCTGCTTCAGCCTCTTGATTCTCCCCCTTGTTGAAAGAATCATTAGCATTTTTCCTCTTCTTCAAAACAAACTGCCTTCTCCTCTTCTTTTGCACCAATCTTGTCACCATTTTCTTCAATTTGGTAATCTGTACTTGTTGAGACAGAATTACCATTTTCATCTCTTCTATGTCTTTACCTTGCTTGATGACATCCATATTAATGTTGCCCATTGTTTCCATCAATTCATTGTAGTCATATCTGTCCTCACCTCCTTTGGATGTTTTTACCACCTTTGGAGGATCATTGGATCTTTTAGTAGTAGAGGTCTTCTGCCTAGCAGAAGCACCTGCTACCCCCTTGGTTTCTTGGCACCTGAGACCTTTGGATGATTGCTCACCCAAAGTTGCCATGGGGAAGGTCTTATTGATGTTACAACTTGCCTCCTCTGTGCTAGCAGGAGTAGTGGCAGCCTTTGCACCCACATGCTCATGCATCTCCTCAGTGAGCACCTCCTTGGGGTTGGGAGACACCCCTGTGGTTTCCCTATAGATATTCTCTAATGGAGAATTCTCCATTAGAGGGCTTAAAGGCTTTGTGGGTGAAGGTACAAGAAGGGAAGAAACCTTCTTTACCTTTTTCCTGATGTATGTATTGGTGATTGGTGAAGTTGGTTTTTGAAGAAGGGAATGAGGGATTGATATGCTGATTGAAGGTTGGGATTGGCTTTCAGTGGGATGGTCTAATGAGGGCATTGACCCTGAAGCCATACCTTCTGGATTGTGGGACACCACCATCATTGTAGAGAACAATGGGGTGTCAACTCCTTCCGAGTCCAATGGAGATCTCTTCATATTTGAAAAGACCTTGCCTTTGGGGATTTTAGGTACATATACCTCATCAAATTGAGGCATATCCGTCAATTCATTGGTTATAACTGCCTGGACAAATCTTGGGTACATATAGAAACTCTTTTTATTTCCCAAGTTTGACACAAGGTCATTGAAAATCATTTTTGAAAAATTGTACTTTCTGGCAGTGGCCAAGCAAACCAAAGCATAAGCAATGGTACTACTGAACTCACTCCATCCAGTAGTCTTTTTGGAAATACAATGCATAAGGGTATGGACAAAGAAACGCCATTGGGGTGAGAATTTAGCTTTTGAGAACTTGAAAACACCCAATGGCCCTCCATACCCCATTCTAGTAAGAGTTGAAAACAAATCATCATTAGAGATAGATGAGATACCTGAGGCATCGTCTAGACGTAGACATATGCAAATTACCTCTTCAGAAACTGTCAAGGGTTTATCACACACCCTGGTCTTGATAACTTTCACACCATTTTTAGTGAGAGCAGTGGCATTGGCCTATAATTGCTTCTGGTGCTCAATGTAGATGGATGGTGACACTGTAAGAGCATACGCGATATGGCTGGACTTGAGAAAATCCACTATTTGATGGAATCCAGCAGCTTGCTTTGGCTTTTGAAGCATCGCGATTTCGTTGTGTTCATCAATAAACGCCATTGATGCCATTGAGCTTGAGTAAACTGGACTGAAAGTCACTAGGTGCTTGAGAGAAAAAGATTAGAGAGAAGATGAATAGTATTCAAAGAGTCGTTATGAGCTTTTAGGCGGGCAAAAAGGGTATTTATACGATTTGGGAAAGAAGCAGTATTAACCACTAGCAGTATTAACTAACTAGCAGTATTAACTGAGAGCAGTATTAACTAACTAGCAGTATTAACTGAGAGCAGTATTAACTAACTAGCAGTACTAACTTTGCTTAGCAGTAGTAACTTTTCTCAAAAGTAGTAACCATGTTGTGCTAGCAGCATTAACCATACTTGTGCAATTCTGTAATTCCCAACAACAGTCAAAGTTCAGAAACAACAAGCAGCAAGGGTCACATACCCAAAGCCAAACAAAGCAGCCATGGCTTATTTGGTGGTTACATTACATACAATACAACAAAAATGTACCTCAAGCTCCATACTTTGGGGCCTTCCAAAGTTTGAATGCAACTTCATGAACAAATCTATCACTCGGTATCGTCAAGTTTCCGCCATTCTGCATCAAAATCAACCATAACACGATTACTTTAAATTCTGTATGTACATACATACGTACGTATGTATATAAATATATGTGCTATTTGGAAGTACCATATTTCATTTGAGTTTTGTACCTCCAAGAAATCTTGAAAAGAGAAGGTTTCCACCGTATCCTTCCGAGTAACAGCATCTTGCCATTGAGTAATCATCATCGGGCAATAGTCTCTACTAAACAACACTTGAGTTAGTACATGGACCATGAAAACTAAGTAAAACATTTCTATAGAATTTGCCTCTTTACCTTACATTACTCCTCGGATTGCTACCTTTCATCGTGTAACTTTGACTCGGGAACAATGAAGCGAAATTCGAGTCCGTGTTTCTATTTTTGTTTGACATGCTAAAAACGGACTCGTCATCTTTTGAGGTACCCCCATAACTTAACACAACAGAAAATTGAAGTCGATAACCTATCTCGGATTCATGTTTCGCTTTCAATATTATCTCACCAACCAAAGAGTTAATATATTCCGTATATTTACTAACTTGACCTTCTTCATGAGCTCCAACATGCACAAAAACTAAATCAAACTGACTTGTATCTAAAACTCTCTCTCCTTGAATTCCAAGCAGCTTCAGCAACTCCATGGCAACAAGATTGACGGGTGAATCAACAAGTGAAGATCTTTCATTGATTAACTCATTTGACTGAAACACCGAAAGGCCAAGTTTGCCACCACATGCTTTCAACCTTTTGTTTTCCGTAATTAAAGCTGCTCTAACACCCATAAACCTAAATTGATCAAAACCATCATCTGTATTAAGTAACTGAAGCTTTTCAACTCTTAAATTGATTCATTATTCAATTCATATAGAAGTGCTATTATAATATTACTTACCTCTCTGATATGGTTGGTGTTACGCACTTATCTTGAGACTCTACACTCTGGTAATGTATAAAAAGAACAAGGAAAGACGACAAAAGTTAAAGTCAAATTTCCATATTCTACTAATTACTAGAGCCTTATTTTGAGAACAGAAAATCTAACCAGAGTGGTATAATCTTTATAGGCATCAACTAAATTCAGAAATTCCCCAACTGTTGTACCGTCCACATTTTCTGAAAAAATGATGCCCAAGTATATATATATATATATATATGTGTGTGTGTGTGTGTGTGTTTGTGTGTGTTATTAGTTTAGGCCTTTGGATTTTATAATTTATGACTTAAAGCTTCAATCATGAAATGTTAAACACAACCTCAAGCCCAGCTTTTCAAGGCCTTATAAGACCTGAAGCGGTGAAAATACGTTGCCCTTGATCTGATTTCTAATGTACGATGTTCGAAAGACGAACGAGTGGTGATTCTTATGATAGAAAATTGGTAGACATTTTTCTTGAACATTATGTCGGTAAGCTACGGAATGGTGATTCTTATGATAGAAAATGGTTGGTTTATTCAAAAGCTTTGGATAAAGTTTTTTGTTTTTGCTGTAAGATATTCAAAACTGTTTGGTCTAGAAGTCTCTTAAAGTTTTTTGTTTTTCACGGTAGCATCCGCTGAAAAAAGTTTTTCAGAGCTAAAGTTATTGAAGTCGTATTTACGGTCTACCATGAGTCAAGAAAGGCTAAACGGGTTAGCAATTTTGAGTATTGAAAGTAATTTTTTAACAAATGTCGAATATGAAAATTTGATTGATATTTTTGATTCAAGAAATGCACGACGACATCGTTTTAGGTGATGTATTTTGTAATTTGGGTTTTGGTTTTTATGTCCCCCTTTGTACTTTTTATTAATTAATAAAAATCGACGTATGAATGAGCCACCTAGCTTGACTAAGTTCCAAACCCTTTAAAAATCGCATCTTTTATCGTTTTATTTACTTGAAACCGTTTGGGGGCATTTTTTTAGCATCTCCGCACTGGGCATCAAAATCCTTAGAAACGGCCCTGACTCGACATCACCTTTCTTCAACACTTTCTTCAACGTCGTAAGGCACCGCGTTTCTTCAGCACCGTAACCCAACACCCATCAAGACGAATCGAGAACCTGTTGAGTAATTCTGTTGTGAATCCGGGAACAAAAGAGAACGCGTCAGATTCCCACATCTTCACATGTCATTCATGTATTATTCATCATGAATAATGTAGCATTCAGGATGAATAATAGAACATTCAAGGTTAATAATTCACGATTCATGAATTCGTGTATTATTCATCATGAATGTTGTGTAATTCATCCTGAATACTATATTATTCATCATGAATAATGAATGAATGTTCACAGGTCATTCATGTATTATTCATCATTAATAATAAATGAACGTTCACATTTGTTATTCATACTGAATGTGGGACATCCGGGGATGCGCATACGTATGCAAAGTGAATTAAACCAAATTTTGGTTGTGAATTGGGAAAGAAAAGAGAGTAGGCTATGTGTCTACACCATCACGAGTCATTCATATATAATTCATCATGAATAATGTATCATTCAGGATGAATAATGCAACATTCTGTAATAACCGTGTTAGAGATTAATAATTTGGAGGTTGGGTAGAAGTTTAGCACCAAGTGAAAGTTAGAAGGGCCAAAGTGAAAATAGATAAAAGAGGGGTTTTTACCCTAACCCTCTCATTCCCTCCTCAATAGGATTAAGCGACGGCTGATAAAGATAGAAGGGGTGAGAGAGTGTGCTCATGATGGGAATTTTGGAGAAGAGGGCAACAAATAACATCTTTTGGATTTCAACATGCATCTCTCCTTGGAGGTAAGATCTACTCATTTCCTCTGATTTAATTTTTGGTATTTAGGGTGTTGTTAAGCATCTGGGTTGGCTTTGGGATTGGAATTTGAGATTAAATTGGTATTGTTTTGGTAAGGGTTTCATCCCAGAAATTTTCTTCTCTTAAAGAGATGGAGTCTATATCGTATAGCTATTTTCCATGAGTAATCATTGGATTTGATTAATGGCCTGGAATGGATCGATAACAGCTTAATGAGAGAGGTCTCTGAACCTTCACAGAATCGCGCCACCGACCTGCGGTTTAGGGCGGCACCTGCGTTTTCGTAGTAGTGGCCAAGTGTTGTGGAACCGGGCGACCCCGGTGAAGGGTATCGAGCGACCCCAGGTGACTAGGTACCGGGCGACCCCAGGCGACTAGGTACCAGGCGACCCGGGTGTAGAGAGCGAGTGACCCAGGGCGTCAGAGGTCGGGTCTCAATCCAACCCCCCGGGCATGTGGTATCCGGTCCTCAGCCCAAAGCCGTGGTCCATTCAATTGAAAGCCCATGTCCCCGACCCATGATGTTGTGGGTCGGGCTATTTTCCTTTTGGTCCATAAGAGAGAGGGAAGTCTTAGGAGCGTATTCCGTATGCTCATTAGGGAGAATTGGATCTTGTGATCGTAAAGGTCTTTGTATGACTGAAGAATAGGTTGAGACTTATCCGTCTTTAATGTTTTGTGCAGTAAGTCTCGTGACCGGCCTTAAGGATAATTGAGAGAACTTTCGCGGAGGGCAGCAGGTGAGTTTTCTAAACTAAATGCTCTTCGATGATAAAGTGGTTAAAAGCATGTGGAAGTCATTTAAAGCTTTTTATTTACTTATGTATGCTTTATATATATGCGAGCTTTACTTTAAATGTGGTTTTACACTTCTGTTGTTGGTTAAATGTATGCATACATTGTGGTTGGCGAGTATGGCCTAAGTCGGCGGGTGTGTCCCGCCTGCGCTCGTACCGGGGTGTGTGTCCTATTTATGCCAATGGGGGGTGTGTCCCAGATTAAGGCAGTATGAGCTAGACATACTGTTACTTTCGAGTGATGGTAGTGTGTGCCGAAAGCGAGTTTATGAATGTGGTTATTGTAACACCCTAAATTTTAGGGGAAATAAAAATTCGAAAATTCTGCAATATGACGGCTATAAATTGGTAAACCTGGGTATATAAGAACCTATTGTAAACAACCCCAAAGTATCATCCCGATAGAACGGGGAAACAAACTATAACCATTACAATTAATCAAATGAAAATATACTAACAACCTAATAATCTAACTTAAATAAGAAAGATTAAATTCGGGTGTTGCTATTCTTCCAAAAGTATGCCCGCTATCCAAAATGTCGGTCTACACATCTCCCAAAAAGACCGCTCTTGGACTCAAAGCCATCCACTCATTCCCGACGAACCCCACCGGAAACTTGACCTGTTATACATGTCATTTTAAGAAAAAGTGTTAGGCTAAAGCCTAGTGAGGTCAAACATTTGCAGTTTAAATAATCAACATAAAGATGAGTAAAATAATTTCTTTTGTACAATGATAATAATAGAATAATATGATAATACTCTTTGAAATATATAACAAGTACCTCTTGGGTTAACGGGGGAGACCCGCTTACTGACACAAATGACGGAACACGAAAGTAAGCCATTTGATAAGTCAGTAAAGCCAATGCACAAATAAAGTACACGCAAGGGATGTCAGGCTCAGTGGCTTTAAACGTACACCCACGGAAACTCGAGTTCAACCCCGAGGGGTTCCTATGTCGAGCTCCTCATCCAATATCGTAGTACTTGAGCACGAAGGACTTATACCACATCTGAAGCCTAACGTGCCTCGACGTAGAAAACTAGTCGTCCCACGCCGGAACAATAATAAACCAAACATGGGGTCATGACTCCCAAATGCATCAAATAAGCCAAATAATGCTCATAGTGCCCGACAAATATTTCAACAAATGCAATTATGCATCAAGGACATAAAGGATAATTTTCCCCAAAATAATTTCCATTCCTTACTGAACAATGTTGGTTGGAACATAAATGACTATTACAAGCCATACTCTTGAAACATGATAAATTCCCAAACAAAAACTTATCAGCAGTTAACCACAAGAATATCATTTTAAAACCCATAAGTGACACATGAATATAGACATCCTTTGAAATACATTTTCCCAAGTAGAGGTAAGTTAATAGTGACATCAACAAACCCACATAATCATATTCCATAAAATCATCATAAACCCTAAAATTTCAAAAAGTTAGACTTGGTACAAAATCCACAAATCAAGTGTATAAAAAGGAGATGTTTAGGCATTTAATATCCACATTTGGCATGTATAAAGTTTTATAAAAGTGGATGAACTCACCTTGTAGGGTTGAAGTTTAACCCTAAAATCCAAAGCTTAAGCAAGAAGAAAATGGGTTGAGAACTTGAGGTAGCTTCACTAGCACTAAGATGAATCACACTTCCCTAGAACACATAAATGATCAATGGATTGAAGTGGTTGAGAGACATAAATGCTAAGGGAGGAAGAAGGTCTAACTTACCAGTCCTCTAGAGAGAAAAATCGCTACTGCCTCTTAAAAATTAGATAAAATGCCCTAAAATTGCGCTTGGCTTTTTATACCCAAAATGACTGTCGGCGATAGTGCCCCGACGATAGTGACATTTGTCACTATCGCGGGCAAGGTCGCGAGCTCAACACCACATACGGTACAGAGGGGGCGATAGTGCCCCGGCGATTGTGACCAGGTCACTCTCGCGAGGAATGTACCGTAGCCCTAAGACCTTCGGCGATAGTGCCCTTCGCGATTGTGACCATGTCACTCTCGCGGGCACAATCACGAGCAGTCCCAACCTCCCCAAATTTTGATGTTTTTCTACTCGCGATAGTTAACTCCGTAAGGCTCAGTGGTATACTAATGAATCCTTAAAATGCAGAAGGTTCCAAAATAAATAAATGATACAAGATTCTCAGTTTTCGGGGTGTTACAATCCTCCCCAACTTGGAAATGATTTCGTCCCTGAAATCCCACTAACTAAACAAATGAGGGTATCTACGCCTCATGTCTTCTTCCGCTTCCCAAGTCACATTGGTGCCACGCTGGTGCTTCCATTTTACCTTTACCATTGCTACCTCTTTATGTCAGAGCTTTTTGATTATCCTTTCCAAAATAGCCTCGGGCTCTTCGATGCAACGATTATCATCTACTCGATTTTTGGACAAAGGAATAACACTTTCCTCCTCCGCTAAGCACTTCTGTAGATAACACACGTGGAATGTGGGGTGAATCCCGTCCATCTCTGGCGGTAAATCCAATATGTAAGCTTGGAGTCCGATGCGCTCGAGAATAGTAAACGGTACAAGGAAACAGGGACTTAGCTTCCTGCGCTTCCCAAACCGAATCAATCCCTTCCAAGGGGATACCTTTAACATCACACGATCTCCCACTTGAAACTCTAACGATCTTCTCTTTTTGTTGGCGTAACTTTTCTGACGATCTTGAGCCGCTTTCAACCGTTCTTGTATTGATTTGAATTTATCGGCCATCTCTTGCACGATTTTCGGACCGGCAAATTGTTTCTCCCCTGCCTCTAGCCAACACACGGGGGTTCTACACTTCCGTTCGTACAAAGCTTCAAATGGTGCCATCCCGAGACTAGAATGGTAACTATTGTTGAATGCAAATTCCACCAAAGGTAGATGGGCATCCCAACTACCGCCAAAATTGATCACGCATGATCTAAGCATATCTTCAAGCGTTTGAATCGTCCTTTCACTTTGTCCGTCCATTTGTGGGTAATAAGCCGTGCTCAAATTCACCCGTGTGCCCAACTTTTGATGCAAGGCTCCCCAAAATCTCGACGTGAACCGACTATCACGATCGGAAACTATCGACAATGGTATACCGTGTCTAGAGACGATTTCATCTATGTACAGCTTCGCCAACTTATCCATTGGCAACGTTTCCCGCATCGCTAGAAAGTGAGCACTCTTCGTCAATCGATCGACAATGACCCAAATGGTGTCGTTCCCTCGCAAAGTCTTTGGTAACTTGGTCACAAAATCCATGGTGATCTTATCCCATTTCCACTCGGGTATTTTAAGTGATTGAAGGCTCCCATAGGGTCGTTGATGCTCGGCCTTCACTTGTGAACAAGTCACGCATCGCTCCACATAATGAGCTACGTCCAACTTCATAATTAGCCACCAATAATGTAGTTTCAAATCCCGGTACATCTTGGTGCTCCCCGGGTGGATAGAATACTTGGATTTATGCGCATCCTCCAAGAGTAGCTCTCGACAACCACTAAACTTTGGTACCCAAACTCGACCATTGAAGCACTTTATCCCTCGACTATCTTCGGTCAACAATAACTGTTGCTTTGTCATCACTTCCTCCTTGAGGTTTTCTTCCTTTAATGCTTCCGTTTGCGCTTCTTTAATCTTTTCCATGAGACTTGACACCAACTTGATTCTTTTAAGCTTGGCTTGAAGTCTCCCGCTATACTCTTTTCGACTCAAGGCGTCGACCACCACGTTTGCTTTACCCGGATGGTAGAGTAATTCACAGTCGTAATCCTTAATTAACTCCAACCACCTTCGTTGCCTCATGTTGAGCTCCTTCTGATCAAAAACATACTTCAAGCTCTTGTTATCCGTGTACAAGGTACACTTTGTGCCGTAAAGGTAATGTCGCCATAACTTTAACGCCAACACTACCGCAGCCAACTCCAAGTCATGAGTGGGGTAGTTCTTCTCATGCACCTTCAATTGCCTGGATGCGTACGCGATCACTTTTCCTCTTTGCATAAGTACACATCCAAGTCCCCTTTTGGACGCATCACTATAGACCACAAAATCCTCCGATCCCTCCGGCAAGGATAAGATCGGAGCCTCGCATAATTTTCTTTGCAACGTCCTAAATGCTTTCTCTTGCTCCTCGGTCCACACAAACTTTACATTCTTCTTGGTCAACATCGTCAACGAAGAAGCAACCTTGGAGAAGTCTTGTATGAACCTTCGGTAATACCCCGCCAAGCCTAGGAAACTCCGAATTTCGGATGAGCTTTTGGGCGGCTCCCAATTCATCATAGCTTCAATCTTGGCCGGATCCACCATCACTCCATCCTTTGAAACCACGTGCCCCAAGAACTGCACTTCCTTCAACCAAAACTCGCACTTGGAAAACTTTGCATAAAGCTTCTCCTTCCTCAAGATTTCCAAGACATCCCGAAGATGACGCGCATGATCGACTTCATCCTTCGAGTAGATAAGAATGTCATCAATGAACACGATGCCGGACTTATCTAGGAAGGGTCGGCACACGCAGTTCATTAAGTCCATAAACACCGCTGGAGCGTTCGTCAATCCGAAGGGCATCACTAAGAATTCGTAGTGACCATAACGTGTCCTAAAAGCGGTTTTAGGAATGTCTTCTTCTTTGAATTTCACTTGATGATAACCCGAACGGAGATCGATCTTCGAAAAGCATCTCGCTCCTTGAAGTTAGTCGAACAAATCATCAATCCTAGGGAGTGGATACTTGTTCTTCACGGTTACCTTATTCAACTCTCTATAGTCGATATACATTCGCATGGTACCGTCCTTCTTCTTCACGAATAAGACCGGTGCTCCCCAAGGCAAGGAAATCGGTCTTACAAACCCTTTCTCCAAAAGCTCTTGCAATTGGCTCATCATTTCCTTCATCTCTGACGGGGCCAAACGGTAGGGAGCTCGGGCTATAGGAGCCGCTCCCGGCGTCAAATCAGTCTTGAACTCCACTTGACGGTCGGGTGGTAAACCAGGCAAGTCGTCCGGGAATACATCGGGAAACTCCCTTACTACCTCGACATCTTCCAGCTTCTTCTTCTCGAGTTTGGCATCTATCGCGTATGCCAAAAAGGATGAGCATCCTTTCGCCAAACACTTTCGTGCCTTCGCCATGCTAATGATTGCAACTTCACCCTTTCGCCTTTCACCATACACGGTCACCGCATGACCATCCGAACCTGGAATTCGGATCAACTTTTTAGCACAAAGAATCTCCGCGTGATTGGTCGACAACCAATCCATACCGACTACAACATCAAATACCCCGAAGACCATAGGCATTAGGTCAATCGGGAACTCTCTTCCTTTAATTTCAAACTTGCAATTTCTTATGATACCCCGGACCACTACTTGATCACCATCAGCTAGCTCTACCACTAACGCATCTTTTAAACTAGTAGTGGGCATGGATAGTTTTGGGCAAAACGAACTTGATACAAACGAAAAACTAGCTCCCGAATCAAACAGTACACGCGTAGGTACGGAGTTTGGGAGAAACGTACCCGACACTACGTCCGTTGACGCCTTCGCCTCTTCGGTGGTCATCTGGAAAGCTCTCCCTGTTGCTTTAAGAGCGTCCACCTTGTTGCCTCCACTAAAGTTCGTCTTTACTTTCGGGCATTCGCTTCTGATATGGCCCAGCTCTTTGCACTCGAAACAAACTCGGCCTTTGATTGAACCTTCATTGAAATGGTGTCCGAGTTTACCACATTTAAAGCACGGAGTGGACCTCGAATTACAAGGGTCGGTGTGCTTACTTCGGCATCTGGAACACCACGGGGAATCCCGTCTCGGACCATTCCCCCATTGGTTGTTGTTGAAGTAGTTTGGCCTCTTTGAAGATGTGGGACCCCCTCCCACTTCCTTTTCTCGACTACTCCGCTCCTCTCCATCTTATTCGAGCCGTAAGAGTCTTCTACCAACTGTGCTTCTTCTATTGCTTCTCGGAGGGTAGAGGCCTTTGACACTCGAACCATGTTCATCATTTCAGTAAGCAAACTCTTGATGTATGCCTTGATTTTCTCTCTTTCGGTGGGGACCAAATGTCCCACCAAACCCAGCTTGTCCATAAACAGTTTGTTGTACTCCTTTACCAACAAATTTCCCTTCTTCAACCCCCGGAACTCATCGATGATCCGATCCATAGCTCGCTCGTTGCAGAATTCTTCTATAACCTTCTTCTTGATGGTCTCCCGGCTCAGTTTAGCCAACACGGTGGCTTCAGCAGAAGTGGAATACACATTCCACCATGTGAGGGTGGACCCTCTCAACATTTGTGATCCGAATACAACTTTCTGACCTTCCCCACACTCACTTGACTGGAAATCCTGTTCCATTTCTCTTATCCAGTTCATGCATGCCACCGGGTCGTCTGTGCCAGTAAACGCCTCCTACTTGTTTCGAAACGCAAGTGTTCGAGTCTCGGGGGGGACAGGGGGCCTTTTCCGGTGCATATCTACGAGGCTAGGATATGTAGGGCCCACAAAAGTGGGCCACGTGGCCATAGGTCCGCGCCAGTAAACCTTTTTTTTCGGGTCGTCTGTGCCCTTGAATTCCGGTGGTCGGCGTCTGAAAAATGCCTTGAAGGTACAAACCTTAGACGATTGTCTTACTTCGGGAGGTGGAGTCTCATTAGAAGGGACAACGGGTCCCGAACCTCCGGATCCCGCCACTATTATATTCTCCGCCACCGTCTCATGCCTACGGGGGTTAGCATCTCGGTCATCCAAGAGCTTCAGGAATGCTTCTTGTTGCTGAGCCATAGCGGCGTTCATTGCTTGCATCATCCGCTTCATCATTCTAGTTTCCGGAGTCACTTCTTCCATAATCGGATGAGCTGTAGCTAGGTTTCATTGGGGTATGTGCTCCGGTCCTCAACCCAACGCGTTTATAAAAGGTGGGGGCAAATCGTTATTCGTTACTCTCGGTTGGTCAGCCGTAGATGCCGTTGTATCTTGCCCTTCTGGCCGATTACGCGTATTAACCATAGTCCTCCACACACGCGAGAATATAGGTGAGATGAAGATGAACATAATATAAACAAAGAAACGTACTACCACATTCATTAATTATCATAACAACGGAAAACAAGCATAATCACGTAAAACATCTTCAAAATGACGTTAGCTAGGTGAAATATTGAACATGCGATACATAAAAATTTTCATTCCCATTACCATAACTCTTAATTTGTATAGCTTCCGTTGACTCTGAGACCATCCTATCTTAAGAGTTCTACCCAATCTCACACAATCATTGCCTAATTTCACAGCTTAAGTCTAGGTACCCTACATCCATACCTAGTTCACTTAAACTAATGCTCTGATACCAACTTGTAACACCCTAAATTTTAGCGGAAATAAAAATTCAAAAATTCTACAATATGACGACTATAAATTGGTAAACCTGGGTATATAAAAACCTGTTGTAAATAACCCCAAAGTATCATCCCGATAGAACGGGGAAACAAACTATAACCATTACAATTAATCAAATGAAGAATATACTAAAAACCTAATAATCTAACTTAAATAAGAAAGATTAAATTCGGGTGTTGCTATTCTTCCAAAAGTATGCCCGCTATCCAAAATGTCGGTCTACACATCTCCCAAAAAGACCGCTCTTGGCCTCAAAGCCATCCACTCATTCCCGACGAACCCCACCGGAAACCTAACCTGTTATACATGTCATTTTAAGAAAAAGAGTTAGGCTAAAGCCTAGTGAGGTCAAACATTTGCAGTTTAAATAATCAACGTAAAGATGAGTAAAATAATTTCTTTTGTACAATGATAATAATAGAATGATATGATAATACTCTTTGAAATATATAGCAAGTACCTCTTGGGTTAACGGGGGAGACCCGCTTACTGACACAAATGACGGAACACGAAAGTAAACCATTTGATAAGTCAGTAAAGCCAATACACAAATAAAGTACACGCAAGGGATGTCAGGCTCAGTGACTTTAAACGTACACCCACGGAAACTCGAGTTCAGCCCCGAGGGGTTCCTATGTCGAGCTCCTCATCCAATATCGTAGTACTTGAGCACGAAGGACTTATACCATATCCGAAGCCTAACGTGCCTCGACGTAGAAAACTAGTCGTCCCACGCCGGAACAATAATAAACCAAACACGGGGTCATGACTCCCAAATGCATCAAATAAGCCAAATAATGCTCATAGTGCCCGACAAATATTTCAACAAATGCAATTATGCATCAAGGACATAAAGGATAATTTTCCCCAAAATAATTTCCATTCCTTACTGAACAATGTTGGTTGGAACATAAATGACTATTACAAGCCATACTCTTGAAACATGATAAATTCCCAAACAAAAACTTATCAGCAGTTAACCACAAGAATATCATTTTAAAACCCATAAGTGACACATGAATATAGACATCCTTTGAAATACATTTTCCCAAGTAGAGGTAAGTTAATAGTGACATCAACAAGCCCACATAATCATATTCCATAAAATCATCATAAACCCTAAAATTTCAAAAAGTTAGACTTGGTACAAAATCCACAAATCAAGTGTATGAAAATGAGATGTTTAGGCATTTAATATCCACATTTGGCATGTATAAAGTTTTATAAAAGTGGATGAACTCACCTTGTAGGGTTGAAGTTTAACCCTAAAATCCAAAGCTTAAGCAAGAAGAAAATGGGTTGAGAACTTGAGGTAGCTTCACTAGCACTAAGATGAATCACACTTCCCTAGAACACATAAATGATCAATGGATTGAAGTGGTTGAGAGACATAAATGCTAAGGGAGGAAGAAGGTCTAACTTACCAGTCCTCTAGAGAGAAAAATTGCTACTGCCTCTTCAAAATTAGATAAAATGCCCTAAAATCGTGACTTGGCTTTTTATACCCAAAATGATCGTCAGCGATAGTGCCCCGACGATAGTGACATTTGTCACTATCGCGGGCAAGGTCGTGAGCTCAACACCACATACGGTACAGAGGGGGCGATAGTGCCCCGGCGATTGTGACCAGGTCACTCTCGCGGGCACAATCACGAGGAATGTACCGTAGCCCTAAGACCTTCGGCGATAGTGCCCTTCGCGATTGTGACCATGTCACTCTCGCGGGCACAATCGCGAGCAGTCCCAACCTCCCCAAATTTTGATGTTTTTCTACTCGTGATACTTAACTCCGTAAGGCTCAGTGGTATACTAATGAATTCTTAAAATGCAGAAGGTTCCAAAACAAATAAATGATACACGATTCTCAGTTTTCGGGACGTTACAGTTATTTTTATAAAACTAAATTAGTTTATAATTATTTATAAATATTTTATATGACGTTATGGCTTGCGAACTTTTGTTAGAGGAAACTCACTAGACCTCTCGATCTAACCCTCGCTTTTTCAAAACTAAAACCTTTTCAGGCAGGCGTGAGGTAGGAGGATCGACCAAGGATAAGGAGAAGGTGTGAGCCGGAGCTGGGATAGAAGACCTCAAATTTAGTTTTCGTTCCTTGTAATCTCAGTTGTGTATTAGGTTGCCTTTCCGCAAACCTTGAATTTTAGATGTTGTTTTGAGTCGTTTGGCGTTGTTAATTAATAAGTTAGTTTTGCTTTATGTTGGAAGTTTGGGTTGTTACAATTGGTATCAGAGTCATAGTTTAAGGTATTTAGGTGACCGGATGGTCCTAAACTTAAATTGTGGAGTAGGGTGACACAACTGAGATTTAAGAAGCCTATAAGGAAGACCTTAATCATCGAGAGTCGTGATAACGATAGTGAGTAATCTCATGTAAGGTAAATTCAGAATTGCATCTGGCCAATGCCATTATGTATTTACAGGTGCATGGGCATACTCGATTTCTGTTGTTGAATTATTTGTTGGGTGTAGTTTTGGGTATAGAGTCTTACCATTGAAATGATAGTGTTGGTCAGGCGTGTTGTGTGAGTTCGCTTATGGTTTTAAGGTTAATATCGTTTGGGATGAGTATCATGCAGGATATTGATATTTCGTTGAGAAAGGACCTCTTGGGTCCATAAGGAAAAGAATAACGATTGGAGGTGAGTTTTTCGCTTCAAGGGAGACTTCGGTTTGGCAGATTGGTATGTCGATCAGTGAAAATCAGGAGAGTGTTAACCCAAGAATCGAGGGATAGAAATGAGGCTTTTGGAGCTGTAGTAATTGAAGGGTGGTTGAGAGACGATATCAGTGCTGACTGATAAATTGTAGTGAGGATCAGATGGAAATGAGCTATTAATGGTGAGTTTGTTTGGGGTCAAGGTGAGGACGCATGATTTGCGAATTACTAGTCGCAATGGTATCTGGTAGTTGGACATTCAAGGATGTTGGGAAGCGTTGGTGCTGGAGGTTGTGGCAAAAGTGAGGACCTTAACAGCGTGGTCGAAAGTAGGGAGGCTGAGATAAATTATAGTGAGTGCGAACAATTGACCTTGATAGAGTAAATAGCCTTCAATATCAAGTGAGTCTCATGCATTATGCTTCACACAAATTGTTGTAGTCCTTGATATAATTCATATAAGATATCTTGGCGTGTGTTTGCCTTGCGAGGTATTCATTTAAAAAAAACTTGACGATGCGTGTAAACGGGTGTTGGTATTGAAAAGATAAGTTTATTGCGTTGAGTGATAAATTTCGATTTAGTGTGGGAGAATTATTTTATCTCTTTATAAATGAGTTAACTTTTGTTGAGAAAATCATGACAACGTTTAATCGCGTAATTTTGTAAGTGAAATTGTTATGGACATGTGTCGTCATACCAAGGAGAGTGAGAGTCATCCGGATTGCTCAGTTTAAGCAAATTTGTTGTATTTTATAAATCTCATGAGTAAAGTTGTTGAAAATATTTTCAATTGTGTCAACGTCGATTTTGGTTGGGAGAGGCCTATTTTATTTTGGAATTGAGGCGGAACGATCCTCGAGATAGTTGTGTATGGCTAGTCCTTTATGCCGGCGCAGTATCGAGTATACTCAAGCGTGTTTTATAACGTAATGTTTTCTGAATTTTCAAATGTCAGCAGTTTAAATTTACTGTGTCGTCATGCATGAAGGCTATAAACTCTCTAGGTCGTGGGTGATGTTGCATTTAAGGATGAGGGAAGGTTTTGAGAGTAGAAGGGTGGCGTTCGAACCGTTGATGGTCGATTCATGACCTTAGTATTCCCTAGGGAAGGACGGTGAATAATGAAAGTGAATGACGGAAGTCTCAATCTTCGACGTTAAGCTAGTCTTATGGTAGATTATCTTCGGTTCGGTAACCTGAGAGGTGGTTGCCGGTGAGTAGGAGTTCTAAGTTGTTTAGATGCTTCAAAAGGTAGTTGGATAGTGAGTAAAATTTGTTGCGTTTTGATGAGCTGGCGTCGGCAAGAACCAAGGTCTAGGGTAGCCTTGTAGTTAGATTTGGTATCAAGTAAGTCTGGTGTCTTTGAGGACTGTGGAAGTCCAAGTGGTTATGGTGCGTAGGAAGGAGTATATGTAGTGTGGTTGTCATTGAGTTGTTCAAAGGTGGTTGAGACCGTTCGGGGAAAAGTGTACCTAGTATGATGCCTTACCATTTGGTGTGGGAGATATGAAGTGGAAGATTGCCGATAGATTAAGTGTTTTCCTTTGGGTTCGGATTTTCGATTAGTAATGAAGTACTTAGCACAACTGAAGTGGTTGAGCTTCGAGCATTTTGGTCTGTGAAGTAGTGTGATTAATCTTACAGACTACCTTATTTGATCTCTGACAGACCGTGGTGAGCCGACAAGGAGCGAGATCTTGATGAAGGGTTTTATTGAGCATGTTTTTGTGGTTGTTAAATTCGAGGAAGACAAAGTCGTGAAATGACTTTATTTCAAGTATTAGTGTTACGATCGGTATGAAGAGGACGGTATATGGTATGGGTGATGAGTGATTGTGAAGACTTCGACTGTAGTGTGGTGTTGTGGTGGGGTGATGATTGTTTAGATGAGTAGCGTTAGTTTTATGTCGAAACGGTTGGGCATGTCATTGGTGGTAAGGAGTTTCTTTGAGATTAAGTAGTGTTTGGTGTTGTTGTTATGGGTAGAGTGTGAATGAGAATCTTTACTCGAAAATTTCTGGAGAGTTTTTTTTTCAAAAGTGGCATATGTGTTGCTAAGAGGTGTGGGTGTATGGTTGGCATGGTGGTGGTACTAAGTTGATAATAATATTCGGATTATAGGGGGTGGCTATCTAAGTGAGGAACTATGTGCCCTGGTTTGTGGTGAGTTATAGACGGGCTTATCTTTTAACGCTAAAATATTGAAGGAAATGTTGAATGTTTAGTTCATGACGTTTGGTAGTTGGTAAGAAGATCTGTGGGGTGTCGAAGTAGTCCATGACTGTGATGGAATTCTAGCGGACAAGTCAATCCTGTTTGGGAAGCGAGAAATGTGTGGCGCCTTCGAGCATTGGGGATGGTTTTGGAAGGGCTTGGTTGGATAACTCGAACGAGAATCGTAGGTATCCGTTTGGCTAAGTTTAGTAATGAAAATGTGTTTTCGACATATTTGGGATCATCGGAAAAGTGGCTAAGCTGAGAGTGAGAAGTTTGACAAGAGACACGGAAATGGGGATCTGTGTTTCAGTTTTGCCATAGTGAGATATGAACCCTAATGAGGGTGTGAGAAGGAGATTGGGGTGTAGGTTATGGTTCTGGTGTTGAGAAATCTAAATTGTGCGGTTGGTATAAGGTTTGCACCCATTAGCGAGCCAATTTTTGGAGACATATTTGTTGTTTCAAGAAGAAAGTGGAAAATAGTGGTGGAATGTAGTGCTCGGAGTGAGTCAGACTTTGTATTACGGGGAAAGGGTTCCAGGTGAGCTTGTTTCCAGTGTTAAGCGATTTGAAATTGTTATGGTAAGCATGGCCACACCATGTTGAGCGGGCGAAGTTTGAAATTATGACAATTGTGGTTGGACAGTTGGTGGATGCAATGAGAAAATGAAGTATGTGTCTTTATAATTATGTCAGTTGGAACAGGTAGACTATGAAAGCATTGAGTTGTGGAAGCTTTCTTTCCGGTATGAGAAAATTTGGAGTGATGGTGTTTGGGCGACGTATGCATAATGAGTATGAATTGTGCAACACCGTTGAGTTGAGACCATTGTGGTTCGCGAAAGAAGGTGTTCTTTTGGCACTTAATATGGGTTTTTCGATAACCCAGAATCGCCTCCGGGCGAAATGGCGACCCCGGGCGGTGGTTGATATCGGGGACCAGGGTGGGGAGTCGGTCGGTGAGGCCCCAGTCGATGAGGGCCCCGGTCGGTGTGGGGGTTCGGTCGAAGGAGGCCCTGGTTGGGGTGTGGGGATCGAGGGGAGTCCGGTCGAGGAAACTCGGGTCGTGACCCCGGGATTCGGGGGAGCCCAGGGAATGGGAGTTCCGGGGGTCGGGTTGTCCAGTAGCTATTTAGGATGTTGGGGTGAATGCTTGTGGAATAATAGAGTCTCGTTAGTGGTATGTCTTATCGTTTTTTCGTCATTGGCATCGTAGGTTCTAAGATCGTTAGATTGCGGGCTTTCTTAGCGAGGACCAAAGGTGAGTTTTCTAAACTAATGTTTTTCATGACGAAGAAGTTTATGTTTATAAGTTATCTGCAAATTTGAAATGATGTTGGTTATTAATTACCTGCGAGTTTTATTTAAATGTTCAAGATGTTTCTACTACTGTTGCTTGAGTGGATATGTATGCATACATGGTTCTAAGTGTGTAGGCTCAAAGTCGGGGGGTGTGGCCTGCCTGTGCTCATACCGGGGGGGGGTGTTCCGTTTATGCTGTTGGGGGGTGTGACCCAACAAAGGCAGTGTGAGTCACAGACACGCTGTCACCTTAGGGTGGCGGTAGTGTGAGCTGAGAAGTTTGCTGAAAGTTAATGGTTTTCCGTGAACTTGAAAATGGTTTATTTATTGATAAAATTTTTGATTGTCTGTTGAGTTTAAACTGTTGTTAGAGGGGACTCACTAGACCTTTCGGTCTAACCCTCACACTTTTCAAATCTAAAACCCTTTTCAGGAAATCTGTGCAATAGGAGGAGTGGATAAGTTCTAAGAGAAAGTGCGAGCTGGAGCTGAATTAGAGGACCTCTATTGTAGATTCTTGCCCATGTATTCTCAGTTGTGTACTAGGTTGTCTTTCCGCAAACCTTGTATTTTAGATGTTGTATTGGGCCGCTTGGCGTTATTATTTATTAAAGTTGGTTATGTCTCTTGTCGTGTGAGTTGGGTTGTTACAGTTGGTATCAAAGCCATAGTTTAAGGGATTTAGGCGATCGGATGGGCCTAAACTTAAACTGTTGAGTAGGGGGACACAACTGAGATTTAGGAAGACTTTAAGGAAGACTTTGATCATCGAGGGGCGTGATAACAATAGTGAGTACTCTTATGTAAGGTAAATTCAGAATTGCATCTGGCCAATGTCATTATGAACTTACAGGTGCATGGGCATACTCGATTGCTATTGTTGAGTATGGTTTAGTGTAGAAAGTTTTATCTATGAATTGATAGTGTTGGTCTGGCGTGTTGTGTGGGTTCGCTTATGGTTGTAAGGTTAATACCGTTTGGGAAGAATATCGTGCGGGATTTAAATACTTCGTTGAGAAAGGATCTTTTGGGTCCATAAGGAAGATAATATGTTAGGAGATGAGCTTCCCGCTTCAAGGGAGTCTTCGTTTTGGAAGAATGTTATGGCGACTGGTGGGAAGCAGGAGTGTTAATCCGAGAATCGAATGATAGAAATGAGGCTTTTGGAGCTGTAGCTAATTGAAGGACGGTTGGGAGACGATATCAGTGTTGACTGATAAAATGTAGTGAGGATCAGATGGAATTGAACTATGGTTGGTAAGTTGGTTGGAGGTCAAAGTGAGGACACGCGACTTGCGAAATTTTAGTTGCGATGGTAACTGACACTTAAACCTTCAAGGATGTTGGAATACGTTGGTGTCGGAGGTTGTGGAGTAGGAGAGAAACCCGGCTGGTTGGTCGGAAGTAAGGATTCTGGGATAAATCATAGTGAGTGCAAACCGTTGACCTTGTTAGAGTAAATAGCCTTCAATGTCATTGAGTCCCATGCATTATGTTTTAAACAATTTGCTGAAGCTTTTCCATATCATACATATCAGATATTTTTGGCGTGTGTGTGCTTTACGAGGTGTTTATTTTGAAAACGTGTCGACGCGTGCAAACGTGTGTTGGTATTGAACAGACAAGTTTATGGCGTTGAATGGTAAAAATTTCAATTTCGGTGTGGAATAATTATTTTATATCTTTTTGTAAATGAGTTAACTTTGTTATGAAAATCAAAACAACATTTGACCGCATGATTTTATAAGTGAGTTTTGTACCGGCATGTGTTGTTATATCAATAAGAGTGAAAGTCGTTTGACACGCTCAGTGTAAGCAATTTTGTAGTATTTTATAAATCTTGTGGGTAAAGTTCATCGAAAATAATTTCAATTGTGTCAACACCGATATCGGGGTGTGGTGAAAAGTATTTTGTCATGGAGTTGGGGTTGAACGATTCTTGAAATCGTTGTACATGGCTAGTCGGTGTTGTGTAGTGTACACTCAAGTTTGTTTCATAATGTAGTCCCTTCAAATTTTCAAAAGTGTCAAGAATTTAAATTTTGGCGTGTCACGCATGAAGTCTATGAACTCTCTAGGTCGTGGGGAAAGGTTGCAATTAAGAATGATGATAGTTTTGAGAGTGGAAGTGTGATGCTCGATCAGAGGGTAGTCAATTATTGACTCTGGTGTTTCAGCTAAGGAAAGGTGCCAAGTAGCGGGAGGTGGGTAGTGGAGGCCTTGATCTTCGACGTTAAGGATGTTTTATGGTGTACCCGCTTGATAATTGGCGGAAGATGTAGATGTCGGTAGATGTTTGTGCCTAAGGTGGGATTTGAAGTCGTTATGATGCCCTTATATTAGTAAGTTGTTGCATTGTAAGAGGTAGGTCCTATTGGGATCCTGGTTGGTCGGAGATGTGGTTGAAGTATCACCATGTCGAATGTTGATGTTGAAGCCAACGATCATTTTGAGGTAAATGACGGGACGTTGAAAATAAAGAAGTAGACAGGGATGGTTTCGTTGGGTTTTTATGGTGGAATGTTGGACCACCTGGTGTGAGTACTTCATAATTGAATGATTACCTTTCGATTAGGTGACCTTCGGCGGGATCTTGTTAGTTTGTGTAGGAGCGAAGTTATATAGCTCAACTGGAGGGGTTGCGCTTTGAGCGCTTAAAAAAAATTCGGGGTAGTATGTTTAATCTTTCAGGCTGCCAGAATTTGTTTCCAGCAGATTGCGATTGAGCTGGCAAGGAGCAATATAGGCTGAGTAATTTGGAGGATTATAGTGTTGCGTTTTATTCAGACTCGAGGAAGACCAAGTCGCGAAATGCCTTGAATTCAGATATTGGTGTTATGATCCGTATGAAAATGGAGGTAAATATGTGTAGGTAAGTTAGTTGCGGAGATTTTGGGTGTGCTGTGATGGGGTTAAGGGAGGTGGTCGGTAAGTGTTTTGTTAGAGGATGAACGTCTTTGTCTGGAGATTTCTGTGGAATGATTTATAAGTGGCAAGCTTGTTGATGGGGATATGTGGATGAGTCAATGATATTTATTCCAAGGTAGGCGTACAAGTCCTTGGTATGTAAGGACTTCTTGAGGATAAGTAGTGGATTCGAGTTGTTGAATTGGAATGAGCGTAGGTAGAAATACTCGCCTGAGGATTTTGGTAACCTGTCCAAAAGTAGTGAGTGTGTCGTTGAATGAATGTGTGTTTGCTTGGTATCGGAGTATTTCAAAGTTGAGGGAAATGTTTCAAATATCTGTTAGCGGCTATCGAAAAGAGGAACCTGGTGTTCTTGTGTTGCGTCAGGTTATGGGCGGATATAGCTTATTCCAACAAGATATTGTTGGAAAGATCGAACGGATTAGTTCTTGAAGTTATGGTAGTAGTTATGTAATCCGTGGGGATGTCGAAGTCACCTTTGGGGATCAAGGAATTTTAGTGAATGGAACAACCCTTTTGGGAAAGCGAGAATTGCGCAGTGTATGCAGGCATTATGTATTGCTTTGAGAGAGCCTGGTTGAGTGTTTTGAATGATAATTGTGAGGAATCGTTGGTTAATGCGGTAGTACAAAGGTGTTTTCAACACAATTGAGCGATCATAGAATGGAGCGAGTAATGTCCTACACTAGTAGGAGGAAATGGAAATGGTGTGTTTAAATACAAAAGTGTGGAACTATGTTTTCAGACTTCGCCATTAGTAAGTTTATGAAGCCCTAGCGAAGGGGGTGAGAAAGAGATTATGGCGCACGTTACAGTTTGATTGTTGAGTAATCTAAATCGTGCGGATGGTCTAAAGCTGGCACCACTAATCAGTAAGTTGGACTTTAGAAGTAGGGTTGAGTCGTTTAGAAGGAAAGGGAGAGGTGGTTGGACGTAGAGCTCAGAGTGAAAGACCATAATGGCAGATCAGAGATTGTGTGGAAAAAATTCCAAATGAGTCGATCGTCTAATGCTAATCTAATTGGAATAGTTCGTGGGAGCATAGTCACTCCGTGTTGAGCAAGTGAAGCTGGTGAACTACGGAGGTTTTGGATTGAAGAAGTTTTCTTCCATTTCGTAAGCAGTTAGGGTGATGTATGTTTGGCGTGTATGAGTTGGGTAACACCGATGAGTTGTGATCAGTGTGGTTCGGGAAAGAAAGTACTTCTACGCTAGCCGAACGTCGTAGTAGAACAGGTTACTTTGCTATGGAGGGATGTCGGATGAAGAAACTCATGATTGTGAGTTCATGGTGATGTGTAGGGATGTCTATATATGTTATGTTGGCATTTGGGTGGTTACTTTAGTCTGTGAGGCATGTGGTGGTGGTGTTAAGTGGTGGTGTTAACTCCGGTAAAAAAAATTGTTCTTTAAGGGAGTTGTAGCCATCGAGGGGTAAATCCAATGGTTACATATAACTATGTATTTGATCAAAATGGTATGAGCAATTGAGTGGAACTAAGTTACTAGTATTCGAGCAGCTCCGTTCGAAGGGTAGTACGGACGCAAGTGTAGAACACCTTTATGTTGGAGGAAGTGGGCAAAAGACAGCTAGCCGGACCATAAATTGTGCAAGTGACGGTTGATAAGGTCAACCAGATTCGAGAAAGGTTAAAGGTAGCTCAAGATCGTCAAAAGATGTATGCAAATAAGCGAAGGAAGCCGATAGAGTTTCAAGTAGGGGACAAGGTGATGTTAAAAGTTTCGTCGTGGAAGGGAGTTGTTCGATTCGACAAGAAAGGTAAGTTGAGATCAAGGTTTGTTGGTCGTTTCCTATTTCAGAACGTGTCGGAGAAGTAGCATACAAATCGGATCTACCCGAGGAGTTGTGAGGGGTTCATTCCACATTCCATGTGTCGAACCTGAAGAAGTGCATGGCGGAGACTGATGTTTTAGTACCATTGGAGGATATCCAAGTAGTCGAAAATTTGAGCTAAGTCGAAGAACCGGTGGCCATTCTAGATTATAAAGTCAAGAAATTAAGGAATAAAGAGATTCGATTGGTGAAAGTGCAATGGAAATTCCATAAGGGGCAAAAATCAACATGGGAAGTGGAGGCAGACGTGAAGTCTCAATATCCTCATCTTTTCGACAATGGAATTCCGGGGACGGAATTCTTTTGAGGGGAGGATAATGTAATAACTAGGTTCAAGGCTAATAAATTTAAGTTTGGGTGGAAAATGGTCAAAACTCAATTTTGAAAGGGGGCTATGTGTAAATGATTACTAAAAAGAGGTCTTAGCCTAGGGTTCTGTTCATTTTTGTTGGTGGTCGAAGGAAACAGAAAGAAAGAACACAGGGGCGATTTGGAGAAGAGAGACCTTGAAGATTTGGATAGAAACTCCTCACAAGGTAACATTCTGAAACCATTCTCTACTCCTAAGTTCTTATATTTGATGATTCGTCTTTAATTTTTGGTTGGAGTCTTATAGGATTGAAAGACTGAGTTAGAGGAGTAGAGGTTAATGTTTTACCCAATTGAAAATCGATTCAAGGGATAGATATCATGTATGCATTTAATTATTGGGTTGTTTAAGGAAAAACATAATCTAGTAATTGGGAGTAGAATGCCATTTCTGGGGAAGATTATATAGCTGTGACCATTTAATCTGGGTTGTTCGATAACCCAGAATCGCCTCCAGGCGAAATGGCGACCCCGGGCGGTGGTTGATATCGGGGACCGGGGTGGGAAGTCTGTCGGTGTGAGGTCCGGTCGATGAGGGCCCCGGTCGGTGTGGGGGTCCGGTCGAAGGAGGCCCCGGTCGGGGTGTGGGGATCGGGGGGAGTCCGGTCGAGGAAACTCGGGCCGTGACCCCGGGAGTCGGGGGATCCCGGGGAAAGGGAATTCCGGGGGTCGGGTTGTCTAGTAGCTATTTAGGATGTTGGGGTGAATGCTTGTAGAATTATAGAGTCTCGTTAGTGGTATGTCTTATCGTTTTTTCGACATTGGCATCGTAGGTTCTAAGATCGTTAGATTGCGGGCTTTCTTAGCGAGGACCAAAGGTGAGTTTTCTAAACTAATGTTTTTCATGACGAAGAAGTTTATGTTTACAAGTTATCTGCAAATTTGAAATAATGTTGGTTATTAATTACCTGCGAGTTTTATTTAAATGTTCAAGATGTTTCTACTACTGTTGCTTAAGTGGATATGTATGCATACATGGTTCTAAGCGTGTAGGCTCAAAGTCAGGGGGTGTGGCCCGCCTGTGCTCATACCGGGGGGTGTGTTCCGTTTATGCCATTGGGGGGTGTGTCCCAACAAAGGCAGTGTCAGTCACAGACACGTTGTCACCTTAGGGTGGCGATAGTGTGAGATGAGAAGTTTGCTGAAAGTTAAAGGTTTTCCGTGAAGTTGAAAATGGTTTATTTATTGATAAAATTTTTGATTGTCTGTTAAGTTTAAACTGTTGTTAGAGGGGACTCACTAGACCTTTCGGTCTAACCCTTGCTCTTTTCAAATCTAAAACCCTTTTCAGGTAATCTGTGCAATAGGAGGAGCGGATAAGTTCTAAGAGAAGGTGCAGCTGGAGCTGAATTAGAGGACCTCCACTGTAGATTCTTGCCCATGTATTCTCAGTTGTGTACTAGGTTGTCTTTCCGCAAACCTTGTATTTTAGATTTTTTATTGGGCCGTTTGGCGTTATTATTTATTAAAGTTGGTTCCGTATCTTGTCGTGTGAGTTGGGTTGTTACAGTTGGTAAGAATATCTGTGGGGTGTCGAAGTAGTCCATGATTGTGATGGAATTCTAGCGGACAGGTCAATCCTGTTTGGGGAGCGAGAAATGTGTGGCGCCTTCTTGTATTGGGGATGGTTTTGGAAGGTCTTGGTTAGAGAACTCGAACGAGAATCGTGGGTAGCCGTTTGGCTAAGTTTAGTAATGAAAATGTGTTTTCGGCATATTTGGGATCGTCGGGAAAGTGGCTAAGCTGAGAGTGAGAAGTTTGACAAGAGACACGGAAATGGGGATCTATGTTTCAGTTTTGCCATAGTGAGATGTGAACCGTAATGAGGGTGTGAGAAGGATATTGGGGTGTAGGTTATGGTTCTGGTGTTGAGAAATCTAAATTGTGCGGTTGGTCTAAGGTTTGCACCCATTAGCGAGCCAATTTTTGGAGACATGTTTGTTGTTTCGAGAAGAAAGTGGAAAATAGTGGTGGAATGTAGTGCTCGGAGTGAGTCAGACTTGGTATTACGGGGAAAGGGTTCCAGGTGAGCTTGTTTCCAGTGTTAAGCGATTTGAAATAGTTGTGGTAAGCATGGCCACACCATGTTAAGCGGGCGAAGTTTGAAATTATGACAATTGTGGTTGAACAGTTGGTGGATGCAATGAGAAAATGAAGTATGTATTTTTTAATTATGTCGGTTGGAACAGGTGGACTATGAAAGCATTGAGTTGTGGAAGCTTTCTTTCCGGTATGAGAGAATTTGGGGTGATGGTGTTTGGGAGACGTATGCATAATGCGTATGAATTGTGCAACACCGTTGAGTTGAGACCATTGTGGTTCGCGAAAGGTGTTCTTTTGGCACTAGGCGTATGTAGTGTTGAGGAAAGATATTTTGCTATGGCAAAGTACTTGATAAAGAAATTCATAACGGTAGGTTCATGGTGATGCCTAAGGTTGATATCGTGTTAAGTTGGCGAATTGAGGGGTTTTTATATTGATTAGGGATACCTGTCGTGGTGGCGCTATCTCTGGTAGAGTTCATTCCTCTAAAGAAGTAAATTTGTATGTGAAAACCTTAAGGAGACGCGTTTTAAGACTACGAGTCCAGGTGGATGGACAAAGCGGACATTACTTGGTACGGTTGGCTTGGAAAGTTTTGGAATATTAAATCTTGGGAAGTTTCAGATGGTATGTTTAGTTCGTTGTCCAGAGGGCACGACTTTGATTTGGGTCAGAATGTTTTGGGCAACAGAGTGAAGTTAAGATGATATGTTTGAAAGAACGCAAACTTTGTGAATCATAAGTTGAGAGGACGCAGCTTGATGCGGAAGTCCACCCCATAGAATGAAGTGGGGCCTTCGAGAGAAAGCTAGTATTGGGCTACGTTTTGGGGTATGTTGAAGCTATGGAAAGAGTTGGAGAGATAGTGTATGATCTGGAGGGGTCCGATGGGAATTTGGAAAACTCGTATAGTATTTCACGCCTCTTTTTTAGAACATTTGTTGGAAGTTGGGGCGAAAACACCATTACAAGGTATGCAAGCAAATAAGAAGTTAACCGTTATTGTAGGGGTCTAAGGAAGTCATTGACCGTAAGATTAAGAAGTTTAGGAACAAAAGAGATCCACCCTGTGAAGTGCAATGGCGATTTCATATAGGCCAAGAGGCAACGTGGGAGTTAGAAGAGGTATTGAGATCCCAGTACCCCAACTTGTTCAACGATGGGATTCCGGGGACGAAATCCTATTGAGGGGGGGGGGGATAATGTAATAACCGTGCTAGAGATTAATAATTTGGAGGTTGGGTGGAAGTTTAGCACCAAGTGAAAGTTAGAAAGGCCAAAGTGAAAATAGATAAAAGAGGGGTTTTTACCCTAACCCTCTCATTCTCTCCTCAATAGGATTGAGTGGCGGCTGATAAATATAGAAGAGGGTGAGAGAGTGTGGTCTTGATGGGAATTTTGGAGAAGAGGGCAACAAACAGCATCCTTTGGATTTCAACCTGCATCTTTCCTTGGAGGTAAGATCTACTCATTTCCTCTGATTTAATTTTTGGTATTTGGGGTGTTGTTAAGCATCTGGGTTGGCTTTGGGATTGGAAATTGAGATTAAATTGGTATTGTTTTGGTAAGGGTTCCATCCCAGAATTTTTCTTCTCTTAAAGAGATGGAATCTATATCATATAGCTATTTTCCGTGAGTAGTCGTTGGGTTTGATTAATGGCCTGGAATGGATCGATAGCAGCTTAATGAGAGAGGTCTCTGAACCTTCACAGAATCGCGTCGCCGACCTGCGGTCTAGGGCGGCACCTGCATTTTCGCAGTAGTGGCCGACTGTTGTGGAACCGGGCGACCCCGATGAAGGGTACCGGACGACCCAAGGGGACTAGGTATCGGGCAACCCCGGGCGACCATGGTGTAGAGAGCGAGTGACCCCGGGTGTTAGAGGTCGGGTCTCAATCCAACCCCCGGGCATGTGGTATCCAGGCCTCATCCCAAAGTCGTGGTCCATTCAGTTGAAAGCCCATGTCCCCGACCCATGATGTTGTGGGTCGGGCTATTTTCCTTTTGCACCGTAAGAGAGAGGGAAGTTTTGGGAGTGTATTCCGTATGCTCATTAGGAAGAATTGGATCTTGTGATCGTAAAGGTCTCCATATGACTGAAGAATAGGTTGAGACTTATCCGTCTTTAACGTTTTGTGCAGTAAGTCTCGAGACGGGCCTTAAGGGTAATTGAGAGAACTTTCGCGGAGGGCAGCAGGTGAGTTTTCTAAACTAAATGCTCTTCGATGATAAAGTGGTTAAAAGCATGTGGAAGTCATTTAAAGCATTTTATTTACTTATGTATGCTTTATATATATATATATATATATAGAGAGAGAGAGAGAGAGAGAGAGGAAAGTTCAAATGAAAACTCATTTTTAATTGTGCACGTGAGGACAATCTCAGCCACTCGATCTCTTTTGATCCAACAACTCATATTAAATAAAGTTTTTAATTTTAAAATGTTTAGGGGTAAAATTGGAAGAAAATTTAAATACACGTCTACCATAATTGACTTTTTATTTTCTTTTTTAATTAAAAACTTTTTACCCAATTAAAGTTTAAAATAAATTATCTTAAAAATTACTAATATTTTAATCAAACAAATTACATCAAAAAAACGAAAATTTCGTGTTCTTCGATATGACATCCATCTCGATATAGTTTTTTTGTCGTTTTAACCGTTTTTTACGTGAAATACTATATGTGTTATATTCATTATAAATATTTATGTACGTTCAAGTTTGTACAACGCCTCGACACCGTAAGTATGTAACTCGACATCACCTTCTTCACCACTTTCTTCAACGTCGTAAGGCATCACGTTTCTTCAGCACCGTAACCCAACACCCATCAAGACGAATCGAGAACCTATCGAGTAATTTTGTTGTGAATCGGGGAACAAAAGAGAGTGTGTCACGTCTCCACATCTCCACATCTTCACAGGTCATTCATGTGTTATTCATCATGAATAACGTATCATTCAGGATGAATAATACAACATTCAGGGTGAATAATTCATGATTCATGAATTCGTGTATTATTCGTCATGAATGTTGTGTAATTCATCATGAATACTATATTATTCATCATGAATAATGAATGAACGTTCACATTTGTTATTCATACTGAATGTGGGACATCTTGGGATGCACATACATATTCATAATGAATTAAACCAAATTTCGGTTGTGAATTTGGAAACAAAATAGAGTGTGTCATGTGTCTACACCTTCACGGGTCATTCATATATTATTCATCATGAATAAAGTATCATTCAGGATGAATAATAGAACATTCAGGGTGAATAATACACGATTCATGATAAATAATACATGAATCATGGTTTCGTGTATTATTCATCATGAATATTGTATTATTCATCCTGAATATTGTATTATTCATCATGAATAGTGAATGAACGTTCACATTTGTTATTCATACTGAATGTGGACACCCGAGGACGTGCATGCATATTCATAATGAATATAACACATATAGAGAATTTCACGTAAAAAACGGTTAAAACGAAAAAACCTGAATATTGTATTATTCATCCTGCATACGGTATTATTCATCATGAATAGTGAATGAACGTTCACCTTTGTTATTCATATTGAATGTGGACACCCGAAGACGTGCATGCATATTCATAATGAATATAACACGTATATCGAATTTCACGTAAAGAACGGTTAAAACGAAAGAAAAAAAACTATATCGAGATGGATGTCATATCGAAGAGCTCGTTTTTTTGATGTAATTTGTTTGATTCAAATATTAGTAATTTTTAAGATAAATTATTTTAAAGTTTAAGGGGGTGATTTTTTTTAATTAAAAATAAAAATAAAAAGTCAAAGAAGGTATGCGTTTATTCAAAATTACAATTTTGTCCTTAATCACTTCCCAATTAACCTTATTATGTATTAACCATTGATTAGTTTTCTAAGTTTTGATCAATGGTTAAGATTTGTCCTCATGTGCACAATGAAAAATGAGTTTTCATTTGAACCCACCCCTATATATATATATATATATATATATATATATATATATATATATATATATTACTACATTAATATTGGTTTAGATCAAATGTCTTAAGTATCACTTACAATGCATTATGTACAATGTTTTTATGCATAAAACTTGAAAAACTCTTAATTACAACTTATAATGCACAATGTACAAGTTTTCAATGCATAAACTTTATTTTTCTGCCCTCTGACACTATCCCCTCCGAGTTTGGTATATCCCCATGCTTTCTTTCTCATTTTTCAGCCCTTTCTTTCTCCTTGCATGATTATTGTACCTTCACCTGCAAAAGATTATTCATCAACACAGTCTCATCTTATTTGAAATTTGAATTTTCAATTCCAAACCTTCCATCCATCTACCGTCTCTGTTGGTGCTTTTCTCCCATCTTCAAGTTTCAAGAATGTGCTTTAGTTTATGTTTATAATCAATGTAAAGGTTTGTGATTTGATTCATCCATCGTATGTGACTGATTCGTGTTTCAAGTTTTCTTCAAGGCTCGCTTTTGTTCATTGATGTGTTATAATCTTAGTTGGAACCTTGATTTCTCGATCCCAGACTTCATTTCTTCATCATTCTTTACCAGGCTTACTGGTTGGGTGGGTCTCACACAAGTCATGAAGGTAGGGTCTTAATCGAAAGGTTTTTTTTTAACTTTAGGGTTCTGCCAGTTTGTGATATGATGTGAGTTTAATTGTTTCATTTGCAATTCGTTCTTCTCTAATGGTCTTAAACTTTTTCTTCTCTGACGGTTTTAGATTGTGATTAGGGTTTAGAAGCAACATGTATCAATTTAAACCCTAACAGGGTTTGTTGATTTATGGTTTCTATATTTGCTCAAGTCTGTATTTGTTTCTCCTTTGTTTATTCACTTAAAATTACTTATATGTTGGTCCATGCCTTAATATTGATCAAGTTCTCCAGTTTATCTTCTAAACTTTATTCTCAGTGGTTCATTCACGATTCAAGGTAAGTTTCCGTATGAAATTTGCATTTTTGAAGCTTTTGTACCGATTCAAGGTAATACTTCTCTTTCTGCTTCATATTTCATGTTTATTCTCTTTTTTTTTACTTTGCAGATCTGAAAAACAAGAACATCCAGAAATTACATGTTAGGACTAAAAGTCCTATGTGTTGAAAGTGGAATAAAGTATTTATAAGGGTTTGATTTGTAATTAAGTGATAGTTTAATAGTTAGATGGGCCCAAGCCCATAAGCCCAATATCTTTGTAAGCCTAAGTATATAAAGGCATTATTTGTTTCATAATTGGGGTTGAAAAATTGAATAGATTTTAGAAATTATTATTCAGTTTACTAGTCGTTAGGTTTACATATTATTATCAGAAATTCTCTCTGTAAACCTTAGCCCTTTGAAGTTTATATTAATCATATGACTAGTTGTTGTGGTCAATATCTTGTTCATCATTGTTCTTATATCTGTTGATTGCACTAAAACTGGGATCTACAATTGGTATCAGAGCAGATAGGCAAAAGGTTTGTCTAAAACCCTATAATTTTTTTTGTGTGTTAATCGCTTATATGTGCCTTATCTGATTATCTTGTTATGTGTTTTATCGATCGAAGATTATTTTCTGGATTTTTTTTTGGTTTCGATCGAATCTGATAGTTTTCTGGAAAGTGAGTTGCGGTCTTAATGGTTCTGGGTTTGTTCATATCCGATCGTTTTTTCCTTCGATCTTAGAGAAATTGATTTTTGCTTGATTCGGTTTAATTCCTTCGATCAAAGGATCGAAGGATCTGAGTTTGGGTTCGATCGAATCCCAGAAACTCTTCGAGTTCTTCGGTCGAATTCATCGTGTTCTTCGGTGTTAATCGATCTTATCGTTTGTTTTGTGGTTATCTGATTTTAGGCTTTCGACCTGAGTATTCGACCGAATAAGTG
The DNA here is from genome assembly GCA_023525745.1 of Arctium lappa. Classification (NCBI taxonomy): domain Eukaryota; kingdom Viridiplantae; phylum Streptophyta; class Magnoliopsida; order Asterales; family Asteraceae; genus Arctium; species Arctium lappa. The sequence continues at coordinate 147,838,596 of CM042048.1, forward strand.
TACTCCGGTCTTGTTCCTTCGACCGGATACGTGCTACCCGGTCTTGTCCCTTCGACCGAATAACCTTCGACCGGATATGTGTTACCCGTTCTTATCATTCGACCGGATAAGTGTATTCCCGGACGTGTCATTCGACCGGATACCTGCTTCCTCCGGGCATACCTTCGACCGAACCTTATCATATCCGGTCTTACCCTCAAATTTTTTGTCTCACGATCTTTTTGCAGTGCATTTATTTTAGCCCCCGTACTTCAAGGATTCAGCGTGTCATTTGTGACCCTAAAATTTCAAGTTTCACAAGTTGTCACTTTTGGTCCCTGCACTTTCAAGTTTCATCTCTCTTCATAGTCGGAGCGAATACATTCTATTCAAGTACAAAATGGTGAACCCACCAAGGCTGCGGTCCAAAGGAGAATATGAAAGGTGGAAAGCTGATTTTTTGTATTTTGTTGACGAACATGAGGTGGGTCCCTACATCAGATTGTCATTAACTGAAGGAGAGAACCAATCCCAAATTCCGCCAGAAGCTTCTTCTGTGGAAAAGGAGCAAAGAGAGAGTGGCAATAATTATGCTAGAAATTATATGAAATATAGTGTTTCGTGTGAATTTATTAGTGACATTTTTAGTGAAATTATTGGTCAAATAAATTCTAACAAAATGACAGGAAAAGAGCGGTGGGATTGTACTGAATGGTTGGTGTTAGGGACAAAGGGTTTACTAACAGGAAGAGAATTGGAAGCTGAGAACTCTGAGCTAAAAGGAAAGATCTCTATTTTGGAAGCTAAAACTCAGCAAATAGTCTCTGTTGAAAGTTCTGAGGAAAAGATTTCTGAACTGAAAGATGCAAATGCAGATCTTCAAAAGCGTTTATCTGATTTGGAGCAACTGCTTGCTAAACACAAATCTGATTTTGAGACTAAAGAGAAATCTTTCGCAAATAAGTTCTCAGAATTCTCGAGAAAATGTGCTGATGAGAAGAAAGAAGATGAGTTGAAATGCATAAAACTTTCTCAGCAAGTTTCTGCTTTCGAGAAACTAATCATTCTTGAAAGAGAAAAGTTTGCAAAAGAAAAGAAGCCCATTGAACAGAAGAATGTTGGATTCTTCAAGGAAATATCCGGCCAAAGAAATGATGCTGAGAAGGGATTTGAAGAAGAACGAAGCATATTTGAGACTGAGATTAAAAAGCTGAATGCAAAGCTATCTGAACTATCTGAGAAGGCACTAAAAGAGCAGAAAACGAATTCTGAGTTCACGAAGAAGATTGACCTGCTTGTTCAAGAAAGAGACAACTTCGCTTCAACAATTAAAGTGCTTGAAAAGTCTGAATCAAGCTCAAATCAGAAATCTGTCTCTACACAAAGGTCAGTTAAATCTTTTGATCAGATTCGTAAAACTAACCTTTTCTATGATAGAAATATAGATGGTTCAGGTACACATCCTAGAAGAAGGAGATACAAAGAAGAGGAACTGGTCTGGAAGAAGAAACCAGTTAAAGATGAGCTGAAAGAAACAGAATCGTGTGTACATGCGGTTAATGCAAAGAAGAACAATGCGAGTAAAGGTAAACCTGATCACATCTACTCAAGAGATCAATTACTCAAGTTGTCAGGTAAGAAATATCACTGTTCTTATTGTCATACACATGATCACATTCACAAAACCATTGATCATTTCTGGTATGGTTCTTATTCTATATCCCCCACAAGAACTGCAACTAACATTCATGGACCCAAATACCAGTGGGTACCAAAGCCGAAAACTGATTCTTTGTTGCAAGCAACTACTGTCAAGGGGGAGTAGAAGAACAATGGCTTCTAAGTAAATCAGCTTAGAACCCGGACTTCAACGAAGTTTGGCTTCTGATCACATGACAGATCAGGACCCGTTCTTCAACGTTTAGACCTGGATATTTTGCAAATATCCAGGGGGAGCTTAAAAGACCTAAATCATTATATCATGATTTGAATGGGAGCTTAAATGTAAGTATCTTCTATCTCTAGATCTCTGAGTGTTTGGAAGACGAACAACTTTCAAGCATGAAAAACAGTTTCTGAAATGTTCAAACCACTTCTGATTCTCAAAAGGTTTCATGAATCTAGAAGTATGAATTTAAATGTTTTTCAATTCTTGATCTTTAATGTTTAACTGACTGTGTGTTTCTAAAGATCAATACTTGCGTATTGTCTTATCCTTATATTGTAACGTATTCACACACAGGTTCAGTACTTCATTTGTATTTGTTATTACCATGTCTCATAGCGAAACAATGTTTCCGATGGTAATACCCCCGCTTGAAATTCAATGTTGTTGAGCATCTATCATTTTTTCTAAATTTGTGCTTTCATTGCTAAAATGTTTATATTTGTTCATATAAACAAAATATCCAATTCTTTGATACCCTATCCATTTTATGTGATCTGATTGATACACTGTCAGATTCTCAAAACAATGCTCTTGATTTCATTTCATTAATTCAATATATCTGCTTTGAGAAATCTTCAAATTTCAATTGCTCAAATCTTATGAGCATACATTTTGACAGTGATATCATACATTCTGTGCTTAAATGTTCAAGTTAAACTGTGAGTAACTATTTTTTTAGGACTTACATGGGATTTGTGTGAGAACTTAAACAGTACTTCCATGGATTCACGTTAACCAGTGTTTCCTACCTCGGAAGTTATCCAAGAGTGATTTGAGGGGTGAGGGGTCATAAATCAAAGAGTGGGGGAGATAACTCATCGGGTTGAGTTTTTCTCATTATGTGGAGCGAAAAATGGAAAAGAGAGTTTGGTTAGAAGTGAGCTTCAATGATAAAAAGAAAGAGGGTGTGAGAACAGAGTTAAAAGAATATCAGAACTCTGCACCAACCACTTTCTGAGCCGGGCAGCCACATATTCTGATTGGTTCACACTCATTGGTGACCATCATTGAAAAAGGCACCTAGCCCATGCCAACTCTTGCATTAACCCCACCAACCACTCGTTTCTTTCTTAACAAAGAAATGTTTCATTTTCTTTGGGGACGCAGCATATCTGCTATCTATTCTTCACTCGGAAGATTTAGATATTGAAAAAGAAGGAAAGTTGCCCCACCTTCGCATCTTTTTCATGCACATTGAGTCCGTGTAATATCTGTTGTTGTCTCAACAGTTTACACATTTTTTAGCCTGATCAAGCTAAGTAGCTTAAATCATTTCTACACTTTCACGAGCACACAAGGAATGAGTTTTCTTGTCATAACATTCATAGAAAATTCCTTTGTGGTTTTTCGATGATTGAATGGAAGCCCTGGGGGAGTGAACATCACAAAAACTCCTTTCCAATGTACATCCGTTGTACAAAGTGGCTCTGTGCTACTTACAGGCATACTAACTGTTTCATCTGTTGAATCAGGGTTACATTGTCCATTATGTCTGAATTTGAAAAGATTCGGATATATACATTTCATGAATTGACGGATACTCAGATCAAAGGACGAAGAATATCATATTATCATAAAGGGGAGATCAAAGAATGCGTTGAAATTGTAGAAGTTTTGATGATCATGATGCTCACAATCATCAAAAAGGGGGAGAAGTTTTCAAAGTTCAACTTCAAAGTTTTGAAGAAAGAAAGTTTGTTTTTCTGAAGACGGTCTAAAGATCAAAGAGATGAAGATATTAGTTTAATGCTAAATGTGTTTGTCTGAAGAAAGTGAAGATTTCAAAGATTGAAGATTTCAAAGTTTGTATTGATTCTTTCCCGTATCATGTGGTGTTTGCTATAAGTTTGTTTCTCATTCCTCCTACGAGCTGATTGAAACAAGTTCTTAAGCTGAAAGTCTATTCAACTCGCGGTTCAAAGACAGATTCTTTGTTTTAAACTGAAGATGCACCGTGGAATGTCAAGTAACTCTCTCATTATTTTTCTTGTGCGCTGATCCGATGTGATTGAGTTTCTACAGTTAAAAGCTGCTTGATAGTGCATTCAGTCGAGGCTACTGTACATTGAATCTGGTTACAAAGTTGATACTATGAAGACCGAAGAGCTTTATTCAAGGGGGAGCGTGGAAAGTCATGAAGACATGCAACACCAAAGTTCTTCAAAGATTCAAGAGGGAAAGAAGATCAAGGCCTGAAGTTTTTCAAGAAGTTAAATGCTTTATTCAACTTTAGGGGGAGATTGTTAGGACTAAAAGTCATATGTGTTGAAAGTGGAATAAAGTATTTATAAGGGTTTGATTTGTAATTAAGTGATAGTTTAATAGTTAGATGGGCCCAAGCCCATAAGCCCAATATCTTTGTAAGCCTAAGTATATAAAGGCATTATTTGTTTCATAATTGGGGTTGAAAAATTGAATAGATTTTAGAAATTATTATTCAGTTTACTAGTCGTTAGGTTTACATATTATTATCAGAAATTCTCTCTGTAAACCTTAGCCCTTTGAAGTTTATATTAATCATATGACTAGTTGCTGTGGTCAATATCTTGTTCATCATTGTTCTTATATCTGTTGATTGCACTGAAACTGGGATCTACATTACAAGACAGGGGGATGCAGGTGCCTATAACTCTTATTCTCTCCATCAACATACCCTTTGCTTTATCATTTCTGTATCCATATCGATTTGGAAATCAGCAGACCCTCTACTTTTCTGTGTAGGATTATGTGCCTACGGTGTTTGATAACTTCAGTGCGGTGAAAAGGCCCTGTTAATTGTGTGTTTTTTCTTTTTTAAATTTCAGGTGTTTCTGAGTGTGTGGCACTTGATATTTCTTGTCCTAATGCAACAGGTCTGTCAAGTGCTAATGGTATATCATTTACTGGACCAGAATCTGTCCAATCGGTACCTACAAGCAACCTTGCACCTCCTGCGCTACTACAATCTGCAAAGACAAGGAAGTTATCAGTTGAAAGATCCGATCCTAGAAAGTATGTCTTTTGATCTTCTGTTTTCTAGACCAGTAGTGGAGGGTACATGAGTTTTTGCCTAGAATTGTTTTATGGTTTTATACTTAGACTGTCTGCTTTTGCAATAGGCTATAAATTATTTCTGGCAGGCAGGTTGCCTGTTTGGTAAAGCTTCCAATGTAATTGTGGTAGTTCTCTGGACATTTCTTTTGCCTTAGAAGTGTCACAAGCTTGATCATAGATTATCTTGGTATCCCGCTTTGCAGCCGGTCGGCTTGTGTGTTGGTTTTTACTTGGTTAAGACTTTGTGAATCACCTCATTGGAATAGTTACTATGAAATTGTGATGCATAGTGAAATGATATGTTTTAAATATGTAATCATCTCGCTTATCATTCTCTTCTTTTCTTTTTATAGCCAAGTGTTGTTGCAGAAGCGGCAATTCTTCCATTCTCATAGAGCACAGGTTATCATGTATCATTTTTATATTTGTTATGAAATGTTGTTTTGTGGGTAAATATCTAAGTTAGTGATTTTACTATTGTTGGTGAGGAGCAATAAGGAGAACTTGGTGGCAAAATGACGAGATCAATCAATGGGAGAACCAAAAATCAATTTGCTTGTCTTCCTTGTTTGATCTGTATTGTCACTTTACATTTCAAATTTCATGTTTGTGAAGTTCTCCACTGTGCATCCTGTAGGAATGGATCATGTGTTTCTTTATTGGCAAAACATAACTTTCCCATTCACCATCCAGTATCTGAATCTAATTTTTTAAACCAACAACTATTAGCGAATGGCATTGGAGCAAGTGTTTGCAGAGCAAGATAGTGAAGATGAAGTCGACGATGATGTTGTTGATCTTGAAGACCGAAGGGTATGTTCTTCTATTTCGTTGTGACCTTAAATACTGATATCAACTTCTGGGATATGTTAATGAGCACCTCAACAGTCGCCATGTGAATTCTATTCTAATCCTTGCAAGAAAAAACAAAATTTTGATGATTAGGCCTCTTTTTTATGATGTTAAAACTGATTTGAGGGTAAAGGGATTCTTCTGCTACACTACTTTTATTAACAACCTGATCCAATTAAATAACAACATTCACTTTTTCATATTTTTCAGATGCTTGATGACTTTGTGGGTGTTACCCAAGACGAGAAGCAAATGATGCATCTCTGGAACTCTTTTGTGAGAAAGCAACGGTAATTCAATTCCACTTATTTGTTCTCCACACACACACACACACACACACATATATATATACTACTTTAATATACATTTAGACCAAATGTCTTAAAGACAAGTCTTAAAGCACAAAGTATTAGCAATTTAAGCATTAAATTCAAAAAACTCTTAATTACAAGTTGTAAAGCATAATGTACATGTAAAAACCCTTTTTTTACACAACCACCAAAGGACCGGCCCCTTCTACCTTTTCAGTCTCAACCCATACCGTGAATACCACACACTTTCTTCTTCTCCTCTTTCACGTCTCACACCATAATGAGAGTACAAACTGCTCTTACAACAGGTAATCTGAAATCAAGATCTTCCATAATAGCTACCCTCTCCATCTCACTCACTGATTTCAAATTTGAAATCTCTGCTTTGAGAGAAGAAAAGCCCTACTTTTCAAGAATTACATTGCAAATCTGTTATAGATTATCAGATGGAGTTATGTCGTTTCTCGGCTGCTATTTTGGTTCCTGTCCAGCTTTAAAATCAGATCAGATCCCCACGACGAGGATTCAAAGTGACGATTCAAGCTCCCGGTTACCGATTCAAGATCATATATCCATACGGTTAGGGTTCTGATTACTCACTCTCGATTCCAATCGAAGAACATATTTGTAGCAAGTTTGTTTTGATTTCAATTAACAAAGCTTTTGTTTTTCATTTATTTCGACCAACATTGATTTGGCCTTCTGGTTTCAATAACAGAGTTGTATGATTAACATTTATTTCGATTTTAAGGAGCATTTTCGATCCATCGCTCCTTACTCACTCTCGATTCCAATCGTTTAGGGTTTAACAGGTCTGAAACATACATCGTATCGGATCCAACATTTTTAAAAGGTATGATCTGGATCGTCCTTGTTCGTCTACTAACTCCGTTTGATTCACTAAAAACCTAATTTGTTTGCAATATTATAATTCGACAAGTTAGTGTTAAGTATTATCTAGATTATCAGTTGAAATTATTCGATTACAGCTCCATTTTGGATTATGGTGTTGTGATTATTTATATGCCCAAGACGCTGGTTGTTTGGTCTTTGTAACAGCGAAAAAACATTATGTGATTACAAGCACATACTTGTTATGTTTGAGAAATTGGTGGATACCCATATAGGGGTAGTTTTGCAAGACCTCTGAGTTCGCAAAATCGGATCTTGATCGCTGATATGTTAAAGGCTAAACGTTATGCTTTAATTTCCAACAATTTTAATGTGTTTTGAGTTGTAAAATCTTAAATGGAGCCAAACAGTCTAATTGATTTGGATGGCATTACAAGGTTTGCCCTAAAAAAGTGATTTTGAGCTTTTGCAGCTGATCCTTTGTGCTTTATTTAAGTGGCTAGCTGATACTTACAGGCCATGGAGCTTTATAATGATTATTATTTACAGGTAATGAGCTTGAGTTTTGACCATTAAGTTCTAATGGTACTTGTTTTTGTTTTAATGCTTTGAAGCCAATGGCCGAGTCTGGGAATTCGATGTTGTATTATCTTCTCCTCTTTGTTGTTACTCTCTCACTTCAAGAAATGTATAGAGGGAAGTTAGCTTCGTCCGAACTGTTCACCATACTTGGAGGATTCACCAGTTCTCTTGTGTTTCTTTTCTTACTGACGGTGAGTTCATCTTATCTTGTGATGATACACACAGACTTATTTGTGTTTTTTCAATTATTTTTTGTTTTTGTTGATCCATGGACACTTTTATGTTTTTTTCCCCTGTAACTTGCAACCATGCATGGGAACTTATGCGGGTTGAAGTTTTTTGCTTATGGGATTAATTGTTGGTTCTGTAATATGTAAATTGTGATTTGATCTTTATCTTTGTTTGGCTTTAAACACCAAAGTCAATAGTGAAACTTACCTTTTGTTGGCTTTGTGCAACAACTTGTACTGGCACTAGATATAGAAACCGCATGCCCATGTACAATGTAGTTTCCAGTTCACAAGTTCTTCTGTCAAATGAAATACTAAAAATACAGACAGATGAGAAAGACAATTCGGTAACTATCATCAGGATTCTCATCTCAGAGTTAATTACTAATAAATGTATGTGATTGGATTTTGTTATAGAACATACTTTGCAAATAAATTAAAAACTTTGCCAAAGAAATGGAACGTGAAACAATGTGGTCTATAAAATGATAAATTTAATTAGAAGAACTTATGGTGGAACCGAAAAAGTTAAGTTCCAGCGAAGCAAAAGGGGTGGGGGAAGGTGAATATGTATAAGAAAACAGAGGAGAAGTAGAAAAGGAAATTCAAAAACCAAGCATGTAGGTCTCTTTTGGTACCATTTATGTTCTTTAAATTAGCACTTTGTTTGTTACGGGTAAACTAATATACCTGAAACGATAAGAAAACAATTATAAATCTACTTTCTTTCTAAATTCCCATGCTTACTTCACTTCTCAAGTATTGATTGTCAATTGAAGGACCTATGTGGCAAATGTTGCACCACATTTCACCGGATAATAGGAATATCTTTTCACTCCCAACATTAGCCTTTTTCACTCGGCAATTTACTCCATCAACATGGCACAACCATCTTGGACATCCATCTGCTTCAAAATTTTCTTTTCTTCATATAAACTAAATGAATAATGCTTCATTGATATAACTTTCTTCTTGTTATTCCCATATCACTTCTAAAAGCACTAGACTACCATTCTCTTTTGTCTTATCGTGTAGTAACACTTAATTAGAAATTGTTCATTGCGAAATTTAGGCCTTCATATACTATATTTTTCAATTGACAGTAATAAGGTATTTATCTATACTACTTTAATATACATTTAGACCAAATGTCTTAAAGACAAGTCTTAAAGCACAAAGCACTAGCAATTTAAGCATTAAATTCAAAAAACTCTTAATTACAAGTTGTAAAGCATAATGTACATGTAAAAACCCTTTTTTTACACAACCACCAAAGGACCGACCCCTTCTACCTTTTCAGTCTCAACCCATACCGTGAATACCACACACTTTCTTCTTCTCCTCTTTCACGTCTCACACCATAATGAGAGTACAAACTGCTCTTACAACAGGTAATCTGAAATCAAGATCTTCCATAATAGCTACCCTCTCCATCTCACTCACTGATTTCAAATTTGAAATCTCTGCTTTGAGAGAAGAAAAGCCCTACTTTTCAAGAATTACATTGCAAATCTGTTATAGATTATCAGATGGAGTTATGTCGTTTCTCGGCTGCTATTTTGGTTCCTGTCCAGCTTTAAAATCAGATCAGATCCCCACGACGAGGATTCAAAATTAGATCCCCAAAAGTGACGATTCAAGCTCCCGGTTACCGATTCAAGATCATATATCCATACGGTTAGGGTTCTGATTACTCACTCTCGATTCCAATCGAAGAACATATTTGTAGCAAGTTTGTTTTGATTTCAATTAACAAAGCTTTTGTTTTTCATTTATTTCGACCAACATTGATTTGGCCTTCTGGTTTCAATAACAGAGTTGTATGATTAACATTTATTTCGATTTTAAGGAGCATTTTCGATCCATCGCTCCTTACTCACTCTCGATTCCAATCGTTTAGGGTTTAACAGGTCTGAAACATACATCGTATCGGATCCAACATTTTTAAAAGGTATGATCTGGATCGTCCTTGTTCGTCTACTAACTCCGTTTGATTCACTAAAAACCTAATTTGTTTGCAATATTATAATTCGACAAGTTAGTGTTAAGTATTATCTAGATTATCAGTTGAAATTATTCGATTACAGCTCCATTTTGGATTATGGTGTTGTGATTATTTATATGCCCAAGACGCTGGTTGTTTGGTCTTTGTAACAGCGAAAAAACATTATGTGATTACAAGCACATACTTGTTATGTTTGAGAAATTGGTGGATACCCATATAGGGGTAGTTTTGCAAGACCTCTGAGTTCGCAAAATCGGATCTTGATCGCTGATATGTTAAAGGCTAAACGTTATGCTTTAATTTCCAACAATTTTAATGTGTTTTGAGTTGTAAAATCTTAAATGGAGCCAAACAGTCTAATTGATTTGGATGGCATTACAAGGTTTGCCCTAAAAAAGTGATTTTGAGCTTTTGCAGCTGATCCTTTGTGCTTTATTTAAGTGGCTAGCTGATACTTACAGGCCATGGAGCTTTATAATGATTATTATTTACAGGTAATGAGCTTGAGTTTTGACCATTAAGTTCTAATGGTACTTGTTTTTGTTTTAATGCTTTGAAGCCAATGGCCGAGTCTGGGAATTCGATGTTGTATTATCTTCTCCTCTTTGTTGTTACTCTCTCACTTCAAGAAATGTATAGAGGGAAGTTAGCTTCGTCCGAACTGTTCACCATACTTGGAGGATTCACCAGTTCTCTTGTGTTTCTTTTCTTACTGACGGTGAGTTCATCTTATCTTGTGATGATACACACAGACTTATTTGTGTTTTTTCAATTATTTTTTGTTTTTGTTGATCCATGGACACTTTTATGTTTTTTTCCCCTGTAACTTGCAACCATGCATGGGAACTTATGCGGGTTGAAGTTTTTTGCTTATGGGATTAATTGTTGGTTCTGTAATATGTAAATTGTGATTTGATCTTTATCTTTGTTTGGCTTTAAACACCAAAGTCAATAGTGAAACTTACCTTTTGTTGGCTTTGTGCAACAACTTGTACTGGCACTAGATATAGAAACCGCATGCCCATGTACAATGTAGTTTCCAGTTCACAAGTTCTTCTGTCAAATGAAATACTAAAAATACAGACAGATGAGAAAGACAATTCGGTAACTATCATCAGGATTCTCATCTCAGAGTTAATTACTAATAAATGTATGTGATTGGATTTTGTTATAGAACATACTTTGCAAATAAATTAAAAACTTTGCCAAAGAAATGGAACGTGAAACAATGTGGTCTATAAAATGATAAATTTAATTAGAAGAACTTATGGTGGAACCGAAAAAGTTAAGTTCCAGCGAAGCAAAAGGGGTGGGGGAAGGTGAATATGTATAAGAAAACAGAGGAGAAGTAGAAAAGGAAATTCAAAAACCAAGCATGTAGGTCTCTTTTGGTACCATTTATGTTCTTTAAATTAGCACTTTGTTTGTTACGGGTAAACTAATATACCTGAAACGATAAGAAAACAATTATAAATCTACTTTCTTTCTAAATTCCCATGCTTACTTCACTTCTCAAGTATTGATTGTCAATTGAAGGACCTATGTGGCAAATGTTGCACCACATTTCACCGGATAATAGGAATATCTTTTCACTCCCAACATTAGCCTTTTTCACTCGGCAATTTACTCCATCAACATGGCACAACCATCTTGGACATCCATCTGCTTCAAAATTTTCTTTTCTTCATATAAACTAAATGAATAATGCTTCATTGATATAACTTTCTTCTTGTTATTCCCATATCACTTCTAAAAGCACTAGACTACCATTCTCTTTTGTCTTATCGTGTAGTAACACTTAATTAGAAATTGTTCATTGCGAAATTTAGGCCTTCATATACTATATTTTTCAATTGACAGTAATAAGGTATTTATCTATACTACTTTAATATACATTTAGACCAAATGTCTTAAAGACAAGTCTTAAAGCACAAAGCACTAGCAATTTAAGCATTAAATTCAAAAAACTCTTAATTACAAGTTGTAAAGCATAATGTACATGTAAAAACCCTTTTTTTACACAACCACCAAAGGACCGGCCCCTTCTACCTTTTCAGTCTCAACCCATACCGTGAATACCACACACTTTCTTCTTCTCCTCTTTCACGTCTCACACCATAATGAGAGTACAAACTGCTCTTACAACAGGTAATCTGAAATCAAGATCTTCCATAATAGCTACCCTCTCCATCTCACTCACTGATTTCAAATTTGAAATCTCTGCTTTGAGAGAAGAAAAGCCCTACTTTTCAAGAATTACATTGCAAATCTATTATAGATTATCAGATGGAGTTATGTCGTTTCTCGGCTGCTATTTTGGTTCCTGTCCAGCTTTAAAATCAGATCAGATCCCCACGACGAGGATTCAGAAATAGATCCCCAAAAGTGATGATTCAAGCTCCTGGTTACCGATTCAAGATCATATATTCATACGATTAGGGTTCTGATTACTCACTCTCGATTCCAATAAAAGAACAGGTTTGTAGCAAGTTTGTTTTGATTTCGATTAACAAAGCTTTTGTTTTTCATTTATTTCGACCAACATTGATTTGGCCTTCTGGTTTCAATAACAGAGTTGTATGATTAACATTTATTTCGATTTTAGGAGCACTTTTGATCCATCGCTCCTTACTCACTCTCGATTTCAATCGTTTAGGGTTTAACAGGTTTGTAGTCGATTGTTAGAGTTGTTAGATTTTCATTTATTTCAAAGAACCGTTGTAGTCGATTTTCATTTATTTCAATTTCCAATTGTAGTTGATTAACAGGGGAAAGTTTCTCACCGAGTATGAAGGTTGGGAAGTTTTCACAATTGATTTCGATTAACAGGTTCCATTACTGTCCAAGTTCCATCATATTTGATTGATGTAGTTTTAGATTCCAATTGCCCCTAAAATGCACTTCTAGATGATCAATTGGTGGTTTGTTCACTTATCAAAATTATGATTGCATCATAAGTGACTATCTTGTAACCAATTTTGAAATCCATAGTAGAACCGGTCCTTATTAATAGGTTACTAGCATTAGTGAATGGGTCTTGTAACTTTTTGCATAGATTCTGCCTTGATGAATAATTTTATGTTATGTTTAACAAGTTTTATGTAAAGTCAATCATTTGATAACTAAATTCAATACAAGTAGATAAAGAAACTAAATTCCACACTCTGTTTTGAGTCTATACATTGTTGAGAAACCGATAGGTGATATAAGATATTTTATGTAAAAATTGGTATATACTCATTTTTGTATAGGTGATAGAAGATATTTTATGTTGTTATTTTTTTAGGATTTATAATTTATCAATTTTTGGCAGCCATTTGAGACATGTACCAAGCAGATTTGTACATTGATCTGAAAAAGAGCATGCTTCAACACCGTTCTTGGAAAAAATGGCATATATGACTGATTGCTAAGTCTCTCTGATTCTCTACCGGTGTGTTCTTTCATGTGGACCCACATGAACCCAGTTTATTCCTACATTTTCTATTTGACGGCAATTTGCTTCAATAAAAGTGCTCTAATATTTCATACATGACATAGCTGAGAAGGCTCGTGAAGGAATGAATGCAAAGTTCCATGTAGGTAAACTATTATTCAAGTTCCAAAAACACTGGAAAGTTCTATACCAATTGTCTTTTGAGAGAGAGGTTTTTCTACTTAATTATCATTTTGGATATACTTGGTATATCTATATTTATCTAAATATTTAAGAAACATATTGTAGAACTGAAGCATTATGTCCATGTGATCACTTCATCCGTTTTTCTATATTTATTTCATGTGATTAGTCCAACATTAATAAGGTTATCTGAAATTGGGAAATCTGTTCAATTCAATTCAAATTTCTATGAACTTTTCATTTGAATCTCAATCTATTTCATTATTAATAATTGTTTATGATATATGTGTGTCAGATGATAGAGTTGATATGTAAAAGTCGTTCAATTAATATTTCTTTTATAGATGTTTCATTTGAGATGACTTGCATCAAGCCCTTGTTCTCTGTGAGTTAAGTTCGGTGCTCATGAACAGATTAAACTGATGAGGCTATATGGTTATAACATCATATCTCTATATATGACTATGAATTAATTTTTCAAAGTACAAAGCAAACATAGAGGTGGATTGCCAATTGCCATTTATGAAATCAAATTGTTGGAGGGTCCTATCCAGCCTGTGCATATTCGAAGATAAAAGAAACCATAAAACTAATGGCTGAAAGAATATTAATTACCACGGCTAGAAAGAATATCGAACATTCTAATCATGAGGGTTGGGTACAGAATGAAACAAAAAAACATATTGAGGGCTGAGTAATCGATTTTAGAATTGTGATTCACCCGCGCTGCATCGCGCGGGTACACAACTAGTGTATATATATATATATATATATATATATATATGTGTGTGTGTGTGTGTGTGTGTGTGTGTGTGTGTGTGAGCTTTACCTTAAATGTGGTTTTACACTTCTGTTGTTGGTTAAATGTATGCATACATTGTGGTTGACGAGTATGGCCTAAGTCGAGGGGGGGTGTCCCGCCTGCGCTCGTACCGGGGGGTATGTCTCGTTTATGCCAATGGGGGGGGGGGTCCCAGATTAAGGCAGTATGAGTCAGACATGTTGTTACTTTCGAGTGACAGTAGTGTGTGCCGAAAGCGAGTTTATAAATGTGGTTATTTTTATAAAACTGAATTGGTTTATAATTGTTTATAAATCTTTTATATGATGTTATGGCTTGCGAACTGTTGTTGGAGGGAACTTACTAGACCTCTCGGTCTAACCCTCGCTCTTTCAAAACTAAAAACCTTTTCAGGCAGGTGTGAGGTAGGAGGATCGACCAAGGAGAAGGTGTGAGACGAAGCTGGGATAGAATACCTCCAATTTAGTTTTCGTTCCTTGTAATCTCAGTTCGTTCCTTGTAATCTCAGATGATATGTAAGATAGATATATAACATGAATATGTACGTTATGATATTTACAACAACCTTTAATTGCTTATATAAATTCAATTAAATGTATGTGGTGTTTGTTTAGTATAATTTATAAAATGTGGGAATAAATATTGTACATATGGCTTTAAAAACGAATTATCATATATGCATTAATGAATATACGACAAAAACCATCAAAAATTGTAACTAGATACATTTAATTCGAACATAAGGGCTGAGTGGCATACTTGTGAAGAAGTTGGCCACAATTATGATGAGGGTTTTGATCATCGCATGTACACTTGTGATTTAATAGATAACAAATCGTACTCCTATTCCTCGATTGTTCAAAAACTTTTGGAGTCTATGGTTTTATGTTTAGCAACCATAACTCAATAAATGTAGTGTTAATTATATAGAGATAACATTGTAAATGTTTAAATATGCCGTTTCTAAGGATTTTGATGCCCAGATGCTAAAAAAATGCCCCCAAACAGTTTCAAGTAAATAAAACGATAAAAGATGTGATTTTTAAAGGGTTTGGAACCTAGTCAAGCTAGGTGGCTCATTCATACGCCGGTTTTTATTAATTAATAAAAAGTACAAAGGGGGGACATAAAAACCAAAACCCAAATTACAAAATACATCACCTAAAACGATGTCGTCGTGCATTTCTTAAAACAAAAATATCAATCAAATTTTCATATTCGACATTCGTTAAAAAATTACTTTCAATACTCAAAATTGCTAACCCGTTTAACCTTTCTTGACTCATGGTAGACCGTAAATACGACTTCAATAACTTTAGCTCTAAAAACTTTTTTCAGCGGATGCTACCGTGAAAAACAAAAAACTTTAAGAGACTTCTAGACCAAACAGTTTTGAATATCTTACAGCAAAAACAAAAAACTTTATCCAAAGCTTTTGAATAAACCAACCATTTTCTATCATAAGAATCACCATTCCGTAGCTTACCAACATATTGTTCAAGAAAAATGTCTACCAATTTTCTATCATAAGAATCACCACTCGTTCGTCTTTCGAACATCGTACATGAGAAATCAGATCAAGGGCAACGTATTTTCACCACTTCAGGTCTTATAAGGCCTTGAAAAGTTGGGCTTGAGATTGTGTTTAACATTTCATGATTGAAGCTTTAAGTCTTAAATTATAAAATCCAAAGGCTTAAACTAATTACACACAAACATATATATATATAGAGAGAGAGAGAGAGCAAGGATCATTTGTTAACCATACATTTCTTGTTAACTTTATGAACCTTGCTCAACCAATAGGATTGCAAGATTGGGTAATGTTTAATTTATTTTGATATTTAATGTAAAATGATACAAAAGTCATTTTCTAAATAACCAATTTTGATTAATTTTATTGGGGAGTTACAAGATTCAAGTTTCCATAATTTTATTGTAGGTTACGATTGTAGAATTTTGTTCATTTTCATCAAAATTTTGAAATCAAACCATTATTATTATAGTTTTTCCGGTTCCTTTGTTTGATAAAATCGTATAGTCATTGTTTTCCAGAAATTTTTCCGCTATTTTTCTTAAATCATAAAACACATGAACATACCTGGAATGAATGCAACAACGACATCAAATGTTATGAATTCAATCATATATAATGACGTCGATAGTAGTGCGATTGGTGGAATCGTGTCGATACGGGAAACACAAAATATGGATGGAGGATATTCAGTTAAGGCGGTTCGTATGTAAGTGCATACACACATGTTCGAGGTGATATTTAAAAGTAATAATGTTCATATTTCTTCATATGAATATGATGTCAGTTAAGGTAACATAAAGTTAACACATGTTCGAGTCTTCGAGGTGATATTGAAAAGTAATATTGTTCATATTTCGTGATATGAATATGATATTTAATAGTAATAATGTTCATATTTCTTCATATGAATATGATGTCAGTTAAGGTAACATAAAGTTAGCACATGTTAATTCGAAATGATATTTAAAAGTAATATTGTTCATATTTCTTCATATGAATATGATATTTAAAAGTAATATTGTTCATATTTATTCATATGAAGATGATATTTAAAAGTAATAATGTTCATATTTTTTCATATGAACATGCATGAACCGGGGGTTACGATTCTTTTGGAAGAATAATGTTCAAATATATGCAGATTCATGAACACTGATGAACTGGGGGTTACGATTCTTTTAGAAGGAACATTAATTAAGAGAGAATAAAAACATAATACTTCATTAAATTTTTTTCCCAAAATACCCTTATCACTATAGTTCACTCCTAATTTTTCATTAATTGTACATTTATTAAGACTTTTAAAAAATATTCAATCTTAACCATTGATTTCCAAGATCAATGGCTTATAATGGTTCATAAAGTTAACACAAAAAATGTGGTTAACAAATGAACCTGACCCTATATATATATAGGGGCGTACATAACCTTGTAAAGGTGGGGGAAAGGCCCCCACTCATATTAGTCATATGTAAAAAATTGAAATTTTAAAGGTAATTTTTTTACTCTTGTGTGCTTAGTTCCCCCCAGTCACTTTTTATGGTTCCCCACAGTGGCCTAATCCGTTTTAACGAAAACCCCCACTCTTGCTTGACAGTCGTTTTGCTCGTATATTGTTACCGCTAGTTCTTTCTATCATGCTACAATGATAGCGTTGGTTGATGATTTTGTTAAATATATATATATATATATATATATATATATATATATATCAATTTCTTATTATTTTAGTTTTATATATATTCAAACCAATTCATCTAGAAAAAAGTTATATAAATTAAATAATAAAATAGTTTGCTATTCGGTTAGCCGCTATGGTAAAAAAAAAAAAAAGAATCGAAATTGAAATTTACCTTATTTGGTTAACCGAATCGTTTAACTTGCAAACCGAATAATCCGAAATCGTTTTGATTTGGGTGAGTTATACGATTTCAGATTTCTTTTATCCTTAGGGCCCCAGTCGCTTAAGTTTATGGATCCGCCATTGTATATATATATATATATATATATATATATATATATATAACATATGACGAAAATTTGATGTCCCTATGGGCTTTGATGCCTTGTACGACCGCATGGACTGCACGGGCCCAAGGCCGGGCCTGCTTGTTGTAGTTCCTCAACTTCTTCGTTCTTTATATCTAGCATTTACTTGTATAAGTTCTTCTATATAATTTAATTTTTTGTTTACATGAAATAATTTATTATCAATATAATTGTTTCATCACAAAAGATTTTGTTTTTATTTGGGGTACATAATGTCTCATAAACCCCCTATAATTCTGTTTTAATAGATGAGCTACTTGTCACATTCTTATAACTATTTCGAATGGTCCAACATACCTTGGATTCAACTTCTCTTGCTTTCCATAACTAAGTTTGCCTTTCCACATGATATCCTTAGTGTAATTTTATCTAAAAGTCGTATTCTCTTAGCTGCATGGCTTTTCAGTTTATCTTTTATAATCTTTAGCCTTTCTCTCAAGTTTTTGCTAGGGTTGTTTTTTTTACTGATTGTTATTGCCTCGAACTAAGCACTCTTTTATCTTATACTTTATCATCAACAAAAGTCCAACCATAAAATTAGTCGTGACCTTGCCTTCGAAACAACATCTCAATAATACAGATGCTTATAAATTATTGACCCACATCTCTTTATTTTTTTGTCCGTCTAACCAAAAAGGTACATGGGGCCAATGGTTGCTAGTCCCATGGCTTTCTCTTACAAAAGCCAATGAAACTAATTTCGATAGAGATAAACTTACGTAATTCAGTTACTGATTTTTGATTTATTACATATAATTTGATTATTTGACGAATTTTGAAACTAATATTTTTGGACTCTTTTTATCATATACTCCTTATATTTTGATTTTATGACTAATTATATTGATTTCACAAAAACTAATAAAGTGTATATATTGCATATTGCATATTGCATAATATGAATATGAGGTCAAGTTCTATTTTCTTCAAAAATAAGATCGTGTTTTGTTAGTTTTTAAAGTCCTAATTATAATACTCAATAAATGATAACTAGAAGTGTACTCGCACAATGCAGCTAGATACATCACGATTTTAATGTTTCATTTTATTTTCTGTTTTTTGTCGATTTACATTATGATTTTGGATGGTTGTGAGAGAGTGATAATGATTTTTTTAATATATATTTGTTTAATTTAGACTTAATAATATAACGTAATTTATTTTGTTTTAATAATATAATTTTTTTTATAAAATATTCTGTAAGATTTTTTAATTATATTTTAGATTTTTTATATCTAAAATATGCTGAGAGTTATTTTAGGGGAGTTAAAGTGGGATATTATTTTAGGGGAGTTAAAATGGTTAGAGATAATGATTGAAAATTAATGAATAGCATTAAATGTAGTACATACAGCTTTTATGGCTGTTTTTTAAGTAATTAGCATCAAATAGCGGTACATTAAGCTTTAAGACTTGTTTTTAAAAGTTTTTTATATCATCTTTATAATATAGTATAGATATAGATATAGAAAGATGAGAGTTATTTTAGGGGAGTTAAAATGGGAAATGATTTTAGGGGAGTTAAAATGGTTAGAGATAATGATTGAAAATTAATGAATAACATTAAATGTAGTACATACAGCTTTTATGGCTGTTTTTTAAGTAATTAGCATTAAATAGCGGTACATTAAGCTTTAAGACTTGTTTTTAAGAGTTTTTTATACCATCTTTATAATATAGTATAGATAGAGTTGATTTGTCGAATTCATATTATATCGTTATAAAGGGAGGTTTAAATCGGAACCAAAAATATTTTAAGAACTGAGAATCAATCTCAATCATCCAACCCATTTTTATCCAATGACTCTTGTCAAATAGTTTTTTTTATTAAAGGGCAAAAATGTAATCATAAAATCAAATACCAATTTGCAGCCTCCAAAATAACCCATAATTATACGTCTCATGTTCATCAAAATCCATAACCTACCACATTTATCTTCCTAATGTGTGTAAAACCCACTTTATCATCATAATGTGTGCATAAAATCCATAACCCACCGCCTTTATCTTTCTAATGTTTTTTTTTGTGTGTAAAACCTATAGCCCACCACATTTGTATTCATGTATGTGTTTGTGTGTAAAACGCACAACCGCATGTTTGTGTCTGTAACCCCATAACCCACCACCTTTTCTCAAAATGAAGAAAAAAAAAGAAAATTAAAAGACTCGTTAATAAAAAGACCCATCAATATTCATCTTATAACAACCCAAACAAAACAGCAAGATAACAATTTAAATCTTAATAATAATCCATGTCGAAGCGGCCTCAAGCGTACAATTTAATTTCAAGGTTTGCAACGGCAACCTATACACAATTGAGATAAAGTAAAACTAAACTAAGGTGACGGTCTTCTATGCATTCCCGATACACCTTCTCCTTTCCTTTATCAACTCTACCTATATCACGCCTGCCTGAAAAGGTTTTTAAAATTTGAAAGAGCGAGGGTTAGACCGGAGGTCTAGTGAGTCCCCTCTAACAGATAAGCAACAAAGTAACTTTCGAGAAATTTAAATCAACACATTTAAAACAACATAAGAGTAATTCACGCTACTGGCCACACTACCGTCGAAGACGATGTGTCTAACTTGCACTGCCTTAAATTTTGGGACACACCCCAATGGCATAAACGGATCACACCCCCCGGTACGAGTAGGCGGGCCACACTCCCCGACTTAAGTCACAATCTCCACAAATAATGTATGCATACATTTAAATATCAACGATTTATAACACACTTAAATAATTTCATAATAATCATGTCATCGTAATAAATCAAAGTTTAAAAAAAATTAAACTTCACATGCTTTCGTTAACAAAAGGTTTAGTTTAGAAAAACTCACCTGGTGTCCTTTGCTTAAAGCTTTACGTCTACTTTTATAATCCGAACCGAAACCTATAAAACAAGACATTGCCCGATGAACTCTCGATACTTTCTATTTTAATAAAGTTGACCCTAACCCCATAATCTCAACGGTCTCCTATTCTTTAAGAGAAACCCGACCCACCAAAATCCAACTCAAAACAAAGTTCAAGAATCCTAGTATTAAAATGGAAACGGGCCAGTCCACAACATTGAAGCCCAGCAATAAATAACCCAACTAAACTTGGGTTTCGGCCCACACCTTAACAGCCTGGGGACCGGACCAAGGTTCGACCGGACCCAATTATCGACCGGTGCCCTTCCTTGGTGTCGACCGGGGTCTACACTCACAACATCGATCGGTGTCAATCTTCGACCGGTGTCAAACTTCGCCCGGTGTCAATCTTCGACCGGTGTTGTAACACCCTAAATTTTAGAGAAATAAAAATTCGAAATTTCTGCAATATGACGGCTATAAATAGATAAAACCTGGGTATAAAACCTTCTATAATCAATCCCATAGTATCCTCCGATGAAACGGGGAAACAAGTTATGACCTTTACAAATGATTAAATGAAGAATACACTAACAACCTAATAATCTAACTTAAATAAGAAAGATTAACATCGGGTGTTGCTATTCTCCCAAAAAGTATGTCTGCTATCCAAAAACACCGGTCTATACATCTTCCAAAAAGACCGCTCTTGACCTCAAGTCCATCCACTCAGTCCCGACGAACCCCACCGGAAACCTGAACTATTATACATGTCATTTTAAGAAAAAGTGTTAGGCTAAAGCCTAGTGAGATCACACATTTGCAGTTTAAGAAATCGAACATAAAAGTGAGTAAAAGAGTTTCTTTTTTTTATACAACAACAATAATGGTAATAATAACAATAATGCTCTTTGAAATATAACAAATACCTCTTGGGTTAACGGGGGAGACCCGCTTACTAACTCGAATGACGGAACACAAAAGTAAGTCATTCGATGAGTCAGTAAAGCCAATAAACAAATAAAGTACACGCAAGGGATGTCAGGCTCAGTGGCTTTAAACGTACACCCACGGAAACTCAAGTTCAACCCTGAAGGGTTCCTACGTCGAGCTCCTCATCCAATATCGTAATACTTGAGCACGAAGGACTTATACCTCATCCGGTACCTAACATGCCTCAACGTGGAAAACTAGTCGTCCCAACGCCGGAACAATAATAAACCAAATACGGGGTCATGACTCCCAAATGCATCAAATAAGCCAAATAATGCGCATAAGGCCCAACAAGTAATCCCATCAATGGTTAATATGTAATAAACGACATGAAGGGTGTTTTCTACCAAAACCACTTCCATTGTTTACCAATAAGCCACTAGTCCAAAATATAGTTGATTCCTTTTTATTTCAAATCCCCAAAATATTAAGTGAGTTAATATGCAAACTTATCAGCAGTTAACCACAATACCAATATTTCCAAGTTCGTAAGTTTTACATAGCAATGCCATTCACTTAAAAGTATAACCTAAGTAAAAACAAGCTAAAGAACATTAGTAAAGTTCATAAATCATCCTTCTTCAAATATCATCACAAACACTAATATCCCCAAAAGTTAGGTTTAGCATAAAGTTATACAAATCAAATATATGAAAGATGAGATATTAGGTATTCAAAATCGACCTTTTGACATGTATAAGGTTTAGTAAAAAGGTAAGAACTCACCTTAGTAGTTTTCTTAAAAGAAAACCAAGCCCTAGAATGAAGGAGATGAAGATGAGATGTATAATCACTT
The DNA here is from genome assembly GCA_023525745.1 of Arctium lappa. Lineage (NCBI taxonomy): Eukaryota > Viridiplantae > Streptophyta > Magnoliopsida > Asterales > Asteraceae > Arctium > Arctium lappa. Next base: position 147,861,040 of record CM042048.1, read on the forward strand.
GAGAGCTTCTTATCAACACTTCCTAAAAGTGTTAAGGACCACCATTAATGACTATGAACCACCATAAATGAGGAGAGAAGTCTAGATAGAAAATACTTATCGAAATCAGTAGAGAAAATCGCTCCCAAACCCTAGAAATCAATAAAATGACTGAAAATCGCGACTTGGCTTTTTATACCCAAAACACCCGTCGGCGATAGTGACACAGCAAGAGTGACAATTGTCACTTTCGCGGGCAAGGTCGCTCCAGAACCCCCCACCCTCGGTACAAACGGGGCGATAGTGCCCTGCGATTGTGACCATGTCACTCTCGCACGGCATAATCGCGAGAAACGTACCGTAGGTCCTCGACCCCCAGCGATTGTGCCTCCGCGATTGTGACATCTTGTCACTCTTGCGGGCACTGTCGCGAGAAATCCCGAAATTCACAATTTTGACACTTTTCAGCCCACGATGCTTAAATCTGACAAGTTCGATATATATACAACTGATAAATCCTAAAAATTATAAGGTTCCAAAATGAGAACAATGATACATAGGCTCTCAGAATTCGGGGTGTTACAATCCTCCCTAACTTGGGAATGATTTCGTCCCCGAAATCCTACTAACTAAACAAATGAGGGTATCTACGCCTCATGTCTTCTTTCGCTTCCCAAGTCACATTGGTGTCGCGGTGGTGTTTCCATTGAACCTTTACCATCGCTACCTCTTTATGTAGGAGCTTCATGATTACCCTTTCCAAAATGGATTCAGGCTATTCGATGCAACGGTTATCCTCTACTCGAATCTCGAACAAAGGTATGACACTTTCTTCTTCCGCTAAGCACTTCTGTAAATAGCACACATGGAATGTGGGGTGAATTCCATCCATCTCCGACGGTAAATCCAATTTGTAAGCTTGATGCCCAATGCGTTCGAGTATAGTAAACGGTCCTAGGAAACGGGGACTTAGCTTCCCGCGCTTCCCAAACCGAATCAAGCCCTTCCAAGGGGACACCTTTAGCATCACACGATCTCCCACTTGAAACTCTACCGGTCTTCTCTTTTTGTCGGCGTAACTCTTCTTACGATCTTGTGCCGCCTTCAACCTTTATCGAATTGATTTGACTTTGTCGGTCGTTTCTTGCACAATTATCGGGCCGGAAAATTGTTTCTCCCCCGCCTCTAGCCAACACACGAGGGTTCTACACTTTCTCCCGTACAAAGCTTCAAATGGCGCCATTCTGAGACTGGAGTGGTAACTGTTGTTGTACGCAAATTCCACCAAAGGTAGATGGGTATCCAAACTACCACCAAAATCAATTACGCATGATCTAAGCATGTCTTCAAGCGTTTGAATCGTCCTTTCACTTTGTCCGTCTGTTTGTGGGTGATATGTCGCACTCGCGTGCCCAACTCTTGATGTAAAGCTCCCCAAAACCTCGACGTGAACCGACTATCACGATCGGAAACTATTGACAAAGGTATACCGTGTCTAGAGACCACTTCGTCTATGTAAAGCTTTGCCAACTTATCCATTGGCAAGTTTTCCCGCATTGCTAGGAAGTGGGCACTCTTCGTCAATCGATCGACAATAACCCAAATAGTATTGTTCCCTCTCAAAGTCTTCGGTAACTTGGTCACAAAATCCATGGTGATCTTATCCCATTTCCACTCAGGGATCTCTAGCGACTGAAGGCTCCCATAGGGACGTTGTTGCTCGGCCTTTACTTGTGAACAAGTTACACATCGCTCTACAAAATAAGCCACTTCCAATTTCATAATTGGCCACCAAAAATGTAGTTTCAAATCCCGGTACATCTTGGTGCTTCCCGGGTGGATAGAGTACTTGGATTTATGTGCGTCCTCCAAAAGTAGCTCTCGGCAACCACCGAACTTTGGTACCCAAACTCGTCCATTGAAATATTTTATCCCTCGACTATCTTCGGTCAACAATAACCGTTGCTTGGTCATCACTTCGTCCTTGAGGTTTTCTTCTTTTAATGCTTCAGTTTGCGCCCCTTTAATCCTTTCCATGAGGCTCGATACTAACTCGATCCTTGTAAGTTTGGCATGAAGTCTCCCGTTATATTCTTTCCGACTCAAGGCATCAACCACCACGTTTGCTTTACCCGGGTGGTAGAGTAATTCACAATCGTAATCCTTGAGTAGCTCCAACCACCTTCGTTGCCTCATGTTGAGTTCTTTCTGATCAAAGACATACTTCAGACTCTTGTGATGTAACACCCTAAAAATCAGAGTAAATTAAAACCTGCAAAACTTGGCAACATGACATTCGTATTGATAATAAACTCCCAAGAAGGGGATCAGTCCTTAAGACTTTACAAAAAAAACCTGTATCGATAGAGTTTGTCAACAAACAAATCTAGACACCTATATCAAGATTACATCAGTTGACGGTCCATAAATGTACCAAAAGAATGGGACTTAACAAATGCCCTGAAACAATACTAGTCATCTCAAAATGCCTCGAGACCAAACCCGTCTCTCAAAACCCCGGCAACCCACCGCTAAGGGAAACCTGTTATACACATCATTTGAGAAAAAAGTGTCAGACTTTAAAGCCTGGTGAGAACATACAGTTTATAAAGCTCAAAAGATATAAACATCAGTATCATAAGAAAGTCTTTTCATAAAGGTTTAGGTCATAAAGATAACATTTCGCCATGACCGGGCCTTTTCGGTCCAAAACTCATTAAACGATGACAAAAGGACCATTTTACCAAGGATTGTGGTGTAACACAAAGTAGACCACCAAATCCGAGTTATGAGCTAAATACATGGAACCATGGCCACGAACTCTTTAGTCCGTACTACGATGTGAGGGAGGGCCCCCAAGGAACCATGTCATACTCGTTCATTAGACTACATCTGAACCATGGCTAGGATCGGGTCTCACATAACCGTACCTAAGTTGCCCCCGAGGATCAAATGTAGCTAACTACAACGGAAGTGGCATATCCTTCCCAGCCATAAGTCGACTCGATACCTAGGGATCCACTAGTACAGTCAGGACTTGTCACAATATTTCATGTGACCAACAAAGCTAGATAAATAGCTATCAACACATTTATATTTCAAAATGCCATTTTCCAGACCAACTGTTGGTAAGAAAGATAATCATAAAATCAGTTTATATACATTCTTTCAATAAGCCACCAACATGGGCAAGTAAAACAACCTTTTACTTCTGATAAGGCGGAACCCGTTATTTTAGTCAAAACTGATCGGGAACCCCGGAAATCACCAAAAACTTCATTTATATCAAAATGTAGAGAACATGAAATCATACCGTAGAAATACTTCAGATTTCGCAAATAAGAGTTTTGACATGTATAAAGTTTGTAAAATGGTAGTAGGAACTCACCGGTAGGTTTTCAGAATAAAACCCGGAAAACCAGATAACGACCACGACGTAGAGGTGAAGCTTAAAACACCGACCCCTCGCTAGAAACACCGAAAACTAGCAACCAAACGAACCTTTGAAGATCGAAAGGGAAAAGAGAGAAAAGGAAGAGAGAGAGAAAGAAATCTGAGATTTCAAAAGATATCAACCAAAAGAGATATTTATCCAAAGCATTACACGAATCCCAACACAGCGCACGGCCCGTGCGTTTTCCAAAGAGGGAGGGTGCACGGCCCGTGCGTTTATCACTGTCGGCCCCTGACCCTTGCGCACGACCCGTGCGTTTTTCCTGAAGGAAGGCGCACGGCCCGTGCGCCCTGTAGACAGAAACAGGAGCTTCTTTTCCTTAACACAACTTCGCAAACCAAACGAAATTTGGGGTGTTACAATCCTCCCCAACTTGGGAATGATTTCGTCCCCGAAATCCCAACTACGCAAAAAGGTGAGGATATCTTCGCTTCATATCCTCCTCGGCTTCCCACGCCACATTTGCTCCCCGGTGATGCTTCCACTGCACCTTGACCAAAGTGACCTCTTTGTGACGCAACTTCTTAGACTTTCTCTCTAAGATGGCATCGGGTTCTTCCACACAACGGTTACCTTCGTCTACCCTTAACTCTGAAAGGGGAATGACGTTGTCTTCTACCGCCAAACATTTTCGGAGGTAGCAAACATGAAACGTGTTGTGTATTCTGCTCAATTCCGGTGGCAGTTCCAACTGGTAGGCTTGCAAACCCACCCGCTTAAGCACTTTAAAAGGTCCGAGGAAACGGGGACTCAACTTCCCACGTTTTCCGAACCGTATAATTCCTTTCCACGGCGACACCTTAAGCATAACGCGGTCGCCCACTTGGAATTCCATCGGTCGCCTCTTCTTATCGGCATAGCTTTTCTGACGATCCTGAGTCGCTTTCATTCTTTCACGAATGCACTTGACCTTATCGGCAGTCTCTTGAACGATTTCAGGTCCAGCGAACTGCTTTTCTCCCGCTTCAAGCCAGCACACGGGAGTCCGACACTTTCGCCCATACAAAGCCTCAAATGGTGCCATTCTGATACTCGAGTGGTAGCTATTGTTGTAAGCAAACTCCACCAAAGGCAGGTGAGAGTCCCAGCTACCCCCCAAAATCGATGACACAAGACCTTAACATGTCTTCCAATGTTTGGATCATTCGCTCACTCTGCCCGTCTGTTTGCGGATGGTAAGCCGTACTCAACTTCACTCGAGTACCAAGTTCTTTCTGAAACCCATCCCAGAAGTTCGAAGTGAACCGACTGTCGCGATCTGACACGATCGACAATGGTATGTCGTGCCTCGAGACCACCTCATCGATATAAAGCTTTGCTAACTTATCCATCGGTAGAGTCTCGCGCATAGCCAAGAAGTGAGCGCTCTTTGTCAATCTGTCAACTATCACCCAAATGGTATCGTGACCTCGAAGAGTTTTAGGCAACTTCGTCACGAAGTCCATGGTGATATGCTCCCACTTCCATTCGGGAATCTCTAAAGACTGTAGACTCCCGTATGGTCGCTGGTGTTCGGCCTTAACTTGCGAACACGTCACACAACGCTCAACGTAACGCGTTACATCAAGTTTCATTACCGGCCACCAATAGTGAAGCTTCAAGTCCCTGTACATCTTTGTACTCCCCGGATGAATGGAATACTTGGACTTGTGAGCATCATCTAGCAACAGATCACGGTTTCCCCCAAGCTTGGGTACCCACACACGACCGCTGAACAGTTTTACTCCACGGCTATCTTCCGTTAAGAGTAAACGTTGCTTCGTCATGACTTCATCTTTTAGATTCTCTTCTAACAGTGCATCCACTTGTGATGTCTTAATCTTCTCAACAAGACTAGACACTAGCTCGATTCTCGAATGGGTAGCTCGAATACTTCCGCTATAGTCCTTCCGACTTAACGCATCGGCCACCACGTTCGCCTTACCGGGATGGTAAAGTAATTCACAGTCGTAATCTTTGAGCAACTCGAGCCACCGCCTTTGCCTCATATTCAGCTCTTTCTGATCAAAGACATATTTCAGGATCTTGTGATCCGTGTAAATAGTGCATTTCGTGCCGTAAAGATAATGTCGCCAAAGTTTCAAAGCGAACACCACCGCCGCTAACTCCAGATCATGGGTTGGATAATTCTGCTCGTGTATCTTAAGTTGTCTCGAGGCATAAGCGATCACCTTGCCTCGTTGCATCAGCACACATCCCAATCCCATCTTTGAAGCATCGTTGTATACCACGAAATCTTCCGACCCTTCAGGTAACGTCAAGATCGGCGCTTCACACAACTTCTTTTGAAGGATTCGGAATGCCTTCTCTTGGGCTTTGGTCCATTCAAACTTCACATTCTTTCGAGTCAAAACTGTCCAGGAAGAAGCGATCTTTGAAAAGTCTTGGATAAATCTCCTGTAGTATCCCGCCAGACCCAAGAAACTTCGGATCTCGGACGGACTCTTAGGAGGCTCCCAATTCATCATAGCTTCAATCTTGGAGGGGTCAACCTTCACTCCGACCCGAGTGACTACGTGACCCAGAAACTGTACTTCTTTAAGCCAAAAGTCGCACTTGGAAAATTTGGCATACAACCTTTCTTTTCTCAACACTTCCAGAACTTCACGTAAATGTTTCTCGTGCTCTAACTCACTCTTGGAGTACACGAGTATGTCATTAATGAATACAATAACCGACTTGTCGAGGAATGGTCGGCATACTCTATTCATTAAATCCATAAACACAGCTGGTGCATTCGTTAGACCAAAAGGCATTACAAGAAATTCGTAATGGCCGTAACGCGTTCTGAAAGCTGTCTTTGGAACATCATCTTCTCTTACCTTTACTTGGTGATAACCCGAACGTAAGTCGATTTCGGAAAAACAACCCGCTCCTTGAAGTTGATCGAACAAGTCGTCTATTCTCGGAAGCGGATATCTGTTCTTTACTGTAGCTTTATTCAACTTACGATAGTCGATGCACATTCTCATTGTGCCATCTTTCTTCTTGACGAATAAGACCGGAGCTCCCCAAGGTGACGAACTCGGTCTTATGAAGCCTTTCTCCAATAGCTCTTGGAGTTGTGCCATCATCTCTTGCATCTCCGACGGTGCTAAACGGTAAGGAGCTTTAGCAATTGGTGCTGCTCCAGGCACAAGATCAATCCGAAACTCTACCTGCCGATCGGGTGGTAACCCGGGCAAGTCGTCCGAAAAGACGTCTGGGAACTCACGCACGATCTTCACATCTTCTAGCTTTGATTTCTTTAACTTGGCATCGATCACATAGGCTAGGAAAGACGAACATCCTTTTACTAAGCACTTGCGTGCCTTTGCCATTGTGATTATTGCCACTTCACCCTTTCTCTTCTCACCATAGATGACAACGACTTCACCAGAGGGGTTGGGAAGTCGAATCAACTTCTTGGAACATACGATCTCGACATGATTGTTTGACAACCAATCCATGTCGACCACAACATCAAAACCCCCGATTAACATCGGCAGTAGATCGATCGAGAATTCTCTCCCTTCGATACTAAGAGTACACTGCTTCAGAACCTCGTGGATCAGAACTTGACTACCATCGGCTATTTCTACCACTAATGCATCCTCAAGACTAGTAGTGGGCATAGAAATTTTCTGACGGAACAATTCAGATACGAAAGAGAAACTAGCACCCGTATCAAACAAAATACGAGCAGGTACAGAGTTTATAAGGAAAGTACCCAATACCACGTCAGCGGATGCCCTGGCCTCTTCGGCCGTCATCTGAAAAGCTCGACCCGGAACCCTCGGAGGGTTCTCCTTCCTTGTCGCCGCACTACCCGACTTGAGCTTCGGGCAATCTCTCTTCACATGCCCCGGAGCCTTACACTCGTAGCAAACCATCCCCACGACAGAACAGTCACGAACGGTGTGGTCATTATTACCACACTTGTAACATAATCTAGAAGTGGAGTTACAGTTACCATGGTGCTTTGTTCGACACTTCGGGCACCACTTTGCTTCCTGATAACTGCTGAAGTTGCGGTTTCCGACAAAAGGTCGGGTCCGCTTGGGAGGTACTGAACTGCTCTCCCACTTCCTCTTATCAGGCACCACCACTGCCTTCTCAGATTTGCTCTTCGCGAACATCTCTTCCATGTACTGGGCTTCTTCAATCATCTCACGGAGGTTAGAAGCTTTAGAATTGTGGACCATAGGTTGCATGTCCGCAGATAGGCCATTTAGATAGGCCTTCATCTTATCCTTCTCTGTTGGGGCAGCATGCCCCACCAGATCTAGCTTCTCCATGAACTGACGGGTGTACTCCCTCACCGTCAGGCTCCCCTTTACCAGAAACCGAAATTCTTTCTCAATTCGGTCCATTGTTCTTTCATTGCAGAATTCTTCTAACAGCTTCTTCTTGAACTCGACCCAAGACAACTGAGCCAACACTGCAGGAGTTAGGGTGGATTGAATGACATTCCACCAAATGAGTGCAGTATCCCTCAGCAGTTGAGTACCGAACCGCACTCTCTGATCCTCTCCGCACTCGGAAGAGCCAAAAGCTTGCTCAACCGCTCGGATCCACTTCACACACAAGACTGGGTCGTCGGAACCAGAGAACTCTGGCGGTCCGCAACCCAAAAAGGATTTGTAGGAACAACTTTTCCTATTTCCTAGAGCACCAACCATCCTGTTTTCCTCAGTCCTGACCCCTGTACCAGCGCCTCCATAACCTGCTACGATGTTTTCCACAACCGTCTCACTTTTACGATTGTTCACATCGCGGTCCTCGATTACTTTCAGCAGAAACTCTTGTTGCTTTGCCATCTCTTCCCTCATTGCCAACATCATGTTGGCCATTAACTCAGACGGGGAACTAACATCCCTGATTACTGGGTGGGACGAAGCCAGGTCCACACGCGGAATGACCTCTGGCCCCCCACCTAGTATTTGTTGAACTGGCGGACGCACGACAACCTCAACTCCTTCTGGTTGGTCAGCGGTGGAGGCTGTCGCTTCCAGACCATCAACACGAGTACGCGGTCTACCACGCGTATTCACCATTACTGAACTGCTTCACAGAACAGAGAAAGAGATAAGAGATAAGAGAGAGATTGAATAAACACAAAGGAAACGTATTACCACATTACCAATCGTTATAGCAATAGAAATTCAAGCACGCTTACGTACGATATCCTCATAATAACATTAGCTAAGTGAGATTATGAACATATAACACATAAAGGTTCTCGTCACGATCACCACAACGCCTAATAAACGCACTTTCCGTTGAATCTAAGATCAACCCATCTTAGAAGCTCTACCCAATCTCGCAGATCAATTCTTAGCATACTCAGTCTAAGTCTAGACATCTTACATTCATGCCTAGTTCGCTTAAACTAGAGCTCTGATACCAACCTGTAACACCCTAAAAATCAGAGTAAATTAAAACCTGCAAAACTTGGCAACATGACATTCGTATTGATAATAAACTCCCAAGAAGAGGATCAGTTCTTAAGACTTTACAAAAAAAACCTGTATCGATAGAGTTTGTCAACAAACAAATCTAGACACCTATATCAAGATTACATCAGTTGACGGTCCATAAATGTACCAAAAGAATGGGACTTAACAAATGCCCTGAAACAATACTAGTCATCTCAAAATGCCTCGACACCAAACCCGTCTCTTAAAACCCTGGCAACCCACCGCTAAGGGAAACCTGTTATACACATCATTTGAGAAAAAGTGTCAGACTTTAAAGCCTGGTGAGAACATACAGTTTATAAAGCTCAAAAGATATAAACATCAGTATCATAAGGAAATCTTTTCAAAAAGGTTTAGTTCATAAAGATAAGATTTCGCCACGACCGGGCCTTTTCGGTCCAAAACTCATTAAACGATGACAAAAGGACCATTTTACCAAGGATTTTGGTGTAACACAAAGTAGACCACCAAATCCGAGTTATGAGCTAAATACATGGAACCATGGCCACGAACTCTTCAGTCCGTACTACGATGTGAGGGAGGCCCCCAAGGAACCATGTCATACTCATTCATTAGACTATATCTGAACCATGGCTGGGATCGGGTCTCACATAACCGTACCTAAGTTGCCCCCGAGGATCAAATGTAGCTAACTACAACGGAAGGGGCATATCCTTCCCAGCCATAACAACGGAAGGGGCATATCCTTCCAAGCCATAAGTCGACTCGATACCTAGGGATCCACTAGTACAGTCAGGACTTGTCACAATATTTCATGTGACCAACAAAGCTAGATAAATAGCTATCAACACATTTATATTTCAAAATGCCATTTTCCAGACCAACTGCTGGTAAGAAAGATAATCATAAAATCAGTTTATATACATTCTTTCAATAAGCCACCAACATGGGCAAGTAAAACAACCTTTTACTTCTGATAAGGCGGAACCCATTATTTTAGTCAAAACTGATCGGGAACCCCGAAAATCACCAAAAACTTCATTTATATCAAAATGTAGAGAACATGAAATCATACCGTAGAAATACTTCAGATTTCGCAAATAAGAGTTTTGACATGTATAAAGTTTGTAAAATGGTAGTAGGAACTCACCGGTAGGTTTTCAGAATAAAACCCGGAAAACCAGATAATGACCACGACGTAGAGGTGAAGCTTAAAACACCGACCCCTCGCTAGAAACACCGAAAACTAGCAACCAAACGAATCTTTGAAGATCGAAAGAGAAAAGAGAGAAAAGGAAGAGAGAGAGAAAAAAATATGAGATTTCAAAAGATATCAACCAAAAGAGATATTTAGCCAAGGCATTACACGAATCCCAACACAGCGCACGGCCCGTGCGTTTTCCAAAGAGGGAGGGCGCACGGCCCGTGCGTTTATCACTGTCGGCCCCTGACCCTTGCGCACGACCCGTGCGTTTTTCCTGAAGGAAGGCGCACGGCCCGTGCGCCCTGTAGACAGAAACAGGAGCTTCTTTTCCTTAACACAACTTCGCAAACCAAACGAAATTCGGGGTGTTACATGTGATCTGTGTACAAGGTGCACTTGGTGCCGTATAGGTAATGTCGCCATAACTTTAATGCGAACACTACCGCCGCTAACTCCAATTCATGAGTGGGGTAATTCTTCTCGTGCACTTTCAATTGCCTAGATGCATACGCGATCACCTTTACTATTTGCATTAGTACACATCCAAGCCCCATTTTGGACGCATCTCTAAAGACCACAAAATCCTCTGATCCCTCCGGCAAGGATAAGATCGGAGTTTCGCATAACTTCCTTTGCAAAGTCCTAAATGCCTTCTCTTGTTCCTCAGTCCACACAAACTTTACATTCTTCTTGGTCAACATCGTCAACGAAGAAGCAATCTTGGAGAAGTCTTGTATGAACCTTCGGTAATATCCCGCCAAGCCTAGAAAACTTCGAATCTCGGATGGACTTTTGGGAGGTTCCCAATTCATCATGGCTTCAATCTTGGCCGGATCTACCTTCACTCCGTCCTTTGAAACCACGTGACCCAAAAACTGCACTTCCCTCAACCAAAACTCGCACTTGGAAAACTTTGCATAGAGCTTCTCCTTCCTCAAGATTTCCAAGACGTCCCGAAGGTGACGCGCATGATCGACTTCATCCTTTGAGTAGATAAGAATGTCATCAATGAACACGATGACAAACTTATCTAAGAAGGATCGGAACACGCGATTCATTAAATCCATAAACACCGTTGGGGCGTTCGTCAATCCGAAGGGCATCACTATGAATTCGTAATGACCGTAACGCGTTCTAAAAGCGGTTTTAGGAATGTATTCCTCTTTTACTTTCACTTGGTGATAACCCGGACGGAGATCGATCTTCGAAAAGCATCCCGCTCCTTGAAGTTGGTCGAATAAATCATCGATCCTAGGGAGTGGGTATTTTTTCTTCATGGTTACCTTATTCAACTCCCTATAGTCGATATACATTCGCATAGTACCATCCTTCTTCTTCACGAATAAGACCGGTGCTCCCCAATGCGAGGAACTCGGCCTTACGAATCCCTTCTCCAGAAGATCTTGCAATTGGCTCATCATATCCTTCATCTCTGACGGAGCCAAACGATATGGATCTCGGGATATAGGAGCCGCTCCCGGCATCAGATCAATCTTGAACTCCACTTGACGGTCGGGTGGTAAACCAGGCAAGTCGTCCGGGAAAACGTCAGAAAACTCCCTTACCACTTCGACATCTTCTAGTTTCTTCTTCTCGAGTTTGGCATCTATCACATATGCCAAAAAGGATGAGCATCCTTTCTCCAAACACTTTCGTTCCTTCACCATACTAATGATTGCAACTTCACCCTTTCATCTCTCACCATACACGGTCACCGCAGGACCATCAAAACCCGAAATTCGGATCAACTTTTTTGCACAAAGAATCTCATCATGATTAGTCGACAACCAATCCATACCGACTACAACGTCAAATCCCCCTATGACCATAGGCATTAGATCAATCGGGAATTCTCTCCCTTCGATTTCAAGTTTGCAATTTCTTAGAATATCCTGAACCACTACTTGATCACCATCAGCTAGCTCTGCCACTAACGCATCTTCTAAACTAGTAGTGGGCATGGATAGTCTCGGGCAAAACGAACTTGATACAAACGAAAAACTAGCTCCCGAATCAAATAGAACACGTGTAGGTACGAAGTTTATGAGAAACGTACCCGACACTACGTCTGTTGACGCCTTCGCCTCTTCGGTGGTCATCTGAAAAGCTCTCCCTGTTGCCTTAGAAGTGTCCACCTTTTTGCCTCCGTTAAAGTTCGCCTTTACCTTCGGGCATTCACTTCTAATATGGCCCGACTCTTTACACTCGAAACAAATCCGCTCTTTGATTGTACAGTCACTGAAACGGTGGCCGAGCTTACCACATTTAAAACACGGAGTGGACCCCGAATTGCAAGGGCTGGTGTGCTTACTTCGGCATTTGGAACACCACGGGGAATCCCGTCTCGTGCTATTCCCTCGTTGCTTGCTGTTGAAATGGCTTGGCCTCTTTGAAGATGTGGGACCCCCTTCCCACTTCCTTTTCTCGACCACACCGTTCCTCTCTACCTTATTCGAGCCGTAAGAGTCTTCTATTAACTACGCTTCTTCTATTGCCTCTCGAAGAGTAAAGGCCCTTGATACCCGAACCATATTCATCATTTCTGTAGGCAAACCTTTGATGTATGCCTTGATTTTCTCTCTTTCAGTGGGGACTAGATGTCCCACCAAACCCAGCTTGTCCATAAAAGATTTGTTGTACTCCTTCACCGACAGATTTCCATTTTTCAACCCCGGGAACTCATCGATGATTCGATCCATAGCTTGCTCATTGCAGAATTCTTCCATAACCTTCTTCTTGAAGGCCTCCCAGCTTAGTTGGGCCAAAACGGTGGCCTCAATAAAAGTGGAATATACGTTCCACCATGTGAGGGTCGCCCCTCTAAGCATTTGAGACCTAAATACGGCCTTTTGGTTTTCCCCGCACTCGCTTGATCGGAAAGTCTGCTCCATCTCTCTAATCAAGTTCATGCATGCAATCGGGTCGTTAGTGCCCCTGAATTCCGGCGGTCGGCATCCGAGGAACACCTTGAAGGTACAAGCCTTAGGCGGTTGCCTAAATTCGGGAGGAGGAGTTTCATTAGAAGGGACAACGGGTCCCAATCCCTCCACAATCACATTTTCTGCCACCGTCTCAGGCCTACGGTGGTTAGCATCTCGGTCATCCAATAGTTTCAGGAAAGCCTCTTGCTGCTGAGCCATAGCTGCATTCATTGCTTGCATCATCCGCTCCATCATTCTAGTTTCCGGAGATACCTCTTCCATAATCGGATGTGTTGCAACTATGTTACGTCGAGGTATATGCTCCGGTCCTCCACCCAACGCATTTATAAACGGTGGGGGCAAATCGTTATTCGTTACTCTTGGTTGATCGGCTGTAGACGTCGTATCTTGCCCTTCTGGCCGATTACGCGTATTAACCATGGTCTGCCACACACGCGAGAATATAGATATGATAAGACTATACAGCTATAAGCAAGGAAATATACTACCACATTCATTAATCATCATAACAATGGAAAACAAGCATAATCACGTAAAACATCTTCATAATGACGCTAACTAGGCGAAATTATGAACATGCGATACATAAAATTTTTCATTCCCATTACCATAACTCTTAACTTGTGTAGCTTCCGTCGACTCTAAGACTATCTTATCTTAAGAGTTCTACCCAATCTCACAAAATCATTGCCTAAATCCACAGCTTAAGTCTAGGTACCTTACATCCATGCCTAGTTCACTTAAACTAATGCTCTGATATCAACTTGTAACACCCTAAATTTTAGAGAAATAAAAATTCGAAATTTCTGCAATATGACAGCTATAAATAGATAAAACCTGGGTATAAAACCTGCTATAATCAATCCCATAATATCCTCCCGATGAAACGGGGAAACAAGTCATGACCTTTACAAATGATTAAATGAAGAATACACTAACAACCTAATAATCTAACTTAAATAAGAAAGATTAACGTCGGGTGTTGCTATTCTCCCAAAAAGTATGCCTGCTATCCAAAAACACCGGTCTATACATCTCCCAAAAAGACCGCTCTTGACCTCAAGGCCATCCACTCAGTCCCGACGAACCCCACCGGAAACCTGACCTGTTATACATGTCATTTTAAGAAAAAATGTTAGGCTAAAGCCTAGTGAGATCAAACATTTGCAGTTTAAGAAATCGAACATAAAAGTGAGTAAAAGAGTTTCTTTTTTTTATACAACAACAATAATGGTAATAATAACAATAATGCTCTTTGAAATATAACAAATACCTCTTGGGTTAACGGGGGAGACCCGCTTACTAACTCGAATGACGGAACACAAAAGTAAGCCATTCGATGAGTCAGTAAAGCCAATAAACAAATAAAGTACACGCAAGGGATGTCAGGCTCAGTGGCTTTAAACGTACACCCACGGAAACTCAAGTTCAACCCCGAAGGGTTCCTACGTCGAGCTCCTCATCCAATATCGTAATACTTGAGCACGAAGGACTTATACCTCATCCGGTACCTAACGTGCCTCGATGTGGAAAACTACTCGTCCCAACGCCGGAACACTAATAAACCAAATACGGGGTCATGGCTTCCAAATGCATCAAATAAGCCAAATAATACGCATAAGGCCCAACAAGTAATCCCAACAATGGTTAATATGTAATAAATGACATGAAGGGTGTTTTCCACCAAAACCACTTCCATTGTTTACCAATAAGCCACTAGTCCAAAATATAGTTGATTCCTTTTTATTTCAAATCCCCAAAATATGAAGTGAGTTAATATGCAAACTTATCAGCAGTTAACCACAATACCAATATTTCCAAGTTCGTAAGTTTTGCATAGCAATGCCATTCACTTAAAAGTATAACCCAAGTAAAAACAAGCTAAATAACATTATTAAAGTTCATAAATCATCCTTCTCCAAATATCATCACAAACACTAATATCCCCAAAAGTTACGTTTAGCATAAAGTTATACAAATCAAATATATGAAAGAGGAGATATTAGGTATTCAAAATCGACCTTTTGACATGTATAAGGTTTAGTAAAAAGGTAAGAACTCACCTTAGTAGTTTTCTTAAAAGAAAACCAAGCCCTAGAATGAAGGAGATGAAGATGAGATGTATAATCACTTGAGAGCTTCTTATCAACACTTCCTAAAAGTGTTAAGGACCACCATTAATGACTATGAACCACCATAAATGAGGAGAGAATTCTAGATAGAAAATACTTATCGAAATCAGTAGAGAAAATCGCTCCCAAACCCTAGAAATCAGATAAAATGATTGAAAATCGCGACTTGGCTTTTTATACCCAAAACACCCGTCGGCGATAGTGACACTGCGAGAGTGATAATTGTCACTCTCACGGGCAAGGTCGCACCAGAACCCCCCACCCTCGGTACAAACGGGGCGATAGTGCCCTGCGATTGTGACCATGTCACTCTCGCACGACACAATCGCGAGAAACGTACCGTAGGTCCTCGACCCCCGGCGATTGTGCCTCCGCGATTGTGACATCCTATCACTCTCGCGGGTACTGTCGCGAGAAATCCCGAAATTCACAATTTTGACACTTTTCAGCCCAAGATGCTTAAATCCGACAAGTTCGATACATATACAACTGATAAATCCTTAAAATTATAAGGTTCCAAAATGAGAACGATGATACATAGGCTCTCAGAATTCGGGGTGTTATAGGTGTCAATCTTCGACCGGTGTCAATCTTCGACCTGTGTCAGTACTCCTATCCCGAACTCCAATTCAGTCGATTGATGTGCAGACCTCACGACGTGAACAGAGGGTCGATTCCATCATCAAAATCGATTAAGTATCAATTTCAAAACCCAACTCAAATCACAACTTATACTTATTTCACTGCTAAAACACATTCCGCATTGAAGTAAAAACCAACTTAAATTTTGATTTTATAGAACAGGTCGACTAATCCTAAAACAAAGTTCATCAGATTCATTCAACAATCCCAACCCTAAAAATAACACCACATCAACTAACAATAAAGATAATGATGAGAGGGAGGTTTACCTTAACGAGGAATCAATGGAATTGGAATTTCTCAACCAAATCGTCCCCTCCCATGTTTCAATCGCCAAAATCGCCCTAGACTCTTCCTGCTCTTCTCAGACGCCTCCTTGGGTAAGAAAATGAAGTCATTAGGTTAAATCTTCCCTTTGAATTAAATGTTACCTCTAACCCCCCTCAATTTGAGTCTTGAGCATTTAAACCCCCAAACTTTAGACTTTAAGACTTTTACCCGGTTATTACAATATCCTCCCCTCAAAAGAATTCCGTCCCCGGAATTCCCTCGGCAAAGAATCCGGGATATTGAGCTATCATATCCGACTATAATTCCCAAGTCGCTTCTTGTCCTTTGTGAAATTTCCACTGTACCTTCACCAAGTGAATTTCCTTATTCCTCAATTTCTTTACCTTGCGGTCCAGAATAGCCACCGGTTCTTCCACATAACTTATTTTCTCATCTACCTGGATATACTCTAATGGCACAACCACATCGCTTTCTGCTAAACACTTTTTC
This sequence comes from Arctium lappa, assembly GCA_023525745.1. Taxonomy (NCBI): domain Eukaryota; kingdom Viridiplantae; phylum Streptophyta; class Magnoliopsida; order Asterales; family Asteraceae; genus Arctium; species Arctium lappa. The sequence continues at coordinate 147,877,593 of CM042048.1, forward strand.
AAATTAGACACATGGAACGTAGGGTGAATACCTCACAGCTCCACGGGTAGATCCAGTTTGTAGGATACCTCCCCAACGTGCTCCACAATAGCGAACGGCCCAACAAACCTCGGTCTTAATTTGCCTTTTTTGCCGAAACGAACTACTCCCTTCCACGGTGAGACCTTTAGCATCACCTTGTCCCCAACTAGAAACTCTATTGGCTTCCTTCGCTTATTTGCGTACATTTTCTGTCGATCTTGAGCGGTCTTTAGCCTTTCTCGAATCTGGTTGACTTTATCAGCCGTTACTTGCACAATTTTCGGTCCTGCTAACTGTCTTTCACCCACTTCATTCCAACATAATGGTGTTCTACACTTTCGTCCGTACAACGGAATGGAGCAACTCGGATACTAGTGTGGTAACTATTGTTATACAAAAACTCTATCAACGGAAGATGGGTTTCCCACGAACCCTTGAAGTCGATAACACACGCTCGAAGCATGTCTTCCAATGTTTGAATGGTTCTTTCACTCTAGCCATCTGTCTGAGGGTGATATGTTGTACTCAACTTGAGTTGCGAACCTAACTCCCTTTGAAGACTTCTCCAAAATGATGATGTGAAGCGAGCATCTCGATCTGACACAATAAATGATGGTACTCCATGCCTGGACACAATTTCGTCAACGTACAATTTAGCCAATTTCTCTAACGGGTACGTTTCCTTAATTAGTAGAAAGTGAGCAGATTTCGTGAATCGATCCACTATCACCCAGATAGCATCATTCCCCTTAGGTGATCGCGGCAATCCAGTAACGAAGTCCATCGCGATATCATCCCACTTCCACACCGGTATTTCCAAAGGCTGCAGATCCTCATACGGTCTTTGATGTTCCACCTTTACCTTCAAACACGTTAGACATCTCTCAACGAAGTGAGCTATGTCTTTCTTTAAGCCCGACCACCAAAAACTTTGCTTTAGGTCTCGATACATCTTATTGGTTCCTGGATGTACTGAATATCGCTACTTATGAGCTTCTTCCAACACTCTCTTTCGAATATCTCCCAACTTTGGAATCCACACTCTACCCTTGAAACATTTCACTCCACGACTGTCGGCGATCAACAAGCCGACAATTCCAACGATCCTCTCGCTTCTCAAGTTTTCTTCCGACACTGCCTCCTCTTGACACTTCTTGACTTCTTCTAAGAAGTTAGAGGTTGCCTCAACCCAAAATGCTACCACTCTAGTTGCATTACTACGCTCTTTCCGACTCAAAGCGTCGGCCACCACATTTGCTTACCTGGGTGGTAAAGAATCTCACAATCGTAATCACTTAGTAACTCTATCCATCTTCGTTGCCTCATATTCAACTATTTCTGATTGAATAGGTGTTGAAGACTCTTATGATCGGTATAAATTTGACACTTCACTCCGTACAAATAATGTCTCCAACTCTTCAACGCGAAAACCACAGCTGCCAACTCTAGGTCATGCGTCGGATAACTCTTCTCATGATCTTTCAACTAACGAGACGCTTAAGCGATCACTTTTCCATCTTGCATCAGTACGCACCCCAGTCCAGACTTCGAAGCATCGTTGTAGATCATGAACCCTTCTGAACCGTTGGGTAAAGACATGATGGGTGCACTACTCAGTCTTTCCTTCAGCTTAATGAATGCATCCTCCTGAGCTTCATTCCATGCAAACTTAATGCTCTTCCTCGTTAGATCCGTTAATGGCGTGGATAATCTCGAGAAGTCCTGGATGAACCTTCGATAGTAGCCTGCTAAGCCAAGGAAACTCCTCACTTCAGACGGTGATTTTGGCACCTCCCACTCCTTGATTGCCTTAATCTTCGCTGGATCCACCTTGATCCCGTCTTCTGACACTACGTGCCCTAAGAATTGCACTTCTCTTAGCCAAAACTCGCGTTTTGAGAATTTGGCGTACAACTTCTCCCGTTTGAGCAACTCCAACACGGATTGCAGATGCACCTCGTGGTCGCTCATGGACTGCGAATAAATTAGTATGTCATCGATGAAGACGATGACACACTTGTCCAAAAATGGACTACACACTCTGTTCATCAGATCCATGAATGTTGCTGGTGCATTAGTCAACCCAAATGGCATGACTAGGAATTTGAAATGTCCATACCTCGTGCGAAAAGCAGTTTTGGGTACATCCACCTCCCTCACCTTCAGCTGATGATAACCCGAACGCAGATCTATCTTCGAGAAATAACTTGCTCCGTGCAACTGATCGAAAAGATCATCAATCCTCGGAAGCGGGTACTTATTCTTGACTGTTACCTTGTTGAGCTCTCGGTAGTCTATACACATTCTCATAGACCCGTCCTTCTTCTTGACGAATAACACCGGCGCTCCCCACGATGATGTGCTGGGATGAATAAAACCTTTATCCAGCAGCTCTTGCAGCTGGGTCATCATTTCCTTCATTTCGGCCGGTGCCAAACGATAAGGTGCCCTTGCTATTGGTGTCGCCCCCGACATCAAATCTATTCTGAACTCCACTTGCCGATCAGGTGGCAAAGTGGTTAAGTCTTCCGGAAATACTTCCCGGTACTCACACACTATCGGAACAGATTCTAACCCCTTCTTCTCTTTCTTAGCGTTTACTACATACACTAAGAACCCCACACACCCTTTCACTAGGCATCGCCTAGCCTTGATCATGGAAATCAAGCACGACTTCCTATCTCGGTGATCCCCATACACTATAACTTCCTTCTGATCCGGCAAAGCTATACGAATAAACTTCTTATTACAGACAATGTTGGCATCATTAGACGCCAACCAATCCATCCCCACAATGACGTCAAATTCCTCCATGCCCATCGGGTATAATCGCAATGGAAAGGTATGACCGTCAATGTCTATACTACACCCATCATATACTTCTCCCACTAATACTCGACTATCATCAGCTACTTCTACCTCAAACCTGTGACTAAGCTTCTTGGGTTTCACATGTAATTTATGCACGAAGTTCGGAGACACAAACGAACGGTTTGCACCCGAGTCAAACAACACTTTAGCAAAAGTCGAGTCTATAGGAAAGTACCTGTCACCACATCTGGTGTCTCCACCGCCTCCTCCGCTGTCATATTAAATGCCCTAGCCCTTGCCCGAGCTGGCTCCACCTTCTTCTCGCCTCCCTTATCCCTGTATCCTCCGACTGCTCCTTTCTTCAACTGAGAGCAATCGGTCCTGATATGATCAGGAGACCCACACTGGTAACAAGATCTTGGCCTACGGCAGTCCCGAGCCATATGTCCAGTCTTTCCACACTTGAAGCACCCTTCCCGCTCCAAGAGACACTCTTTCTTATGCATTCTGTTACACTTGATGCACGGCCTATTCTCGTTCTTGGAAACAACCCGCTGATCGGATTTAGCAGATTTGAATGTTCTGGAATCACGGACAGTCCCCTCCCATTTCCGCTTGTCCCCACTTCTCTCTGTAGCTTGGCGATTCTTTTTTTTCTCTCTCAGTTCGGCTGCATTCACCGCTGCTTGAAATGTAGCTGGTTCTTTGTTCGAGACAAATTCCCGAATATTGCTTTTCAATCCGAAAATGAAACGCTCCACTCGCCTTTCCTCATTAGGCACATTGACTTCTGCAAATCGTGACTTCTCAATGAACTTTGTGGTATACTCGCGAACTGTCATATCCTTCTGTTCCAAGCTCAAAAACTCTTTTTCTAGCCTTTTGACTGCCGCCAGAGGGCAGAATTGTGCTTTAAATCTTTTCACGAACCCATCCCAAGACATCTCTCTAGCCGCCGCCGAACCCTGTCCCCCTGATTCAACGTCCCACCACATTACCGCCTCATCTTTCAACATAAACAACGCATACACAACCTTATCCCCTTCAGAACACTTGCTGGTGTCAAATGCCAATTCCATCCCTTTTACCCATTTCATTTCCAGCACAAGATCTCATTCTCCCTTGTAGGTAGGAGGTTTGCAAGCAATAAACTCCTTGAAGCTACACCCTTTCTCAACCACTGCTTTGGTCAATACTGCAAGAGTTGACTGCGAGTGACCTCCCACCACAGTCACCGGCGAATCAGAAATTTCAGTCACCTCTCTATCCTCACTATTTTCCTTGCTTGCCCATACCTCATTATTTCGTTGAGCCAACAATGCATTCAGAGTTTCTTGTAACTTCCCCATTTCAGTCGCAAAGGTTTCTTGCGTAACAAATCCCTGAGTTCGTCCCCCATCACGGTTCCTTGCCTGCCTACGACCCCTCACCGAAGTTGGACTCTCTTGAAGAGAGGTTTCTTGTCCAGGTCTCGCCTCTACACTTCTAGCTCGACGAACAACATGAGTCGCCCTTCCCCCTCGAGTTCCCGTAGCTGGTTTATTCACTTGAGTGGTCGCTTTCTTAGTCGTTTTCCCCTTAGGTCGACCGCGACCTTTCCCTCAGTTAGCAGCTGCTTGAGGAGGAGCAACTGGTCAATCCTCAACGATCTCATTCACGGGTACCACCTCTACTGCCGACACCGATCTGCTCCTAGTCACTATCTCCGACATAACTACAGATAAGGCACCAATACACAAACTTCATTAAGATAAACCCAAAGCAATAAAGCAAGTTAAGCATGCACATGTACCTATAAATTTATAATTACACTGGCCAGATGTAATTTTAAATTTACCTTACATGTTAGTCCTTACTACTCTATCACTCGTCTTCCTAAGGTCGTCCTATAATCTCAGTTGTGACTTACTCCCTAAGTTTAAGTCTAGGCCCGTCTGATCACCTAGACCCCTTAAACTATGGCTCTGATACCAACTATAACAACCCAAACAAAACAGCAAGATAACAATTTAAATCTTAATAATAATCCATGCCGAAGCGGCCCCAAGCGTACAATTTAATTTCAAGGTTTGCAACGGCAACCTATACACAACTGAGATAAAGTAAAGCTAAACTAAGGTGACGGTCTTCTATGCATTCCCGCTACACCTTTTTCTTTCCTTTATCAGCTCTACTATATCACGCCTGCCTGAAAAGGTTTTTAAAATTTGAAAGAGCGAGGGTTAGACCAGAGGTCTAGTGAGTCCCCTCTAATAGATAAGCAACAAAGTAACTTTCTAGAAATTTAAATCAACACCTTTAAAACAACATAAGAGTAATTCACGCTACTGACCACACTACCGTCGAAGATGATGTGTCTAACTCGCACTGCCTTAAATTTTGGGACACACCCCCAATGGCATAAACGGGACACACTCCCCAGTACGAGTAGGCGGGCCACACTCCCCGACTTAGGTCACAATCTCCACAAATAATGTATGCATACATTTAAATATCAACGATTTATAACAAACTTAAATAATTTCATAATAATCATGCCATCGTAATAAATCTAAGTTTAAAAAAAATTAAACTTCACATGCTTTCGTTAACAAAAGGTTTAGTTCAGAAAAACTCACCTGGTGTCCTTTGCTTAAAGCTTTACGTCTACTTTTATAGTCCGAACCGAAACCTATAAAACAAGACATTGCCCGGTGAACTCTCGATACTTTCTATTTTAATAAAGTTGACCCTAACCCCATAATCTCAACGGTCTCCTATTCTTTAAGAGAAACCCGACCCACCAAAATCCAACTCAAAACAAAGTTCAAAGAATCCTAGTATTAAAATGGAAACGGGCCAGTCCACAACATTGAAGCCCAGCAATAAATAACCCAACTAAACATGGGTTTCGGCCCACACCTTAACAGCCCGGGGACCGGACCCAATTATCGACCGGTGCCCTTCCTTGGTGTCGACCGGGGTCTACACTCACAACATCGACCGGTGTCAATCTTCGACCGGTGTCAGTACTCCAGTCCCCAACTCCAATTTGGTCGATTGATGTGCAGACCTCATGACGTGAATAGAGGATCGATTCCATCATCAAAATCGATTAAGTATCAATTTCAGAACCCAACTCAAATCACAACTATATACTTATTTCACTGCTACACATTCCGCATTGAAGGAAAAACCAACTTAAATTTTGATTTTATAGAACAGGTCGACTAATCCTAAAACAAAGTTCATCAGATTCATTCAACAATCCCAACCCTAAAACTAACACCACATCATCTAACAATAAAGATAATGATGAGAGGGAGGTTTACCTTAACGAGGAATCAATGGAATTAGAATTTCTCAACCAAATCGTCCCCTCCCTTGCTTCGATCGCCAAAATCGCCCTAGACTCTTCCTGTTCTTCTCAGCTGCCTCCTTGGGTAAGAAAATGAGGTCATTAGGTTAAATCTTCCCTTTGAATTAAATGTTACCTCTAACCCCCCTCAATTTGAGTATTGAGCATTTAAACCCCCAAACTTTAGACTTTAAGACTTTTACCCGGTTATTACACATCTATTCTTACTTATTACTATTTGTCCTTTCTTTTTCCTCTAACCTACAAGAAATTTGAAGTAACATACTAACCCACCATTGTTCTTACTTATTACTCTTTATTGTTCCATCTTTCTTTTTTCTTTATCCTTCCTTCTCCAAAACTACCTTTTACCTACAATCTTTTTGTCGGCCACTATTTCTGAAAGTCGATTTAGAGGCGGCCCAAGGTGTGGGGGGGGATTAATTTCGTGTTGAGGTCCGAGATCTATGTAATAAGAAACAATCATCATAGGGAGGTGATGGATTTCGTGTTCGGTAATTTCAACAATGACAAAAGAGAAGAAGGAACAACAAGTCATAGTCGTAAGTTTGAAAGGTATTTTCTACTTCTATCCTACATTTTTGTAGATTTTTGTACTACTTTGTTCTCCCCTAGAAGAGTTGGAGCATCCATCATTGAGAAGCCTTCACTATTTATATACTTCATAATCTTTTCATAATTTAATCTATAAAAGTATATAAACAAATTAAAAGACAATTCAATCGGTATTTGATTGAAGCTCTTTCCAAAGAAACCATGGGAACGAAGGAGTAAAAGTTAAGAGGGAATAAGGATTTGAAAACTCAAAGTTGCATAAGCTTTTCCAATCAAACATGTTATTGATTATGCCAACATCAACCTCAATTGAAATGATGGAACGCTAACTATTCCTCTTAGTATTGTCTCTTGTAGATCGTTTATTGAAAAATGATGTTTGTGTATCTCTGTGCTTCCAATTGTAGGATGAGAAGCTTGAAGTAGGGGATGAAACCCTTTATAAAAATACATCTTCCAAGTTAGTAATGATATGTTTCTACTTTCTAACAGTCTTATAAGGAATTATGACGTTATGTTTTTGAATTTAACTCTTCCAGACCTTGACAATGGTGAAACTTCACATATTTGTTGTATAAGGATAATATATTTATAGATGTAAACAATTTTTTTTAAATTATTATTAAGGTTTCCAAGTAATGAAAGAAAAAGAGTTTATTAACTATATTATGCAGACTAGCAAGATAACTAGAAATAGGCCAATAGATTATTTGACAAAAACCCGTATGGTTGATCGGTTAATTAAGAGAGGTGATTAAGGTTTTGGTTTCTTTCAGAAATATGTAATTAACTTAGTAAAGAGACTTTTAGTGGCAACCATTGTAAGTTGGTGTTTTTTTGAATTGCTTCTTCTTTTAATGTGTGTGTGTGTGTGTATATGATTATTATTATGATTATAGAAATTATTATTATTATTATTATTATTATTATTATAGAAGGTGAAAGAGTCCATTGAGCATCAATCAAGTATTTAAAGATATAGTTGTCTGTTCTCAAAAAACCATCAAAAGTTAAAACACAAGCAAATGAAGAATAGAAGGCCGGTAGCGTACTACAATTGTTATGCCGACAATATGATGGTGATGAAGAAGAGGAGTAATCAATCATATTTCATTGTACTGCTTCCGCCCAACTCGCCAAATTATCAACCAATTGTATAGAAAACAAACTTTAACTATATATTCGAGATGGTGCTTTAAGTGTTAGTAGTTTCTCTTTAATATTTTTATTATTGTTTTCTCCTTACACTTAACATAGATTGCGTTATTGCTTATATGCTTTACAACGTACAATTTTTCTATCTTTAGTGGATACTACACTTCGTTACTCTTATTCAATTCGTATTGTTTAATGTGATTTTCACTCTACATCTCATAGCTAGGATAACTATATAGACATATAATATGACTTTCATTGTATTGTACTGCATTATATTAATGAATTATGTTTCATTATAACTTACTTATGTGTTTATTAACAAGTAGTTTTGTCATCGTGCAACGTGCGGTGTCGAACACTAATAATAAATAATTAAAATATCAATCCCTCGACTCGACATCCCAAATTCCTTCCCGAATAACCACATATCAAACATTTCCAAACATTGATATCAACCTCGATCCTTCAAACTCAAATTTACTTTCACTCCAATAATATTTTAATTTAAACCAATTTTCTTTTAAAAAAAATCTTCAAAATTAATTTAAATTTCGGTATTCTACAATAAAATTAATTTATTTATGGTATCAAATTAAATTGAAGATGAAAAATGAAATCAATGGTAGAAATTGGTATTAAAAGTAATGATAAACTGTTGATAAAAATCAGACATAAATGATTAATTAGTGTTAAATGGTAAATATTAACATACAAATAGTAATGCATATAATATATTACAATTTAGTCATTGATCTAAATGCCTCTTCATACGCACCCGAGTCAGATGCGTACTTGCACACCATGTCCAAACATTTTTCCGAATTCAAAACTTACTATATTTAACAAAAAAATACTTCTTTTCAGGCGGAACAAATACAACAATTCTCGTTCCACCATGGAATCACTTAATTGCACAATACACATTAATTCATTCGACCATTATTTGAAAAGTTCACGTTTAACATCATACATAAATGTTGTCTTTATCCATTCACCTTTGATGTTATATGACCTTACGCGTGATTTCTCACTTGTCCCACACATGATGATTTAACGTACAAAGTTAAATGTCGAAGGGAGAGAAATATCTACGAGATTTCTTGGATCAACAAAAAAAAAAGAGTGATCTCCATAGTTCAAAAGATGCCAAAAAGGGTGGCATCTCTAAATCAATAAAAGGAGGCCACAATTATTTAAGTTGTATCTATCGACATATATCATATGAAATGACAATTCGTTTTCCAAGTTGGTACAACCAATTAAAAACTTAATTTTTATGATAAATTATATATCAATTGTGTAAGACGTCGACCATGTTCAAGTTAGAAGGACGCAGGTTCAATGGATTTTCGATAAAAACAAATAACACACACAAGAAAATTGTGGGATAAAAATTTAAACACTGTTAAAATGGTGTGACAAAATGCAAATGAAATAAAGACAATAAAAATGAAAAATGACCAACTTTGGTCCTCATTTTCATTTTTGTAACAAAAATAGATTAGTACATATCAACATTATTATTGTAAGATATGTTATAATAACAATATTTTATTTTTTTACATTACCAAACTATATAAATATATTTTCGTAGTGCATCCCCCTTTGGACCACATAGGTCTACCCATCATGATTTACACGAGATAAATTATTTATTACAATCCTGTATTTTATAATATACATAAAATTGTTATGTTTGTTGTTTATTTGAACACGCTATTGTTTTAGTTTATATTTTCCTACGTCCATTCTTTTTCAAAACCCTTTAAAAAATTACCATATTTTTGTTTTTTTCATTTTGTCTGTAAACTTTTACTTTCACATGTTGATTGTCGAAGAATATATACTTGGCATGTTTGGTTTGGTTTATATTTGAATCTTTCATGTTTTTGTTCAAAGTTGTTGGCTTCTTTTAATTTATTATTGAGTCATCATGATTTTAAAATTGATTGAATAGTTAATATAATTATAAAAACATAAATATAACTATTAAATAAACAGTCAAATGCAATAACCTTATTTGTCTATTTCTGATATCTAAAGGGTTTATATTTATTTTGATTTTGATAAGTCTTTATTGGCCCATACAAGCCCAATATGGGCCTTTGCCCGAATTCTATTTTATAAACCCAGATAGTTATATAAAACTATAGATTTAGATGTGCATCATTAATATACAAATTTTAATGTACAACTTTATAAGATAAGTGAAGCTATATTCATGAAATAATCCCTTTGAGATTTTTTATAGAAATGAAGGCGAAAACAAAATATTACAAATTATGCTATGATTAATGTTTATGCGATTGATTATGGCCTTAATGGTTTGGGACCGGTTACATACTTAGAATTTCAAAGTCCGACCCGGACTATGACCTGTTATGTATAAGCCCAATTTAAGAAGAAAAAAAACATAAGTTTTTATAAATTATAGTATACGTTTTTTTTTGTTTTTTAAGATTTTATCTACTTAAAGTATTATTCAAAATGTATTTCAATATTAAACTTTAAAAATCCTAATTATAAAAGCATGTGTAATATTTTTGTGTAAAAAATATATAATTTTTTTTAAAACGGGTCGTGCCTGAGACCAGTAACTGGACTTAGATTGGTCCTAGAAGTTTTGGTCTAAACAATAACCAGGACCGACCAGCCCGGTTTTGAAGGGACCGGTTTCGAACCAGTTCGTATAAACTAGCCTATAGTTTTGGAACAACATATAGTTATAGTATTTGATTAAAAAAAACTAATAGTTATAATATTTATAACAAAAAATGTAGGATAAATAAAAACATTTTTGTACTTTCATATTCTTCAGTTACATAATTAACTACTATTAACTATTATCACATAATTATATTTTCATAACTATATTATTTACATAATCTTTTTCACGTTTAATTAAATTACTAGAAGTGTACTCGCGCAATGCAGCGAGATACATCACGATTTTAATTTTTATTTTAATTTTTTGTTTTTTATTGATTTACAGTACGATTTTGGATGGTTTTTATTGAGTGATAATGGTTTTTTTTAAATATAAATTTGTTTAATTTAGGCTTAACAATATAATGTTTTTTATATAAAAAAAATTAAGTAGTTTGTTAAAATTCATTAATTATCTTATATATTTTAAATTTTTTATATTTAAATTAAGATGTTTATCCTATTTTGATTATGATTATCAGAATTCAAATTTCATAATTTTAGGGTTTGGGGATTAGAGATAAGAATTTTGGGAGATAAGGATGAAATATATTAATTAGGGTTAAAAGCTTTACAGGTAGTACATTAGGCTTTAGTAGTTATTTTTAAGAGATTTTAAGTAGATAGTTTTAAATGATAGTACATAAAGTTTAGTGAGTTGTAATTAAGAGTTTTTTATGTCATCTTTATAATATAGTATAGATTTAACACAAATCATCACTTTAATTAATGATCAATAACATTTTTTCCTCAAATTATTATTTTCTTTGTTCTTTGGTCTAAAATTGATGGCGTGCGTTAATTAGTTTGACAAAAATAAGTAATTCTATGAACATTTATGTCTAGTTGGAGCTTATTAATGAAATAAGTTCAAGTAATTGCTTTTTTTTTTAATCAAAAAATTATTTTATAACCAATAATTATCTTTGTTGTAATTGAAATTTTGAAATTGAAAACAAGGTTAAAAATATAAAGTTGAGCAGCCCAGCCCAGCCCAGCCCAAACCCAACATATCAAGTTATCAGTCCATCTGTTAGATAGGCCCAAGAAAAGAAAAAAAAAATTATAGTATATTATGTTTTTGGTCCCTGTGGTTTGATGAAAATTTATTTTCGTCCCTATAATTTTAAAATTACAATTTTCATCCTTATAGTTTACAATTTATTATTATTTTCGTCCCTATAGTTTAAAATTTATTGTTGTTTTTCCCCTTACACGGTTACAGTCTTTTATACTTAAAGATAGAAATTAAAACTTAGAGGACAAAAATAAGCAATAAATTGCAAACTATAGCAACAAATATCGAAATTTTGAAATCATAGGGACGAAACCTACAAAGTTAACAAACAACAAGGACGAAAAACGTAATTTACTCAAAATTATATCCACTGCTCACCGCCTTTCATTGGTTCTGTTAACTTAAACCCCTTCTTCTTCATCTCTAAAACCCTAGAACCAGTTTATAAAAAAAAAATGGGAGGTTAATGCATATCAGTATTACATATCTAAAATGGCGATTGGTCTAGGTTTGGGGTATTCATTTCACCCCAATTTTCGCCTCAATTCTTCTCTCCTCCGCCGCGTTTCCAATGTATCATCATTTCATGAACTCTGCGTTTACTATGTTTTTTGTTCTTAACATTTGTTTTATAAATCGTTTTTTGTTTCATGTGGATGAAGGTTGGGATGAGTTGTGTTGCAGCAATCGAAGCAATTGATGAGCCAGATGGATTCAACACCGATTCTGTTATCTATGATGAAAGAGGTGTGTTTAGATTTCGTTTGATATGTTTGTTTTTTGATATTCGATTAGTTGATATGTGTAGGTATGATCGTGATTTTGGGTGATTAATTGTGTTTGGAAATTGGAATTGAAGGGGTGGAAGGTAGAAAAGTTGGATCGAAATGGAAGAAGTTTAGCTCGAAGGAACTTGGGATTACGAATTCGATGATTTCAAAGCCTACACGGATAGTTCTAAATGGTCTCAAGAGAAAAGGTAGGTTTCTATACTGACTGAATTCTGTAAGTAGTTTGTGTTGTAATGTATGTCTACAATTGGGGAAATTGTCCAAAATAGCTATTCCTGCAAATTCACTTTATAGCTGCCTTTTCTTCTCAATTGATCGAAATAGCCAAGATTTCGCAAGTAGCCCTTTATCAACTTACTAAATTTACTTTTTATGAATTTAGTATTCATAGATTAACACTTTTACAAGTTGCAATTGCTACTTATGAAAAATGTTGATGTGCCAAGTAGAACTTTAGCAAGTAGCACTTTAACAACTTCAGCAAGTTGTGTAAGTAGCACTGTAACAACTTCAGCAAGTTGTGTAAGTAGCACTTTAACAACTTTAGCAAGTTGCATAAGTGGCACTTTCAAGTAAGCATTTCGCAAGTTGCACAAGTGGTACTACTACTTCCACGCCAACATTGCATCGCTAGTAGCACTTTAGCAACTTGCAAAAGTGTTACTTTATGAATATTAAATCCATAAAAAGTAACTTTCGCAAGTAGCAGGATTGAAATTGTAAAGATGAAAATGAACTTTTTTTCTGGGGAGGAGGCTAGTGTTTTGAAAAGCACTTGACACTGAAATACTTATAAGATCATATGATGATATGAACTTTGGATTCTAAAGGTGGCCTGACCATAAAACTCAAAATTGGTTTGTGATTATGAGAAGGAGACTATGATGTTAGTTGTTGGCCATATGTTGGCATATTGCTAACTTGTTACAGAAGGAAATCTTGAAGGGGAGGCCGTGGCTGTTTGCATTACACATTTCTATATGTTTCTTCTTATTTTAGAATTGGTAAAATGGTTGATCCATCTAATGCTTAAATAACTTTTGTTTCTCCCGTTTTTTGTAGGATATGATGTTTATCTTGTTGGTGGTTGTGTACGTGATCTAATATTAAAACGCACACCAAAAGACTTTGATGTACTGACTACGGCTGAATTGAAAGAGGTCAGTTAGAGCCTCGTACTTGCTTTGTGCATTGTTGAATAAGATTAGTGCATGTGATTATGTGAACACATGATGGATAATGCATTTGCTTTAGGGACTTTATTTTCTCTTTGGTCTATATTTTGTTTCAGCATTGCTGCATATTTTATTGGCACAGTTATTTATGACGAAAGATATTTCTAATAATTTTCATCGATGTGTTACTGTTTTGGATGAAACTTTTTGCTTCAAAGGCTTCGTTTACTTTGCCAAAAAGAGGATATTTCTGTTTCTTGTTAAAAGCAATTATAATTTGAAGATTTTCATGGTAAAGTTTCAAGATCAGAAGTGGATTGATCCTCTTTTCAAAAGTATTTTTTATAAACAGCAAAATACACACACACCTCACTTTTCGTTAGGGTTGAACGCTTGACCTCCAAGGAGGTTGGATCTAATGGTAACCGGGTACTGTTGGGCCAATGACCCTTTTTGTATCCATGTAGGAATGGTTGGAGTTTTGCTTTATGATCTCAAAGAAATATCCCTGGATTTCTTCTGTAACTTGAAAAAATCGCAGAAACAAAAATGAAATTGGTTGATAATTGTTTGAGCTAGTGATCTAAGAGTCGAGCTCTTGAACTTATACGTTGCAGTTTCCACATAAAACGACATGCTAACTTTTGGGAGCAATGTTGTGATTACCCACAGGTGACAAAAGCTTTTTCTTGGTGTGAGATTGTCGGGAAACGTTTTCCTATTTGCCATGTGCATGTTGGTGACGATATTGTAGAGGTTTGTCTTCTTTTGAGGCTAGATATTGCTTATCGACAATAGGCAATAGTTGCCTATCTTTATGTCTACCCTGGTAAAACTTGAATTTGACTGGTGTACAGGTTTCGAGTTTTAGCACTTCAGCAAGACATCACCACCACGTAAGGGACTCGGGTATGGCTTTTCAACGACACGATGGCTGTGATGAGAAGGATTATAGTCGTTGGAGGAACTGTATGCAGCGTGATCTAACAATAAACGGGTTTTTGCTTTGGCCCTGGGAACCTAAAACTTCAATGGCTATGTTTCCAATATTGTCTAGAATTGGTTCACCTCCCTGAATCTTTCCATTCTTGCTCTTTCTGAATTTACTTTCGTTCTCGCAAAAGTGATGATCTTTTTTCACCCATTTTGCAGATTGATGTTTGATCCATATGTGAATACGATTTATGACTATACGGGAGGAATGGAGGATATTAAAAAAGCTAAAGTATGCATTTCTCTAAACTGTAGTACTTTCTTTGTGTCTTAGGTGGTGTTTGGTTCGTTGGAATCCAATGGAATTGGAATGGTCAATTCCGTTGAAATTAAATTCCATACATTCCACCAACCATGGACTTTTTATTCCATCACAGCTGGGAAGGAATTGAATTCCATTCCAACCAATTTTCTTAATATGACAAAACTACTCCCATTCAACCAATTTTCTTAAATGATTATTATTATAATTTAAGAAAAAAATAAAAAAAAAACAAATTCAAAGAAGGGTATATTGGTCATTTTTCATTATTTTACTTCTTCATGAACCAAACAAACTGATTCCAATTCATTTGACTGATGACATTTTATTTCCTGCCTACCAAACACTTGGTCATACCCAATAACATTCCATTCCCATTCCTTACAAATTCCAATTTCTTTTACATATTCCATTCCTTTAAAAAACATTCAGCGAACCAAACGTCCCCTTAGGTTTTTCTTGGCAGGGACATGCTCATATTAACCTGATTTTGGTTTAGGTGCGAACTGTTAATCCTGCTAACTTCTCATTGGTGGAGGATTGTGGTGAGTTATGAATTTTAGTTTATTATGTTTTGTGCATAGTTCTTCCCTTATTCTTCATCCCGAAGCTTTCCTCTTTTGTAGCTCGCATACTACGCGCCATTAGAATTGCTGCTCGTTTGGGGTTTCGTTTTTCCAAAGAGATGGCTCATGCAATTAAACACCTTGCACACTCCGTTCTACTGCTTGATAAGGTATTTAAATTAATATTTACCCATTTTGACCTATGTTGTATTTGCTGTTAATCATGCCGCTATAGCAGTGGTATAGGCTATAAGCCTATAACGGTTTGCGATCCTCGGGAGAATGGTGGTCAGCGGCACTATTTGCGGCATTTTGACCGCAATTTTCAGCTGCAATAGCGGTGCCAAACCCGCAATTTTTTTTGTGCTTGATTGTTTTCTTTAGTTTGGCTATTTAGTGCTGGGCTGAAATTGCAGGGCTCTTTTTTAGGTGTCCGAGCATTTTTAGGTTTAGGTTAAGATTTCTGAAGTTCACGACTTCTGAGTTCTCAAGTTGCTCAACATTGTTTTGAAATGATGTCAATTTTGAAGCTGAAATTTAGTTTGTTTGACTTTATAAGTCATTTGAGACTTTGATTATTTCTTTTTACTACTAGATGGGGACTTTTGACTGCCAAAATATACATGCATATATATATATATGTATATTATGATTATAATTATTATATGAACCGCTATTTTTGGACCGCTATACCACCGTTTTACCATCGCGAAAACCGCTATTTCAAATCACTCATGACCGCGATTTTAGATTTTGACTGCTGTAACAGCATAGATTCTGACCGTCTCTTTTAATCCATCTTTGAAAGAACAATTCTGAAATTAGTCTCATTATTTGACTGGTTTTTGTATGTTCAAAGGGGAGGCACCTTTTGGAAATGAACTACATGCTAGCGTACGGTTCTGCAGAACCTTCATTGAGGTTATTATGGAGATTCGGTCTCTTGGAATTGCTCTTACCAATTCAGGTAAAATTTATAACCGACTTTAGTTCGGTTTATTGCTTATTTTGACGTGTTCACATATTTGCAGGCCGCATATTTTGTTCGTGATGGTTTTAGGAGACGGGACAAGAAGTCTAACATGCTTTTGGTAAGCTTAGCTACAAGTAACTTATTGAGCTTTTAAAAGCGAGTCATAAGCAGATAAGCTTAGGTCGTATATTTGTACCTGTTATTATCTGGTTCTATTATGGTACGTTTGATACACGACATCGGATAGAACAAAAACTTGTTGTCCCATGTTTTATGTGACGTCAAGACCGAGAAAAGACTCGACTTAGTGGGGCAAAAATGAATTTTTTATCCACCAAAATAGGTGGAACAAAAATAAGGGAGACTACCCTGTCAAATGAAAATCCTAAAACCTTGTGCAATTCTTTCACCTGTAAGGTAGACACCTTACTCTCGTCTGTTCAGTCTTGTTATGTCCGGTTAACGTACCAAATGCACCCTATTTCTTGTTTGTCTTCTTTCGAAGTTCAGTTTTCCTTTTTGATGTCTTCCGATTTCATCTTCAGCTTTGTTTCAGCTTTCATTATTTTACAAAATCTAGAAAGCAATGATCAAACTGATGCATCTTTCTTTTATCAAAATTGCAGTCACTGTTTTCAAACATGGATAAGCTTCTAGCACCAGACCGACCATGTCATAGTAGTTTATGGTAAGTTTGTAGCGGCACACATTTTATACCTATCGGAATTATTGAGTGCCATTTCCATTGTATCAATGTTTTTATTTCAGTAACACATGTATGTATACGTGTTTTTAGGGTGGCAATTTTAGCATTCCATATGGCGTTATTAGATCGGCCAAGGGACCCGTTAGTGGTTGCTGCATTTAGCCTTGCGGTCCACAATGGAGGAGATATGGAGGAGGCTATTGGCATAGCTAGAAGGATTTACAAACCACATGCTACGTTCTACCACGAGTTATCGGAGCCTCGAAGCCTCGAGAAGAAGACGCTGAAAAGGGAGGTCTTGGATCTTGGTGCATCGGTTAGTAAGGCACTGTCTAACATGACCGATACGTATTACGTCTCACGAGCAATGAGTAGCTACCCCAAAGCACCCTATTCTGATCTGGTAGGTGCTCAACCAACTCAATACCTCGATATCACACTATATTACTATTTTCGATCCTATGCTTCAACCTCATCCCCAAAATCATGTGTTATTTAACGAGATTTAGATTTCCACTGCGACGTGGGTGCTTGGTAGTTGACACGTGGTCAACTTTGAAGGCCAACTCAACTGGCAAAAGGGCTAAACTTTGGGGCTCGTCCACATCGTTTGTCAGTTCAAGTCTCCTCAGGGCGCGTTTGGGGCATACAGGACAAAACATGATGATACTAAAACTTATCGTTCCATGTTTGGCACGACAGTTGCTGAGTGGGGCAAAAATGAATTTTTTCGTCCCGTCAAAATAGGTGGAACAAAAATCAAACAAAATTGGTAAATACTAAACTACCCATGCCTGAATAAACCTTAAAACCTTCCACAATTATTTCACTTGTGCCCGTCCAGTCTTGTTTGTGTACCAAATGCACCTTGAGCACCACTTAGGATTTTCCCGGTTGTTATCTTCAGGTCCTCATAGGATTAGTTGTGTGTGTACAAGTTGGTCCAAACACCCACAGTTATAATAGATAAAGAAATTTTCAAAGCATCTCTATATAGAATGTATGGCTGATTATGACTAGTTGTGCAGGTTTTCATCTCTCTACACTTGTATTTGAAGGCTGGTAAGATATTTGAATGTGTGAACCAAGGTAAGGGAGCCAGATTTGTGGCAAAACAAGGTGGGAAGATTGATTATGAGTTGTTAGCCATGGGAAGTCTACAGGAAGTGAGACATGTATTTGCTAGGATCGTCTTTGATACCGTTTATCCTTTGGATCTTGATCATGATTACCCATAATTTTCTATATCAATTTATCGATGGTTAAAGAATCTTGTAGATTAATAGAAATCATAAGAAAATAGTGTTTAGAAAACTTTGATTTGTTGTATTGTGTGTATTTGCTTACATATGGGGCTTGGTTGTGAGTTCCTTTTATGGGCTTCATTTGAATTTGGCTGAAAGATGAATGTAGGCAACTTGTATCCTGATGTAAACATGCAAATGCAAACCGAATGTTCCAATAATTCCAGAAAATTTTAAAGATTTAAGAATATTTTGCTTCAAGGGAATTTGTAGATTTCTCCGTTCATTATCCCTTTTATTTCTCTATTTTAGAGGAGAGTTTATCATAGCTGTTTTCATATCTTCAAATTTTCTAAAATAGCATAACTGTTGGAAATGCTCTAAAAATCTACATACGATTGTATAATTTGTGATTCCCGTGTGTTCATGTTCCAATTGATATTATTGTGTTTCAGATTTTTTTTTCTTCATGTTTCATATTTTCCATATTATTTTAGTTTTTTCAGAAGTGATCACGCCAATCCGGCTTAATATTGGTTCTCAAACATGTCATGGAATTAATCCAGTGAAATAGACTTATAAATATTTTTTTTTTTAAAACGTCTGTTTGAGTTTGAAGTGTTTGATGTGCCACACTCGGGACAAGAACTATATAATTTCTCACATAAAATATTTCCTACTTAATTCGGTAATGCTTTTAACAAATAACACAGTTAAAAGTTAAAATTTGCTATAAACTCTATTTGAAAGTGTTTTTTTTCTTTTTCCATACCTGTTATATTGTTCATATTAAAAATTTAGCAGTGCAAAACGGGTTAGAAGAAGTTGAATCTCACCTCGAAAAGTTTAGATTCACTTTACGAACTATATTCATCAATTATGTAGACATTATTGTAAGGAAATCAGTTTTATATTTTTAAAACCACAATTTTATACTTAATAAGATGAAGTTCAACCAATCTCATGGTTAAGGAATAATTGGAATTGGAGGGTTAGACCAACTCCAAACCCATAACACTAAAAATAACACAAAAACACTAAAATTGATAGGCCCTTACTAAAATAAAAAAAAAAATCAACTCGAGCCATACTTCAAAAAAGAACACCAAATTGATGTGGCTAGGTAAAAAAATCATTTTTCATTATTATTAAACATTTTTAAATACTATATTTATAATTTATATATTATTATCATACAACTAATAATGATATTATTAAAAAAAAAAAAAAACTAAAATACGCAATTAGTGGCGGACTTCTTGGTTTATGGAGGGTGAATAGTTAACACCAAATCTGGTGTCTTTTTTTCTAAGAGCAACTCCAACCATACTGCAAATATGGTGATTTGCATGGTGAAATCCACTCATACTCTAAACACCAAATAATTTTGTTGGTTCATTTTTTTTCAAGAAGAAAACACCAAATTTGGTGTCTACTATTCACCCTTCAAAAAAGGGATGACCCACCACTAATCCATTTTTTTTTTAATAAAATCATTATTATTATTTATAATAATATCATTAATAATAATGAAAAATGTCTTTTTATATGGTTTTAGAAGATTTTATGTTTTTTTAAGTATGGTTTGAGTTGAAATTTTTTAGTGTCAATGGCACCACCAATTTTAGTGTTTTGGGTGTTATGGGTTGTAGTTGGTCTAAACAAAGAATGGGCCTACAAATTTTGTTTTATTTTAGAGTGGTTGAAATCCACCATACTGCAAATCACCATTTTTACAGTATAGTTAGAGTTGCTCTTATAGAACTATGAAGTGTTGGTAAAAAGACACCTAGCAAGGAAATTTCCTACATTGACACTTATAATAATATAATCAACTAAAGTACCAAATGCTTAGAAACCAAATCCGATCTTAGTATATTAGATCTTTTATATAATTTGGCTATGTTTATGAGAGTCGATGCAATGTATAAGCATGGTAGGAAGAAAATGTACATCAATTTCAAATTTTGGTTGTTATGACCATGATTTACTAATTGCTCAAGCTAACACATGACTTAAGAATCTATGTTTTCTTGTGATGGTTGGAGGCTAAAGATACGACTTATACCAGAATCAATCAAGAAATGCATAGAAAGAAATTTAAAAGTATTTTGACTGAACACAAGATGGTTATTCACTTGATAATCGAGATAGTCAATGATGATATTGTGAAATGGAAGTCAATACTCAACAATAGAGCCAACAACCAAAGAAGATGTCTTAGAGCATCTCCAACAGCTATGTTATAATTTTTCTAAAGTGAAAATTGCATCAAAATGGAACTAACTTTCACCTGATTCCTATTTTGGGGAACCAACTTTTAAAATTATCATTCAAGCGTTTAAATCAAACTTTTTATTTATTTAAGGGTTTGGTTGACTTGTTGAGCAGGTAACCGGTAATTAATTATGACGTGGCAAAATAATAATTTAAAAAAGTATTACATAGATATTATATATCCATGTCATCATTATTATTGAAAGAAAAAAAACTTAACCCAAAATATGAAAACCAATCGTCTCCTCCTCTCCCTTCTAATCGACCATCTCCAGGTTAAATCATCATTCTCCCAATCGCCTCTTTTGCTCAATTTCATTGATACCCAGATTGAGAAACATAGAAAAAGATGATTTTTGATTATTGACCCAGATAAAAAAACAGGGAAAGATTGATTCTTTTTCTTGAATATAGCTCAAATTGAACAATTTCTTATGATCAAAACAGAGGAAACTTGCTAATTTCTTGAATTGATTCATGTGGTTTTACGGGAAAAGATTTGTTTTTCTTGAATTTTGCTCAATTTCATAGACACCCAGGTTGAGAAACATAGAAAAGATTGATCTTTATTCTTGACCCAGATAAAAAAACAAAACAGGGGAAGATTGATTCTTTTTCTTGAATTTAGCTCAAATTCAACAAATTTCTTATGATCAAAACAGAGGAAAATCTCTAATTTATTGAATTCATTTGTGGGGTTTTACGGAATTATTTCGAACTCACTTGCTTGGCGATGTTTCCAGCTTCTGAAAGTGCTTCTTGGCTTTTAGAAGACAACTTGGCTAATGTGGTAGTGTGTAATCGCTAATAGAAGTGGGAAGAGTATGGTGGAAGTAGTTGTGACTGTCCACCTGCTTGCAAAACTTCATAATTTGACATCTATTGAGTGAATATACACATAATGTGTAGCCAACAACCAAAAGATTAGTGTGGGTTTCATAACACCACACAAGGCTCAAGTTTATGCTATACAAAGCAAACTCGGGAATATTTATGGAAGAAGAAAAACAGGAGATTGTGAGTTCTCTGTGAATGTTCAAAATATTGATGCGTTCCAAGGTTGCGAAGAGAATGTGTTAATCATCTCAACTGTCACGGGCATTCGGAATGTGATAATCATCTCAACTTGATGGGCATTCGGAATGTGATAAACAAATACCTCTTCAATCTCTTCATCCATTAAGAATGTACTTCATTTTTTTTATATGCCTAGACACGCATGAGGAGGAGGAGGAGGAGGAGGGAGGTCGACCGGAGAGCCGATAGAGGTGGAGAAGGTGGAGGCAAAGACAGAGAAGGAAGCAAGGAGGAGCCGAGATGGAGGCGGTGACCAGAACCAAGTGAAGGAGACGATTGGTTTTCATATTTTGGGTTAAGTTTTTTTTTTTCAATAATAATGATGACATGGATATATAATATCCATGTAATACTTTTTTAAATTATTATTTTGTCACATCATAATTAATTACCGGTTACCTGCTCAACAAGTCAACCAAACCCTTAAATAAATAAAAAATTTGATTCAAACCCTTGAATGATAATTTTGAAAGTTTGTTTTTCAAAATAGGAATCAGGTGAAAGTTAGAGCATCCACAATCATTAACCTCTTTGGAGGTTCATGATTCTGCCACGTCATTTTTCTCTCTCTGTCACATCAGTTTTTTCTTTCCTGCACATTTCATAAACCTTTCACTCCAAATTATGAACCGGTCCATAGTTTATATAATAAAAATTTACTATTATAATTAAAATATATTTTTAATAATTAAAAAACAATAATTAAAGCTTACAAGACAATAATTAAAATATACTAATAATAATTAAAGCTTACAATATTTATTAATTAAAATATACTTTTATTAAATTTTTTATTAATTAATTTTAAATTATAAAAAAATGAATCGATTCTCCTGGTTATGTAAATTAATTTTTTATTAATTAATAGTTGGTGGAGCCCACTATTTCACCATATGGAGCGGTCCTTACAGAGAACCGCTCCTGGTGATGTGTCAAGAACCACCACATTTTCAATGGTATGGACTTTTATTTTTGGGTTTGTGGACTTCCACGTGGATGGAAGAACCCACCATTGTGGGTGCTCTTAGTTCCATTTTGATGCAATTTTCCCTTTTCTAAATTAGAATATAAAAAGTTGAAATCTCTAAAAAAATTACAACCAACTCCAACAGCTACTCTATTTTAGCAATTCTATCATCAATTATATTAATAAAATATTATTTATCTCTCCTAAACATACAACTTCAATGTCTCATATTGGTGGAAAAGAATTAAATATTATTTCTCTCTCTTCAATATGGGGTTTTAGAGATTTCTCCAAATTTAGAGATTTTTACTTTCTCTCTCATCTTTTCTCTATTTTAGCATATGATATAAAATAACTGTTGGAGCAAAAAAATTACTAAATTCTCACTTTTTTCTATTTTAGCATAGCTGTTGGAGATGCTCTTAGCTCCAAATTGAATCACTGATGACTTAGTTCTTATTTAGCGTAATAGAAAAAAATTCTCAACCAATGTGACAAAAATTCAAATTTTTTTATTTCGTACTTAATGTTCTTGTAACATCTGATAACGTGAATACCAAATTGTCAAATTATATCATTTGAAAAAATATAATGGTGGGTCGACACATTATTATATATTCATTGACAACTTACATTTACATTAACAAATGTTACAAAATCAATAAGTTATAAAATATAAATAGAAAAAAATTTGTTACAATAAACAAAAACTAAAGCAGATTTCGTTATATTTTAGTATATTTTACCTTATTTCTAAAATCTTAGTTAGGTAAATAAATAAATATTTGAAATTTCATAGAAAAAATCACACATTTATTCAATTGTTGCAACACATAAAATTTTGTTATACAAAAATTCATATTTAATAAAACTCAATTTAAACTTTTAAAAAATTGAACCATTTATATGATATTTTAATCGGTCTTTAGATCATCTCTAATAGATTCTCTAAAATAAAGAAAATTGAATTTTTATTCTCTAAATTGTTCCAACAAATTCTCTATATTAATCTCTAAAATAGAAAAAACTTCAAGTTTAGATAATTTTTTAAAATTTGACGTGTAGAGAGAGAAATTAGTTTTTTTTATTAATTCACACCAATGGTTTTAAATTACTATTATTTTATATAATTTTTTTAAGTGTAGGAGATAAATCAAGTAAAAATCACAAAAAAGTTAAGAATTATAAGAATCAATCTCAACCACAATCAATATTAACCAATGATGAAAGTTGGGAGATAACATTTTGCATATATATACAAACAAAACTCTTAAAAGAGCATAAAATTAAATTCATTCATTTTCTATCTCTTATTGAAATTATATAATTTAAATTAAACATCACCTCCTTTTTAAATCAAAATTATATTAACTACAATAAAATTTTAAATCAAAAAATTTATATCAAAAGCTAAGAGCATCCACAGTGTACGAGTTTTTCAATGAGTTTTTTCATAGCTTTTTTCTTACACATTATTGCCACATCAACAACTTAAAAACCTTTATATACCTCCACTATGTGAAAAACCTCACCCAAACTTTTTCATTACTTTTTAAAACTATTCAGTGTCCCACTTTTTTAACTTTATATCATTTTTATTCTTATTTATAAAAATAAATACATTAAAATTCATATAAATTAATAAAAATTAGGTTATTAAGAAATATATAAAAGTTGTACAAAAAGTTTGTAAAATAAAAATTAAAAAATGTTAAATTTAAAAGTATGTATAACCGAAAATAAAAAGTGGGTCATTAAGAAATCTGTTAAAATTGTATAAATATGTCAAATTTGAGATATTATTTTAAAAATATAAAATATAATTACTTTCATTATGTATTTATTTATATTATTTATTTAATAATTATATTTAAATAGGATTACTTTAAATATATTAATAAATAAAACTGATTAAATACGAAATTTTTATAAAATTTTATAAAGTTAAAACTGATTAAATACGAAAAAGCTATGAAAAAGCAGGTCGTGCAGTTACGAGCTATGACGAAAAACCTCGTAAAAAACCTCAAGTGAAAAAGCTCTCCACTATATGAAAAACCTCAAAAAGAGGTTTTTGTTTTTTAAAAAACCTCCTAAAAAGCTTTGAAAAAGCACATTGTGGATGCTCTAACATTTTATTTTCTTTAACTTGAAACGAGTATCATTATATATATTTTTTTTCCTTAATAATTGCAATTTTTACATGAAACAATAAAAATGATTTAACTTATTTCTTTTGTTTTCTTTTCTTTTCACATTGTGAAACAACAATACATTGTTTCATCATGTGAAACAATATTAACAACATAGTGTTGTTTCACAATATGAAACAACACTTTAGTGTTCCACATCACATTTTATGTCAACTTTTATTTTGTTTTGTTTTCAAATTCTGAAACAACATTAAATTGTTTCACCGTGTGAAATAAAAATTTATTATTTCTTTTTAGCGACAATAGTGTTGTTTCATATTGTGAAACAACACTTTAGTGTTCCACATCACATTTCATGTCAACTTTTATTTTGTTTTGTTTTCAAATTCTGAAACAACATTAAATTGTTTCACCGTGTGAAATAAAAATTTATTATTTCTTTTTAGCGACAATATATTATTTCACAATATGAAAGAATACTACATTGTTTCACCATTTAAACAGGAGTATATTGTTTTGTTTCACAATATGAAACAACACTTTAGTGTTTAACATCACATTTCACGTCAACTGTTGTTTCATATTGTGAAACAACATTACATTGTATCACCTTGTGAAACAACATTTTATTGTTTCACTTTAGCGACATTATATTGTTTCACAATATGAAATAAGACTTTACTGTTTCATTTTCACATCACATGCTACATCAACTATGTTTTGTTTCACAATCTCAAACAACACTAAATTTATTTAACTTTAGCGACATTGTATTATTCTTTTGTGAAATAAAACTTTGGTGTTTCCAGAATTTCATGTGATGTTTTAATTACAATATCTGTATATTTACTATATTTTCTTTTCCCATGTGATGTCTTTATTATTTAAAGTAGTCAAATATATTTTATAAAAATGTATGTTTTTCTATACGTTATCGTTAAATAATGTATATGTGATAAAGTAATCGAGTAAAAATTAAATTAATAATACAATCAACTAATAAAATATAAAATACTATTATAAATTAATGAAAATTAATATATCTTATTGTTACATATAAATTACATCGCATAAGATTGAATTAAAATAAAATAATAATTGATTCTAAATTTTGATATCAAGAAATGGAAAATTTACCATCATGTCATTCATTAATTATAAATGGAACATTAATTAAACTTGTTAGATCGGAGTGGTTAGATAGTTGAGATTGGTTCTTAAGGTTCTCAACATTTTTGTTAGATCGGAGTGATTAGATAGTTGAGATTGGTTCTTAAGGTTCTCAACATTTTTGTGGTTCTCATTTGATTGTCGTCCTAAAAGTGTATTGGATGATAAATTTATATAATATTTTAATAATATAATAATAGATGTTGAAATCTCTAAATTAGAGAATTTGTTAAAGTTAAATGTAATTCTTTTTGAAGATTTTGACTTTTAGTTCCTTATTTTAAAGATATGAATAGAGAACCTGTTAGAGATTTCAACAAGTTTTTTTTGGCAAATATGACCAAGACCGATGATAACCAATATTTGCCATATCTACCGCAGAGTATAGAGAAAATAAGCAACAACAGTGCCATGAACCAGACATGGAAAATCAACGACAAATCAAGCAGTTAGATACCTCAGAAAAATCAGTTTTTTGGGAAAGAATGCGTTGCAGAACACCTCATTAGTCATTAGATGATCGATAGCCAAGATGAACGGAGATACACCCTGTACAAAAAATGATTCCAGTAACAGAAACTGTGATTTTGTTAACAGAAAAGCCTTTGAATGGAAGGTAAAAAGTTCCCTGTGCTAACCTAAATCCAAGTGTTATTTATCCATCAAAAACGAAGCCTTCTCCACAGAACATAGAATCACTAAATTTTGTTAGTTTGTTCGGTTATTCACTTTTGCAGCAGGTAGAGGAGGAGCACCACCAGTAGTAGGCCTACAAACAACATAAAAACCTGTTTACCAGATACGCACACATTTTAATTTCGAAAAATTTCAAGGGAGAAAGAAATTTACAGCCCAACAAGAACTTTGAAAGCATCATAGATTCCCCACTGTGCTCCAGTAAGGGTTCCGATCATTAAAATACGAAGTGGAAGACCGCGGGTGAAGAGGCCCAACAAACCAAGCTTTTTCACAGCCTGCAGCAGATTCACATGTGAAGAGATGTGTGAAGAGAATAAAGATAAGAAAGAAGGTGGATATGACTCACATTGCGGACAGTAGCCTCTTGGGAATTGTTGAGGAAAGAAACCAAATTATCAGCTGGATGAGAAACGATGGCACATAATACACCAGCGACATACCCACCAACGAAGCTCACTCCAAGCTGCAAACCTTTGCTACATTGATCCTTTGGTGTGGGGATGGCATGCTTGTATAGCATCTCCACGATCGTCTCAAAAGATGCAAACTTCATCATTGTATCTGCAAACTCTTCCAATATACAATTTACATAAATTGCAATGTACATAACTGCCCCCAAACAAAGAATATGATTAACTAAGAATGAGCTAGCCTCCGGTACGTGATGGAAAATTCAGAATCAGTACTGGAAGCAGTGGGTTTATGGGACGTTCAAAATGTCAACTTGTAGTGTATGAAAATGATTTCTGTTGAGGTAAATAAAATTTACTTCCTATATGATATAATTGTGAACTGTGAACTCCATGATCTCTCAACTTACATGGAATCTGTCGCCCCCAAAGAGGTGCCAGCCCCTTGTACAGCCTGTTGGCGATTTGGCAAAAAGTTAGAAGTAAACGGTCAGATAAACATATAACTACTCTAAAATTAGTTAGACCCTAGGATCCTACCCTGCAGTGCCTTCAGCGTTAATGAACTTTGGGAAGCCATCTGATAAACCCCTGGCAAATCCAGGATTTGTTTGGACACGAACCTTAATGGCCTCAAATGGACAAAGAGCGATGTCAGCAATAAGTTCCGCAGATGCCGAACCAGCAAGGTAGATCAATGTTTTATACTTGGCTGCATTCTCTGGACCGGCAATGTCAGAGTAGGCTTTCTTGAAAAACTCGTAAAACCCAAACTTGCAAGCACCCTGTGCACTGTAACCCAGCAAGGTTGGCACCCAGCCTGTAAAAAATCCTTTAAATCCCTGCTCCTTCATTAATGTTCCAAAACCAGAAGAAATGTTCTTGTATTTTGCAGGGTTTATCTGAAGAGGCGGTATGCGGGAAGTTTTGTTAAGCCGTGCAACAAGGACAATATGGATACAAATTTAAAGTGACATGGTTATTTCTTTCAAATTTATGGAGTTCCTTCCTTAGCAAATCCAATTTTTACGATGACTTAATACCCACACAGGCATCATGAACATATAGCTTGGCAGCTTGCACAGTGCAGTGTTATAGTTTATTAACATCATATACGAATATTAGCAACCAAAAGGAGGTGTGTAAATTAAATTAGATCACTCTAAACCTTTTTCCCTTTTCTAGTGTTATATGTTTATATTTTTCATATCTAATTCAGAAGATGTGCAACTTATGATGAAGAAGTGAACATGGTACAACACAGCATAGAAAATTAGAAAACTCACTAAATAGAGGCACAATATGGTTATCCCTTCTTTTATCCCTGTAATAGGAGTGTAGCGACTTCAGTTGTGCGTAGTTAATTTATAAGGGGTCAGTTTGTAATTTCTACATATTTGTTTATTAATTAGTTTTTAATTAAATTCTAGTTGTCTAAATAAGCGGGAAACTGAACTAACGATGAATATTGTTCAGATTCTCATGCTCTCACTTCATTTTCTCTTTAAACATCCTTCAAGTTCCTCTAGCTTTTCAATCACGCCATTAATTAATGGCTGATTTCGGTTATCAAGAGTTCTATTGTAATATTAATTATAAACTGTTTTTAGAGTATATGCTTGATGCCATGCGAAACACGATACTAGCTACATGATGGAGATCTATATTTCAATTGCAGATCACAAGTTTTGTACCAAGGCGTAACTAAATCAAAAACAAAACCTAATAACAATCTAGAAAAACCGCAATTGACTAGCTAAATTGATGCGTGTCGTTTGTCGCATGAATGTGTCTACTCTAAATCTACAATTATCGCATTGAGCGATAAAAAAACAATATCGAATAAGATTTGAACTCATCGTATCCATAACTTCAACCAATGATTCAAATTACATCGGTGCCGAGCTGTTGAAGCCCTAGCTTTTACTCATGCATTAAACATTCATATGGACAAGAGACTGAGATAGAAACCGACCTGCATATTACATTTGATGAGATCAAGCGGTGTGACCGCCATGTGAGTAAGTCCACAGCTGAAAATGCCACCTACGCTACAAGCTGCGTAATAAGCCGGCGAGAACACCTCCATCTTACCTAACTCACTCGGAGACTCCGAAAAGAAAGACGAATTCCATCGATTCGCAATCAAAAACTCAAATTCGATGAGATTCTTCGACGAAGAGGAAGACGAGTAAAGGAACATCGGGATCACAGACAGCCGTTTGTTATCCATTAAACACTACCGCGAATTTGTGTGTTTTCTTCCTCCTTGCAGAGAGCTAAAAGCTACTGTCTGTGAACAATGTGGAGAAACGAAATTGAAGCTTCAGAAATCACTGTGTGCATCTCAACTCAAGGGGTTGTTTTGGATTCGTCAATTTCCCTCTCAAGGGGTTTATGCTTGACGTTGATTTCGCACTTATTTTTCATTCCTACTAAAATAAAAATTAATCCATATTGATATTTTTGGTTAATTACCAAAAATGATAATTTGTTTGTTTTATTTTTTTTTAATTATTGAAGTTTGAAAATCAATTACTTATGAATTTTTTTAATTTATTTAAAGTAATACTAGAAGCGTACTCGCGTAATGCAGCGAAATACATCACGATTTTAATGTTTTATTTTGTTTTTATTTTTTGTCGATTTACAGTACGATTTTGGATGGTTTTGAGAAAGTGATAATGTTTTTTTTATAAATTTGTTTAATTTAGGCTTAATAATATAACGTTTTTTATATAAAAAAAATTAAGTATTTTTTTAGAATTCAATAATTATCTTATATATTTTAATGGCATCTAGAAAAAATAATCAATTACATATTTAATAATATAATTAAAATAAATTTATAGTAATATAATATATTATATATTAATTAATAATGATACATGAAAAAGTCTGCATAAAAGGAAGGTCATACACATACCAAATTGGTGGGTGTTAGAAGTCTGAAGTAGTAATATGTATCTTGTGCTTTGATACTTGTAAATTAAGATATTTTTAAAATCTTGCATAAAATGATGGTACCTTATGCCTAACAATTTGTATTTAAGAGTTTTTTATGTCTGCTTTATAATATACTAGTGTTGGGTCCGTGCATTGCACGGGAGGATAAATTTTTTGTTGGAATATTGAATCGAGTTAAAATGAAACGTAATTTCTCTGTTAACAGTTAATGAAATACAATGTGAAAAACGAATGTATTTTCATAAGTGGTTAACTTGCATATATATTCTTAATCGTTTGTTGTTATGAGTTTGTGCAATAATATTGGTAATAGTTTTGTATTATATTATTTAAAACTCAAACGACATGTCTCACAACATATTTATCTGACTATTGACTTCAAGACTTCATAGTATTAATCGATAAAAATAAAGATATGTATATATATCTTATTCCCCTACTTCGAAAAATATGATTGTGGGTTTTGAAAAATATAAACAAATCCTCAGTAATTAAAATAAAATATAAAAAGTAGTTTTTCAAAGAAACAAAAATATAGTGGAATACCTTTTGTTCAGTTGCAGGTTCCGCCATTGACACCCGACCGTTTGTCTTCTTCTTGTACTTGGATGATACATAGAGAAACTATATATATTTATAGTGAATGTAGAGAATATTTTAAAATCTTTTATTTTTATTTTCGATTTTACATTTAAATGTAAATATATTAAAAATATGAAAAAATATTTTTATATCTACATCGTTTATATTTTATTTTCTTTACACTTGGTTAATTTGGAAAATATTGGGGAATATTTTTATTTTAAAGAATACGATAATTTATTAGTCCATCTCGTTATTTTTTATTTTTAATTCATATCAATCTTCTTTTTTCTTCTTTTAATACTCGTGAAAAAAAATATGTGTAAATTTTATATTATCAAAAAAAATACGTGTAGATTTTATATTATGCTAATATAAAATATGTGTAGATTTTATAAAATAAAATAGATTTTATATTAACAAAAAAAATACGGAAGAAAAAAGAGTTTATATTAAATCTCATTATGTAAAAAGAATTTATAAAATAAAATATGGAAAAAGATTTTATAAAATAAAATATATAAAAATCATTATGAGATGTAATATAAAAAAATACGGAAGAAAAAAGATTTTATATTACATCTCATTAATATAGATATAAATGTAAATGTAAATCTACATTTAAAATAGATTATGTTAATATAAAATTTATTTTATAAAATTCTCCACCAAAAAAACAAGTAGTTATATTAATAAATAAGTATTCATTCCACAAATAGATACATTTAAAATAGATTATGCTAATATAAAATCTATTTTATAAAATCATCTACCAAAAAAACAAATAGTTATATTAATAAATGAGCATCCAATCCACAAATAGATGATTATGTGAGATACTGTGCTTGGAAAGGTTGTATCAAAGCATTAAGAGTTTTTTATACCGTTTTTATAATATAGTATAGATATAGATATAGATAAATAAGTTACTTATTTTTGCAATTAAATATAGAAAAAAAAAATAACAATCAACAAGACACTTGTATTTCATGAAATTTTATGTCAAATAAAGGGAAAAGTCCAAAAAAAAACCCAATAGACTTTAGTGTTTGGAGTGATTAAGTCATTAGACAATTTTTTGGAACAAATAAGTCCTTAGACATTTCAAAACACACTAAATAAATCCTTGGACTTTTGGAAACCTGTTAAATACATTCTTATTATTTAAAAATGTAACTTGTAACCTACATAACAGGTAAAACTACAAATTGGAAGAAAAAACAAAAAATATGTCACCTACTTTATCACCCTACAAATAAGAAAAATATAAAAATTAACTAAAATAGTCAATCTCATCAACAAATTTAAAATTTTAAGCACTTTTCAAAGTCTTTTCTTAAATAGTCGAAGCATATTATTTTTTTTTGCCTTAAAAACTAATTTTGGCAAAAAAAAAAATTAAAAAACATCTTTATAATTTGTTATTTAATTTACTTTATATTTTCTATTTTTTTTATTTTCATTTTAACTTTTTGTTATATTAACACATATAATCGTATATTAACTAAAATTCATAAAAAAAATACGTTTTTTTTTATAAATTACACCATTATAATTGTTTTGTCAATACGTTTAAAATGAGCATAATATTGATTTTTTTTATTTAATCTCATATTATTAAATATCATAAATACGTACTAATTATATTTAAATATTTAATATTTACACTTTTTATCCTTTAAGGTTATTTATTTAATAATATAAGATTAATCTGTAATTATAAAGGGTAAATATTAAAAATAATTCGTACGTATTTATGATATTGAATAATACAAGATAAAGTTCAAAAACAATGTTGAATTCATTTTGAACGTATTGACGAAACGACTATAATGGTGTAATTTATAAAAAACTATTTTTTTATATTTTTTAGTTAATATTCAATTATGTATGTTAATAAAATAAAAATGTAATTGAAAAAGTAATTGATATAAAATAAATTAAATAAATAATTATAACTTTATAATAATGTAAAGTGTAAATTTCTTCTAAAACTATAAAAAGTGATCTTTACACATAAAATTTTCTACGTAAGGATGTTTGTTATTTTTATTTTTTTGGAAAAAAAACAATCCTTACATAGGGGAAAAAAACATTATGTGCAAACTTTGGCAATTTTAGGAAAAAAAAACTTTGAAAAATGGTAAAAAAAAAATGAAATTGGTTGATAAGATTGACTATTTTAGTTAATTTTCCCATTTTTAATTTGTAGGTGGATAAAGTAGGTGACTTTGTTTTTAATTTGTAGTTTTACCTGCTATATGAGTTGCAAGTTACATTTTTAAGTAATAAGGATGTATTCAACAGGTTATCAAAAGTCCAAGGATTTAATTAACAGGTTTTGACATGTCCAAGGACTTATTTGTTCCAAAAAATTATCCAAAGATTTAATCACTCCAAACACTAAAGTCTATTGGGTTTTTTTAGACTTTTCCCTCAAACAAAAGTTGATTAACCCTTACATTTGACTGTGTATTTTAAAAAATATTAAAAGTTAAAGCTATTTTTGGAATTGAATCGAAAAAATAAAAATAATACGTACCAAAGTGATTATTGTTATTTTTAATAATCAAAATCAAATAATTACCTACGCAAAGTGATTAAGAGGGTGTTTGGGATTGCTTATTTAAAACAACACGCATTTTTTTTAAAATGTTTATCAACTTATGTGGTGACAAAAAAAAGTTTTATAAAAAGTGTTTGTATTAACTTATTGTGGTAACAAAACGTAATAAGTTAATAAGTTGTTGTTTAGGGGTGTTTAGGATTGCTTATACATGTAAAATAATTAAAAAATAATAAGTTGTTTCAAATAAGTTGATAAGTCAGAATGGTTTAACTTATCAAAAACTCTTTATTAGCGGTGTGGAAAAGCTATAATCACTTTTCTTTTTTTCCAACCCAAACACTAAAAATAGCTTATTAGCGGTGAGGAAAAACTATAAGTCAATAAGGGCCTGTTTGTTAGCAGCTTAATGAGCTTAATGAGACTCACAACTTATTCAGTGAGTTATATATGATTGTTTGGTAGTGGCTTAATGATATAGAAAGTGACTTATTCAGTAAGATTTCAATGGGGAATTTTATGCAGAAAGCCAAGTTTTTTTCAAACCAGTCCCTCCCATTAAAAAATACGTTTCTTCTATCTATGAAAAACTCTTTCAAATAAAAACCTTCTAAATCTATACAGACAGATTAATCCACACAGACAACTTTATTCATACATAACTTAATGGAAAACCAACCAAACATCCTCTAAGGAGTTTTAATAAGCAATCTCAAACATGTAATAATCGTGCCCAAAAGTTATAAAGATAGAGTTTGGGTGAAGTTTTGCTCAAAACCTAAAGTGAGGGGCTAAGTTGTAAGTTTGAGTAATAAGGGGTTTTAACCCTAATGTCACCATAATTTATTTGTTGGAGGCGGCTTTGAAATAAGAGAGAAGTGGAAGAGAAGGTTATTTGGAGAAATTGAAGAAGGAAGGGTGCTTGGGGAAGATTCTTACCATTAATTCTTCAAGGTAATCCTCATCTAATCTCCTTATTTGGTTTTGTTGAGTTGTTAGTTTAGGGAGTTCTAGTTGGTTTAGGAAACCTTTATCTGACTCTTCCTATTTTGGTAATATAGGGATTTAAGGATTAAATCATTGGGGTTTATTATTTTAATCTTTGTTTTGGAAGGTGATCGTTGTTTGAAGGTATCTTTCCTTGGGAGGATTCCTTTTGATTGCGTAAACCCAAGTCTGAGATCAAAAACCAGTCACCTTGGTGGTTCGTTCTCGGCTCGATCAAAAATCCCGAAGTCGGGGAAGTCCCAGAAGATTCTAACCCAGGGAGACCGGGTGAACACCTGGGAAATGGGAACCCCAGGAGACGGGGTCCCTGGTGGGAGAAGACCCGGGGAGACCAGGAGTTTAACCGGGAGGCGACTAGGAAGGGACCTGGGCACTGACCCAGGAGACGGGGCGTCCGAGGGGGGGGGAGTGACTCCCGAGAGTTAGGGGGTGGAGGACCCGGGGCGACCTGGGGGTGTGAGGTCCCGGGAGGCGGGGTAAGGGCCGGGGGAGACCCGGGAATCGGGTGACCTCGGTAGAGACCCGGGAGTCGGGCAGGTTGGGAGTTTTAGTCTAGTCTGATCCTGTGTTCTTTTATCATGGGGTCCATAGGGTCCAGTGCAAGGTTGGGGATCGATCATGAGGATTTTTGACGGACTAGGTGAGTCTTTCTAACCAAAATGTGTTGACTTGTGTTTTATATTAACACGCATGAGATATTATGAAACTGCATATTGATTTTTATATGAACCAACTGCATGTTTTGATATGTTGTTATTGTTGAGATATTCTGTATGCATACACTTGGGAGGGGTGTAACGGCTAAGTCAGAGGGTGTGTTCCGCCATCGCTCATGTGGGGGGGGGGGGGGTCTCGTTTATACCATGGAGGGTGTGTTCCAATTAAGGCAGCGTGAGACTGACACGTCGTCACAGGTAGCATGACTTCAGTGTGCCGATTACGTGTGCAGTTTGTGATTGAAAGTTTATCTGTTTTAAAGTGGATAATTGTTTATGAATGTTTTTAAACTATTTTAAATGTTTTGTGGTGCGAATGTTATTTGCTAGAGGGAACTCACTAGACCTCGTGGTCTAATCCTCACTTTTCAAAACAAAAACCTTTTCAGGTAAGGGTTTGGTTAGAAGTTCGTTCAAGGGATTTGTGGGAGGCGGTGTCGTGATAGGGACTTGAAGGAAGCTCGAGGTTCCGGTAGACCTAGATTATCTCAGTTGTAGTCATATATATTACCATTTAGGTTGCAATGCTTTCTTTGTTAGGTGTTTTTGGATTTAGTTTGTTACAAAACACCCCCTAAAAGTTCCATTATCTTTTATTTATCATCAAAAATCAATTTTGCTGCATCAACTTATTCCCTTAATATCAAATTTTAATTACTTTGACCCTAAAAATTAAAATTGGATGTATAGAACACTCGACATGAACTATTCAGATTTGTAATAATCAGCTTTATAACACGTAAACCTTTGATTAATCCTTCTTTTTGGGAGATGAGAAACATATTCTCGTTGATTTTACACTCATAACTTTTTGTTTTAGGGGTTGTTATAGGTACCTTCTTTAAGTTAAATCATGCATTAAAACATAAAAATAGGGGTTTGATGTTGATGGATGTAGGGGTGCTCACGAATTGGGTTGATCGGATTGAAAGCAATTAAACAACTCAACCCAATATTGACGGTTTGAAAATTTTCAACTCAACCCAACCCAACCTAAACAAAAATGCAACTCAAACCCAACTCAAACCGTTTGGGTTGGTCGGTTTGGCCAAGTTGATCGGATTGTGTTTAAACAAAGTAAAACCAACATCGAGAGTATAAAAATAAAGAAAATTTTCTTTGAAATACGATCAATCATTCAAGAGAATATACGAGTTCATCAAATATTTTGGTATGACATATAACTTTCCAATAATGTCCTCTTATGAGTTCCTTTGTTCGTTGTTGCCGAGTTATTTTTGATAACTTATACATATTAAAGAGAAATACAAATAATTTTAAGGAAACCGCTAAACTTTCATCGGGTTATCGGGTTACTTTGGGCCTAAACCAATATCGACCCAATATATTCGGTTTGCCATAATTTTATATCGATTATATGTCAAGTTAACTCGGGTTAATTTTTTTCGGATTGGGTTGACGGGTTGGTCGATTTTGTAAGCATCCCTAAATGGATGTGAATAAAAAAAAAAGATTTACAAAATAAAATGCATTTAATAAGTAGGGTATGATACATTTATCATAATCTCTCTTTTAAGAACTTTTTTTTAAAGAACTCTCTTTTAAGAACTTAAAACTCAAAATTTGGTTGTGGATAGCTCTTACTATAAAGAGTACAATTATTAGAGTGGATAAGGGGACAATATATCCAAAAACCAAGCAAGTATCCAAGGAATATCCAATAAAGCAACCAAATCAAAAAAACAAAAAAACCCATTTAAATTTAACGAATTGTTAAAAAAAATTCTAGATGTCTTTGATCTAATCGATTTATTATATATATATATATATATATATATATATATATATATATATATATATATTTTCAACAAGATTAATGATATTTTCAAGGGTTTTTACGTTTCTAGCAATCAATCTGCTGATATTGATTTAACGATCAATATAATTTTTAATTCATTTAATATTTTATTGAAATTTTTGATAAACAACTCCTATAAATAGTTAAAGAATGTTTGTACATTGGATTAAATTAGTATGCAAAAAACATTATGCACTTCATTTGACGAATATAACTTCATCGTCAACCTTTTCATCATTTAAACTTTTAAAATAAATGGTTCAAAATAAATCCTTTTACGTTTTGAATTCTAAAATTTATTGAAAAAAAATATTTTTTAAAACAGAAAACCATAGATAATCATTCAAAACCCAAAACTATAAGTTATTTTAAGAGTGAACTTCACTATTGATCCTTAAAGTTTCGTATTTTCTTTGAAAAGAGGACCTATACTTCCGTATCTTAAATAGTGGTCTCTGAGGTTTGGTATTTGCTCTGAAAGGAGGACCTCCTCACTAACCACGTTAAAAAACTCAATTAGTGGGAGGGGTATTTTTGTCATATCACCTTTTCTGTCTAATTTTGCAATTCTTTTTGTTTTTCCTTTTTTTTTGTAATATATATATATATATATATACAACATGTCATCCCTTACAGCTCGACGAGGACATCCTTCCCCCGCCGGCGTCCACCATCTCCGGCGCACTCCCCCCTTATCCGATGAAACCCCCCCAATAGCTCTGATTTCTTCTCCCTCTGTTTTCCAGCTTATCCATCTTATTTTCTTTTCTTCGATGAATCCCATGTAACCTTCATCACCATCAACCGTTGCATCTCCACCCTTCATTATGTTTCTGGTTCCATTACAATTACAACAAGCACACTTCAATCTTTAGATTCATAAGATGTCATGCAAAGAGAAAAAAAAAAAGAATACTAGTTTTCTACACAAAACAGATGCATTGAACACATTCTGCAAAAGCTAATATCATCAAATTCATCACTCAACTGTATAATGCAGTGAATTGATACATAAACTATACATATTGTTGCAAATTCCGATCGCACCACACTTGTTCGAACCCACAAAACGAGACCGAACCAAGTGGAAACTTAATCGAAATCAACCCAAGATCTAAAAATAAACTCAAACGAGTCTGTATGCAGAAACATTCGAAGGTAATCTGAGCTCGTTACGGGAAAATAATCGAGGTTGCGATGATATCGAACAAAAAGTCATCATCATCCTTATGATGAACCACCATCTTCACCATGACCCACCATATTCACCGTAACCCATCACCACCGTAACCCACTACTCCCCCAT
Source organism: Arctium lappa (assembly GCA_023525745.1). NCBI lineage: Eukaryota > Viridiplantae > Streptophyta > Magnoliopsida > Asterales > Asteraceae > Arctium > Arctium lappa. The sequence continues at coordinate 147,915,647 of CM042048.1, forward strand.
TTTTCCGGCGACACTTCTTTATGGTTTGTCTGCACATCGTTCGTCCTTTTGTTCACCGTAAAACCATGTGTCCTTCGTCCTTGTGGTCTGTGTGCTTCCGTGTTACACCTTTTGGTGAGGAAGTTTTGAAGATGAAGAGGTCCATGTGTGTGTGGGTATATATATATATATATATATATATATATATATATATATATATATATGTATATATGTATACATCCATTTGCTTAACCCAGTTGGTAGTGATTAACCAGGGAAGAAGAAGAAAGATGAAGAAAAGAAAAAAAAGGGAAGTCGTTTATGTGATTTAAGAGGAAAAAGTGATCTGACCAAAATACCCCTCTCACTAACTGAGTTTTTTAACGGGGTTAGTGAGGAGGTCCTCATTTCAGAGCAAAAATCCAAACCTCAGGGACCACTATTTGAGATATTGAACTATAGGTCCTTCTTTCAAAGAAAATACGAAACCTTAGGGACCAACAGTGAAGTTTACTCTTATTTTAATTATCGATCAATGTTTTTAATATTGATATTGTAACTTTATTAATATACTAGAAGCGACCTCGCGCAATGCAGCGAGATACATCACGATTTTAATGTTTATTTTTATTTTTTGTTTTTTATTGATTTACAGTACGATTTTGGATGATTTTTATTGAGTGATAATGGTTTTTTTTATATATAAATTTGTTTAATTTAGGCTTAACAATATAATGTTTTTTATATAAAAAAAATTAAGTAGTTTGTTAAAATTCATTAATTATCTTATATATTTTAAATTTTTTATATTTAAATTGAGATGTTTATCCTGTTTTTATTATGTTTATCAGAATTCAAATTTCATAATTTTAGGATTTGGGGATTATAGATAAGGATTTTGGGGGATAAGGATGAAATTTATTAATTAAGGTTAAAAACATTTAAAAGTAGTACATATTGCTTCATTAATTGTTTTTAAGAGATTTTAAGTAGATTAGTATTAAATAATAGTACATAATGCTTAATACATCACGATTTTAATGTTTATTTTTATTTTTTGTTTTTTATTGGTTTACAGTACGATTTTGGATGGTTTTTATTGAGTGATAATAGTTTTTTATATATAAATTTGTTTAATTTAGGCTTAAAAATATAATGTTTTTTATATAAAAAAATTAAGTAGTTTGTTAAACATTTCCATTCCTAAAACTGTTAAAAAACAAGAATCAAAATCATCTTGTTTCTTTAGATATCTCTTAGAGAGTCGTCGCTTAGAGCTGTGTCAAGGTTTCAAATTCATTAATTATCTTATATATTTTAAAAAATTTATATTTAAATTGAGATGTTTATCCTGTTTTGATTATGTTTATCAGAATTCAAATTTTATAATTTTAGGGTTTGGAGATTAGAGATAAAGATTTTGGGGGATAAGGATGAAATATATTAATTAGGGTTAAAAGCTTTACAGGTAGTACATTAGGCTTTAGTAGTTATTTTTAAGAGATTTTAAGTAGATAACTTTAAATGATAGTACATAAAGCTTAGTGAGTTGTAATTAAGAGTTGTTTATGACATCTTTATAATATAGTATAGATAAACAGATTTTTAAAGAACAATAGAAAATCAGAATTTTCCATCAAATTATATAATTTGAAAAAAAACTAATATAAAATAGTTACAAAGCAAAAAATAAAATTAAGTAGAATTTGAAGAGGGTACAATAGACGTTGCTCTTAACTTGGAATCAATTAATGTTGGTGTTGTATTAACGGGTGATGATTTGCTGATACAAGAAGGGAGTTCTGTAAGGGTGCGTTTGATTTGCAGACTGGATGGGATGAGATGGGATAAAAATTTATTGTCCCACGTTTGGCGTGACATGGGACAGAACAAAAATTCTCTGTCTCACGTTTGGCGCGACATGGGACAGGGACAAAGACTGGACAGGGTGGGACAAGATGGGACCAAAATGGTATTTTCTTGTTCCACCAAAACAAGTGGAACAACATGGGACAAAAGTGAGACAAAAACTAAAAATCACTAATCTACCGTCATTTGATGTATAATCCTAATATGGTATTAGTCTTAAGGGTCACCACTACCAATCGCTGCCACTACCACCATCGCCGGCCACCAGTAGCCACCGCCAATTAATTAAGATCTTCCAAATTGAATCAAATATTATATTTTTTTTTATATGAATCGGATTTTTTTGAACTACCATTAATTATTTAAGATTCTTCATTCAAATTTGCTACCATTGTTTTTGTATGTATTTAACTATTTATATGAATGAAAATTGTGTAACAAAATAAAAATGTTTTTTAATTAAATTATTTAAATATATATTTTATTTGTGTTATTTATAACAATTATATGACATATAAAATCATCAAACAACTTTTAGAAAACTTGTCCAGTCATGTCCTATCTAGTCCTAGTCGTATCAAACATAATACATACATTTGTCTTGTCCAGTCCTAGCCTCTTGTCCTGTCTTGTCCAGTTCTGTCATGTCTTGTCCCGTCCAATCATGTTTGTGTACCAAACGCAGGCCCATCCCTGGGGCCGTGCGGCCGCACAGGGCATCAAAGTCCATAGGGGCATCAAATTTTTATATATTATTGGTATAGGTCTAAAAATTTGGGATTGGACTGAAAAAAAAATATTAAAACCCATGGTGTATATTTCATATTTGGTAGGTTTATTTTTTTTATATCAAAGCCCAAGCCCACGGTTGGATAACTAGACTCTGGAGAATGAAAAAAGTACGTTGCAATTTTCAATTGATTGACTCTTCCAATTGATCGACTCTTCCAATTTTCAAAGCGACGTTCCACTTCCAGAGGGGCCGATTGCCGATTAGTGTCAACGTTTAATGGTAATGAAGCCAGTAGGCCGATTGTAATCGGCGACTATATATATACCAGTATACGACCGTCGACCGATTCACAGCCTCACCAGTCACCACCAATTGCGATTTCTTCTCAAATCTTAATCTTTCATCGTCTGTTCTTCACTTCTTCTCAATCTATGCGGTTGTGCTTCTGTCACCTGTAACAACCGGACTAAAAGCGATGAATTTAAAATTTGGTGCAAAAGAGTAGAAAGGCCCATTGTAAAGGTGTCTACTGTGAAAAAGGGGAATTAAGAATAATTTAACCCTAGGACCTGGTAAAGTTGTTTGTAGGCGGCTGATATTTTGGAAAAGGGAGAGGGAGAGTTTGAAGCGATCAATCGAAGGGAGCTAAGAGGCTGAGTTTGGTGATCGACAAACTTGAAGGTAAGTTCTAATTCGTTCTCTTTATTGTTAAGGATTTAGCAATTGTTTTCTCAAAAATATTTTAGTTGGCTTTTCCTTTGGTCACCGATCGCTCTTTGGGTTTCCTGGGTTTAGTTTTGTAGATTGCAGAAAATTGATCTTCTCGGTTAAGAGGATTATGGTTGTAATTGAGTTTTGCAATTGAATGGGTATCGGGATTGAGTTGTTATCGATTTCTAGATGTAATATATGCATATCTGTGTATCTGGGTGGAGCAGTTGGCGGTTTTCGTTCGAACAAGGGACACCAGTCGACACCGGCTTGTGGTTGACACCGGTCTGTGTTGGACGCTGGTCACCGGGGGGAGTAAGCCTCGGTCGTGAGCCACACCGGGCGATCATCAATGACCCCGGTCCCCGGGTTTGGTTATGTGGGTCGAAGCCTAAATGTTAGTTGGGGTTATTTCCTTAGTAGATTTTAAGGTAGGTGGATCGGCCCAATGACCTTTCCAAGTAGTAAACTCTTGCATTTTGTCTTGAGGGGATCTAATCTTCTAGTCCAATCTGGCGATCTCCATTCGATTAATAGTTCGAGATTGGAGAATTGTGTCAATCCCTGTTTATTTTAGAGGGTATAGAGAGTTTACCGATCAATGTTTCCTTTAAAGGTTTCGGTTCGAATCAAAAGAGTAGACGTCGGAATTAAGCTAAGGACGTCAGGTGAGTTTTTCTGAATTAAACCTTTTGTAACGAAAGCATGCGAAAGTTTAATTTTAAACTTTGATTTATTTATGATGGTATGAGTATTATGAAATTATTTAAGTGTGTTATAAATTGTTGACCTTTAAATGTATGCATACATTATGTGTGGAGATTGTGACCTAAGTCGGGGAGTGTTGCCCGCCTACTCGTACCGGGGAGTGTGGCCCGTTTATATCATTGGGGGTGTGTCCCAAAATTTAAGGCATTGCGAGTTAGACACACCGTCTTCGACGGTAGTATGGTCAGTAGCGTGATTTATCCTTATGTGTTTATAAATCTGTTGTTTTGAATTTCTGGAAAGTTATTTTGTTTCTTATTTGTTAGAGGGGACTCACTAGACCTTCGGTCTAACCCTCACTCTTTCAAAACTAAAAATCTTTTCAGGCAAGCGTGAATTAGGAAGGACAAATAAGGGCAAAGAGAGGATGTAGCGGGAAGAGATAGAAGACTGTCATCATAGTTTCCTTTTATTAATATCTCAGTTGTGTATAGGTTGTTGTTGCTAACCTTGAAATTGAACTGTACGCTTGGGGCCGCTCTGGCATGAATTTTATTATTAAGATTTAATTGTTATCTCGTTGTTTCTGGTTGGGTCGTTATATCACCAATTGCGATTTCAGATTTCTTGAATTTATTCTCAAATCTCCCACAGTCCCATGTATGCTTTTTGTTTCTAAACTCTAAATTCATTCTATTTCCATTTCCAAATTCCAATTTCTTGTGTGGTTACTGTGAATGTGATAATCAATTTCATGGTGTTTAAATTTGGGAAAAAAAACCTAGTTTTAGAATGGTGTTGTAGAATCTGATGATGCAGAACAACAACTTAGAAAACTTCACATACTAGTTCAACAAGGCCAAATCCAAACTGCCAAAAATTTAATTAAATCTCTCATTACTTCAAAGTCGATATTCACTACGCCTTCTGATATTTACGCTCGGTGTAAAGTTTTTTCAAGTTTGGTTTTATCGGTTTGTACTGAAGAAAACCTCTCCAACGAAGCCATTATTTTTTTCAAGTTTGGTTTTATCGGTTTCCTTTCTCTTGTTTCCTTTAATTTACTACTGGAATGTTTGGTTTCTTCTGGTTATGTTAGAGTGTTCGATTTATTTGATCATGTTCTTGGTTCTGGTATTAGGGTCGATAAGTTTACGGTTTACCTTTGGTAAGGTTGATTCGTTGATTTTGCCCCCTGATGGATATGTTTCCAAATGTGTTGCTTACGTATAGGATTTTGTTGACTATACCCGTCACGGTAGCATCTGCAGAATGAAGTTTTTCAAAGTTAAAGTTATTGAAGTCGTATCTACGGTCTACCATGAGTCAAGAAAGGTTAAACGGGTTAGCAATTTTGAGTATTGAAAGTAAATTTTTAGCGAATGTCGAATATGAAAAATTGATTGATATTTTTGCTTCAATAAATGCACGAAGACATCGTTTTAGGTGATGTAGGTTTATATTTTGTAATTTGGGGTTTTGGTTTTATGTCCCCCTTTTGTACTTTTTATTTTAATTAATAAAAATTGGCGTATGGATGAGCCGACTAGTTTGACTAGGTTCCAAACCCCTTAAAAAATCGTATATTTTGTCGTTTCATTTACTTAAAACCGTATAGCCGTATAAGGGCATTTTTTTTAGAATCTTCTCACAGGGCATCAAAATCCTTAGGAACGGCCCTGACCAAACGCTACCTAAAGGCAACAGGAAGAATTGCTTAAGTGAGGCCTATTTGGGAAATATTGGATATATATAATGAACTGCAACAATTGTCAACATGGTTTCGTGGTGTAGTTGGTTATCACGTCAGTCTAACACACTGAAGGTCTCCGGTTCGATCCCGGGCGAAGCCAATGATATTTTAATTTTTTCACATCCTCTTTTGCTATTCCGAAAACGAGGTCTTGACCTACAGTGATCCGCCACGTAAGCAAGGTGATGAAGTGGATAGGGTTCACATTCACACCGTGTGAGCCACTATACACCACTCGTTCATGGAAACAACATCCATTAATTTCCCACTCGACTAGTACGGCGTCGTATCATCTCGCAGAATCCTTTCTAACACCCAGCCTTAATTAAATCTCACAAATTCTCCACAAAATAACCAACAAAAATTCTCTCCTTCTTCACTCACACGCACCCCCAATGGCTGCTGTTCCAGTGACTTGTGTTAGGTTGACGACTTCCATGCATTCCAACCAGGTCACATCTTTGACTTTTCTCTATTTTGACTATGTAAAATGGTAATTTCACATGCAAATTAAATTATTGTTTAATTATGTATATATGGGCATACATGTGTAAACCTAAAAAAATTATAATGTTTTTTGTTAGTACAATGCATTCAATTAATTTCTTTCTTCTTTTCATAATGGTAATGCATATTTAGGTTAAAATAAAATCTCTATTTATCACTGAGCAGCTCTGTTTGATTGGAATGAAAATAAAAACCCAAAAGACAGAGAATGAAAATAAGAATGAATTGCCATTCCCTCAGTTTGACCTATAATGAAAATTTAGGGGCTGTTTGTTTACCTTTTATTAATAATTCAATTAAGAGAAAATCTATGAACCGCTAAGAGGTGAATCTTGTTTGGCAAAAAAATAGTCTGTCTCTTAATTATGGTTCTAAAACCAGCTGAATGATTTTGTATATTGGGTCTCCCTTAACCATTCAGCACTCTAATTTCATTCTAAACAATTACCAAACAAACATATTTCATTTTACACCATTTCATAAGAGTTTGTTAATCATTCTGCACCAAAACTATTCAGTAATTGTCAAACAACCCCTTAGGCTTATGAGTGAGTGGATCCATTATATTATGTAAAACAAAAAAGTTTATTTTATAATCAATTCCATTAATTATTACTTAATACCTCTAAACGAACAGGCGTAGAATGATAATGTGTGTGTTTTAAAATATCCCCAAAACCATGTGAGTAGATGAAAATTGGGAAAATAGTCGTGGAAGCCACCAAATTATTGCAATTATCTCATTTAGGGTGAATTAAAGTTGTGCATTTTTTTGCAAAGAGGATACCTAAATATGTAATCAGGGTTTACACCATATTCGGTCAAAATGACAACAATGTTCTTAATTTATGTGTTAGTGGTCAAATAGCCAAAATATAAAAAGTTAACTCTATAAAACATAGAAACTATGGAGTTCAAAAAAAAACATAGAAACTATGAATTATTAATGGTCAATGAGGTGTGATAACAAACTAGAAGGAGGGCGAGGGCAGGGGCGGGGGGCGATGGGACGAGGCATGGGCACAATGACTCGAGGGGGTCGACGAGGGGGATGGTGGTGGCTGGGGAGGAGGTGTTGATGAATGGCAAATCAAACCCTTACTGCTAGTCATTATAATTTTTATTCAGTGATATTGAAGTTTTAGAAATGAACCGAAAGACATATAAAATAATGAGTATATCAATTTTTGGCATCGTTTAGCCAAAAATTATGTAAATTGAATCGGCTACATCTTTTGAAGTTTTAGAAATGAACCAAAAGACATATATAATAATAATAATAAGTTTATCAATTCTTGGCATCATTTTAGCCAAAATTTATGTAGAGTAAATCGGCTACATCTTTTGAAGTTTTATAACTGAAATGTCTAAATAAAACTTTTCGAATAGTTTGTTGGCCTCCATAGAATTATCTAAGTTATTTTCTAAAGATGATCCGAACGTTTCGGGTAAAGATCTCACGTCAGGTTATACTCAAATTTGGATAAATTTTTCAATGTTTTAAAAGAAATCATTTGAAAATCGAGGGAAAAAGTGGCCAAAGAGCTATTATAACCCATCCGACACTGCTAATTTTGTCGATTTAACTATCTACACTTATTAATTTTAATTTGATTACCATTTTATTAGTCTTTAAATCAGACATATAAAAGAAAGAAAGAAAGAAAGAAAAATACTATGATAATTGTTAATTTAATACATAACTTTCAAGTTCCTACTCATTTTTTTTTTACTTTACAGATAGCAGAGAAAAGTTCGACGTTCATGTTAGTCCCCATGGGTCTGACCAAACGTGGTTTCCCTTGCTTGAGATCATCACGCTTTCAAATCTCTTGCGCTGTAATTTTCCTTCCTATTTCATTTTACTATCCACGTATATATGTTTGTATCTGTTACTCCCTCCGTCCCAAAATAAGTGTCTACATTACTATTTTTGTTTGTCTTAAAATAAATGTCCACTTTCAAAAGTAAAATTTCCACTTTCCCATTCTACCCTGAATTATGTGATAGAAAATTTTTATCTCTCTATAATTAAGGGTAAAATCGTACTTTGGTTAATTAAATAGTGTAATAATTACACCCTCCTAAAACTGTGTGTCTTTTTCATTGTGGACATTTATTTTGGACGAAGGGAGTATTAGGAATTGAGATTCAGAGATGATTAGAGGACTAGATAATATTGTTCGATCGTGAAAGTACACTGTCCAAATAAAATAATCCGTCTGGATCATCTCGAAACTAGAATTCTCTAAGTCTAATGGGCTGTTTGGTTCATAGAATTGGAAGGAATTGGAATGACCAAATTCCATGCTTACGTTTGGTTCACAGAATGAAAGCGATGGAATCCTTCAAATTCCATTGAATTCAACGATTTAAGAAATTATCATTCATTGTCTTAAGTGAAGGAATTGAATTCCTATTAACCAAATATTTGGTCAAATTCCATCAAATTCCATTCCAATTCTTTCAAAGTTCTTCAAAGTCAGATTCCTTCGATGGATTCCAATTCCATCAAATTCCATTCAATAAACCAAACGCCCCCTTGACTCTTCTTAAAATTCATAAACCTCCGGGCTCAGCCCCTTGACCTCCACCTTATGGCGATCTAAGATGATAGAAGCAGAATTTGTGAATGTGCACCCCGCACCTCCTAACTCACTTATATATTGCCTTTATCAGTTTAATCGATCTCAAGTAAATCACAATCACACTTATAAAATGGTTGATGACACTACGATAACCAACAATATCTATATATTAAACTGATAATTTCATAAATCATAAAATTTTGTAGGCAAAGCCAGAGACGGTGGCCAAAGTTTGTGAAATTGTTAAGACTCAATTGGCATTGTCTGCCGACTCCGAGCTTGCACCCGACTCCAAATTCTCAGCCCTTGGTGCCGATTCCCTCGACACAGTAAGTTCTCATCATTTGTGTTTATAAAGAAAAACAAAATACGAGTAAAGTTGTTAAAATGAATGAATACGATTCATGAATACATACATTGGTAGTTTATTTTATTTAAAGAACGTAAATAAATGGGATTACTTGGGTAAATGCAGGTAGAAATAGTGATGACATTAGAAGAAGAATTTGGCATCAGCGTCGAAGAAGAGAACTCTCAAAACATAACCACGGTTCAAGAAGCAGCTGACCTTATCGAGAAACTTGTTGAGAAGAAAAAAGAAACGGCATGAATTTTGTCACATTAAAATGTGATTTTTCAGGTCTTTTCAAATATTAAACGATCCATTGATTAGATATTTGTTTGAAAACAAGAAAAGAAAACACAAGGACAATTAATTATTTGAAACATATTCGAGATGAGTGACATATGTTTTCAGGGTTGTTTAGAATGTTTTTGATCGTTCATCTTTTATTTACGTTTGCAAAATAGACGAGAATTAATAGTTGTATTGTTGTGTTTGTTTGTACATGACCTAAAACAACGTTATTTTTTATGATGCAAGGGAATTCATAATCAATGTGTAGAGCTACACAATTTGAAAAATGACGTTATCTATACTAAACGGTTATTTAAAAAAGTAGTTATTAAAAAACGGTTTTTGAAAAGCTATTAAAGTTAAATTTTATATTTATCACCCTTACAATTAATTATTTAATTTACTTTCTATTCCTTGTTTTTTCATTTTTTATTTTACACCCTTATTATTTTAACACAAATAATCGTATATAAACAAAAATGCAATGAAAAATACGTTTCTTTTTTTACAAATTAAACCATTATAATCGTCTACTCAATACCTTCAAAACGAGTCCAATATTGAATATTTTTAAATTTAATCGTACTATTAAATATCATGAATATCTACGAATTAAATTGTTTTATATAAAAATTCTAAAACGGTTATTGTACAATCTTTTGTACAATAACATTTAGGGAAATTGGCCGAAATGGACCAATTACCGAATGGGATTGGGCTCCTAGCACCTCCTCTCCGGGCTTTGCAGAAATGTCCAACATTACGCACCAGGAGCCCTTGGACGCACAAGGCGCCCTAGGGCGCACGGTGCGCCTACGCATTGTGCGTCCGCGCACCGTGCGCCCTAGGGCGCCTTGTGCGTCCAAGGGCTCTTTTATTTATAAAACTGCAGCCGACACTTATCATCCCCACCACCATAAAATAATTGAAGAACAAACCACCATTTTTGCAGGTGTCGTTTTCCAGCCCCACCACCACCATTTCTCCTTTGTTTAATCGATTGGGACCACAAATGGCTGAGGTACGACTTCTCCTCTAACTCTTATACTATTTATGAATCGGTTTTTTGTTTTTTTTTTGTTGTATATTTTTTGTTGATACGTGTTTGTTGTATATTGGTTAGATGATAAGTGTTTGTTGTATAATATTTGTTGATAAGTGTTTGTTGTATAATATTTGTTGATAAGTGTTCGTTGTATATTGGAGAGATGATAAGAGTTTGTTGTATATTTTTTGTTGATAATTTATTGTATATTGGAGAGATGATAAATGTTTGTTGTATAATATTTGTTGATAAGTGTTTGTTGTATATTGGAGAAATGATAAGTGTTTGTTGTATATTTTTTGTTGATAATTTATTGTATATTGGAGAGATGATAAATGTTTGTTGTATAATATTTGTTGATAAGTGTTTGTTGTATATTGGAGAAATGATAAGTGTTTGTTGTATATTTTTTGTTGATAATTTGTTGTATATTGGAGAGATGAATAGTGTTGTAATAAATTTATTAGACACTTGTACTTTTATATTTGTAACAAGTATTTAATAATTTTATAAATAAAATGTACTATAAACCCATCTTTTTAAAAGACATTCATATTAATAAAACTTTTTTTTCTATAACGTTATATAAAATAGTTAATAAGACATTTTATATAAAAAAAAAATCCTAAAAACACGATTTACAAAAATATGTAGATTTAGGTCCCTTAACTTTAGAAACTGACACTGTAGGTCCCTTAATTTAGAAATTGACGCATTTGGTCCCTTAACTTTAGAAATTGACACTTTTGGTCCCTGAATTTAGAAATTGACACTTTTGGTCCCTTAACCTTAGAAGTCGACACTTTTGGTCCCTTAACTTTAGAAATTGACGCTTTTTGGCCTTTAACTTTAGAAATTGACGCATTTGGTCCCTGAACTTAGAAATTGACACTTTTGGTCCCTGAATTTAGAAATTGACACTTTTGGTCCCTGAATTTAGAAGTTGGCACTTTTGGTCCCTTAGCCTTAGAAGTTGACACTTTTGGTCCCTTAGCTTTAGAAATTGACACTTTTGGTCCCTTAACTTTAGAAATTGACGCTTTTTGGCCTTTAACTTTAGAAATTGACGCATTTGGTCCCTGAACTTTAGAAATTTACGCTTTTGGTCCCTTAACCTTAGTATTATATCATTACTATGCAGGCAAGACAGTTCTACTCTGTAAAGTTGAACCTGAAGAGTAAGATCACGATGGTCGACCTGATTCGCCAGAGATTGAACCAAACAAGATTAGAACTATTCAGGCAAACGTGTTTCGGTCATTGGTTGCAGTTGACCGATACATCTGCCGACCCTATATTGGTGCATACATTTTTACAGACCCAGGTATTCCCGGCCAATGCCCGGGATGATGAGATGTTTTTCGATGTTGGTGGCCACGTTCTTCGGTTCGGCCGTGAGGAGTTCTGTCTCATCACAGCACTTCGTTTCGGAGCGGACCCGAAGATGCGTAAGAATAGGTCTACTGGTTTTGTTAGACGAGTGTTCCCACAAGGCACGCTAACTGTGCGACACATCCAGGATTTATTCAATCTTATCGGCACTGATGACGAGGTGCGGGCGCATATCGATGACGATTATGTCGTCCGTATTTGTCTCATGATGATGGTTGAGCTGTTCTTTCTCGGTCGTCAGTTATCCCATCGTCTTCACGATTATCTGCTTCGCGCCATTGATGATTTGGTCGCCTTTAATGAGTTTCCCTGGGGATCCTATATCTGGGAAACGACCTACAAGCAGATGAATGCAGCGATCAAGAGACGACCGGAGAAGGGATATAGGATGTCGTTAACTGGGTTTTTATTTGCATTCAAGGTTAGTAAGTTTATATCAAATTAATACTTTTACAATCTACATGGATTCCCTATTTCTACAAAATCTTTACTACTATGTTGGTATTCTAATTTACAGATATGGATCTGTGAGACCTTCCCCATGGCCAGCATATATTACATAATGACCACCAGGCAGCCACGTGCGGTTCGTTGGGATAGGTCTGCGATCGGTATTGTTACCCAGAATGCCTATGCCCTCCTGAATGTATCGACGGTAAGTTACATTGACTACAGGGAATAAAAATTGTATTAGATGAGGCCCTCGTGTGGATTTCTAACATGATTATTTTATAAAATATTAGCCCGAGCGGGCCCCACGTGAGAGGATGGTTCCTACGCCGTGGGAGGCGAGCCAGGAATGGTTTATCCAGAGCCATCGATGGTTTCGTAGTACGGCGGGGCGTAGACCGTCGAAGAGGTCGAGAGTTACTCAGGCTGTTGACGATGGTGAGAAGTCATTCTAAGTTATCCGATATTTTGTAATTTTTTTATAAAGGGAAGTCGTTCTAGATTATTTTATATTTATAATAATGTTGTTAATTGTTTGTATAGACGTAGGTTCCGAGTCTGAGGGAGACGACTACCCTGATCATGACATGGGCCACCCGTCCCATGCAGGCGTAAGCCGGGCAGATGAGGCCACCTCTTACCAGGAGCCACCCCTTCATACTGGGCATAGTCCATCCTTCCACCATGATTATAGTCCAGCAGGCCACTATCAGCATAGTCCGCATGTTGACCCCTATGCTGACCGGTGGTCTGAGTTTACGAGGTTGAAGGATGATTTCTTTGACTATCGGACGTCTCATCGCACAGAGCACGAAGATCTTGAGAGACGCCTTGCCGAGAGATGGGAAGGTGAGCGCGCAGAGCATATGGCTATTGAGAGACTCCTTGCGGAGAAACTGCAATCTGAGCGCGCAGAGCGTGAAGCTCTTGAGAGACGCCTTGTTGAGGTGGAGAGGCTTTCTGGTCAGTTTAGGTCTATGCAGGTAAGTGTTTTACTTAATTTATTCGACATGGTTTTAATTGTTATCTTTTGGAACTTTATGTGGTTTATTATGCTTGATGACAGATTCTAGCCCATCAACAGAGTTCAGCATCCTTCGTTGATGACCTATTCGGACCTTCGTCGTACGTTACACCTATGGCGTACACGGGGTTGGCCGGTCAGTCCACTGGCGGATCGCCGTTTTTTTCCCAGGGCCAGTATTCGCAGCCTGTAAGTTTGGAGATTCGTTTGTTACATTTGATATTTATTTGTTAGAACAAACTTGTGAGGACCCAATTTATTTTGCAGGGCACATTCGGGTCGTTGCTCCATTGGCCTGGACCGACTACCGGCGAACAGGGATTTTCGGGGCTTGTTGGGGCGTTGTTCCAGGATACGCCACAGGCAGGTACAGCCGTCGGCATATCGACCTCGACGTACGTCCGGCCTCAGGTTGTACCGCCGACGGATGTTACCCAAAGGCCGAGGCGGGAGAAAACTCTTGGGAAACAATTGCTCCCTCCTTACACCCCTTTGCCTCCTACTACAGACCCACCTCAGCAGCGCCGCGTATCGAAGAACCCTGTTGGTCGTGCTGCCGCTGCCACCGCCACTGCCGCTGCCACCAGTTCTGTTACGACCTCTTACACTACATCCGCTATTTCCGCAATGTGGCATAAAAATGAATTGCGGGAGTATTATCTTAGGTGCATACCCACCCATCCTGTGGGTAGGAACTGGTGGGGCTTATTACTCGGATTGCAGGGCTCGGGATGGCTCGAGAATGATGTTAGTATAAAACGTAATTTTAGTTTCTCTTTCATAATGTCTATTTATATCTCTTAACATTTTTTTTAAATAGCATATCGACGGATGGGTTCGGTTCATCCGTGAGGGGCGTCCGCCCAATGCAGGGTGGACGGTGATGTTGTCCGAGTTCATGCAGTTCATGGTCGTTGGTGGTGGTGCGAGTTCCGTCTGCGACATGGCGAAGGAGCCGAACGGTGTACCATGGTGGTCTGTTCAACATGTATGAATTTCACTTTAAGTATACTTGTTATTTCTAGCTCTGTATAGTTTAATGTTATTTTGGTTTGTTTTTGAACAAATATATCAGGTGTTCATTCCGATTTGCATCGAACTGAAGCATTGGGTGGTTGGCGACTTCAACCTAGAGCTCATGCAGATGACCATATATGATAGCTTCAGGTGCGGTAAAAATGCGGAGAGCCTTGGAAAAATAATGGACACGTTCCGCGACCGTCTACATGAATTTTTTACCCTAGCTGGATGCACATCACTTGCAGAGCACAGCCACGAGTTCACTTGGGTGTACGCAGATAATGTACCGCAACAGCAGGGTTCATTGGGCGATTGTGGTCCTTTGGCGTGTATGTTCCTGACAAATTTGGCGACCAACGAGGTCCCAACGCCAATGGAGGATGAGTCGAGACGAGCGCTAGCCTTTAGGGTTCGGATGGCGGATGTCTTTTGGTCCATGATACAGACCGATCGACATCCGTGATTCCTTTTAGTAGCTTGTATATTTAGCTTCATATATACAATTGTTTAAAGTTTAATGTAAAATTTAGCTTCATGTATACAATTTTTTTATTAAAAATTCAGTCGTTTAGTTTAATTAAAACATCATTTCATTAAAATGCACGTATTTAATGACATTGAACGAATACAGTGCATATGAACTAAACATGGTCATTTAAATGTCAAAGTACGGCTACACGACGCTTTGGTTTTCTGAGATCCCCATCTAAGGATAAAGTGCTTTACATTGATCAATCCAATTTTCTTTCTGGGTAACCTGCGCTTGCAGTACTGAAAAATCTTGCATAATCTTGTTTACTTGAACGTTGTCGTGGGAAATACGGTCTTCTTTCTCTTTTATCTCTCTCTTCAACCTTCTTATCTCCTCCTTGTCCGCGTCGATCCTTCTCAAGTGGCCATCCTTCTTGGCCATCATTTCCTTCCACTCTTCGGTTAGTTGTTCGATCTCCGCTTCACTTTTCTCTATCGCCTTTTTTAGTCTGGAGGGCATTATTTGTGAAGAAGGTGGGTTTGAGGATGATGCATTTCCAGCCATGTGTTTGGTCAAAGAGGAGACTATTATGCTATTAGTGGTGTATGTATGGTGTGAACTATAACCTTGGTATAACCCAAGTATTTATAGCCAATTTGCGTACGGGCGCAAGGTGCGCACTAACCCACGTGGTGGGGAATCTTGCAGAATAATGGTTTTAGGCTGTGCAGGGGAATCCTGGCAGGCTTTGCAGGGGAATCCTTGCAGGCTTTGCAGGGGAATCCTGGCAGGCTTTGCAGAGGAGTAATGGTGCGCACAATGCGCCCATACGCATTTTGCGCCCTTACGCATTTTGCGCCCTTACCTTATCTTCTCATCGAATATAAATAGATTATATGGTGAAGTAGTAATTCACAACTTGCTATCTATCCTTTCTGCTTTTCACACCGTTTAGATCCTATATCTACATTTTCACAACGTAATGGCTGGAGGTTCACGCGGTAGGGGCAAAAGGTCAGCGAATGGGGCTGGCACTTCACGCTCCGTCGACATCGAACAATTAAATGATGGAGCTTCAAGGATTGACTGGAATGCACCAGAGACACCAGAGGAGTGGGCGCAATTTGGTATAAGTGATTACGATGCACCGATCACGCCTCAAGAGTGGGAGCAGTTTAACATTGCACAGGAGGAATACTACACTGCTCATGGGGGAAAATCCCCTCCTACGTATCAATCTAACCAGGGGCCTGGTATACCAATGTCTCAGGTACTGCCTGACAGGTTGAAAAGGTCATGTGATGAGGCAAATGCGGATATACGAAGTCTAGGCAGGACGTGGCTACAAAACATGGAACTTCAGAAGGAGAAAGAGGCAATTATTGCGGAGCAGAAGGAGTTCCTAGCGATGATGAAACGCGATGTTAGGGAGAAGCAGAAGGAGATTAGAAAGTTAGAAGATGAACTGGTAGACATCAAAGAAAACTACACCGGCATGGAGAACCAGATGAAGGCAAAGGCTGGCTGGATTAGGAGCATCCGGGACATCTACCCGTAGTAGGTTTCTCAAAGCTAGATGCACTTCATGTGTTTTATTTGGTTTGAATAAAATATTGGTTTAATGCTTTAACGTTTACTTTAGTTTAGTAAATAACACAAGGTAAATAACTTCAACCTTAGAGAACAGTAATAATATTTATAAAAAGTTTATTACATACATGGTTTACTTGTTTAGATCAACGTTTAAATCAAAAGTACTATGTCTAAAACTTTCAGAATTTTCTTCGGTTGATACTGGTCGAGTTTGTCGACTACCGGATGCCCTTTGAGTTTGTCGACTACCAGATGCCCTTTGAGTTTGTCGACTACCGGATGCCCTTTGATGGCTCACATTTACCGGTGCAGGAGATGGACAGTTTGCTCGAGTGTGTCCTGATTGTCCACACCGAGAACATCTTCTCGAGATGGGATCCTCACCCTGAGATGGGATACGGTCATGGTTACTCGGTTGACCAGCCCGTCTTATTACGACCGGTGGTCTAACGGTCATAAGCGGGTGGTCTGGAACAACCCATCCTTCTCCCGGACCGACTGGATGTATGAGCTCTGCGTAAGTTTGTCGAAAATTATCCGACGCGTAGTAACCAGTCGCCAGATAGGAGACATCTGTACACCGTTGATTTCTTGCGACGGCGATGGCATGGCCGCATGGTATTCCTGAGAGCTGCCATTTCCTGCACGAGCAAAGACGATTATTGAAGTCAACTTCTGCGTCCCTACCCCCATCGCGGACTTCCCAGTAACCTCGGCCAATCTCATGTACAGTCCACATTGCGGACTTGTGAATTCTCTTCTCTATTTTGGCCTCCGCCCAAGTCGTGAGACGATTCACCATTTCCTCTGCGATAACACAAAATTGTTACGTTAGTATTGCAAAAATGAAAACATAAAATTCAAACAGTCAAAAATCCAAGGATGATAACCTCCATTTCTCCGACGGATCGAATACCATTCTTGCTGAAAACATCGGAAATAATCCATAAGAGCCACAATAGGCAGGCTCCGTGCAAAACGAGACAATGCATTCACCGACTCGGCACTGTTCGATGTCATTATGTTGTAACGCATTCCTGGGAAATGGGCCCTTGACCATTTCTCCGGTCCAACCTGGTCCATAAGCGGAGCTCCAAGAGGTAAAGCAGCTCGTAGACCCGTCATATTCAGTTCAAACTCCTCCACCGTATATGCTTTACACGTCCTCCAAAATAACTTCTTCCTGTATCTGACCCTGTTGTCCCTGGTTTTTACGTTCATCATTAGATGGCGACAACAAAGTGCATGATGGGCGCCCGGGTACACTGTATTAATTGCTTGGTGAATTGAAGCAGCCCTGTCGGATACAAAAACCAACCCCTCGGGTTCCCCGATACAACGCTTCAGCATGGTTAAGAACCAAGTCCACACATCTCCACTCTCAGACCTACCAACTCCGAAAGCGATGGGCACAATCTGGTTATTTGCGTCCATAGCAACGGCTAAGAATATTGTGCCCAAGTAAGTACCCTTCAAATGAGCCGCATCGATGATAATGACCGGACGCAAGTGTGTGGTAAACGATCGAATCTAGATATTTAAGGCATTTTCATATTATAACATTATTAAATATATCAGTGATGCGAAAGTTACTAAAATAACAACGTACCGCGCAACCGAGGGCAGCAAAACACATCTCAAAACGTCCTCGAGCATCTGTCCTTATTGAGGTAACGGTACCAGGATTCCGGAGCTCCAGATTATAAAGAAAGCAGGGGAGTCGGGTAAACGATTCTTCAGGGGTACCACGCACCATCGTCAGTGCATAAGCTTTTGCACGCCAGGCTTGCCAGAAAGAAATATCTATTTTCAAATCCGATCTTACGTCGTTGACAATGTCGGATCCACGGTATGTCCTGCTGGTATCCTTCACTTTAGGGTAAATAAAATTACCCAAGAATCTACTGTTTGCTTGATGGTGGTTGGGATGCAGCTGCGTCCTCGAGCAAGTGTGTACGTCATCCAATATACGAACTTGAAACATATTGGTATTTTCGACAATGGTAGCATAGATACGCCAAGAACATCCGGCTTGCCTACATCTGGCATCGTATCTGGTTTTATTTGAACGGTGAACTCCAAACTCAAAACCCTCTTCAAGAAACTTCAAACCGAGAGCGAGTGTAAGATCGTCTTTCACAGGGAATATTTGACCCAATCTTACTCTTCCACTGCGATTATAACGTGGGGGTAGGTTGGGTGTGATGACTGGGGCCGCTGATGGAAGTGGAGGGGGCATACCAAAGAAATCATTTATCCCACCGTATGATTTAATAGGACTACTTTCTGGTTCGTCGTCGTCTCCATCAGTATCAACATCAGATAAACCCAAGTGGAAAACATGAGACTCCTCATCATGTCTATAAACTTCGTCGTCGTCATCTTCTTCTTCCTGTTCTTCTTCTACTCCTTCTTCTTGTTGTGTTTCTGGAACAACATCTGGGGTATCATCAGATTCATCCACACCGCCTCCGGTGTTCGAAGTACCACCGAGATCGCTTCCACTGGACATCGATGAATCGACAATCACACAGAGTGTTGGCGGATTATTTTCACCGTCAAATTGTTGAATAAAAGACAAAACATTGTCAGAGTTGCATAACTCATAAAAGTTACCATCATACTTATACGATATTCTGATCCTACCAAGAGCAGGATCGATAAGAAATTTTCTTTGAATACAACTAACCAACCTCGGACGCGTAATGTTCGATGCCACCTTCACGCGGGTTATTGGTTGATCGGTAACATACTCCCACCCGTTATAATTCTGTTGCCATGAACCACCGGCTAGGAGATGTAACTTCACTTTATCCTCTCCGGAACTCATAGTTTTAAAAAATACACACAGAAAAGGAAGATACACAAACAAATCGATTGTGGATGAAAATTGTGATTTACAACTTCATTGGTTGCTGTTCTTATAACAATAATTTAAGGAATCAAATTTGAACCACCGTAGGGAAATAATTCATCTGTTAAAGTTGATTTTATATCACAACTTTTTGAAAAATACAGTACACATCAACTTGAAAAAGCAGCTTAAAAACGTGAAAAACTAGCAAACCAACAAAAATCTAATAAGAAACCCTAATTAGGGTTTCTTATAGCTTGACACGTGCAATGCGTAGGCGCACCGTGCGCCCTAGGGCGCCTTGTGCGTCCAAGGGCTCCTGGTGCGTAATGTTGGACATTTCTGCAAAGCCCGGAGAGGAGGTGCTAGGAGCCCAATCCCATTCGGTAATTGGTCCATTTCGGCCAATTTCCCTAACATTTACCACCTTACAATTACTTATTTAATTTACTTTATCTATACTAGGCATATACCCGCGCACGATGTGGCGCGAAAAATCGTGAAATCGAAGGAACAATTGACAAAGGTATGTATCCGCTCGCGAAACATCTCGAAATCAAAATGACAACAACGTTTCATTTTAAGTTTGTATTTCTTCGTTCTTATCGATATTTTAGTCTATGATTCACATATAAGTGCACCAAACGAAGAACGAAATGAAAACTAATGTATTTAGTCTATGATTCATAGACTAAAGTATCGATAAGAACGAAGAATACAAACTTAAAATGAAAACGTTGTTGTCATTTTGATTTCGAGATGTTTTTTGCGAGCGGATACATACATTTGCCAATTGTTCCTTCGATTGCACGATTTTTCACGCCGCATCGTGTGCGGATATATGTCTATATAATAGTATAGATAAAAATTCTAAAACGGTTATTGTACAATCTTTTGTACAATAACATTTATCACCTTACACTTACTTATTTAATTTACTTTATATCCCTTGTTTTATCATTTTTCATTTTACACCATTATCATATTAACACAAATAATCGTATATGAACAAAAATGCAATGAAAAAAAATACGTTCATTTTTCTACAAATTATACCATAATAATCGTCTCGTCAATACATTCAAAACGAGCCCAATATTGAATGTTTTTTAATTTAACCGTACTATTAAATATCATGAATATCTATGAATTAATTTGTTTTCTATCCATACGTTTTATTTTTTTTCCACCGTTAGCACATTAAAAATACATAATCGTAAAAATACATTTCATTCTTATTATAAATTATATCATTATAATTTTTTTCGTCAATAATTGTAATATAAACTAATTATTGAATATCTTTATGGGTTTAGGGTTTAGTGTTTCATAAGTTATGATTCTTAGGTCATGGTTTATTGTTGATGACATGTCTATAAGAAAGTAGCATTAATTGTTCGTTATTTACTCACATTCCGCTGCATCACGCGGGTATATGTCTAGTATATAAATAATGTTACATATTTATGCTACCAATAAAAATATTCAATAATTAGTTTATATTAAAATTATTGACCAAAAAATTATAATATTATAATTTATAATACTAATGATTTTAGTTGATCTACAATTATGTATTTTTAATACATTAACGGTGAAAAAAAATAAAACGTATCGATAAAAAACAAACTAATTCACAAATATTCATAGTTTTTAATAGTACGGTTAAATTAAAAAATATTCAATATTGGGCTCGTTTTGAAGGTATTGACGAGACGATTATAATGGTATAATTTGCAAAAAAAGAAACGTATTTTTTCATTGCATTTTTTTCTATATACGATTATTTGTGTTAACATGATAAGAGTGTAAAATGAAAAATGAAAAAACAAGGGATATAACGTAAATTAAATAATTAATTATAAGGGTGGTAAATGTAACATTTAATTTTAATGGATTTATCTCACATCACATCTTATTTTATTTTTAATTCATAGTTACAGTTTTTGTCCCTGAACTTTTTTGATAGATTACTTTATACCTTTTAGTTTTACATTTTACATTTTCATTATATTAACACATATAAACATATATCAACTAAAATACGTTAAAAAAAATAATTTTTAATTTTAACAAGTTACACCATTATAATCGTCTCGTCGATACATTCGAAATGAGCCCAATATTGAATATTTTTTGATTTAATTATATTATTATATGTCATATATTATACCTTGGTTAATCGATTTAAAAAAAAGTGAGAAAATGCATTACATTGAACGTAAGTTTTAACATCAAGATAATAAATATAATAAATATATTGCGTACTTTTTTATTCCAACAGATTCCAACTTTGATAATTAATTTAAATCAATATATTCACGAGCACGAGTACGCTCTATATATTCTTCATTCACATCTAATCTACGTTTGTATGGGATAATCCACGATATTGCATCTGGAAGTGCATGACGTGTCCAATGGTGTATGGGTGTAGGCATTGGGTAATCTCCTTTTAATACACAGTTAGTTCACCCATTAACTCTGTACGGATAGTGTCCCGTGCATTTTCATGACCACCGAAACAAGTAGATATGACTTGAAATTCACAATTTCCATCGCCTAATACATTTTGTACTTGTGCGATGTATGGATGAAATAAACTCGGGATTTGATCAAGATATGGAGTTTTTTTTTTTTTTGGGGGGGGGGGTGTCGTTGGAAGTAGGAGTTATGCCTCGCTGATTCTTTATGACCAAAATCTTTGGAGTTGATAAATGTTGGCGCATTAGAATAACTGCGTCTACGAAGGTCTTCAATAATATTTTTATTTATTTCAAATAATATATTATATATATGTCGAATGATTCTGTTTTCATTGATCGACATGTGATATCCCAAAATAATTGAAATTTGTGATATCCACAATTAATCACATGTGATATCCACAAAATACAACGTAATTATATATGTTAATGTGATATGTTAAAACGTATTTTTTAACATATAATAAAATAATTAAATCAAAGAATATTCAATATTGGACTCATTTCGAAGGTATCGAAGAGACGACTATAATGGTGCAACTTGTTAAAATTAAATATTATTTTTTAACGTATTTTAGTTAATATATGCTTATATGTGTTAATATAATGAAAATGTAAAATGTAAAATGTAAACTAAAAGGTATAAAGTAAATCTATCAAAAGAG
This sequence comes from Arctium lappa, assembly GCA_023525745.1. Lineage (NCBI taxonomy): Eukaryota > Viridiplantae > Streptophyta > Magnoliopsida > Asterales > Asteraceae > Arctium > Arctium lappa. The sequence goes on from CM042048.1 coordinate 147,938,133, forward strand.
TTAAGGGATCAAAACTGTGACTATATATATATATATATATATATATATATATATATATATATATATATATATATCAATAACTAGTTTTCAAGAACCGCTTTTTCAAGAACCGTTTAAGCCCTTTTATATATAGTAGAGATTACTATATAAAAATTCTAAAACGGTTATTATACAATCTTTTGTACAATAACATTTATCACCCTTAATTTTTTGTACAATAATATTTACCACCCTTACAATTACTTCTTTAATTTACTTTATATCCCCCTACTTTTTCATTTTTTATTTTACATCATTATCATATTAACACAAATAATCGTATACGAACAAAAATGCAATGAAAAAATACATTCATTTTTCTACAAATTATATCATTATAATCGTCTCGTCAATATCTTCAAAACAAGTTCAATATTCAATATTTTTTAATTTAACCGTACTATTAAATATCATGAATATATACGAATTATCTATACTACTATATACAAATTTGAAAACGTATTGTACAATCTTTTGTACAATAACATTTGTCACATTTACAATGTTACATTTACCACACTTACAATTACTTATTTAATTTACTTTATATCCCTTACTTTTTTATTTTTCATTTTACATCATTATCATATTAACACAAATAATCGTATATGAACAAAAATGAAATAAAAAAATACGTTCATTTTTCTACAAATTATACCATTATAATCGTCTTGTCAATACCTTCAAAACGAGCTCAATATTGAATATTTTTTTAATTTAACCGTACTATTAAATATTATGAATATCTACGAATTAATTTGTTTTCTATCCATACGTTTTATTTTTTTTTCCACCGTTAGCACATTAAAAATACATAATCGTAAAATACGTTTCATTCTTATTATAAATTATATCATTATAATTTTATTTGTCAATAATTATAATATAAACTAATTATTGAATATCTTTATGGGTTTAGGTTTTCATAAATTGTGATTCTTAGGTTATGGTTGATTGTTGATGATATGTCTATAAAGAAGTATCATTAATTGTTCGTTCTTTACTTACATTCCATTGCATCGCACGAGTATATGTCTAGTATATGTGTAAAGTTTGCACGTATATAACTTACTGAATTCTCTCAAATCAACTGCCTAACATATTTTTTATAACATAAAGTAAAAAAAATTATAGTTTGTTTATGTATAAATAGATTTTGAAATGAATCTCTTGAGAAAAGTTACATTTTCTTGAATAATTGCAAGTAGAAGGTGTTTTATGTTTTTTAGAAAGAAAAAAGTACAACTTACACCGGGAGGATCAAACGAGAGCATAATCATATTGAAAGTTAAATAAAATGTGAATCACATGTGATTTTACATGCAATTACGAAACGCAATTTCACGCAAGGATGAGCGGACGACCTGACCCGCGACCTTAGTACACGACCAAAGTTGCGTGAGTCACATGTAATTTTACACATAATTTTAATGTTAAATAACATATGATTCGACCGTTTTTGCGATCTCTTATATATTTAGTTACCAAATAAGTATCGACCGACTCGTAATCTATAATTGATAATTTGATATATAATTTAAAAATATTTGATAAGATGGAAGAAAGATATAATCATCCTAAATACTAGTATTTAGAAATTTTTATTTTTGCACTTTACCTTGGAAAATAATTATCAAATTAAGTCATGATAAAGTATAATAATAATTAATAAATTAAATTAAATTTTAAATATAATAATAAATAAAATTAAAATTTGTCAATGTACTTTTTAAATTTTAATAAATCCACGTTCTGATTCCTTAAACAAATCTTTTATTTAAAAAATAATAATAATACTTATCAGTTACCAATGAAGCCCACCAGTAAAATCCTGTTTAAAAACCATTTTAACGCCGTTGCCGGGGATCGAACCCGGGTCACCCGCGTGACAGGCGGGAATACTTACCACTATACTACAACGACATTTTTGATATAATCTGTAATCGATTACTTGTAGTAGTAGCATTCCGTCTGGTATTTCGTTCGCAAAAACGAATAGGTCGCCTTCGCCTGCGGTTAAGGTACGGTTATTCAGTTCCTTTGCATTTGATTCCACAAGTTTGATTTCATTTTCATATCGTATGTTTTGCTTGAAAATTGTTTTGCTATTGCATTGGCAAAACGTTTCGTGTTTTAACTTTTTAGTGAGATAGAAATTAGAAGTATGGAATTCGAGATGCAGTGTCAGATTCGGAGCTCAATTAGGTGGCATTCCTGATGTGATTTGCTAGGATTTCAGTTTTAAGCAACAAAATAGGAGTTCTTAGTCATGTCATAAGTGTTCTATACTTCTATTTAGGAGTATGGAATTCGAGATTTATAGAGTTTGAATCGGAGCTTAAATAACCCATTAGTTCACGGTTTAAGGTGATTTTTGTTGAGATTTCAATTTATAAGCCATGAATTTGGAGTATTTAGCCGTGTTTTTAGTGATGAGAATTTGAAGTTGCTTATGATATGAATTCTTTTTTGATGTTCCTCGAAGCCAGCAACTTGGTTAATCAACCATCAAAGGCCCTTAGCCTATGAATTCATTCTTTACTTTGAATAAATTGTCTATGCACCGATTGGTTGGCGGATCAAGGATTTTTACATAGTGGCGGCACAGGTGGATTAAAGGTCCGTAAAGTCTTCTGACTTGTTTTTAGCTTAATTTCATCATTTCTGGGGATATTTAAAGCCTTTTGATTTGATTTTGATGAATTTTGAAGTTTTTTTGTCGATTTCGAGTGATTTTATTGGGGTTCTTTTGTTGATTTCGATGTTTTCTTTTAGGTGGTGGGGGCACAGGTGGAAATTTTCTAGGGGAAACTATAGTAAAAAGATTAAAAAATATTGTTCTTAACAAAGGATAAAAAAAATTATGGGGGCCATCCCCTCACCTTTTACATTGTGGATCCAGCCCTGGATGCACCTCAAAGAGTAGAGATAAAGATGTCAGAGTCCATGTTGGCTATATACATGGACCATTTCTCCTTTATATGCTGAAAACTCCCTATTCAGCCAAAGCCTCCCAATATACGGACTCGATACTATGTGGTAATATGTATTTGTCTAGCCCCCTCTCGACACTCCAGGACAATTTGGTTCCTTCTATCCTTTGTTCAAGGGGGAGTGTTAGGGGTGTTTGCGGTGCGGTTTGAGGCAAAACCGCAAACCGCACCGCATGTGCGGTTTGAGCATTTTCCCAAACCGCAAAACGCACCGCATATACCTCAAACCGCACCGCGAAATGCGGTGCGGTGCGGTTTGTCCCTATCGCACTTTATGCGTATAATCCAAAAAATTATAAGTTTAAAATACATTAGAAAATCAACGATTAATTGACCGTAGTTCAAAAAATAAAGAGTTTGAATACATCCAACTCCAAAATGCATAACTAAAAATAGTCTAAAGAAATAAATTGTTTCAATACGATAAACGGATTAAGTGACGTCTCCAGTCGTGAACGTCCTAACCTAGGGCATTTTTTCATTTGTTGAGACATAAACTTTTAAGAGGCTCATAATTAAAATGTTTATTTAGCAAAGTCCAAAACTTAAACTCTTAAAGTCCATAATTAAAAGTTCAATTATATAAATATTAAATTAAACTATTATATATATATATATATATATGTGTGTGTGTGTTTAAAATTAAAAATTTAAAAATAATATAAAGATGCGGTGCGGTTTGAACCGCGGTTTGAAAACTCAAAACCGCAAACCGCACCGCATAGTGCGGTTTGGTAAAAGTACAAACCGCACCGCGAAAGTTCTAAACCGCATTTTTGCGGTGCGGTGTGGGCGGTCTGTGCGGTTTGGCGGTTTGGATGAACACCCCTAGGGAGTGTTACTGTGTTAGGGTCCCACGTCGGCTAGACTTGGACTATTTATCCTCTATATATATGTTGAAAAGTACTCCTTTCTCTCCTCGGTGACTCTTTTGGAGAGTAATCTAATGGGGTTCCACATATTTACACAAGAGATATATATCATTTGTTTCCAATAATGAGCTTCTAGTGCTCCAGAAACCTTCATCTTTGGTAGGGCTAGTTAACTAACCTGCTGGTATCAACTTCCTTCAAGGAATGAGGAAGATCGTTTAATTATGCTGCCTGTGATCATGCTTTATGGTTCATATAGATTTTCTGCTTCTTCTTCACCTGCATAAAGTTCGTGCTATTGAACGAATGCTTGAATAATTAGTCGTTGTATTTTTGTTGTGGAAAACATAAAACAATAACAAAACATAAACCTTACGTGTAATCCAAGATTCTTCGTTGATATGAAATCGATTGAGGCCTGCCAATCAGTGACCTCATCCCAAGAGGCCAAGGCCCAATCTTTGATATTTAATATGTATTTATTAATGTCAAATGGAGCTCATCAGTCACACTACAATCCAAGCCCAATCAATTAAATAATTCAGTTAATGCTCAATGGTTTGGATTTATGAAGTGGTGTAAACTTTATCTTGGCTCCTATGTGGGACAAGGTTTCTCAATTCTACACAAAATTCCAACACATAATGCATGTTTGTCGATAATGTATCAATTTTCTTGATGTAATCATGCCAGCTTAGGAAGATGCCTGCCTTCATAAGGTAGATATAAGGTTTTGTTTCTCTCAAGTATTCTATTAATTAATGATATAGAGAGAATGGCGACGGAAATCGAAGAGCAAATCATAAATCTAAAACATAATCAAAAGCCTTTTGTTAATTAATTTCCTTATTCCATTACAATTCTAAGTCCTTTTGTTTTTATTAGTTTTAGTTAATTAAATAATTATATTAGCTAGTAATTTAGGATTATTTAGTTTCCTTTTTAGTTATTTAAATAGCTTCCTAGTTAGTTTATAATTAGGATAGTTCTAATTTCCATATTTATTTCTTAGTTAGTTTAGCTATAAATAGGGTAGCTAGGTTTCATTGTTAATCAATTCAATCAAGTTATCAATCACTAAAAGTCTTTGTTTTTAAGAGTTTTCTCTTAATTTCTCGAGTTTTACAATTTGTAATCTCGTTATCAAAAGGGTTTAGACGCTTGTCGATCCTTCCGCAAACCTACGCTGCGTCAGTTGGTATCAGAGCAGGATTCGCCTGTCTTTTCACTAACCATGGCAGATCAACAACCCGCTACCAAAGCAGATTTAGCCGAGATGAACACGGCCTTTACCGCGGCACTCGCTGATCTGACGGCGGCTGTTAACAGGCTTCAACCCGACTTCGCTAACAACAATCGCCGGAGAAGGGACAGGCTTGAAGAACCAGTTATGAGGCCACACAATGGCAATCGTAACCGGGTCAATGTTTTGAGTTCCGAATCCGAAGAAGAGGAGGAGAAAGAAGAACCGGTCAACTTCGGAAGGAATGAGCACGATTATCGGATGAAAGCAGACATCCCGTTCTTCTACGGAACTATGGGAGTTGAAGAGTTCCTAGACTGGCAGATCGAAGTCGATCGATTCTTCGACATAATGGAAGTACCCGAGCATAAACAGATAAAGATGGTTGCTTTTCGTCTTAAAAGCACCGCCGCAGTATGGTGGGACAAGCTAGTGGTCCAACGACAACGACAACGAAGAGGTCCGATTCGATCATGGCGTCGGATGAAACAATTGATGATAGAACGGTTTCTACCCGAAGATTACGAACAAATCCTCTACAAGATGTATCTCGGTTGTAACCAAGGTCCAAGATCCGTAACCGACTACACCACCGAGTTCTTACGGTTAACCGATCGTAATGAAATCGGAGAATCCGAAGGCCAAAAAGTAGCCCGGTACATCAGTGGCTTGAAGACCTCGATCCAAGACAAGATCGGACTCCAAAACGTGTGGACCGTAACCGAAGCCTCGAGTTTGGCCTTAAAAGCTGAATTAATGGAGAAGTCCGCTCGCACCTCCAATTCATATCGTCGATTTCAAGGGTCCAACGAGAACTCAAGCACCGCCGTTGATAAAGGAAAGAGTTCCACGCAAGACACTAACCTTCCTCACAAAGTTAATACCGACAATCCTAGTGGTGGACCGCAAGGAAAGCCTACGCCTTCCAAGACCCCCAATCCGTATGCTAAGCCGATGAGTTCAAAGTGTTACCGATGCGGCCAACCGGGACATCGATCCAACGAGTGCACTAACCGGAGAACGACAGCATTAATAGACGGGGAGGAAAGCGGCGAAGACGACGCATATGAGGGGTTCCAATTTGCTGAAGAAGAGTCTGAAGAGAAGATCAATATCGTGCTCCAACGAGTTCTCTTCTCGTCGAAGGAAGAAGCCCAAAGAAAGAACCTTTTCCGATCTCATTGCTCCGTTAATAAAAAGGTATGTAACCTCATCATTGACAACGGGAGTTGTGAAAATCTAGTATCTCGAAAGTTGGTAGAGCATCTTAATCTACCTACTCAACCTCATGAGGCTCCTTATTCTCTCGGATGGGTCAAGAAAGGCCCGCAAGTTAGGGTCACACAAACTTGTCGGGTACCCATATCAATCGGAAAGTATTACCAAGAAGATGTTACATGTGACGTTCTCGATATGGATGCATGCCATATCCTATTGGGCCGGCCTTGGCAATTTGACAACGATGCCACTTATAAAGGGCGAGACAATGTCATGTTGTTCTGTTGGGGCGATCGAAAGATCGCTATGGCACCCGTTAGTAGCTTCGAAAAGACCCCCGACAAGAAAAGCGACAACTTTCTCATCATGACTAATAGTGAGCAAGAGATGGAAGAAGATGCGAAAAAAGTTGAAGTCTTTTGCCCTATCGTTGTCAAAGGACTAATGAGTGCAGAAAAAGTCGAGGCTGAAATTCCGAAAGAAGTGAACGAGATGCTAGAAGATTTCAAAGAATTAGTTGCGGATGATTTGCCTCCCGAATTACCACCCATGAGGGACATTCAACACCAAATCGATTTGATTCCGGGAGCTAGTCTACCGAACTTACCTCATTATCGGATGAGTCCCAAAGAGAACGAGATTCTAAGAGAGCAAGTTGAAGACTTGCTAAAGAAGGGCTTTATACGAGAAAGCATGAGCCCGTGTGCCGTACCCGTACTCCTAGTGCCGAAAAAGAATAATCAATGGAGGATGTGCATTGATAGTAGGGCCATCAACAAAATCACTATCAAGTACCGGTTCCCCATTCCACGATTGGAAGATATGCTTGATGAATTGTCCGGCTCCACCATATTCTCCAAGATTGATCTTAGAAGCGGCTATCATCAAATTCGTATTCGACCGGGCGATGAATGGAAGACCGCATTCAAAACACCGTTCGGACTCTACGAATGGTTGGTTATGTCTTTCGGCACATCTAACGCACCAAGCACCTTCATGAGGACTATGAATCAGGTATTACGCCCTTTCATTGGAACTTTTGTAGTCGTTTACTTTGACGATATCCTCATCTATAGCCGAGGAAGGGCTGATCACCTCAATCATCTCCGACAAGTCTTAACGGCACTACAAGAAAATAAGCTCTATGTCAATTTGAAAAAGTGCACTTTCTGCACCGACAAGCTTTTATTTCTTGGTTTCATCGTCGGAGAAAACGGTATTGAAGTAGATGAAGAAAAGGTAAAAGCCATTCGAGAGTGGCCAACGCCCAAGACGGTCACCGATGTCCGTAGCTTTCATGGCCTAGCAACCTTTTATCGGAGGTTTGTCCGGAATTTTAGTACCGTCACCGCCCCGATCACGGAATGTCTAAAGAAAGGCAAGTTTCAGTGGGGTCCCGAGCAAGACGAAAGTTTTTCCTTAATCAAAGAGAAACTTAGTACCGCGCCCGTTCTAGCATTACCCGATTTCGAGAAAGTTTTTGAAGTTGAATGTGACGCGAGTGGCATTGGAATCGGTGCTGTCCTAAGTCAAGAAAAAAGACCGGTTGCTTATTTTAGCGAAAAACTTAGCGAAGCCCGACAAAAGTGGAGCACATACGACCAAGAATTCTATGCGGTGGTTCGAGCTTTACGGCAATGGGAGCACTATTTGGTTCAAAAGGAGTTCGTTTTGTTTACCGATCATCAAGCCTTAAAATTTATCAACAGTCAGAAAACGATTAACAAGATGCACGCTCGTTGGGTAAGTTTTATGCAAAAATTTCCTTTTGTCATCAAACATAAATCCGGCAATCTCAACAAAGTGGCAGATGCCCTTAGCCGACGAGCCAATTTGCTCATCACTTTATCACACGAAATTGTTGGTTTTGAGGCGTTAAAAGAACTTTATAGTGAAGATGGTGACTTCAAAGATATGTGGGAAAAATGCAATAGCGGCACCCCTAGCGGCGATTTCTATATCCGAGACGGTTACCTTTTTAAGGGCAACCAACTATGCATTCCCGACTCTTCATTACGGGAAAAATTGATTCGAGACATGCACGGGGGAGGATTAAGCGGTCACCTCGGACGGGATAAAACCGTTGCTAGCTTGGAGGAACGATATTATTGGCCACATTTAAAGAGGGACGCAAGTTCGATTGTTAGAAAATGCTATACTTGCCAAACCGCAAAAGGACGGTCTCAAAACACCGGCCTCTACACCCCTCTCCCGATTCCCGAAGACATTTGGCAAGACCTCTCGATGGACTTCGTGTTGGGTCTTCCCCGTACTCAAAGGGGGGTGGACTCTATTTTTGTCGTGGTTGACCGTTTCTCAAAAATGAGCCACTTTATCGCTTGCAAGAAAACCGCCGATGCAAGTAACATCGCAAGACTGTTTTTCAAAGAAGTAGTACGTTTACATGGTGTTCCGAAAACGATCACTTTCGATCGAGACACAAAGTTTCTTAGCCACTTTTGGATCACACTGTGGCGAATGTTCGGAACGACCCTCAATAAAAGTAGCACCGCTCACCCCCAAACCGACGGCCAAACGGAAGTTACTAACCGGACCTTGGGAAATATGCTTCGAAGCGTATGTGGTGACAAACCGAAACAATGGGATGTGGCCTTAGCACAGATCGAGTTCGCTTACAATAGTGCCGTCCACACTGCCACCGGTTGCTCTCCTTTTTCCTTGGTCTATACATCATCCCCGAGACACGTGGTCGATTTAATTAAGCTACCGAGAGATCCGGGAGTTAGCATCGCAGCGGGTAACATGGCTAAAGAATTACAAGCAACGAAAGATGCCGTCAAGTCACGTCTTGAAGCTATCGGTTTAAAGAATAAAGCGGCGGCCGATAAACACCGCCGGAAGAAGGTTTTCAATGAGGGAGATGAAGTAATGGTTTTCCTACGGAAAGAACGATTTCCTATCGGTACTTACGGGAAACTCCAACCCAGGAAATACGGACCGTTCAAGATCACAAAGAAGATTAACGACAATGCTTACGTCGTTGCTCTTCCCGATTCGTTACATATATCGAACACCTTTAACGTGGCCGATATATATGAGTATTACAAAGACGAGTCAATTCCTTTAGAAGAGAACTCGGGGTCGAGTTCTTCAGAAGTGGAGGAGACTGATATAGAGAGAATGGCGACGGAAATCGAAGAGCAAATCGTAAATCTAAAACATAATCAAAAGCCTTTTGTTAATTAATTTCCTTATTCCATTACAATTCTAAGTCCTTTTGTTTTTATTAGTTTTAGTTAATTAAATAATTATATTAGCTAGTAATTTAGGATTATTTAGTTTCCTTTTTAGTTATTTAAATAGCTTCCTAGTTAGTTTATAATTAGGATAGTTCTAATTTCCATATTTATTTCTTAGTTAGTTTAGCTATAAATAGGGTAGCTAGGTTTCATTGTTAATCAATTCAATCAAGTTATCAATCACTAAAAGTCTTTGTTTTTAAGAGTTTTCTCTTAATTTCTCGAGTTTTACAATTTGTAATCTCGTTATCAAAAGGGTTTAGACGCTTGTCGATCCTTCCGCAAACCTACGCTGCGTCAATTAAGCAAGTTATGTTCATTTGCTAATATAGATTTTATGTTATGAGGAGTTGTAAATTCCCATTAGACCTGCCAAATGTGTCGTGTCATGTCGGGTTCAAAGTTAAACGGTTTGAGAGTGTCTAACCCGAACCTGACCTGTTTAATAAACGGATCAGAAAATCCCAACCCTAACCCGACACTACCCGCCTAACCTGTTTAACCCTTTAATATTTATAAAACTAAAAATTAAAAATTGGAAATTCACAAAAAAATACAAATCCAAAATTCAAATGAAAGTATTAGAAATCCAAATTTTATAGTTCAAACTTATAAGTTCTAACCAAATCTAAAACATTAAATATCCAAAGCATTAAAAATAAAACTTATAATATATATATATATATATATATATATATATATATATAACGATTATTCTCATTTTCGAGTTGAAATTTTTGACCCTAACCTTACCCATTTAATTTTCGGGTCGTGTCGTAAACGGGTTAAAATGTATTACTCAAACCAGTTTATTTCGTGCCAAGTTCGTGTTCTGGTTAGCATGTCGGGTCAGTTTTTATTGGGTCTAATTCCCATGTTATCTTATCCCTATTCCTTCCATGTCCTTCAGATAAAATATCGACAGGCCATTTTTTTCTCTCTCCCCTACCTTTCAATTTAAATATGCACCTTCTAAAGGTACGTGTTGGTCCCCTACTTTTACACGTACGGAAATTGGATTGGAAAAAAAATTAAGAAGAAACAAGGAAAGGTGACAACTGGTTTTTGTTCATAGACCTTTGCTTGTTTTAGCGTGAGTTTAAGCGTTTATATGTAATGTAACCAACCTTACTTCGACGTAATAAGCTATTTGTAACAAACACAAGTGCTTCATGTAACTCTTAAACTGCTATACCCTATTTGATGTACATCGAAGGAAATCAAAGATTGAATTCAAAAGAAACGAACACTTCTAACTAATGGAATGCTTACAAAGGGTTTTTCTGGCTTTCGAGAGGCCATAATCTCTCCACAGGACTCGCACCCAAAAAGTCTTTACAAAAACAGAAGATCCCTTCACGCTCCTCACCCCACTTATTTATACTAGAACCTAAGCCTTACCTCTTGTACCATTTACGCTTTAACCACTTGTACTCACAATAACCTAGGGTATAACATAAACTCACTCTAAAACAAGCAAAGATATTTAAACTTTAATAGAACAATATATATTTGAAGTTAACTTATAAATAGGAAGTAAACATAATAAATATATTCAAATAATAAACTTTTAATACTTGGCCATTTTACACATGTACTTATAGAAGTAAAAATATGATTGAGTGGGAAAAACTTGATTTGTATTATTACTTGTAGGTGGATATTTATATACATCTTAAGAGAATCGTAACCTACAATTGTAAATCGTAACCTACAAAACTAAATCGTAACTTACAAGATATTACAATTAAATCATTATGAGAGAATATTTAATTAATGTATGCATTAATTGTGAGTATCTCTATCAGTACTTTCATCTCATCATGTTAATGTTTAATTATTGATCGGATAAAAAATTGATTTGAGGCAAAAAAATGTGAAAATCCCTTTGTACTAATTGGGCTCCATATTCACTAGGATCCAAGTTTGGAGCATAACCGTATCCGACATCATCAACAGCATATCCCTAGTAAATATTTCACACTTGTTCATTACCCATCGATAATTCCAAAAGACATGTGTTGCCAATGAAAAATATAAATTCACTTGCTTTCCTTTTACTTCAATTTTTTTTAAAACCTTCTTGATCTGGGTTTCTATGCTATTTGCTGCTACTCCAACTGAACCATTATCTATCTGTTATTTGAGCAAAAGGTTGATTATCAGCAATCCTGACTGGCCCTACACGGAACCCACCCCTAGGAACCATATGTGATGAGGCATTTCAGAACTCGATCAACGATCGAGGCTAGTGCACGGGTACGTAGAAGCCCATGGATTCGAACTTTGAACTTGAGGTGTGTTTGAACAAAGTCACTCCATCCTTTTACCAACTGAGCTATACATCCGAAAATGCCATATATCTCTATGTTATATTTTGAATAATTATAATGATTTTAACATAAAAATTATGTATATATTGAGAAGACATTGGAAATGAGAGTTGAAGGTGGGGGGAGTCCACATCTACTGTGGCACTACCAAAAACCAAATAGAATAATAAGCAGGGATGTCTGGAGTGTGCAGTGCACCTGACCTGGTGTGTTACTGATGGTGGAAAAAAGCCATTTTATTGTGTTAAATAAAATACAAAGAAATAAGTAAAAAAACAATGCAACTTTTGTAAAGAGGCTTTGTGTAATATTTGAGTTGGGTTGGGTTGGGTGGGTGTGGGGGCACTGTGTTCTAAAAAAAGCCTAGAGAAATGGGGATTGTGGGTGTCTCTGTGTGTGATGGAATGGAAGTTTATAAAATTGACATTATATAATGATGGTGGTATGGTTGTGGTGGGTAACTCCCCCATTCTCTTTTTTTCTAATTAATTATAAATCTTGTTATTTTTGTCTTTTTATTTTCTCAAAACTATAAAAAAGATAATATTAACAAATCTTTTGTACATTAAGACCCATTTGTGTATTTTTGTAAATTATATTATAAATGATGTAAAACTTTGTTGTGGAATGAGAATGGAAATTAATTCAATTTTTTACTAAAAAAAATCTAAAGTTTATAGATTATCTTGTTATATTAACAAGACTTAAATGTTTGTTTTTTTTATTTAAACGTATTTGTTAATTGGTTTATAGAGTTTTAATATGGTCCTTTAAGAAACTATGGGGGTGTTTGGGATTGCTTATTTGTGGTGTTTTTTAGCTTATTACGATTTGGTACTAGAGATAATCATTTTTGAGTGTTTGAATGAGCAAAAATTAAAATGGCTTATAGCGGTGTCAAACCGCTGAAAAGCACTTTTTGATAAGTCATTTGGTTTTAACTTATCAACTTATTTGAAAAGTGTTTATGACTTTTTTGATTATTTATATGTATAAACAATCTTAAACACCTTTAAATAACAACTTATTAGTTTATTACGTTTTGATACCACAATAAGCTAATTCAAACACTTTTTTAAAAACTCCGGTTTGATACCGCATAAGTTGATAAGCACTTTTTAAAATAAGCATAAGTTGTTTTAAATAAGCAATCCCAAACACCCCCTATATGTATATAAAATAAGTTGTAAAATTTAACTTTATGGGGTTAGCTCAACTGACAATAAAACTTGGACCTTTGGGAATTGGGATCCTCCTTAAAGGTTACCGGTTCGAGTTCTGCAAGACCATTGAAGATTTTATGGGTTGTTCTCCAGTAGCTCTGGGATAGTGGGATTAGTCGAAATGCACAGAACCTGACTCGCACGGTCCATAACCTAAATTCTAGGTATTTTATATTATTTAATTGGATTGGATTTCACTATTTTGATGAAAAATCGATTTATGTATATAAACATTTTTCCTTCTACGTTGGCATGTGTAGCTTCATCCCAATACACAACTTTTTATTTTTAGCTTATTAGGATTTTAATTTGAATTTACATAATTCTCTATCAATAATTATTGTTAGAGCATCATCAACAATCTATATATAATTTCTCTAAATGGTAAATATATATATATATATATATATATATATATCAAAATCTTAAAAAAAGAGTAAATTACACTCTGGGTCTATGTGGTTTACTTAAAATTTGGATATAGTCTCTATTTTGAAATAAGTACACAAATGATCTCTGTAATTTGCATTTTGTTGCACTTTGAGTCCATATGGTTTAAAATAAGTACATCAGGGATCCCTGTAGTTTGCATTTCGTTGCACTTTGGGTCCCTGTGGTTAGGGACCCAAAGTATAATGAAATGCAAACCAAAGGGACTCAGAGTGCAACAAAATGCAAATCACAGGGATCTCTGGTGTACTTATTTCAAAATAGGGATCATATCCAAATTTTGAGTAAACCAACCACATGGACCAATAGTACAACGAATTGCAAACTACAGGGATCCTTGGTGTACTTATTTCAAAATAAGGATCATATCCATATTTTGAGTAAACCACATGAACCCATAGTGTAATTTACTCAAAAAAAACATTAAACTCCAACAATTTTTTTTTTAATTTTAGAGATTTCAACATTAATTATATTAAATATAACAAAAGTATTTTCTTTCCATTCTTTGTTTTACTTTATTGGTTTGTTTCATATGTTTATCTTAGGTTATGTTTGGTTTACATGATTAGATTGGATTGGATTTGCATGGATTTAGGATTGAACTTTATTTCAATCTCATGTTTGGTTTGAAGGATTTCCTGGATTTGGAATCTCGGTATTTCATTGAAACCTCACAAACTTAGGATTTTTATATAATAATGTTTTAAAAATATGTTAAAAATACTTTTGTTTTGTATTAATCAATTAATAAAAAGGTGATTTAATTATTTTTATAGTTATCTATAATATATTTTTATAAATTATATATAAAGAATGGGATTCAATTCCATTCCAAGTTCTAGAATCCAAACACACCAAAGATTTCAAATCAAAATCCCTTTAATTCCAAATTTTCTATGAAATCTAAATTCCTTAAAACCATTCTATCAAATCAAACACTCCATTAAAACTATCAAAATGGAGGTTTTGGAGAATTCTCCAAATTGAAGAAAATTTAAAATTCCACTCTCACTCCTATTTTTTTCTATTTTTTTGAAGTTGTTAGAGCTCAAAAAGAAAAAAATAAAAAAAACTTTAAAAACTTCATTTTTCTTCATTATAAGAAGCTGATGAAAGGGACTAAGGAGTGGTTTGGCAGTTGTTAAATGGTTTGGTGCATCATGATTAAGGGGTCAGAATGATTAAGAGACTCTTATGATATAGTGTAATATGAAATATGGTTGTTTGGTAATTTGTTCAGAATGAAATCAGAGCGCTTAATGGTTAAGAGAGACCCATGATACAAAATGATTCAGATGGTTTTAGAACCATTAAGAGACAACATTTTTTTTCTGTCAAATAAGATTCACTTCTTAAAGATTCAGAGGTTGCCTCTTAATGGAACCATTAAGAGGTAAACAAACAACCCCTAAGATATTCATTTTGGCCTATAGTTTTCCTCGTTTTTATCCCATTAAATGATAGTTTAATGAAAATATTACAATCTTTTCATAAACGAATGAAATATTTAATCATTTCCTCCTCCTAAACAACACAATCCTTTCAATTTTCAGATGTGCTAAAAAAAACATAACATTTTTTTAATAAGTTTTTAATCCTAATTATCTTTGTTAACACTTATTACTTGGAATACTTGACAATTCTTTGGTTCTTATTAAAATACATTCTTAATATTTAATTACTAATGAAATAAATTGTATTAAATTAAACATTTGTTTTTTGTTAGATACCCAAAAAAAAAAAAAAGTAATATACTTTATAGTAGTATTTATTAGAATGGAGAAGAAGAGGTCAAATAGAAGAAACTTGATTCTCACATAAGTACATAAAGAAGAAAAAATAAACATGTGTCAAGGAGAGTATCAAGTGTTAGAGATTTGGCGATATCATGTGTTGTGATCCACTACCTCATTTCTTGTCATTTCTTTTCAACCATTCCTTCCATTTTATTTTTTTTATCTTCTCAAAATATTCTTTTACTGTTTTTCTTCTCCTTTATTTGGGGACATTATTTTGTACTTTATATACTAACAACCAATATCAATACCAATAATTGTTTTTAACAATAGTTAAATATCTTTAAAGCGAAAACTTCAAACGAGAATATGGTTAAAATAAGAAAATACGAGAACGGTTAAATCACGTTTAATTTTCTATTGAAATCACATGTGATTAGGGAACAAGGTCAACGCTAAGAGTGTGTGGACGACTTGGCCCAAGGTTGCACGAATCAATCACATGTGATTTGTCGTTGTGTTTCCTTATTTGGTCAATGGTCTCGTTTGAACTCGACCTTATCAATCGATATCGATAATTGTTTTTAACAATAGTTGAATATCTTAACATATCAATAAACGTGAGATTATTTGTTTGCTATCGTCTTTTATTGTAAATTATGTTAAAATTTTATAACATAATGATTTCTCTTATATATAAATATATAATGATATATTTGAGTCCTATGAAACTGTAGATCAAAGTCAAACACCATAATTGTCATTATTCCAAGAGGATGGATCCTATTTCACCATTCTTGTCTAGAAGGCAATTTGGTAGTTGGATTATCATGATGAGGTAAAAACCACAAGGCTTGTGACGTATTGGTTAAGGCCTGTGGGGATGTGGTGGGATATACCATCCACTCCGGGTTCGAATCCAGGCGTGTGCAACCTGTGGCTACTGGGGTTTATCCAGGGCTATCGCTTTAACAGTCAAAAAATTGTCAAAGATTAGTCTAGGTTGTGCTTAAGATACCCTTAAAAAATGAGGTAAAAGATTAAAGGAGTCTCTCTAATGGATCCCATTTTTAGGTTACAACATACAAATGGATCAACAATCATTTTATCATTGGTGGTATAAGTAATCTTATTTTTAAAATGCCACACAAATGACGATTTACATGTATTTTAAGACGTCTGTTAAAACAATAAGCCGATCATTTTTTAATATTATGTTTTACAAGGAAAATTGCTTAATATAGCTAAATGGTCCCTTTTTTATTCACTTTCTAGCTTCCTGTTTCAGTTGTCACAAAAATAATCAATATTATGAAAATGCCCATTTTATAATTTGTGAAATGTACTTTTTATATTAAAATATGATTCTACTCTAACGAAATCATATTCAAGTCAGAAAAAAAAATACAATTTGCATGTTGTAAAATAGACACTTGTGAAATCTTGACTATTTTGTTCAGATTCAAAAAAAGTGAACTAAAAAGTGAATATGTGTGAGCAATTTGGCTATTTTATTATTGTAAAATGTTTCATAATATAATTTATTTTTAATTTCTCTTTATTTTTACTTACATTAAATAAGTATGGCCAATCATATTTTTATTTATACTCAATTACTCATATTGACATATATGACTCACCAAAATTGTTATAAAACAAGCTTTCACATTATCATCACATAAGGGATGAGTCAAATATTTTCAAGTTCATATCTAAATTTGTAACCTTTTTACAAAATATAAGAATAAAAGATGCATTAGCCATTCAAAAAATTATAACAAATTCTCTTAATTGTTCAAAAATAAATGAAATTGTTCCATTTAATATATATTCAATCAAAATGCATTTCTTTTCCTATTAATAAATTAAACAAAATATCTATAAAATTAATCTTGACCTATAAAATTATGTATTTTATTGATTTTAATAATCAAACACTTTTACATACAACTTTCTTTGCATAATTTATTCAACAGTCATGCTTGATTCGTGCAAGCCAAGAGCAATTATAGGGTCAACATTCAACAAGGTTAAAAATTGAGAACTTGAAAACCTCCTCCAAATCATCAAGATTGGCAATGGCATTCTAATTATGTGCAAACACAAAATTGAGGAGCTTTAGGCAAGTTTGTTCATGAAAAAAGCTACACCATACCATGATTGTGTCAAATGAATCCCTTCAAACTCAAGTTACATTTTATGATTTTTGTAATATGTTTAGTGGGAACCAAATCATCATATTCATCATCATTTCATGTATTCTCAATTTCATTTCCAACATAATGTTCATGGGAATGAAGAAAGAAAAGCAATTTTTTCAAAAGTCATTTCTTTTTCAATAATGGAAACATGTACAAACATAGCAAAAGTTCAGGGTTGATAACAATTGTTTGATCTTGATATAAATGATCGGCGTTGATTCGTTTATATTGTTTAAATAAAGGTTTGAAAAAATACCCAAAAATAGTTTCTCCAAAATAGTATATATCACAGTCGAATCACTTAGGTGACGTTTGTTTTTTAAGAGGTTTAAAGTCTGAAGTCTTATTTTAGTTATGATTAATAAGAGGTGGTGTGTAAAAATGTCTAAATGATTCAGACTTAAGAGCCATTAAGATGTTTTTAGAAAAAAACAAACAACCCCTTAGTCATCTTGACAACAAACATGGCAAAAGAACAAGACCGATGAAGGTCGCTTATCTAATTTTATTTTATATGGTGTTTAAATAAACGTTTTGGAAAAAGAAAACCAAGATTTATCTAGTGGGAGAAGCAAAAGGGATTTTCCAAAGAGAACCTTTTGACAAAATAGAACCATATAATCATCTTGGCAACAAATATAGCAAAAAAATATCAAAATCGATATTGACGGTTTGATCTTGGTCAAAAGGGTCATTATCAAGTCTTTTACTCATTTATGTTGTTTAAATTAACATTTTGAAAATAACCCATGATTTATCTATATGAAAAGGCAAACATAATTTTAATCATGATGGAACCGTATGATCATCTTGACAATAAACATAACAAACATGATCAAGATGAATAATGATCGTTTGATCTTGATCAAAACAAACAATATCAAATCTTTATTCATTTTACACTGTTTATACAAATGTTTAAAAAACAAAAAAAAACCCACACTTTTTTATTTATTCGTCTTCGAATCTTTTTAAATAAATTATTGAGCAAAGAAATTCAATCTTCTTTTTCACTTTTTGAATCAAGAAACCAAACCCCACATGATGATGATGCCCCTAGAAAATGCCAATTGACAAAACCAACTTCCTCCACAATTCATGATCTTTGATTTTAGGGCAAACTTCACCACTATATTATTTTATTGGCAGGCTTACAAGTCAAAAAAGCTTTGGTTTATAATGATTTTAAAAGATGGGGCATGACAATAATTGTTCCTACCTAAAAGTTCATAGCTTCTTTACCTTCTACACTCATTAGTATAACTAAGATGTATTATAATAAAAATGGGTTTATAGAAGTTCAACAATTTTTAAACGTCCTAATAAAAAGCTTTATATGACCAAAATATAAAACGTCTTATCTAGAAGTGTTGTAATAAGTTTATAAGACATTTTTATTTAAAAAAAATATCGTATTAGCTATTTTATAAGACATTGTTTGAAAATATAACAAATGTCCTATAAAAAGATGGGATTATAGGACGTTTATCAAAAGTGTCATAAAATAACAAATGTGACACTTTTCAAAAGTGTCCTATAAAATAACTAATGCGACACTTTGTATTACCAGTGTCATAAGAGCATCTCCAACAAATTCTTCAAAATAGATAAGTAAAAAAGTTAAAAACTTCAAAAAAAAAACCTTCATCTCCAACATATTTTTTCAAAATAAAGAATTAAAAAGTCAAAATCTCCCAATAAATTACCTTCATCTCCAACAGTTTCTCTATTTTAGAGATTACATAATTAATTATATTATTAAAATATTTAATATGATTCATAAAATATTATTTTTCTCTCCTAAACGTTTAAATTCAAACAATCTTATTGGTAGAATGGATAAAAAAATCAATTTTCTCTTATAGTAATAATTTTTGGAGAAATTTCTAAATTTGGAAAATTTTATCCTCTATCTCACCCCTTTTTTCATTTTGGATAAGGTTTTAGAAAGCTATAGGAGCAAAAATCCCTAAAATCTCTATTTTGGAGAATCGGTTGGAGATGCTAAAAGAACTTGTTAAGATGCCTAAAAATATCATATAAACTTATTACAACACATTTAGATAGGACGTTTTATTTTTTGGTCCTATTAATTGAAACAGTCTATTAAGACGCTTAAAAATTATTGACACCCTATAAACCTAATTTTATTGTGGTATGGTTATCTAGAATTCAAGATTCAATAATTAAAATATAAACAATATTCAAAATCATCATCAATAATTCATAAAATGTATACTTTTGCAGTTTAATTTATATTTTATTTCGAATTTGTCAATTTCAGATATAAAAAATTATGGTAACAAAGTTTAGTAACGTTTTAATTATCAGAAGTGGGCATAACCATGGTCATGTTTGTGTGTGAAATATAGCCGACCACGAGTACGTAGCAGGGGCGGCCCTGGGGTGTGTCGGAGGTGTGGCCGCACAGGGCCTCCGATCTCGAGGGGCCGCCTATTATTTTCTTTCTCTTTAGTTATAATTAAAATTAAGATATAAGAATAAAATTACATAGAAATATAGGAAAAGAATTGCACTAAGGTGGTAAATGCTTTTAAATTTAATTTAATAGTTTTTTATAAAAAAATAATACCTTTTTAAATCTAATTTGAGAGTTTTTAATATACTCTTCTCGTGCTTTACTGTTTAGGATTAACGACATTTTTTTTATTTCTTTATCATTTGGGCCTCGTTTATTTTTTGGTACAAGACCTCTGATATACCATGGCCGACTTTGGTATGTAGCAAGATAAAGTTTTTTGCTTTCCTACAAAGAAAGACATAAAAATTTGGATGCAACACATGGTCAACAAATAAAAGTTACGGAACTTGATAAGTAACTGTAATTCGTTCGAAAAAAAATATAGTGTAAATATGTCATGTAATTATTTAATTGAGCAATTTTTTTTATCAAAATACAAAAATAGTTTGATTAAGTTCCTTATTTAGTGCAAAGGTAAGTGTTTTTTTTCTCTATTAGTGTAACAAATGTTCAATCCCTTCTATTTCATACCAATTTTACTTGATAAACAGGTTTTAGTCCACGTAATATTTGTTATTTTCGATATTTGATGTGACATTTTTTCACGTAATCAAGAATTAACTGTAATTTGACAACTTGACATCTACCACATTAATAATTACAATATCTACCAGTTATTGGTAAAAACTGGTACAAAATGAAAATAAGTGAACGTTTTATATAAATTAATTAAAAAATATACAGTTACAACATATAAGAATTAAGGTAAGTTTGTTGTAGAGGTGCTCACAGGTTGTATTGATCGGGTTGACAGTTTAAGAATTTTCAACCCAACCTAATTCAAACAAAAATGCAACCCAACCCATTCGGGTTGGTCGGGTTGTGTTTAAACAAAGTAAATGCAATATTAAAAACATAAAAATGAGAAAAAATTTCTTTGGAATACTATCCATCATTCAAAAGAATATACGAGTTTATCAAATATTTAGATATTACATATAACTTTCCAATGATGTCCCCTTACGAGTTCTATTGCTCTTTATTGTCGAGTTGTTTTTGGTAACTTATATATATATATATATATATATATATTAAAGGGAAATATAAATAATTTTAGAGGTCGTTAAAACGTTTATCGGGTTACTTTGAGTCTAACCCAATATCAACCCAATAGCTTCGGATTGTTCTAATTTTGTATCGATTATATGTCGGGTTACCTTGGGTTAATTTTTTTTCGAGTTAGGTTGATCGGGTTGGTCGACTTTTTGAGCACTGGATTTAAATGGATTTTTAACCTATTTAATATGGTGATTTATTCAAAAGCAGTGTCTTTTTAGGCTTCTTTATAATTATTCAAGAAAAAAGCTATTATTTGTACTCCTTGTCATACAGTATCATGCAAATGGTCCATTCACTCTGAAAGGAAAAAAATTCAGATCTTACCCCCCAAACTTAGGATTTTTTTGCAGAATTAGTCCCTGAACGTGCAACCATGGACTTTAATCAAGAACCCACAAATCCCAATTTACTATTTCAAATATAAATGAAAATACTCTCATCTTCTTCCACTGAGCTTTACATCTCTTCTCAACAGTCTCATATGTATTTTAATACATATGTTTTTACAAGACAATTTATACATCTTCAACGATGCTGGAAATCTTAATTTAATTAACATACCCATAATTTTGTCCAAAAAATAGCAATTTTGTTGTCAGATTTTTATATTTTTCTGTGATCAAATTTTGTCATTCGTCATTTTAATCATTCTTGAAGTTGACCGGTTTGTAACATAAAAGGTCTCATTCCAAAATTATATCATCAGCTGCTCTACTCATCCTCATCTCATTATATAACCCATGTGTCAAGATTCGAAACAACCATCACTAGAGAATCGAGGCTTATACAAGGCGGTAGGTTGAAGACATTTCCGTGAACAAAGGGTTAGTTTTACAAATAATTGAATAGTAAAAGTTTCACAAATGAAATTACTCAAAGTTAGAGGACTAGTAATGCAGTTTTCCCCAAAAGTAGCACATCTTTTACAGAGAGCACCAGAGAATAACCTCTCAATCAGTTTTAAGTCAAACTCAAATCCCTAATCTGTACCAAAGGAATATGAATCTTGCTGTGTACAATCTGCAGCAGTTTTATGGCATCATCCACCTCACTATTCTTGTCCATATCTTTTCTTAGGTAAAGTCATGTCATTTCTCATAAATCCTTCTCAAACAAGAAAAAAAAAACCAAAAAAAAAAAACATTGTTCAAGATCATTATTTACATCTCAGTTCATTTATCCAAGAATCTTGTTGTGGAACTTGCAAAATAAAATTGAAAATTTGAGTTAATACAGTTTCTAGTAGCGTTTCCATGATTTTTGGTTGATTTTGAGGGGCTTTTTCGATTGATTTTTGGTTATTTTTTTCAATTTCGATTGTTCAAGGTGGTGTATTAAGGTGCATCATCAAAGGCCTGCAAAATCGTCGGATGTGTTTTTAGCCAATATCTACCGTTTCAATGATCTTTTAAAAGTTTTTTGTTAGAAGGTGCTTTTTTGGTTGATTTTGGAGAATTTTTTTGGGATTTTTGGTTGATTTTGAGGAATTTTTTTCGATTTTTTTGATTGATGTCTCTTATATTTTCTAATATACCAAAGCACCCTTCAAATTTACTTCAAAAAATCGATTAAACAGTTGCACGAAATAAGTGTTCTATAATTAAAATCTCAAGTCTAATGGTTAATTTTTTTTTATCATAATAATATATCTTAAAATATTTTTTTTAACAAAATAAAATGATGGGTTTGGAAGAAGATTACATTCTTGTATTGTAATTTTATGTGCATTGGAGGCATCAGAAATCACCATCATGATCTCTGTAATTTCTTTATCTGTTGGGAATAGAAATAAGGCCTGTAAAGTCACTTTTGGTGTGGAACATACTCTTGTTTGTTCCAACTCTTTTACAAAAAACAAATATCAATTGCATATCCTGTCTTTTTCATTTCTTTCAACTGATTTAATCCATATGTATTAACAAACCAACAAAACAGGGACCAAAAGCAACTTTTCATACAAATTCTCAGACCAATTTTCAGAATTTCTTTTTTTTTAAAGCATTTTCAGATAGACAGTCAGAGGAATTCATCTCTCTTTTCACTTTCAAATGAAAACCAAGCCCATGCCCACATGCTTATAGACCCCAATTCACACACACACACACACACACACACACACTCACTCACTCACACCATTTTCAGGCCTGCAAATCACCAAAAAAGCTTGCCCCTTATAATCATTATAAAAAACAAAGCATGCATACCAATGTGTTTGTTTAAATTTCCCCACTGAAAAAGAAAAGAATTCCATAGCTTCATGCCCTCCACTCACCATAACCACCATCAACTCACCTTCAAAGAGGGATTTCTTTGGTGTTTTTTTTCTTTCAAAGATTAGATTTTTGGTTTGATTCTTGGGAATCCATGGCCATGGCAATGACTGTGATGCTGTTGTTGGTGATTCTGTGTGCTTTCATGGTGGTGGGTGAGGCTTCATTGTCTGAATCTGATAAGATTTTGAAGCTGCCTGGACAACCACCAGTTGGGTTTCAACAATTTTCAGGTTATGTGACCTTAGATGCCAAGAAAAAAAGAGCCCTTTTTTACTATTTTGTTGAAGCTGAAGTTGATCCAGTTTCAAAGCCATTGGTTTTGTGGTTGAATGGAGGTATGGAAGTGAGACCCTTTTCAAGAATGGGGAAGAAAAGCCTAATCTTTTTTCCTCTTTTTCAATAAAGTTTCAATTTTTTATAAAATTGAAGCAAATTAATTGTGAATTGTGATGTAGGGCCTGGGTGTTCATCACTGGGTGTTGGAGCATTTTCTGAAAATGGACCTTTTAGACCAAATGGTCAGGGTTTGGTTAGAAATGAGTATAGCTGGAACACAGGTAAAGCAATTATTGATGAAAAAAGATGATACCCTTTTCATTTTAATTAATTTAAATTCTAATTATTCAATAAAAACTACATGGGTTTTTTTTGTTTCTTTCTAATTTCTTGAAATATTTGCAGAGGCAAATATGTTGTATTTAGAGACCCCAGTTGGAGTAGGGTTCTCTTATGATTCTTCAAATTCATCTGCTTATGAGGTTGTTACTGATGCAATAACAGGTACTTCTGGTGCATTCTAACTTTCTACAAAATTGTTTCTTTTACTTATGTTCTTTATGCCCTAAAAAAGCTTTGAGAAAAAGAAGTTACCCTTTTTTAGGAACCTTAGAAAAGGTGTTCTTTTTAATGTTTATACCTTCAAAAGAACCTTAAAAGTTCCTTTCTTGATTCTGAAAATGTAGAAAAATGGGTTCTTTATATTGTGTTCTTCTTCTTTCTCTTACTCCATCTAAATCTCTCTTTGCTTTTTTAAATTTAAAGCCAGGGATAATCTTGTGTTCTTGCACAAATGGTTCTTGAAGTTCCCTCAATATAAGCAGAGGGATTTGTTCATTACAGGAGAAAGTTATGCAGGTAATCTTACATTTTTTAGCACAAAATATATCCATTAATTTCTTGAGAATTCCCAGGTAAAATTTTCAATTTTTTTCTTCATAAGATTCGCTGATCGGCTATACTTGGACCATTTCTCTTATTTATATATATATATATATATATATATATATATATATATATATATGTTGAAACCTCCTTTTCATTCCTCAAGCCCTCTTTTGGAAGTAATTTGAGGGTTCTGGGTATTCTTACATGGGGCAATCTGTGTACTCGTTTAGCCCCCTCTCGGCACTCTGGGACAATCTGAGTCCGTCTAGCTTTTGTTGGAGGGGGCATGCTAGCTAGATTCCCATGTCGGCTAGACTTGGACCATTTCTCCTCTGTATATGTTTGGAACCTTTAGGTTCCGTATAATTCTCACAATATTTAATGGGTTACTGGTACCAGGTCATTATATACCACAACTAGCAGAACTCATGGTTCGATTCAACAAAAAGCAGAAGCTTTTCAATTTGAAAGGAATCGCTGTAAGTGTTTCAAAATTGAACCATAATTCTTATATTTTCAGATAAATCTGTAAAATAGAAAGAAAAAATAAGAATAATATTGAACCCTCGAGTGCGTAGCTCAGTTGGCAAAGGGGCTCAAGTTCAAATCCTGTAGGAGACAGGCTTGAACCCCACCGCTAGCCTCAACCACTGAATCAACCCTGAAATGCTTGCTCAGTGGGTTCTGTGTGGGCCTGTCAGGGTTGCTCGTAACCAACCTTTTGCTCAAATAATATTCTCTCCATTCCACAAACTTTTTCAAATTTGTAATCATCGTCCAATCTGAACGAAATTTTACAAAATTGTTCAGCCAAATCAAATTGTGTTACAAATACTACAAATTGCAAAAGAGTTGAAGCATAAATTGATTAGAAAATTCATGCTGATTATACATCTACAAAGTACTAGATTTGACTTTGGAAAGTCAACCTTTTGGACCAGCTGATAATAGCAAAAGAGATGCAAATTGTACAAAGTTTTTTGTGTGTTTGTTCTAATGAGTGTTTGTGTCAAAATGCAGCTAGGAAATCCCGTTTTGGAGTATGCTACTGATTTGAATTCGAGGGCGGAATATTTTTGGTCTCATGGCCTTATATCAGATTCGACATATAAGCTTTTCACTTCTGCATGTAACTATTCGCGTTATGTAAGCGAATACTACCGAGATTCAGTTTCACCCATATGTGCCAAGGTTTATAGTCTAGTAAGCAAAGAAACCAGTAGATTTGTGGACAAATACGACGTCACTCTAGACGTTTGTATTCCATCCGTACTCTCCCAATCCAAGATCATTAGTCCTCAGGTCCGTATTCTGGACAAATTAGAACGATGTAATATTTGCTTTAATGTCGTTATAAGTTTTCTTTTTGTAAAATCAAACACCATAATAGATTTTGACATTATACCTATACCCGCTATACCTATATTTTATTGCAGCAAGTAACCGAGAGGGTTGATGTTTGCGTGGAAGATGAAACTGTTAATTATCTGAACCGGGGTGATGTGCGGAGAGCCCTACATGCACGCTTGGTTGGAGTCCGAAAATGGGAAGTTTGTAGCAAGTAAGGCTCCGGTCTATCTTCATTTATACAAACACACCAATCATTGTTGATTTGCTAACCTTGAGAGCCAGCTCAACTGGCAAATAGATGCTAGGCCGTGGGGATCCTCCGCAATCCCCACAAGTGCCGTTCGAGTCTTCTCAGGGCCATTGGGGATTTTCTAGCAAGCTGGCCTGGAGACCAACGGTTACCAAAAAAAAATTGATTGTCTACACACATAATTGTGTTCTGCTTGATCTCAATGACTCAATCTATATTTATTTGTTTTTGGCCTGTAAACCAGCATCCTAGATTATGAACTGCTCAACATTGAGTTACCTACGATCAACATTGTGGGATCACTCATCAAGGAAGGAATTCGAGTTCTAGTTTATAGGTAAACAAAACGCTTGTCATCCTCGATCTTGATTAATGTATAGCTAAATTTGACTTCGATAGTCGAATCTAGTACTTTTTGAATTTAATCTTCAAACCATTCATGATTTTAAGATCAAGAAAGTAGGTTATTTTGTGCATACTAAGTGAAATCCATTCTTGATTAAATCTAGTGGTGATCAAGATTCCGTAATACCTTTGATGGGAAGCCGGGCTTTAGTCCATGGACTCGCTACCGAATTAGGACTCAAAACAACTGTACCGTACAGAGTTTGGTTCGAGGGACAGCAGGTAACGAACTAATTCTCCACTACAGTAAAATCGGTTTTGTAGGACACTAAATATTAGTAAATGTTCTAATAGATTGTTTTATACGACCAAACATATGTGTGTAAATGTGTTACAATAAATTGATAGGACATTTTTGGGCGTTATAACAAGTTTCTACTTTTGAAATAGAACGTTCTATTAATCTTTTTATAGGACATTATTTTAAATAGTTTATTATAAAAACAAATTTTCTATAAAAAGATGCATTCATAGGAAATTTCCTTAAAGATATCCTATAGAAAAGCTAATAAGACACAAAAATGTCTTAAAAACTTGTTAGAGCATCTAGAAGCGTCCTATCAACTTATTGTAATGACACACAATTGTTTGGTCCTGAAAATAGTCTGTTAAGCACCCTTGCTTTGCATGGGTTGTGATTGCATGCATCAGAAGTTGCAGATGCAATGGAGGATCGGATTCAATGATTCTGACTCATCGATCAAATACATATTATTTCAGGTTGGAGGATGGACTCAAGTGTACGGAAATATATTCTCGTTTGCAACTGTTCGAGGTGCATCACATGAAGCTCCATTTTCACAACCTGAAAGATCGCTGGTGTTGTTTCGGTCATTCCTAAAAGGAAATCCGTTACCAGATGCGTTTTGACAGTTGAAGTACAAATATCTATAATTTGGATTTGATTTGCCATTTTGTAAGTAATTTTTGTCATGATAATCAATGGTAATTTGTAATTGAGTTTTTACCTTTTTTTTCTGAATTTTTTTAACTTGAAAATGTTGGTCGAAATTGAAAGAACAATTGCGAGATATGTTTGAATGTTACCTTGCTATCGATTGTGTAGATTGAATCCTTTTAATTTGTCATTTTGAAACGGTTTCGTTGATGCTGATGAATTCCGTTAGTAATGGCGGTC
The DNA here is from genome assembly GCA_023525745.1 of Arctium lappa. Classification (NCBI taxonomy): domain Eukaryota; kingdom Viridiplantae; phylum Streptophyta; class Magnoliopsida; order Asterales; family Asteraceae; genus Arctium; species Arctium lappa. The sequence goes on from CM042048.1 coordinate 147,965,885, forward strand.
AAACTGCAGCTTTTGAAGGTGTTGCCGCTTCTGTTAACGGTGGTTGCCGGCCGGTTCACGGCGGTGGTGATTCTATAAAGAATGGAAGAATATTTTAGAGAGAGGAAGTAGGAAAATTCTAGAGAGAGAAAACAGATCTGGTTCTACGTTGATGAGCGAGTATCGTATGAGCAATCGTTATGGAAACGCGATAACTAATTTTCAAACGGAACATAATTTACAGTTTACTACACCAAACTATTGCTAATTTCCAATGTAACCCTGCAGGATTAACATTGTGTGGTATTGGTTCATTAACTTTTGCATTGATTCCACACCTAGTAACCAAGTGTTTCTTTGTAAACGACAAAAGTAATATGTTAAAACTGCTCGATTATTTGAATTGCAATTACAATGTTGTCGTGGAAAACGACAAAAGCATAAACTACTACACAAATGGAAAACGAGCAGTGTAGGCCTATATATTCTTGTGGGCAGTTTATGAAACGAAAGACATTTGGCCATTGATAGAAAATGTCCGAGACGCCCTTGTAAAGTCGTAACCAAGGACCGACCTCTAGGGAAAATTGGGTATGCACATGCTAACCTTAAATATTTTTATATAGTTTCAATAAACCAATCGAGTTCACACCCAAAAGAAAAGCTCGCTTATCTTCCAGACTGGATCCGGTCATAAAGATTGCTTGATCAGTCACCAACTTGCAACACCAATAATTTGAAGAAAGATCAAGTTTCCTTTAGAAAGTCTTTTTCAAAAATTCTATATAAATTTCTATATGACATGAAACTGAGATATTTACCTTCAGAAAATATAATGGTAGGCGGTATATACCGTATATCCTACTCGAAAGTAAAGTTTGAAGGGTGAGATATACGCAGACATGTCCTCTACCCAAGAAAGTAGAGCAACTATTTTTATAAAGACCCGTTAGTTGCAAAAAAAAAGTATGCGAAAAAAAAAGTTTATACAAAAGATCTAAACAATTTGGAATAAAAAAGAGAAGTGGAAAAAGGAAAGAAGATTATGGGTAAAGACAAAAATTGAAAAATAAGACTTAAGGGTTGTTAGGATGGCTTTTCATTAACTTGTTTGTTTTTTACAAAAAAAACACTTATTTGCCTCTTATCACTTATTCGGTCAGATGTAGATCAAATAAGTGTGTGTTTTTTCAAAAAAAACAGTTGCACTTATCACTTATTAGAGCATCTCCAAGGGACCGGCAAAAGGGTTAATTTGCCGGTGCAAGGCCTCCAACCGACCGGTATATCTCTTTTTTTTTTGCCGGCCGAGAAAAGTGAACGGCAAATATGCCGTGTGGTTTTTCACCGGCAAATTCTTGAGACCCACAACTTTATACCCTTTATTAGTATTTTAATACAAATTTTGGTTTTTTTATATATAAATTAATAGAAAATATGTTATTTTAATGTGGGATCCACAAATTTAGTGTTTTTTTTGTGATGATGGCCACCATATTTAGTGTTTTTGGTGTTTTTTTTTCCTTTTTTCTGATGAGGTCGGAGATCTCCAAATCGATTTCCAAATCAATCTCCAAAGCTTGTTCGATCTCCAGATTATCAACGATTGTACGGCACAGGTCTTCAAATCGATTTCCAAAAAGCATAACATCTTCAAATCGACTCCAAATCGATTTTCTCCAGATCTAGATCTTCAAATCGGCCTCCCTCTTCTCCTCTCCAAATCGACGCCTTCGACTCCAAATCGGGGCTTGCAGGTTCGATTTTATGCTTTTGGTCGATTATATGCTTTTGGTCGATTTTATGGTCTATTTTGGTCGATTTGGTGGTCTATTTTGGTCGATTTATGAAGTGCTAAAACTAAAAAATGTTAACTTTCATAGATGCTACACTCATTGAGTTGGGTTAATTTTAAATCCCAATTTTCAATCTGGTGCTTTCATTTGAACAAGTTGAGCCTCATTTTCTCTTATGAATCTTATGAATTGTTGATGCTAACTTTATGAATGAGCATGGGTACTAAAGAAGTGAAAAGAATGCATGAATAGAGTTGTCCGTCATTTCTTGTTTTAGCTGCTTGTTGATGACAGATCTCACCCATGTGTTTTAGCTACTTGTTGAGGGTTGTCCCGTCATTTTTTGTTTTGTTGATATTTTCAAGAGTTGAGATTGATTATAAGAATGCATGAATAGATTTATAGATTGGAATTATGGGATGAAATTATGGGATGTTATAACCTCTTAATGGGTAAAAATAAAATGATAGATGTTATGCAATGGATTGGAATTATGGGATGAAATTATGGGATGTTACATATATGTTGCAACATGGACAGTACTATGCAGCTTACAAAAACAAACAGTTTTTTTTATTCAGATTTCAGACTTCAGCACCAAAAAAACAAACAGTCTTTTTTATTTAGATTTCAGACTTCAACACCAAAAAAACAAACAGTCTTTTTTATTCAGACTTCAGCACCACCACTTAAATATCAGAAGTGAAATCAGACTACAGACTTCAGCACCACTTACTTAAAAAACAAACGCCACCTAAATTTTGTATAGATAAAGTTGTCTGTATGGATTAATCTGTCTGTATAAATTAAGAAGAGTTTTGTTTAGGAGGGGACTTTTCATAGATGGAAGGAGCTTGTTTTTTTAATTGGGAAAGACATGTTTGAAAAAAAAAAACTTGGTTTTTTACATACCCCACCCTAAAAACTTACTGAATCAATCATTTTCTATATCATTAAACCACTACCAAACAGTCATATATAGTTGACCGAATAAGTTGTGAGTCTCATTAAGCTGCTAACACAAACAGACTCTAAGACTAAAGAAAAGTAAGCAACATCATATAATCAAAGTATGTGCGAAAAAAAACAATGCAGATGAGACAACGACACATTCGCTGGTATATTTTAGGACTTTGTTGAAAAAACTATATAAAGAAATGGAAAAAGAAGTTTGTTATTTTAATCCTGGGCGAATAACTGATATTACGTTAAGACGGAAGGCGGAAGGAGTGGCTTTTGACAACTGATTAACGGTAGGGCTGACCAAGTGAGTTTAGGGACCTAATCTGTTCCAAAAAAATGATTAGGGGGTTTAGAGACAATTTACCAAACATTGGGGGGTGTATTCGGTCATCAACCTTTTATGTTAGATTATTGTATAAATCTTTTATTTTTAGAATGTAAATATTCTAGGAATCATTTACTGTTACCTAATTTGTAGCCTTGTATTCCTTTATATATTTTGCCTAATACAATGGAAAAGGGGCACGGGATTGCCTTCTATCACTTTAAAAGGAGTCTTTCTATATTGCAACCCCCCATCGTCGGTGTGTAAGACGGTGAAAAACCGATAGCAACCGTCTCCCGCCTTCCCGGAGATCTGGAAAAAAAGCAAGAGAATAAAAAAGCATAAAAAGGTTTCATTCAGACAACTTTTAGCGAAATTAAATGATGGCGGCCAATGAGACCAAAGATGACCTTTACGCTCTCGCTCTTCAGGTATCCCTAACTTTTTCATCATCATTTCGATATCTTTTCCTAATTACCTTTTTATTTTCAATTCAAATACACATGATGCAGTGTGATTACGCCGGATCTAGGGTTCTACATTGCTCCGTACGCCTAATTTTCCCCCTAATTTTACATATGTGTATGTATAAATATGCAGAAAGAAGAAGAAGATAAGTATAAGGAGTATGGTTTCGGATCTGACGAGACTGATCCTCCTTTGCCGCTTACTGTCGCCTCTAGGGTTTGTTTTTCTACTCTGTGAGAGTATTATTATTGTTTTTCAAAAAGGAGTCTCGTGAATTAATGCCCTCATGCTACCACTTGGTAGTATATGTCCCCAATCTTCATAAGTTATAGGAAGGGGTTTCAATTTTTGGAACAATGTTATGTGTTTGTGTGTGTGATAATGCGCTGACTATGTTGTTTAGTTGCAGAGGTGAAGTGATATTTGGTTGGTGCAGGTATTATACATGTTAGGTGATATTGCAGCAGGCCCTGCTTTTCGGTTTAGTCAATGGCTGGAATTAGTGCGGAAGCGAAGCAGCAAGTCTAAGGCCTCTGGATTCCCGCACCGCCCTCAAAGACTTGATAGTATGCTCTTGAGGTCATTTTGCATTTCCCCCATCTATCTTCTTATGTTTGATTGATACTTTATAGTTTGGAATTCATGTAATAAATTGATCATACAAATGGGGATGGGTGATTTGCTTTGTATACTTGTCAGTTTAGCTTGTGGTTTAACAAGTCTCGAGTAGATTTTGGTATTTGGTTTTATTTATACTACCATGCTGGACTACACATGTACTTGCTCATATAACTGGAATCTGGAGCTTTTTTTTATGATTAGGAACTTGATACTTGTTTTGGTTAGGCCATCAGGTTTTATGGTTTTGGTGTTCGGTGATGTGGCAATGTGCTTTTAAGAAAGACACAGTGCATTTTGTATTTGATGCTCTAACAAAGGCTAGAGATTTTTGTGTCATGTAATTGGAATCTTGATTGCTTAATCTGTATTTGTGGTCGTTGTTGTTCAGTGCAGGAGATACAAGCTTGGAATCAAATGATTCTCCTCCTGAGCAAGTTACAGAAATCAGTTTGTGGGAAAGACTTGGTAAGGCTGCTATGTTGAACGTCGAGTCAAGCTCCTTCTCTTGGGACATGCTTTCTTCACTTCATCACACTGAACATAGTAGCAGCAATGATTCTGAGGATGATATGAATAAAGCATTAGAGGTATGTAAATTTAGGGAATTTGTGTTTCTTTTACTTCCCTTGTGATTGGGACCTAAAGGATAACGATTTAGGGCCAAGTGTTAGACAAGTGAACTTAGGTTAGAGAGGTTGGTTGGTTGGTTCTCTTCATCTCTTTCCACATACCTATTTATTTTGAATTGTCAATCTTGTTTGCTTCTTGTGTCTCTAGACTCAAATGTGTTTCTTTTCAAATTACTCAACTAACTCTGGTGCATAATGCATTGGGTTGTGCTAGGAGCGATTTTTTTTTTCTATCAATTGCTTCTTAGAATTTCTGCAGTGATCCCCCTCTGAGCTGAACATATGAAAGTTCAGTCATATCTATTTTCCTGCAGAAGTTAGTATGTATTACAGAGGTTATCTTTGTAGTTATAAGTTTTGATGGTTTCTTCACCTTTTTTGGAGTTCTATACTCGTAGGGTGTTGTAAAAAGGGAACATTTTGGAATGATGTGCATGTGTCACTGGCTCATGTCACACCTCTTTCCCAGATTAATGTCCCAAGTTTCTTTTTAAGAGATCTTTCAATCAGATGGCACATCCCCAAGATTAATGTCCCAAATTCTATTGTTTAAATTTAAAGACTCAAGCATCTTTATAGGGGAAAGCTTTTGTAAGTTAGTGTTTAGCAATTTCAGATTTGTTACCAAGACCTTAACAGTGAAATAGGCATACAATACAAAGCATTATATGATCACCACATTTGAGTACTCTATATTCAAGTTCCATTGAACTTCAGCCCTTTCATGTACTTCTTATATCGATTTATTGCTAAGATGATAGCTGACAAATTACTGTATTTTGTTTGTATGATTGTATCGAGTACAGGTAACAGTGAATTCTGGGGGGGTTGTATTCTTTGCATTATTTAACCATAACAAAGGTGGTGAGTTTCTTCCCAAGGAAGCAGCAGCTGTTATAAAAATAGCATCTTCTAGGATGGCTACACAATCGGAGCGGCTTGGCTATGAATTTGCAAAATGGCTAGGTGTCAGAACTCCACAAGTAATTATACCTTCTTACTTTCTCTGTACCGGATTTACCTTCCCTGCATAACGCCTGGACTTCTTACGACATTGTAACTTCTGCAGGCTAGAGTCATTCACAATTGTAGTTCAGAGTGGTTAAAGATCAAGGAAGCTGCAGAAAAAGCAAGAGAGGCAGCCGTTTCTGATGGAGATGAAGTTGGTGACATGACATGCTCAGAACTTATAGAAGCCCTTGAGCTGAGCCGATGCCTTTATCTGATGAAGTACATTTGACCTACTCTATACTTGAACCGATCTAATTAATCTAATACCTATTGAAAATTCTACTGCTTGGTCTGTTTATGTACTTTCGAGGCCTCTAGATAGAAGACAAAAAATTCCCAGTTCCATCATGTAGATGACCATAAATCCAATGAGAAATAGTGGCTGACTAGTTCACATGATGCTATTGACCTATATATATTGTACTAAATCAGGAGCCTGCCTAATTCATTACCCTAGAATGTGTTATTTTTTCAATTTGCACATATGGTTCAAATAATCTGTTCTAGTTCTTCTTTAAATACCTAATTAGTGTTAGCATGTATGTTTCTTTTGACGTCTAATTACTATCTCTTCTTTTTCCCCTGGTCTGCTTTTATTTGCTAATTCATTCACTTCTGTTATCCCTCTTTTCTACTATATTTAAGGTCACGTGGTCATAAATTAATTTTAGAAGACATTCCTTTTTGCAGTTATGTGCATGGATCCCCTCTGCTGGAAAACTCAAGTGCATTTACGACCCAAGAAGCTGCAGAAAAAACGTCAGCAGCCCTTGGCAGAATCTTGATGTTGGATCTTGTCATCAGAAATGAAGACAGGCTTCCTTGTCGTTATCTCCGTTGGCGAGGGAATTCTGCAAACCTATTGTTAGCAGACAAAATGGCCACTGCAAATAGGGATGCATTGGAAGAAGCCTTTGATTCTGCTATTAGTAGATACAGACCAAGAGTAATACGGGCACTTCAGAAAGAAAGAAGGTCAACTTCAGTAGATAGCAGATTGAGTACTGGTGGTCCAGATTTAGCATCTAAGAGTTCTGATACTGTATTAGGATCTCCTGTGCCTGGTGAAAGGACCCTTACAAGACAAGTTACAATTGATCCAATAATAACTGATTTTAACGTTGTGGCTATCGACTCTGTCGTCCCTCGCCGGCCACCAGCTGGAAAACGTGCACATGACCAAGAAAACTATCCTAAACTTGTTGAACTCCTTATCAACAGTCCTGAGTATGCATCACATCTCTTATACGAGATAACTATTGGGAAACTAGGAGTTCCTCCAGAAGCTGTTGAAACACCTGACAATTTGCCTTTTAAAGATATGGCCTCAGTTGTTCATGAATTTCGGAGTGGGTTTCGTGCAGCCCTCATGGACTTGCAGGGCTTTCATATATTTCTTCTCACACTTCACCAGAAGTTGGACAGTTTGTTACGAGCTTTTATGAATATTATAGATAGAACTTCCTGTGGGGATTTTGACAAAGAAGAATTGATGTTACTTGAGCCCTCATCACATTCTGCTGGAGGTCCCCATTACCTTTCCCCACAAGGTAAGGAAAAGGAACGTGCCGTCCATGATAGCCAGTCAGATTCAAATGATTCAGAGTTGCAGAAAACAGCTCCGAAGGTGTCATCTTCAGGATTGAAAGAGAACTTGGATCCAACTTCTCCGATGTCACGTGATGCTTCACATGGAAAGTCTAATAAGGGGAGTGCAGAACCCCTCCGTACCATGCGCATGACCACAAAGCTACGCGACTTCCACAAACATGCTAAGGTTTTACTCTTCAACGATAACTATGGCTTCATGTTTGTTTACGCACCTGAAATCTCTATAATACTTATGTGCTCTAAAGGGTTTCTGCATTGGGATAAACATTTTAGTAGAAATCTGTGGACTCTTTGCAGAGAAAATGTTGCCACACATCTTCCACCATGTTTTATTGTCTCTATTTTCTAATTGTTATCAAGCCATAAAGAACATGGAAAAGGTTAACAAAGGGCGTTTGGCCTAGCGGTATTGGAGCCTTTGGCCTCCTAGGAGGTCAGGGGTTCAAACCTCACCAAAGGTGAGGAGGGTGTGTGAGTTTATTTGTTGCATTTGCCATATATAAATATTATATACTTCTATAGTAGACAAAGGTACACCAAGGGGTAATTTATTAAACGCTTACCCGGTAAGTGCTTACCAAGTCATTTACCTTGCCGGATGAATATGGCAAGGGCCAAGAATCTTACGGATGGAGTCTTACCCGGTAAGTCATTTCGCTCAAAGGGTTGAAGGGAGATAGTGCATCAAGCTTTTCGCATTCATTTTGATCGTAATTTTGTTTACCTGGTTCCCCTCGTGGCTAAAGGGTACATCCGGGGCCGGACTCTTACCCGGTAAACACTTAGGGTGCGTTTGGTATGCAGGACAGAGTAGGACAGAACAGAACAGGCTTGTCCCATGTTTGGCGTGACCATATGTGGGACACGCTAGAACTAAGTGGAACAAGCATGGGACACACTTGTCCCACTCCAACCCCCTAGAACTAAGTAGAATAGCAATACTTTGACTAATATATCCTTTGTTAAAAACATAAAATATGTCTTCTCATCATCCACGCCTCCAAGCTAGGGGTGTGCAAAACCCGAATAGTCCGAAATCCGAATCCGAACCGAAAATAAGGTGTTTTTGCAAAACCCGAATACCTCGAAATTCGATAATCCAAAACCCGACATTTGGGAGGATATCCGGGTTCGGATTGGGTTTGATCGTTGGCCACCCAACCCGTCCGAAAACCCGAAATAACATAAATCTATATTTTAAATACTATATATATATTTATTTATTTATTTATTTATTTATTTATTTATGTAACTATTTTTTGAAAATCGTAAATTATAGTCTATTGAAATATTTTCTAAATTTTAAACTTGCTATCGATTTCATCAATCTTTCAATCAGTTGTATTCATCCTAAAAAACGATTGAATTTATATATAACATTTGCATTATATAATACCCGAACCCGACCGACATCAATCCGAAACCCGACCAACCCAAACCCGAAACAACCTAAAATCCGAAACTTAAAATTTGGGTTTTGATTTCCATATCCAAAATCCAATCGTGATAAATTAGTTTTATGTTTTTGATAATCCATTGCACTATGTATTAGTGATGCAATCTATGATTTTTCATCAGGGTAAATTCGTCATTTAACCGGTCTAGTCCTGTTCTGTCCAGTTCTGTCATGTCTTGCCAAACGCTGGACAGCTGTCCTGTTCTGTTCCGTCCTGTTCTGTCCCATCTTGTCCTGTCCTGTCCTATCTGCGTAGCAAACGCACCCTTACCGGGTAAATTGTTGCATACGATATCGTTCTGATGGACTACATTCTTACCCGATAAAGCAAGGTAGAGTGTTGACCCTTACCGCTGAGCACTTACCGGGTAAGCGTTTGGGTAAACGGTCCCAAAGTCAAATATAATAACAAATAACTTATTTTTTCGTTATGTTCTATGTTTCGGACAAAAAATATACAGCGGAACTACTGCTTACAATTATTAAATGTTTCAAGTCTGCAATTCACTGATGATATGATAATCCTTTACTTGTCTATGTTAAGCAACCTTTTGATAGTATATGGTGGTCGATTGGTTATAGGGTTCTTACATTTTGTGTTTCTTGTCTCTCCTTTAAACTCGGGATCTATCTGATCAAACTTTGTAATTTGCTCTCATATTGACAGGTATAAAGAATAGTTTATTATTAATTTAAAATGGTCATGGATATTCATTGTTATTGATTTGCTTTGCTTTGCTTTGCTGCAAGATCATATGATATTTTCTTCTGTCAGATTATATTAAACAACCAAAGTCGACCGTGAAAGTTTAGCTGCAAGCCCTGGGACTACATAAAGTATTATGCAAGCCCTGGGACTACATAAAGTATTATGCACCGTTGTTAATCAACAAGATTCCTGTTGAATCTAATTATCTATTGTTCTTCCTCAGGTTGATGCTGAACTAAACAAAGAACTAGAGCAATGGAATGAATTGCTAAGAAATGAAGCACTGAAGCTGTGTCAAGAGAATAATTTCAATTCAGGGTTTTTTGAGGGCAACGAGAATAATGCTGTTGTTGATGCTTATGAATTGAAGGTAATTTGTCAAACTACCAAAAATTATCTTCGTATTAGCAAGCATCTGATTTATTGAGTTTCTGTTTGCTTATTCAACTTACAGCTTAGGCTTGAGCATATTCTCGAGAGGATATCATTAATATCTGATGCTGGGAATACAGAAAAACCTTCATCAATTACAGGTAGCCTATTCATTGGAGGTGCATTAGCTGCAAGATCTGTTTACACTCTACAACATATAGGGATTACACATATATTGTGCTTGTGCTCTAATGAAATCGGACAGGCTGATTCTCAACGGCCAGACTTATTTGAGTATCAAAACTTTTGTGTAAGCATTAATTCTTTTTTTTTTTCCCTTGTCGTATGTGGGTTTGGTGCTGTTTGTTTGCTGCTAACTTTCTCCTCGACTTCAATTATTCTTCGCTCATATCTTGCAAAAATTAGTCTGCAGATGAATGGAAGCTATCAAATCAATCGAGAAACAATGTGTTATGTAAATCGTGTCAATCATTCACCTTTGTTAATACATCAAGCATGTCTTGGTTGTTGAATTGAAAATTCGATGAAACAAATAAGTTAATTGCAGCTTTGTTACTGGCATCCTTTTTTCAACTTAAGATTCAATGAGGAAAATTGTTCAGGTTTTGTGTTCCCTATGATAAATAACTGATAGTTAATTTGCTGTAATGAGCAGATTAATGATGAAGAAGACTCGGATATCAGCCTGATTTTTGAAGAAGCGCATCAATTTATCGATGCTGTTGAACAGAAAGGTGGGAAGGTTCTGGTTCATTGCTTTGAAGGGAGAAGCAGGAGCGCAACGGTTGTTCTTGCTTACTTAATGATGAGGAAGTAAGTAATTATGAGCTTTATTGATGCTACCTCTATTAAAAATCCTTAAGACTGTCCAGGTAAGAACTCGAATGTTATAAAGACGCCTTTTTGTTGAATTATCTGGTTATTTAGCTATATATGCACAGATTACTTATGTGGGTTCACGTTAACTTTCATTTGCAATAATCGTGGTACATACTTGTATTGAGATAGATGAGAATAGTAAATCAGGTTGTTGTTGCAAGGTGTTCAAGAGGTGAAATGCTTAAAAACTAAAAAGTTTTAGGACTAATGATGTTCTCATGAAATAATAAGAAACCATACTGGTGTGGATGCAATTTTGCATGGTTAAATGTTTTCCCCATGGTTAGTTACTCAACTCTAATAAATAAACAACTTCATCTATCCAAAAAAACGCAAAATGTGAACCTGAATCAATAAGATGTCCTCAAGCATATATCAAATGATCAAAAACATAGGTTTGGTTAACATCTTTCTTTGGCGGTTTGTAAATGTTCATACCTATATTACATCTGTGACTGCTTCTGGTGCTCTTAACTTCTCTTAAACTTGTAAATGGCTTTGTGGACCTTAAATCTAGTAGTAAGAGTGAATATGCGAGTCTAACAACACCGTGAATGATTACCATGGAACTCACCATTCAAAACTAGAGAGAATGTAAATATATATGATAAGAAAGAAGTGTGTATTAGCTCACTTGTTTTCTTTACAAAAGGAAAAGATGGTTATTTTGATGGTAAATTTTGGTCATTGCCATAGTTTTACTGGTTTTATGTATTGTGGTCGTTGCTATATTTATACTGTTTTATGTTTTTTTCTTTCTTATGTCCCTCTCACGTTCCCCTGGAGATATTTAGTATATAACCGTAAATGAGATTTTAATTAAATCTATGACCTTCTGATGAATATGAAGTCATTTTTCTTTTAATAAATTAAAATCTCATTCAAGTTTATAAAACTAAAACGACCCTTTACCGCTGCTCCCTTTTTTTATTCCCCGTACCTGTCGCTTGTTTGGCACACTCCTCTGCTACTTTTCTCACCTGTGTCCTTGTATTTTTCATCTTGCAAGCGGGTGGTTTTCACATAAACAACTTCTCTACCCCTTAGGATAGAGGCAAGGTGTGTGCAAATCCTACCCCCAGACCCTACTTCGTGCGCGATATATTGGGTTTGTTTGATTTAGTTTATAGATTTGCAATTCCTGAAACACAAATTAGTGCGTTAGGGGTAATTCCGTCAATTCATATAATCTAGAATTTAAAAAAAAAACTACTCATTTAAATTGTTGTTATTTTGTGAAGGAACTTTACATTATTGAAAGCATGGAATACCCTAAGAAGAGCTCACAGACGAGCACAACCTAATGACGGGTTCGCTAGGATACTTGTGGAGTTGGATCGGAAGTTGCATGGAATGGCGTCGATGGAATGGCAACTGAAGAAGCCAGCAATGAAGGTGTGCCCCATCTGTGGTAAGAACGCAGGCTTAAGCAGCAGCTCGCTGAAGCTTCATTTACAGAAATCGCATAGAAAATTGTCGTCAGGGAGCGTAGACAGTGCCATGACCATGGAGATACAAAAGGTTTTGGAGGCACTCAACCTTACACAGAGACAATCGCATTCCAGCGATTAATATGGTTAAATGACAGGTTTTTTTTAAATCCATGACCTTTTACAGGAATAATGTCTCTTTCATACAGAAGTATGCCTAGAATGAGTCATTTAGGTTAGGGGTGAGCATAACCGGGTACCCGCCTATTTTTCCCGGAACCGGAACCGGCGGTTCCTAGGATACCGGAACCGGATGCATCGGTTCTCATTTTTTTGGAACCGGTTCCGGTTCCGGGTACCCGGTTACAATATTTTTTTTTTTTAAAATTAACATATAACTGTTGGTGTGATCTTTAAACTGGAAGTGCTTGGTGTGATCTTACTTAACCTTTATGAAAGCTTTGAACTTCCTTCATAAAGAGAGCTATATACGACGATATTCTGAGGAATGCATTATCTGGTTGGTTGAGATGGGCTAACTGACTAACATTATGAGAGTTAAAGAAATCTCAAGTGATTAGCATATTGGAATCAAGGAGGTATTTGGTTTGTGTAGCATAAATGTTAAATGGTAATAGTCTAAATTAGTTATTTATTAATAATAGATTTTATTAATAATTTAATATATATAAAAATAGTTATAAAAAAACAGCCGGTACCCGCCGGTTCCGGTTCTGGGTACCCAGCGGTAATCGGTTCCGTGTTTTAGGAACCAGAACCACTCGCATCGGTTCCGGTTCCGGAACCGGTAGTTCCGGAGCGGTTCCGGTTACAAAAGCGGGTACCCAGTTCCGCTGCTCACCCCTAATTTAGGTAGGTATATAAATTTAAGAGTAAACTACGATTTTAGTCCTTGTGGTTTGATGCTTATTACGATTTTCGCCCCTAGTTTTTCAAAACTGATTTTTTAGTCCTTGTGGTTTTATTTGCTTCCATTTTCATCTCTCCCTCCAATTTTATTAATATTAAATGTTAATTTATTTAAAAATTAAATAAACAAGTTACATATTTGGTCCTTGTGGTATATAAACTTTTACATTTTTATCCTAATTTATATTTTTTTATTTTTTTTTATTTATTGTATTTCATCAAGACATTTATTTTTCTATTAATTATATTGTATATTTTCATAATTATTATAACTTCAATTATAAAAATAATCAAATAATTTTATTAAAAATATTGATAAATACATGATATTTTTTTTCAAAGTTTTAGGTTTAAATTTCTTAAAATTAATATTTTTATATCTATTGATTTATTAAAGCTATTTCTTATTTTAAATTATCATTGAAAAAAGTTTAATAAAATTCGAGAAAAAAATAGTATTATTTTATTACAACCGTTATTTTTTGTTAAATGCAATTTACTACACTATTCTAAATTCTTATTTAATCTTTATTTTTTATTAATTAATCAAATTTGTTTAATATTTAAATAAGACATACACACATAAACACACATACACCATTTTAAATTAGGTTATATATTAAAAACATAAAATAAGAAAATAAAAGGATAAGAAGATTTTAATATGTTATAAAAATCATGCAATGGGTCATGACGTGCCTCAAAATTAACGTGATGTCAAACACATTTTACATGTGATTCTCGCGACCTTGAAGTCGCGGCAAAAGTTGCCCTCATACTGTGATTTTGTACGACTTTCCCACTAATGTAAAATCACTTATGATTTTGTATATGGGATTTGCCGTTCTCGTGTTATTTTAAATAGGTATCATTCTCGTTTAACTCCATTCTCTCTCTCTCTCTCTCTATATATATATATATATATATATATATATATGTGTGTGTGTGTGTGTGTTTATTTTAAATATTAACAAATTTGATTAATTAATAAAAATAAAGTTTAAATGAAAATATAAAATAATGGGAGTAAAGTGAATTTACCAATAAACAACCAGTTGTTAAAATAAGATTTTTTTCTCGAATTTTATTAAACTTTTTTCAATGGTAATTTAAAATAAATAAAAAGCTTTAATAAATCAACAAAAATATATATTAGTTTTAAGAGATCTAAACCTAGAGCTTTAAAAAAAATTCATGTATTTATTAGTATTTTTAATAAAATTATTTGATTATTTTTATAATTAAAGTAATAATAATTATGAAAATATACAATATAATTAATAGAAAAATAAATGTCATGATGAAATACAATAAATAAAGAAAAAGTAAAAAAATGTATTTTATAATGAAAATGTAAAATTTTATATACCACAAGGACCAAATATGTAATTTGTTTATTTAATTTTTAAATGAATTAACATTTAATTTTAATAAAATTGGAGGGAGGGATGAAAATAGAAGCAAATACACAAGGACTAAAAAACAGTTTTGAAATATCAGGGACGAAAATCGTTATAAACATCAAACCACAGGGACTAAAATCATAGTTTACTCTAAATTTAAAGAGATTTTAAATAAATTCATTACGTATTTGAGATGATCATGAATTTAATTAAAATCTCATTTAAAGTAATATACCTAAATATATTGTCTTGTTTTAGACACCTAAATATACTGCCTTGTTTTAGACACATATCAGAATGTCATGGATTTAATATTAAGTAATACGCCCACAAAAAAGGTGTATGTTGTAGGATTTGTAGTTTTGTACAACCATATAAGGCTTTGTTACTTTTAAATCCATGCAACAAACAACTGTGGAGGAGACCTATTTTAAGTTTTAACTGCTCTTCTCCCATGTAAATTGAAATATATTTGTTTTTATTAAATTTGTAAAGTTACATGTTTTCATTACATCATATTGCTTTTCTTTTAGGACATATTGTATAAAATAACAACTTATTCCTTTTTTATTCCCGTGGCAGTTTATTTTTTAATTTTTAACTATGAATGTCCGGGTCAGCTTGTGCACATCTTGACTAATCCCGAGTTTGCCTTGCACTTGCAGTACTCGAATTGTTGACCTCTAAGGAGGGTCCCAAAGGCCCCTTGAACGAGTGATCTTTTAGGAGGATCCTCAGGCCTAATTCTTATTGTCAGTTGAGCTAACCCTACAAGATTTATGACAATTTATGTTGTTTTTTTAACAGTAAATAGCAACATATATCTGTTGCTGCTTCTCCCCCCCCCCCCCCCCCCCCCCCCCTATTTTAGGCAATTTGCTTCTCAAGAAATAATAACTATTTGTATTATATTACACAAAACAGAAAACATTGGAAGGTAAATTAATAAAAATTGAGGGGAAGTGAGTTATAATTTATCATTTCGCTTACAAAATAGTTTATTTTTATTAGTTATTAAAACTGTCGAGCATAATCAAATGAGAACTATTATTCATGTAGAATAATGCATGTGAATGTATAGTATTGTTTCATAATGTAAAACAAAAGATAAATAAAATACATATAAAAAATAATCGCATTGATAAAAGCCAACAGCAGTCTACATTCATATTCATTGTCTCATAATGTGAAACAACACATGAAAACCGGTTTTCAATCTTTTTATGGCTCCCATCTGACCATACCTATCCCCCCAAATCAAGTATAAACCAAGCCAAATCAAACAAACTAAATATATCTCATCCAAATATAGAATTATCTCAATTAGTTTGCAAAGCAAAAGCAAAAGAAAAAGAATTTTAAACCAAAATTCAACCATTCCAACCTTACAAAATCTTGCACATTTAATTGGTATATACAAGCCTCGGAATGTAGAACCTCACTCAAATAACTGCTTCAGGAGGAAGAAAATAAGCACAAAAACTTGTAACCAAAATGCCCGGGAGACCACCAAAAAGAACTTGTAACCAAAAAGAACATGTAACCAAAAAGGACTTGGTCTACACTGCAATCGGTTCCAGGAAGGCCTCGGCCCCAGCCCCGCCAGCGCCACCGAGGACCGTCACGTTACCGTCGGAATCAACATCAACGATGACCGAATCACCCTCCTTGATCTCCCGTGCAAGCATCTTTTCCGCCATACTATCCTCCAAAAGCCGCATTATGGCTCTTCTTAGCGGCCTCGCTCCATAGCTCGGGTTATAACCTTCCTCCACCACTCGGTCCCGAAATCTTTCCGTCACCTGAAGTTCTATTTCTTTACCCTTTAGCCTCTCGAATACTTCCTTCAGCATTATATCAGCTATTTCCTTCACTTCCAACTTCGTCAGCTGTCTAAACACGATCATTTCGTCTAATCTGTTCAAGAATTCCGGCCTAAAATACTGTTTCAGTTCCTCTGTAACCAGGCTTTTGATTCTATTGTAACTGCTGTCTTTCTCATCGTAATCAAGATCGAATCCTATCCTTCGTCCACCCTTCTCGATCACGTTACTTCCTATGTTTGATGTCATGATCAAAAGCGTGTTCTTGAAGTCAACTGTCCGTCCTTTGCTATCGGTCAACCTTCCGTCTTCGAGAATCTGAAGCATCATATTGAAGACATCGGGGTGCGCTTTCTCGATTTCGTCGAAGAGCACAACGGTGTAAGGACGACGTCGGACTGCTTCGGTTAGTTGACCGCCTTCGGTGTAGCCGACGTATCCAGGAGGTGAACCAATGAGCTTTGAGACTGTGTGCCGTTCCATGAACTCACTCATATCTAAGCGAATCATGGCTTCTTCGGAACCGAAATAGTACGTGGCTAGTGATTTTGCAAGTTCGGATTTTCCAACACCTGTGGGTCCTGAAAATATGAAACTGGCTATAGGACGGTTAGGGTTCTTGAGACCAACACGTGCACGGCGGATAGCACGGCTTATGGCTTTCACGGCTTCATCCTGACCGATGATCCGTGTGTGGAGGGTATCTTCCATTTTGAGGAGGCGATCGGACTCATCACTAGAGACTTTCTCTACAGGTATACCGGTCCAAGTAGAGACGATATGTTGGATGTCGGCTTCCGTCACAGTGACACCAACATCACTCGCCTCGCTCTCTGCCTTGTTCATTTCCTTGTTTTTTTCAATTAGAGCCGATATTTGAGTCTTGAGATCCATTTCTCTATCTCGTAGCTCTCCTGCCTGTTCGAAAAAATTGGAGACAGCAACAGACACATTCACGTACCACGGGTATGGAAATTTCGATAATTTTCATTTGGGAACGGTTTCATGTTACGATTAATCTGTCAATATTCATTTGGGTCAACAACATTTCTTTATTTCCTCTTCATTAAAGGTATTTTAGATATCTTCTGACAAATAATCAAAATGATATATAAAGAGCACCAACCATCACAAGTCAAAGTCAAACCTTAGCATCAACCTTGTACTTCTCTTTTTCCATAATATAACAGGGGGTTCATGTGAGAGCTACAAAAAATTTGAGCACAGGAGAACTTGTATATTCATTGATGCATATACACTAACGGATTTTAGTCGGTATATGCAACAATGCATATATACTTGCATACATAGTAGATATGTATTGATGAATATATTCATTGACGGAATATATATTTTGATAGTATATATGCATCAATGAATATACAGGCTCCCGGATCTCAAAGTTTTTATGGTTCCCAGTTCCCACACGATTCCAAAAATTTCTTTAATGTCAATTTTATACTTTTCTTTTTACCATAATCTATCATGCTCAAGTAGGGTTTGTATAAATGAAGAAAAAAATAAGCACGTAGAAAATAGTTACCTTTTCGAAGTCCTGGCCACGAACAGCTTCGTTCTTCTCCTTTGTAATCTGTCTAAGCTCTTTCTCAAGTTCTCTAGCTTCCTCAGGTAGCTAGGCAAGCAACCAAATTTCTCCCGGTTAGTCAAGGGAAAATCAATTACGAAGAAAGGACTAAGTCACAAAACGAACAACTACATGTACCTGTGCATGGCGAAGTCGAACACGAGATCCAGCTTCGTCAAGCAAATCAATTGCTTTATCAGGAAGAAAGCGGTCACTATAACATATAAAGACAATCATCAAATGTTGAACAAAGAATAGCACAAGGGTTCAGCAAGTGGACGGCTAAGAATACAATTTTAACACCACGACACCTGTTATCTTTCCTATGATGCTTTATGGAGTTATAAGATATAAAAACATGAATAAGAGTGATCTCCAAATGCAGATACATACCTTATATATTGGTGGGACAACTCCGCTGCAGCAACTAAAGCATCATCAGTGTAATGAAGCTTGTGGTGAATTTCATATCGCTCTCGAAGTCCTCTCAAAATCTGTATTGTTTCATCAACTGAGGGCTCAGGCACCTTAACGGGTTGGAATCGTCTCTCCAATGCTGGGTCTTTCTCGATATGCTTTCGGTATTCATCAAGTGTTGTAGCCCCAATACACTGTCACATAAGATGCATCAACCTGACTTTAGCAAGTTGCAGTAAATACTTGTATTTAACAACAAAAAAAGTCACTTGTGGCAATAAGCTTTGAAGCGAAGATTTGAGTGTCCAGTATGTTTTTAGGAAATCAGCATATGAACAAGAACGAAGAAATATCATTCCATTGATAAAACATGAACAGAAACCAAGATTTGGTGTAAAGACTCCATGGCAGATGCTTTTGGACCTGGTAAACCTAGAGTTAAAACCACTTTGACACTGAAATTCAGATCAGTGAAAACATGGATAGAACTATTAAACAGAAAGAAAAAAGAAGAGCAAGGTAATAGGCAAGGGATATTATTGTAACAGGATCAAGTTCAGGGGAAACCCCCAAAAAAATGAAAAAATGAGGAACACCCTAATAACCATTCATTTGTACGGTATGCACATGTGCATATAAGGAATTGAAGATGTTTACTGGTTTCTATGCACATGTGCTTGTGTATGCACATGTGCATACCGTACAAATGAATGGTTATCAGGGTTTTCTTCAATTTTTCATTTTTTTGGGGGGTTTTCCCCTGAACCTCGCTCTATTATAATATTAGCTACTATAAATAGGCATTTTGTGTTCCATTCAGTTGATGAGAAATATCAGAGTAGTCAATTGCTTCATTTATGTTATTACAGTTTTCTTTTATTTTTCTTGATTCCAGCGTTGATAACTTGGATGCTAGACATAAGCAATCTCGGTCACCGGTGATGCAATTTTATCTCATAAATGTGATATTGGCGATTAAAGCATGTAACACTTGTCCATAAAGTTGAAAATTTGAGTCATTGACAACACTAGGGGTTAACTTCCACAATTGTGTGTTGGCGATTTTCTTAGCATTTGTAGTTTCCATATTCCATCTTTTAACTAGGTGCACGGATGAATTTGAGGTAATACTGCATCCAGATTTAATATATGTACGTTATCTCCTACACCTCTTAATTTATATTAGAGTATCATCGTTGTACTCTACATGTGAAATATACACAAGTGGTTCCTAAGTGATAGACCATAAAACGTAAATCAAACAATATAATATAGATACAAAAAAGGTAAATTAATTAACTTTTCTGAAAGTAAATTTGAATATATATATGACAGGGTATCTATAATGGGAATACGTGTAACATATAGCATTGGATGTATACAAAAATATATGAGAGCATTAAGGGCTATCGTGAAAATCATCTTTGACCTTGATATTCGTATATGTGTGCAGCAAGAGATTACCACGTGCATGATATACATGCTCTTAGAACTACTGCTCTTCGGGTATGGATTTATAAAAAAGATCACATGATGGCTTGTATCATTGCTTAATGAAACATAAAGACATGAATCAAATACGGTGAATTGTGATATTACTACCTGCTTGTATCAATGCTTACCTGCAATTCACCTCTAGCAAGGGCTGGCTTCAATATGTTAGCAGCATCAATAGCTCCTTCTGCTGCTCCAGCTCCAATTAACGTGTGAACCTCATCAATGAACAAAATAATGTCGTCGCTTTGTTTAATTTCTTCCATCAACTTCTTTAATCTTTCTTCAAACTCCCCACGGTATTTTGTGCCAGCAACAAGGAGACCCATATCTAGGGTTATTACCTGAAATATATCAGAAAAGAAAATAATTTTAAACACTGCGAATAACAAACAAATGCAACCTCTTTCAACCAAGTACGTGGACTGAACCCATATAATGACGCATATACTATTTCAGAGCTTATGTGCCCAGCACCTATGATGTTTCTCATACGTCATAATGTCATTAAGGGGTTGTTTGGTTGGTTTTCCATTAAGGCTTATATGGATAAAGTTGTCTTTGTAGATTAATCTATCAGTATAGATTGGGAAGGTTTTTGATTGGCATAACTTTTTCATAAATGAACGGAGCGTGTTTTTTTAATTGGGAGGCACAGGTTTAGAAAAAAATTGGCTTTCTGCAGAAAGCTCCCCCCTAGAAGCTTACTGAATAAGCCACTTTTTATATCATTAAGCCACTACCAAATAGTGATGTATAGCTAACCGAATAAGTTGGGAGCCCATTAAACTCGTTAAGATACTAACAAACAACACTAAGGTGCCGTTTGTTTTTTAAGAGGTCTGAAATCTGAAGTCTTAATTTAGTTATGATTAATAAGAGGTGGTGTGTAAAAATTTCTGAACGATTTAGACTTGAGAGAGATTAAGAGATTTTTTTTTAAAAACAAACAACCCCTAAGTCAGACTCACCTTCTTCCCCTCAATTGTTTCAGGGACATCACCATTTGCAATTCTTTGGGCAAGGCCTTCTGCAATGGCCGTCTTTCCTACACCAGGTTCTCCAATGAGGCAGGGATTATTCTTTGTCCGACGTCCCAATATCTGGGTGACTCGTTCAATTTGTGGCTGCCTTCCAACAACAGGATCCAGCTTACCCTACAATGAAAAAGCCTGTTTTATAACAATATCCAACGAGAAGTAAAATCCACGTAGAAAACAGTACTGTGAACTACCTCCTCAGCTAGCTTCGTCAAGTTTGTGCCATATTCCTCCAGTGTTGGCATCTTGTTGCCAGAACTTCCACCTCCAACACTAGCCCCCACAACTTCTCCACTCTCACCAACCATTCTAATCACCTGATCATGATTATAGATAAATTGGTAGGACCTTTCAACATAGAAAATTGAGCAATATTAGAGAAATATCAAACAAGAATGAAAAATTGAAGGGGAAAATTCATGCCTGAGTGCGAATGTTATTGGGGTCAGCTCCTAAATTCTCCAGAACACGGGCTGCAACACCTTCGCCCTCTCGAAGCAAACCAAGTAGCAAGTGTTCTGATCCAATATAGTTGTGCCCTAGAACATTGAGCATCTTTGGCTATCAGATGACTTCCTTTTTCGTTAGCTTCTACCGAATTCAATCTACTCTCGTAATATCCATCACATGGAGGGCCGACCCTAGGGGTGGGCGGATGCCCAAGTGGCATCAACTAGACCAATGGTCTTTGCTTGCTATTACAAAGGAAAAGGTGGTGTAGAAAGATTTGAAGTTAAGACCTCAACCATAATTCCAATATCTTTACCACTAAACTGTTGGCGATTTTGTTTATTTTTTGTCCCATTTTGCTTTTATTATTTTTCTTCCCGATTTCTCTAATCTTAGAATTCATTGTTTTTTGTTTCGTTTTCATGTCAACACCTATTTATTTGAAAGAAAATAATAACTAAATAAAATTAATTACATTAAACAATTAATATTTTGTATGAGTTTTTGTTTGGAAAACTCAGATAATACTTTGTTATTCTTGCTCTATCGATGATTTCAACAAATATGTATATAAAGAAAATTGGTAAGTTATCTTTAGGCTATCACAAGTGCACATTATGTGTGGATTTGTTGCTTGGTAAGGGCTTCTCCAACCCAACACCAAATCCTATTTTTACACCAATTTTCACGCAATTTCACTCCAACCAAACACCAATTCTTACACCATTTTGATGTTGGTGAATAGCGTAACACCAATTTGGTGTTTTACCATCCCTTTATACCAATTTAATGTTTTGTTATTTTATTACAAAATAGTCTCTCAAACTTGACACTTATATAATTTTAGTTTATTTTATTGTAAATGATTTATAATATTTGTTAATCTTATATTATCAATTTATGATATATAAGAAAACATAAACCACTGACATATATATTATGATACGAGGAATAAAAGGATACATACTTGAAAAGAAATTTAAGTAAACGCATAGTATTAGTAATCTATTAACACATAGTAGAAATTTAAATGCGTGAGTATTATTTGTGTAAATGTGTGTTATAATGTAGTTTTATTTAATAAAATGATAACTAATTCGAAATTAATTATGTACAAATAATTTAGTATGGGTACAATTGTATAATATTATATAGTATAAAGTTATTGTAACAAAAAAATATAGGTTGAATTTGAAAAAGGAACTAATAGATATAAGGGTATTATTAAAATATATATATATATATAAGTTACGACTTACGAATAAGAAATATACTTCGTATATTCTATTTGGTGCTAAAAATATTGTCATGAGTTGGAAATGAATTACTGTTTACTCCAAATCTTATACCATTTTGTTGCAAGAAATAGTGCAAACGATGAGAAGATCTAACATCATATTCAACATTGTTACAAGCCCCCCAAAAAGCTATCATCTTCTTTCTATCAGGGAACTTTTGAGTGTTTCCGCCCAGGGCACCAAAAACCTCAGGGCAAGCCCTGTGGAGACACAACAGCACAACAGCAAGTATTGTGCTACACCACAACGCCAAGAATTGGGGTTTTGAGGGCCTTCTTTAGGGAAGTGAGGGAAAGTTATTAAGTCAAGAACACAAAAGATTGGCTAAAACTACCACGAGCTTAAAAAGCCAAAGATTCAGGCTATAACACACTACACACCTAAGAGCATCAGGTAGTAGCTAGAGAGTAACATACAATAAAACTAAATCTGTTCGATAAGTCGGTGCGCGTAAGCTGGCCCGGAAACCCTCGATTACCCAAAAAAACTGCTGGATAAATTGAAGAGAAATCTGAACAGAAAAAAAAATATTGAACAGCAAACTGAGATAAAGAGGGGGGGAGTCAACACACCAAGTTGCCGGGCTTCCTCCAATGAGAGTTCCAAAACACGTTTAGCTCGAGGGGTAAATGGGATCTCAATGGCAACAAATCCACTACCCCTGCCAATAATTTTCTCTACTTCTACACGTGAATCCTTCAAATTGATTCCCAATGACTTCAGAACCTTGGCAGCAATACCAGTTCCCTCACCGATAAGACCCAATAATATTTGTTCAGTGCCAACAAAATTGTGGCCTAGACGACGTGCCTCCTCTTGGGCAAGCATAATAACTTTTATAGCCTTCTCAGTAAAGCGCTCAAACATGGCTTTTGGTACAAGTCGGCTAACCTTTCGTCGTCGACCAGATGTTGCCAAAGCAACCTTAGAATGGAAGTCTTGGTCGGTCCTCAGAATGTTGTCCAAAGCATTAGATACCCGCAATCCTGAAAAGGTTCTCATCCTCATGGGAGGAGCATATGAACTGCACATCATTTTAACTGTTCTTTTCACCTTCCCGGACCCATTTGTCTGAAGCTTCCTTTCACGGACACCAGAAGAGAAGTAAGCAGAGTGCACTAGAGCCCCAGCCATAGCTGCAGCCAACCAAAATATATTTGTGATGCCAGTATCAGTAGTTAGCAGTGAAAAGAATACTTAAGGTATGTTGCACCATAACATTGAAAAAGACACAAAAGAACATCCAAAATTCCAAATTGCATGTATTTTTATGAGTCCCATGAATACGAAAAGTTATGGTCACAGAAACAAAAACCAAACAAAAATGAAAGACCAGGGCGAACACGTAAATGCAACAGCTTCTAGTTCTTACTTTCAAAAGATAACCAGCAATATCTAATAAGATATCTTACTAACTTCAATAAGATCATAGCAGGATCCAAATAGTGGACAGTGCATTCAAGAGATCAAGCTCATCTCAAAACTCCGTATCTAAAACTTACTCTCAAAGGAATCCTTAACAGCAGGATTAGAGACTTAAAAATTGTGGAGCATTTAGCGAAAAGCTTTAGTGAGAGTTGTCTACATGTTAAATAAACTTAAAAGTGAGGTATATCAAGGAAGACGCTCATAGATCTCTATTCTAAGTTAACCAGATTTCCAAGCTGGTTATATTCTATAACTCTGGTCTTTTCATAATTCATACACAACAACCGAAATAGATTAAGTCTTTCAGATTGAAATGAAGAAGCAGAGAATTAAGCCAAAACAGAAGCTTTCAGAGCATCAACTTTTTTGTCTATATTAGTTAGCCACTAAAATGAGAAGTGTGTTGAACGGTCTCTGAAGAAAGTACCATTGCTATAGAACACGACGTAAATTCTGTTTACGCAATAGATGATAAAGAGTTTAGCAGACTAGAAACCAAAAGAAACAAAAGCATAAGGCTTTGATGCAAATCTCAAAGCAACACATGAATGTGGGTAAGTTAGAAAATGAACAACTAATTTAGTACTGATATAAATATGGTCTTGTGCAATGAGTCAATTCAACATCACATGAAGTGATCAGGGATAGTTTTGACTCTTCCCATCTCTCCTTATGCTCCCCTAAAATCATTAGGCTGGTTGACTGACAAGCTGCATTTGTACATCTTATGAAATTAAGCTGCAAAAGCAACCACAAAGAAATCCTTACTGCACCTTTTTAAAATTGTTTCACAACACTGAATTTCCTTTCAAAATTTTAATTTGTAAATGTTCCAGAGTTCACAGCTTAGAAGATCATCATCACAAAACAACCGCTAATTGCAACAAGATTATGCTTCACCTTACTTGCATTAAACCATCAAATAAACAAAAGTAGTAACCAAATCAAACGCAGAAATGCAGCACACCAAAAATTACAGATTCCGGTCAGTCCGATACAGCACGAATTGCATGAAAATCACTTCGTCTACAAACAATAAGAGACTTAACCACAGCAATCAAATTTCTAACAAAAATTACACACAAATGCAAATGTAAGCGAATAATGAATCATTGTCAGGTGAAACAACTCCGTTTCGAATTATTCAAAAGATGGATTCGAATTAACAGAAAAATGAGGTAGATCAGGTGTTGAATAGTTTACCGTAGTAGCAGAAACAGAGATTTTAGGGTCTGATATGAAGAACAGATGGGGTTTTTGAGGGGGTTTTGCCTATGAGAGCAGAGAAGGTGATATAGCCGCCAGTGTATCCGATCCGATGATGTGGTGCACCGTAAGGAGCAAAATGCACCTACCTACCAAAACCCCCACTTCCTGTTTTTTTAGTAATTTGCTAACCCTAACTTTGTAATTTTTGCACGTTTTTTGTTCGGTTTATTTTAGGTAAAAGTTACCCTCAAAATAATTTTCCTATTTTTGTATTAATTCCTTGAACAATTCTTTTAATAAATATTAAAATTGATGAAGTAATTTTTTTCTTTTTTTTGGTAACTGTGGGTTTTCGGGTCAGCTTACGCGCACCGACTAATCCTTGGGCGACCACGAATGGCCTGGAGTCATCGCATGTGAACCTCCATGGTCACAAGAGTTTTGGCAGCGCCTGAATTTGAACCCTGAGTAGATGAGATTTTCCACTACATCCCCTAAAGGCTTTACCAGTACACCACAACCCAAGTGGTTTGAAGTATATTTTTGTGATAAAGTATTTAGGAAAATCCAAAAATACCCTAATGTACTATATTTTGTGTGATTAAGTTCTTAAACAATTTTTGAACATATAAATCTTAGGACAGGGACTTGGATCGTAACAAAATGCAAAGACTCATCATTGGTTGGGACAATCATTTTCCAAATTAAGTCATACGGTTTATATTTACAAAATATCCCTTTAACATAATCATATGCATTTTCCAAACCAAATACAATAAAAATGCATTATCGGCAAATGATCCACATTTATACAATAAATCATCAAAAGGGCATGCTCTTATGGTTTATTTATCAAAATATTCAAAAACATCAAATTTAGGTGTTTTACAAGATTTGTAAAATCAAATGTAACATATATGTAAATTTCATTAAAAAAACAACACGTTTGATAAACATCAAGTAAAACACTTTAAGAATTCAAAGTGGATATTTTTTATACATACAAAGTTTTTATAAATTAACTTGAACTCACTTTGTTATATTAAGTTAAACTCGGGTTCAAAACCCAACCTCTAGTTTCCATTGGTGAAGACTTTAGACCCCAGGCTAAATTTATAGATCTAAGATGTAAAACCTTCAAGAACAACTCTTTTACTCCCTACCAAGGGGCCTTTGATCTAGCGGTATTGAAACCCTAGGATGTCAGAGGTTCAAACCTCACCAAACCTGATGAGGGTATGTGAGTTTATTTGTTGTATTTGAAAAAATTACATGATCTTCAAGTTCTTTACCAAAAACTTTTTTCAATTTCTTTTTGAAGTTTTTCTAGTTTTTTTTTCAAGTGTTTCAAGAATTTATCTATTTAAATATGTTATCTAAAGTGTATTTCAATATATTGAATTTCAAAAATCCTAATTATAAAAACATGTATGACATTTTTGTTGCATAAAAGATTTAAAAAAATATTTGAAGTCTATTTGAACTACCCAATTAAAGATTTTAATGCGTATTTGAATAACATATTATTCAAAAAAAATTCTCCAATCAAATTTTATTTGTTCAAAAAAAATTAATTGTTTTTTGGGGACGATTTGGGCCCGGCCCGGCCCAGGTCCGGTTTTGGGCCATTTAAGGACCAAAGATACCATCAAGAAAATCCAACCCATATTAAGAAAATTCGGACCCTTGGACAACCAAACGAACCATCTTCTTTCTTTTCAGTCCCCTGTAGGTTCCATCAAGCTCCCAAAAGATGCTTACATCAAAGCTCCTACGTCCAAAATCGCTTCCAAAAAGACCAACTTTTACAAAATCAAAATTAGGGTTTCGCAACTCTTACTGCTCGAAGATATCCCGACAAGATGAAGAAATAGTCAAACAAATCACCGCCATTCTCAACCACAACGATGGGATTTCACGCATCAAATCACTTGAAAACCTAAATCCAGACATAGTTCAATCAGTTCTTCATCAAAATCAAGAATGTGATCCCAAACGACTCTCCCATTTCTTTAACTGGTCCACCACTCAAATCGGTACTCCTCAAAACTTGAAATCGTACTTGATTCTCTCGATGTATTTCTGTAATCGGAATCAATTGAGAAAAGCTAGTGTTGTTCTAGATCAAATGTTAGAAACACCTAACCCAATCTCGGCTGTTTTAGATGCAATCACAAGTGTTAGATTAACTTCTCTAGGGTTTTCACAGCTGATTTATGCTTACAAGAATAAACACATGTTAAATGAAGCTGTTTCTGTGCTATTATTAGCTTCCGATAATACCGGAAATTGCTTCCCGAATTCGGTATGTTTGAACTCTTTGATGAGTGATTTATTGAAGAGTAATAAGATGGATTTGTTTTGGAAGGTGTATGAGAAATTGTGTGAGGCTAAAGTGAGTCATGATGTGTATACCTACCACAATGTGATTAATGCTTATTGTAGAATTGGGAAAATTGAAGAGGGTAAAAGAGTCTTATCCGAAATGGAGTCGAAAGGTTGTAGTCCTGATTTGAGAACATACAATTTGATAATTGGAGGGTTATGTCGATCCGGGCTTGTTCATGAAGCTCTCGATTACAAGAACTCGATGGCTGAAAAGGGTTTGATTGCTAACGAGTATACTTACACGATGATTATAGATGGATTATGTAAAGCCAAGAGATCGAATGATGCGAAATTGGTTTTGGATGATATGAAAAATGCGGGTTTGGTTCCTAATCATGTTACGTACACCGCTTTGGTTTATGGGTTCATGAGAGAAGGTAAGATAGAGGAAGCTTTAAGGTGGAAAGACGAGATGGTTGCGAAGAATTGTGAACCTCGATCCACTTTGTTGTGCGTTAATATTGTAATGAAGGATTTGTTGAAGCTAGATAAAATGAAGTTGTTTTGGAATGTTTATGAGAAATTGTTGGCTACTAACTTAGAACCGGATGATTTTACGTATACGAACGTGATCAGTGGTTATTTGAAGGACGGGAAGGTGGACGAAGGGAAAAAGTTGTTTTTCGAAATGGGGGAAAAGGGTTATCCTCCGAGTTTAGTGACTTATAATGTGCTTATTGGTGGGTTATGCCGAGCTGGCTTTGTTGATGAAGCGTTTGAGCTAAAGAATTCAATGGCTAAGAAGGGTTTGAGGCCCGATAAGTATACTTACACGAATCTTATTGACGGGTTATGCAAGTTGAAGAGATCGAGCGATGCAAAATTGCTTTTAGAAGACATGGCGTACGTGGGTTTATCTCCTGATCATTTTACTTATACGACTCTGATCGATGGGTTTTTCAAACAAGGTGAAGCAGACGAGGCTTTTAAATTGAGAGATGAAATGGTAGCTTGTGGGAACAAGATAAATCTTGTGACGTTTAATTGTATCATAGATGGACTATGCAAACTTGGTCGATATGAAGACGCAATCAAGATTCTTAACGGTATGAAAGATGAAGGTGTTTTACCGGATGTTTTTTGCTATAATTCTCTTATACTTGGTCTCTGTAAGGCCAAAAGAATGGAGGAAGCTCGGGTTTTTTTGGCTCAAATGGCGGAAAATGGAGTAAAGCCGAATGCTTTCACTTATGGAGCTCTTATTTTTGCATATAATGATATAGCGGAAGTGAAAGCTGCAAATGCTTATTTCACGGAGATGATTGGCCATGGTATCGTGCCTGATCAAGTCATTTTGGCATCTATGATTGATGGTCATTGCAAGCAAGGAAAAACGGAGGAACTCCTTTCAATTTTGAGAAACACGATGGTGAGAAATTTCCTTTCTGAAGCACAAATTTACAACGCGTTCATACAGGGTTTCTGCAAGAACCAAATGATGGAGTTAGCGATGAAGATATACTCCGAGGTTCATGAGAAGGGTTTGAATCTCGATGTTTTCGCTTACACCTCTCTCGTTTATGGGTTCATCAAGCAAGGTGATCTCGAGAAATCGTTCGAGTTCTTTAATGAAATGAAACGGAAACGCGTTCGTCCAAATATCGTCACTTACAATACCTTGATTAATGGAGCATGCAAGTTGGGTGATATTAGGAGAGCAAGGGAGTTGTTTTATGAAATCCCGTTGGAAGGCTTGACATTCAACGCCGTGACTTATGCTACAATTATCGACGGGTACTGCAAATCCGGGAACCTTTTTGAGGCATTCAGGTTATTAGATGAGATGCCGATGAACGGGATTCAAGCGGATGAATTTGTCTATGGAGCCCTCGTAAATGGCTGCTGCAAAGAAGGTGATACCGAAAGGGCATTGTTGTTATTTGACATAATGGTGAAGAGAGGTTTTGCATCTACACCGATGTTTAACATTTTGATCGACGGGTTTTGCAAGTTAGGGAAGCTGAGTGAAGTAAATGCAGCGGTGAAAGAGATGCTCGCTTCCGATAGTTTGATGTTCAGTGATGCTACATTCTCCACGTTAATCCATCATCACTGCAAATCTGGGATGATTAAAGAGGCAGAACATCTTCTGGTGGAGATGAAAAAGAAAGATTTGATGCCAACGATCGAAGCATACACCTCCCTTCTAAATTCTTACATCAAATCAGGAGAAAAATTAAAGATTTTTACAATCTTTGAGGATTTGATTACAATGGGTACCAGTAAGATTGAAGTATTGGATCTTTTGCTCGATGGTCTTTCTCAAGAAAATAATTTGGAGAAATCGTTTGAACTTGTCGATGAATTATTGGATAAGGAGCTATGTTGCAGAAGTGTTTTTGATGGATTATTAGATATGTTTTGCAAAAAGGGAAAGTTTTCTGAAGCATTGGCTTCCGTTGATGAAGTGAAGAAGAGAGGGATTACACTTGGTTTCGACACGTGTAAGACTCTGATTGTTGGATTGAAAAATGGCGGGTACGATGATGAACTGGCTGAGGTTTTCGAAAAAATGGTGAGGTTTGGATGGGTTCCCAGTTCAACAAGCGTAAACGAGTTGATAAGGCGAGATCAAGAAACGGATGTGAAAGAGGTTAATATGTCGAATGCAGCAGCGTTTTAAGTTGATTATACGGTGTGAATTGAATCTATCGACAGTTGCCCCTCGAAGGTTCGCTTCAAAGATGGCTGCAGCTCGTCCATTTCTCCGCATTAAGTTGGTCAAGACAAGATGATTCATTTTGGCCAAAGGTAAACTCTGGTGATATATACTCACTAATTTTGATCACCTTTTTGTCGTTCAACTTCTCTTTTCAATTTCAACATCATTTTCGTTTCGAGATGAATGAGCCTGCTAGGCACACTCTCTGCCTTTGTACAAGAGGTTTGTCATTGCTTTAAAACTTATCAATTATGGTTTCTTGTATTGATTATGTATTTATTTTTCATGGTAGGTTCCTCGTGTTTGATGTTGATGATGTTATCGGGACCTTGGCTGTGCGCTATGTTGAAGCTGGGTTCAAGGTAACCTTTGCAATTGTTTTTTTTTAAGTATATGATATTTATATACGGAAAATACTCATTTGCCAAACAGCCCCTAATGATATCTATGGGGAATACCCCCGAATGCTACCTGAACCATGTTAGGATAAAAGTTTGGTTGACAAAGTTTTAGCTTTAGGATGACGATGGTTCAAACACCAGCCGTTCCCAAATTTCTTGCTTAAAGTATTTTTTATACCGACCAAAAAACTTTGTAAATTGTTTTTTCTTTTCTGTTAGTGCCGATACCGTTTGTTTTATATGTTTGCAGGCCCTGATATGATGAAATTTGCAGTTGTTTTGAGACAAGTGGGAATATACAAAGAAAATCCTCGATCACAGGTTTCAATTTTCTTGCTTATGTTACCGTAATAATGATAATAGCATTCAAATGCACGTAAGTGCTAGTGAACGCACGCCTACATATTCATAGCAAGATAAGTTTTTTAGTAGGCATAATTGATAAAATGAACTCTCGGATTTTAGAATATGATCGCCGAATGAAAATATTTTTCAGTTACTACTTATGTAAGCTAGCACAAGTACTGAATTTACGACACCTTTGCAAGGCTGCCATCAATTGAATAATTCAGAATGGTCTACAGGTTATAGATAATAGTGAAGTACAATCTGGGATAGGGGCATAATCAAATGAGAACCTCAAATATTGTGATAACCATGAGAACTTGTACTTTAAGGTATTGTTTCATATGTTTTTTTCCCATCTAATGCCAGAACTAAAGATATTGATTAATATATATTTGTTTTACGTGTACTTGTTTCACAATGTGAAACTTTTTTTCATCTATTTTAGTGCACAAATACACGTAAAAAGTCCTCACATTGTGAAACAAATATATGTTAATCAATACTTAAATCTTAGCCTTAGATGGATTTTTTTTAATCTGAATAATAACACATGATGCACCCGTTCTCATGGTTATCACAATATTTGAGGTTCTCGTTTGGGATAAAGGCCATTTTTAACAACTTTCTGTTCAACTGAGCTTGGTTTAAGTAATACTCATGGTTCATTAGCAAAGTGATTAGAATTTACCTAAAATCATGCCAGATCATTGCAATATATAGTTTAATAGCTTATTTTGCTTAGTAGTTGAGCCGGAAAAATTCAAGGAATTTGGCGACTTCCCCTTATGTATTGGATGTGTAGTTAAATTTGCATATTTTCGTGCAGATCCGTGACAAATTTTTATCATCGAGGGAAAGTACTCGATGGAAATAGCTGCTGCTCTAGAGGAGGTATATGCATTGTCACGTATAAAGACGAACTGAATTGTGATGCAATAAGCTGCTGATAGTTATACATGGGTAACCATCTGCTAATCGTTTGACAACCCACAAAACTTTGAGAACCCTGAGAACTAATGCATCATGTACTATTTTCATTTGATTTTTTTTCATCTAAGTAAAAAGTGAACTGAATACATATGAAACAATCAAACAAACGCACTGTAAAACAATATATGTTAATCAAAACATTAAATACTAGTTTTAGATGGAAAAAAAAATCATTTGAAGCAATCCCTTAAGGTAAAAATTGTCATGGCTATTAATTTGACTGTGTCTCTATATATTTATATGAATTTTCAATGGTTGTATTCAATGGTTTTATGTGCTTTAAAGACTTTTTTTTAAAGTTCTGTTTGGAACATTTTATATGTCACAACTTTTAATTTGAAAAACTATGGCATATTGGTTCTTATCACTTGGTTTATAACACTTGCTTAGTTAGATTGTTTCTAAATTTTACATAGTAATAATAGTATATATCATTTTGATGATGAACTAATATTTTTTGGATTAAGATAATGATGGTATATTTGTTAGAAAACGATAATAAATAACGAAGTAAAATAGCAAATCGAGGATGTGATAATCACTGTCCTTAAGGATTTATAGCCCCCACTATTTAGCGTCGGTGGTTCCGGACTAGATTCCTCCCCGTATTTCCTCGATTTAAAGTATTACACAACGCTCGTAATACTTCCTATGAACATAATAAGATCAAGTAAAAGAAATATATATGTGTGTATGAGAAGTTTGAAGGTAGTGTTTGTACATATATGAGTGAAAGCTTCAAGTAGAAAATGATGGATGATCAATTGATCAAAAAAACAGCCGTAGGTATGCATATATACATGCAAGCCACCCACAAATCCTTATCTTTAAGATAAGGTTAAATTTAAAATCAAAACCACCATTAACTACTTTCATTAACTACCACCATTAACTACTTTCATTAACCACCATACATATATTTTTCTTTTACTTATTTATTGATAAATACTAATAAGCTCAATAATCCCCCACTTAGGGGGTGTTTACTTGGGGCTTAATGAGCTTAATGACAAAACCGACTTATTCGCGCAAACGTTTGGAGTGTTTACTTGGGGCTTAATGACAAAACCGGCCGCACAGACATTTTCGGCTTATTCACTAAGTAAGGGAAAGATGTGTTGTCCCCATTAAGACACATCTTTGACATTTATACCCTTTAAAAATAAAGACATGTCTACCCTCCTACTCAATAATCTTGCATGATTATTATGTGTTCCTTCACCGCTCGTTCGATTTTATTGTTTCGAGTTCATTGTTGGTTCAATGACACTATTTCAATTCACTGCTGGTTCGATTTCAACCCTAGACAATAATTTCATTTGGTCGATTTCTTCAAAGGTAATGATTTTACTGATTGTTCGATACTTGTTTCTTTTCCATACTCGATTGTTGTTCCATACTTGTTTCTTCAGTCGATTGTTGTTCCATACTTATTTCTTAAGTCGATTGTTGTTCCATACTTGTTTTCTTCAGTCGATTGTTGTTCCTTGTTTATAAAACAACTTAAAATTCATAGTCAGGCCGGGGTAAATTGATCATTTATGTTATTCAAACTGTTAATTCAAATAAAAAAGTAAACAACAACATCAATTTATCCAGACAGACACATTTATCCACACAGGACTTAATGGAAAATTTGGTAAACAGCCCCTTAGTATTTATCAATAATTCCCAACAACGTTATACATAAATCAAAGTAGCTTTCGCTTTGGACTTTGATATAGTGAACATCACTCAAATAAATTAACGAAATTAATGGCGGCTTGCAGCATTTGAGCCATGATTTCATATGTTAATCTTGGAGAAATGACACATATAGCTTGTTAAAAAAATGTTCATAATTAGGTAGCACTTTTATGGCCATGTGCTCTCCCGGTTTTATGGACATCTACAAAAGTTATACCCACTTTTGTTAGGAGCGGCACCACTCCTTATGCCCACATAGGTGAAGTCCTTATATTACATAAGAATTACTTCATTAAGAATTTTCACTCACCCTTAAAAGAAATTACTCACTTGTTTACTAATACCAAACAAGTGTCCAAGTGGTGATCAACGACTTGTTTTTACCACATTGAACCTCTAAAATAGATTTTAGTCTAAGTAGAGGTTGGGTTCCTATCATTGCCACTTTATTCAAAAGGTTTCAAACCCATCTCTCTTGTAGTCTTAACAATTAAATCCCTTGAAAGGCCTTTCGTAAATGGATCCGCAAGATTACTACAAGAACGTATGTACACAATAGTAAGTATCCCATCCGTTATTAATTGTTGTACATATGCATGTCTTAGGCTAATGTGTAGATTTTCCATTGTATATTTTGTTATATGCTCTAGACAATGTAGCCTCACTATCGCAATGCAAGGAGTTGGCTGGCATCAGTTGTGGCCACAACTCTATGTCTAATAACATATTCCTTAACCATTCAGCCTCCTTACTCGCCGCTGCCAAAGCTAAGAACTCGACTTCCATGGTGGAATGTGTGATACATGTTTGTTTCTTTGAAGCCCAAGAAACAGCCCCTCCACCAAGTGTAAAAATCCAACCCGTTAGTAATCCAACTAGCATCCGAATAACATTCAAGTACTGCCGGAAAACGATCATAATGTAAAGCTAGTTTTCTAGTTCTTTTGAGACATCCAAGAACCCTTCCAATCGCTTTCCAATGATCATTATTTGGATTACTTGTGTATCTTGATAACTTGCATACCGCATATGCTATATCCGGTCTAGTGCAATGTGTAGCATACATTAGACACCCAATTGCACTAGCATATTCTATTTGAGCAACAACTCTACCACTATTCTCAACAAGTTTACATGAAAAGTCATATGGGGTATTGGCTTCTTTAATATTTAAATGCTCAAACTTATTAATAAGTTTATCAATGTAATGACATTGATTTAAAGAATAACCCCCACTATGTCTTTTAATTTTGATGCCCAGTATAGTATCAACTTCATTTAAATACTTCATTTTGAAACAAGAAGCCAAAAAATCTTTAGTTTCATAGATACCCTTCATGTTAGTTCCAACAATAAGAATATCATCTACATATAAGCATAGTATAACACCATAGTCCTTAGTAAACTTAGAATAGATACATCTATCAGCAGAATTATGGGTAAAACCATTTGATAGAACTGCCGAATCAAAATTTTCATGCCATTGTTTTGGCGCTTGTTTTAACCCATATAACGATTTTTTTAGTTTACAAACTTTACTTTCATTTTCGGGCAACACACACCCTTCGGGTTGTTTCATGTATACCTGTTCATTTAGATCACCATTCAAGAAGTCCGTCTTTACATCCATTTGATGAATAGGCAAATTATAGATAGAAGCTAAGTCAAAAAGCACTCTTATTGATGTAATCCTAGCCACCGGTGCATAAGTGTCAAAGTAGTCCACACCTTGCCTTTGGTTAAAACCTTGAATGACCAATCTAGCTTTAAAAGTTTGTATGGATCCGTCAGTATTATATTTTATTCGAAATACCTATCTACACCCAATTGCTTTGGAACCCGGAGGTAAATCTGAAATTTCCCAAGTATTATTGGAAATTAAAGAATCCATCTCGTCATTAATGGCCTCTTTCCAAAAAGTCGCATTTCTAGAAGTAATTGCTTCTTGATATGTTTTAGGTGCATCTTCTACATTAAGTAGAATAGGTATTTTATTTAATACATTATTTTTTCTATCACCTTCAACAAGAAAAGTAATAGCTTGAGAATTTTTAAAATCAGGATCCGACGTCTTTTCCTTTCTAGCCCTTTCGCTTCTTCTAAGTATATTAGAAGATTCGGGAGAATTTCTTTTATTATTTGAGTTTACAATAGGGCTAGAAATACTTTGTGGTATTTGAGGGTCAATGTCACTTGTTGAATCATGACGAAATTTGTTCTCAAAGAACTCAACGTCCCTAGATTCAACTATTATATTAGAATCCAAATCCAAAAGACGATAAGACTTTGAATTTTTTGCATAACCCACAAATATACTTCTTAAAGCCTTTGGTCCTAATTTTGACATTTTAGGTAGTGGTACCTTATAATATGCTAAACATCCCCAAACGCTAAAGTAGGAGATATTAGGCCTTCTACCTCTCCAAAGTTCATAAGGCGATACTTTAAGTTTCTTAGATATGATTATGTTACTTACATGACACACTGTAAGCAACGCTTCACCCCACAAGTTGTTTGGTAATTTAGCGTTAACCAACATTGCATTAATCATATCTTGCAATGTACCGTTCTTCCTTTCCGCTACACCGTTTTGTTGCGGTGTATAAGGTGCGGTCTTTTGATGTATAAGACCATGCATTTCACACAAGGAAGTAAATTCGGTGGAAAAGAATTCATCGCCTCTATCACTACGTAAGATTTGAATTTTCTTACCCGTTTTTGTTTCTACTTCGGCCTTATAAATCTTGAATGTCTCAAAGGCTTAATCCTTAGTTTTAAGCAAATATACATATGTAAATCTAGAAAAGTCGTCTATAAAAGTAATAAAATATCTATTCCCACCTCGAGTTAATTGACCATTTAATTCACAAATATCCGAATGAACTAACTCGAGGATTTGAGTATCTCTTTCAAGTTTAGGAAAGGGTTTTCTTTTCATTTTAGTTTGGACGCAAATCTCACATTTTTCACTATGCTCTTTATTAAATGAGATGATACCTTGTTTGGACATGTTTTTCATGGTTCTATAATTAATATGTCCTAATCGACATTGCCATAAATTAAATGAAAAACTTTCAACATTATAATTATAATTAAATTAGCAATCAACAAAGTAAGTAGAACTTGAAATTTTATTAATAGATAATTTGAACATCCCATCACAAGCATAGGCTTTACCGACAAACAAACCGGCCTTGGATAAAATCACTTTGTCGGATTCTATCACGGCCTTAACACCATTTTTACACAAATTGAATCCCGAAACAAGATTTTTTCTAATTGTAGGAACGTAAAGAACATTATTGAGAACCAACTTCTTTCCGGAGGTAAGTTGAAGTTCAACCTTTCCGGAACCAAGAACTTTGGAAGTATGGTGGTCTCCCATCATTACTTCGTGACCCTCCACCGATTCCTCATAATCTTTAAAAAAGGCCTTGTTGTTTCAAACATGTATAGAAGCACCAGAGTCATACCACCAATCATTAGAAGTAGCAATATTTGTCATATGCACTTCTTGTATCATTCCAACATTTAAGTCGGAAACCATAGCGGTAATTTCCATAGTGTCCGTATTCTCGACCATGTTTGTGCCTTCCTTTTCTTTGTTGTTCTTCGTATTAGGATTCAGTACATATTGCTTCTTAGAAACCTTGCAAAAGCGTTTAACGTGACCCTTTTCGCCACATTTATAACACGTCACTTCCGATAAAGGTTTCTTGCCCTTCTTGTTTGTCTTGTGGGAGTTCCAATCTACTTTGCGTTTTTTGTTTTGTGCCCTTGAAGATTCCATATAATTCACCTTGGAAGTTGACGCACCATTCATGTCCTTTTCACGAGAACGAGTTTCTTCCTCAATCCTGAGATGTTTTTGTAGTTGCTCTAGATTAATATCCTCCGTTGTGTGCATCAACTTCTTGCGGTAATTATGCCACGATGGGGGTAATTTTGCAATTATTGCCCCTACGAGAAGTTTCTCCGGAATCTCGATCTTTAGTTCCTTAAATTTGGACACAAAGACAAGCAATTCGTGAACTTGAACAAGGATAGATCCTTGATCCTTCATGGCAAATTCAAAGAAATGAAAAACAACAAACTTATCTGCCCCTTGCTTCTCGGTGTTGTACTTGTTTTCAAGAGAATCCCATATCTCCTTCGCGGATTGCATTGGTGCGTAGAAATCGTACAAACGATCAGTGAGAGTAGTAAGAATGTACCCACGACATAACATGTCGTCATGCGCTCTTTTGCGAAGACTTTCATCATCAATTTGAACAATTTCTCTTTAGTCCGGTTCCAAAACGTAGTCGACATTAAATGCCGTAAGCATAAATTTCATTTTTTTGCGCCATCTTGTAAAACTCATGCCATCCATACGATCGAGTTTAATCGTATCTTGACCGAGTATTTTCAGAAAAGTTCCCGTCTAATCCATGATTATAAATCCTTAAGATTGTTAGAAAACGATAATAAATAACGAAGTAAAATAGCAAATCGAGGACGTGATAATCACTGTCCTTAAGGATTTATAGCCCCCACTATTTAGCGTCGGTGGTTCCGGACTAGATTCCTTCCAGGATTCCTTCGATTTAAAGTATTACGCAACGCTCGTAATACTTCCTATGAACATAATAAGATCAAATAAAAGATATATATATATATATATATATATATATATGTGTGTGTGTGTGTGTGTGTGTGTATGAGAAGTTTGAAGTTAGTGTTTGTACATATATGAATGAAAGCTTCATGGAAAAATGATGGATGATCAATTGATCAAAAAACAGCCATAGGTATGCATATATGTATATGCAAGCCACCCACAAATCTTTATCTTTAAGATAAGGTTAAGTTTAAAATCAAAACCACCATTAACTACTTTCATTAACCACCATACATATATTTTTCTTTTACTTATTTATTGATAAATACTAATAAGCTCAATAATATTCTGTCTTATTAGTATGACTTAATATTATTATGTATTTGAACATGTTTGTCTAGTGGTTATTATTTAAATTTTATGAAGTTCAAAAAGCTTTAAGAAGTTATATGTTTGCACTAATTACTTTTAAACTTTGAAATTTTAGGGGATTATGCATCAACTAGTTATGTACCTACACAACACATCTTGATTTTGAAGTCGAAAACTCGAAACGGCAACCATGATGTTTTGTTCTATTCTCCATCTCTCCCGATGCTAATTATTGTGAAGAAGGGCATGGTTCTTGACTTCTTGAGTTGGTTAGTATACATGTACGTGAATGATGTTTTGACCTTGAAGCAAGGTTCTATATGGCGTGAGGCGTGCGTGGCGGCGAGGCCAAGTCTCAAGCCTTAGGAGCCACGACGAAGCCATGACGTTTTGAAGGTGTGACTTATGGCGTTATTTTTCTAATTCATATATATCATTATACATAAAAACATATGTTTTGTAGTGTTACCCCATGAGTCAATAGTAATAAACAAGTTAGATTATAATATATATTAAAAAACTTGCAAATAAGACATTAAAAACGTAAAGAAAAATCAAATATTTTATTACGGAATTGTGCATTAGGTCATGGCATGTCACAGACTTAACATGGTGTGAGACACAAACCTTGGTGCCATGGCGCGCCATGACAACTGTATGACGAGTTTTTTAGAACATTGCCTTGAAATACTTCGACCTATACATATCGGGCTTTTATGTATATACATCACCTAAAAGAATGACCACCTATGTCATTAGCGGTTTTGATGTTTGATAAAGAAGGGGAATTGTCTCGACCTAAGGGGTTGTTTGGTAGTTGTTGAGTGGTTTGATACAAAATGATTAAGTGGTCAGAATGATTAAGAAACTATTATGATATAGTGCAAAATGAAATATGATTGTTTGGTAATTGTTCAGAATGAAATTAGGGTGTAGAATGGTTAAGTGAGACCTAAGATACAAAATCATTCAGAGATTTTTCGAACCATTAAGAGACAGATTTTTTTTGCCAAATAAGATTAAGCTCTTAGCGATTAAGATGTTGCCTCTTAAAGAAACTATTAAGAAGTAAACATATAGCACCTAAATAATCTCCATTTTATGCCTCTTAATGGAACCATTAAGAAGTAAACATATAGACCCTAAATAATCTCCATTTTATGCTGGAAGGAGTCTTGCCTAAACTCAATATGATTTCTGTCAATGAAGTCATGGTGACATCATTAGGACCTCGTTAAAAAGTGTATTTGTTCATATTTGGGTCCCATCGATTATCGTAAGTACTTGATTTTCTTCTTTCTATAAATGTTAAAAAAGGTATCAACGACAACTTTGTAAATTTTAATCACAATGGTTGTGGCGTACTGATTAAGGCCTTGGGGGATGTGGTAGAATATCCCATCTGCCCATGGTTCGAATCCAGGCGTACACAACAATTGCGACCACTGAGGTTTAATCAGGACTGATGTCTTACAGTCAAAATTTACCAAAGGATTAGTCTAACATGACCTAGGACACCCTTCTAATAATAATAATAATAAAAAAAAAACATCTTAAATTGTGGAACATATTTTATACAACTATTTAAGAAAGACTTGACTTTGATAATCCATCGTATAATTTTATTGACGAAAAACTAAACATGTTTTAAATTTGTGGTTATAAAATAACAAGTTTTATTTTATGTTTGTTGTCGGAAAGATGTGTATATTAAATAATTTAAACGTGTATAAAAAATACAAGTCTTATTTGTATTTCTTTTACCGTTTAATCCAAATACTATTAATAATTTTCATTCACATTTGTTACTAACAAGTGTATAAAACTCAAGATTTCTCTTTTATATTATATATTCTTATTTGTACACCATGATTTTTTAAAATTTTAATCTAATATATGTATATTCTAAACCCTAAACAGGAAAGAGTTCAAACAAGAATAATTTATTTTATGAAAATGCAAGAACATCCTTTTTACTATAGTCAATCATATGTGATACTATAGTGCATCACATATGATACTAAATCAGATATACAGACAACCTTTGGTGCGACCTAGGTTGCCGGCCAACTTGCCTGCAAACTATTTGGCCGAATCACGTATATTACCACATGTGATAAGGGTCTTCTTGATGTGTATCACATGTGATACTAAATCAGAGACACAGAAGGCTTAAATCGCGGACCAAGTCGTTTGCACATTACCAGGTCCCTTAACGTTTATTATCATATATGAGAAGAATGTACTTGCATTTTTCATAAAATGGAGGTGTTCTTGTTTGAACCTCCACCTCAAGTAATATTATTAAATTTGTTTGCCATGTTATTAAAAAACCTTCTATCGTATCAAATTAGAGGCATTTCAATTACAACTTCATAATGAATGAGAACAAATGAACATGTGTCGCGTTCTACTTTATCACATTTTACAAGAAAACATATTGAAACATTAGGTAAATTGATTCAAATAGTCAAAGTAGATAAAAAAAAAATGGTTTTCTTACCATTTCTCTCCTGATTTTGCATTTATGCCGCTAGGTCCGCAATATCCAGGTTCCTAGTTGCAAGCCGAGGTAGACAATATAATTTTCTTTTTGCAATTTTATATAAAAGAAATTATCTGGGTTCACAAACGTGGATATGAGGTCCGTATTATTATTATTATTATTTTTTTGCCAAAAATGACTAAATTCGTATATTTCTATATCTCATTTAGCTAGGTCCGCTGCAACTTGCAGAAGTAGTAATATTTGTGTAAAATCGGGATTAAATTAATTTCTATAAATTTTAAATATGAATTGTGACATCATGATCACCAAAAATTGTATCAAGAGGAATCGAATGCTTCACCCA
The DNA here is from genome assembly GCA_023525745.1 of Arctium lappa. Classification (NCBI taxonomy): domain Eukaryota; kingdom Viridiplantae; phylum Streptophyta; class Magnoliopsida; order Asterales; family Asteraceae; genus Arctium; species Arctium lappa. Next base: position 148,007,531 of record CM042048.1, read on the forward strand.
CGTAAAGCATTTTCCCTCTTTCTACTTCCTATCTCTACACCAAACCTGCAAATGCGATTCATACCGTAAAACATCAAGAAATGATGAGATCATTTCCTCGCAGGAATTTTTCTGCAATCAAGAACAGATTCATCTCAACTCATCAATCAAGAAAATCTTCATCCATCACCATCAACACCTCACGAATCAATGAGCAAACAATCGAAGAAATCACAGCCATTCTCAGGAATCGCAACTGGCCTCACCTCCTTGAATCATCATCGCATCTTCTCAAAAACCTAAATCCAGATGTTATTCAATCTGTTCTTCACCAAAACCACCGAGCTGACCCCAATCGTCTCCTCCATTTCTTCAATTGGTCGATTCATCATCAAATCGGTATTCCTCAAAACCTAAAATCTTTCCTAATTCTTGCTACGGTTCTATGTAACTCGAATCAATCAAGAGACGCTAGTGTTGTATTAGGGCACATGATTGAAACTCAGAAGCCGGTTTCAGATATTATTGATTCAATTACTAGTTTCTCTGTGGAGAATGAGGGTTTAAAGTTTGGGGCTTTGTTATATGGGATGATTATTGATGCTTATAAGAACAAACGAATGTTGAATGAAGCTGTTCATGTTGTATTAGGAATTAACAGTCGTGTGCATTTTCCAGATTCAGCTTGTGTTAATTCTGTCATGACAAATTTACTGAAACATCATAAAAAGGAGTTGTTTTGGAAGGTTCATGAGAAAATGGTTGAGTTGCAGATTGTTCCTGATGTTTATATTTACACTAATTTGATTAGTGCTCTATGTAAAGATGGAAAGTTGAGTGATGCCAAAAGGGTTTTTGTAGAAATGGGGAAAAAGGGTTGTGATCCAAGTTTAGTTACATACAATGTGCTTATTGGAGGATTATGCAGAGGTGGGTTTATAGATGAAGCTTTTGAGCTTAAAACATCAATGGCTGAAAAGGGTTTGATTCCTGATCGATATACTAATACGACGCTCATCGATGGATTATGCAAAACGAAGAGATTGAAAGAAGCAAAGATGATTCTTGAAGATATGTCAAAGGTAGGTGTTTTTCCTGACCATGTTGCTTACAGTGCGTTGATAGATGGGTTCATGAAACAGGGATGTGTAGACGAGGCTTTGAAGTTGAAAAACGATATGTTTGCTAGCGGATTTCGGTTGAACGTTGTGACCTACAATTCTATCATATCTGGGCTCTGCAAAGCTGGTCGGTTTGAAGAAGCGATTGAGATTCTAATGGGAATGAAGGAGAAAGGTACTTTTCCTGATGTTTATTGCTATAATTCGCTTATGATTGGCCTTTGTTATAATAAACGGATGGAAGAAGTGCAGTCTTTATTTGCTCAAATGAAGAGTAATGGTGTAAAGCCGAATGCTTTCACTTATGGAGCCATCATCGGTGGATATAGTAAGATGCCGGAAATGCAGGTTGCAGATAAGTACTTTAAAGAGATGATCGGTTATAATATTATGCCGGATCATGTTATATTTACATCCATGATCGATGGCCATTGCAAACAGGGCAACACAAAGGAAGCTTTTTCGATATTCAGAAGTATGCTCGGAAGAAATATTCTTCCTGATGTGCATATGTATAGTGTACTGATCAATGGTCTTGCAAGAAACGGTTTAATGGATAAATCACTCGAGGTTTTGTCTGAACTCATGGCGAAAGGTTTGAGTCCTGATGTCGTTACTTATACATCTCTCGTTTCTGGGTTCTGTAAGAAAGGTGAAATGCAAGAAGCGTTCAATATGGTCGATGAAATGAGTCGAAAAGGTGTTAGTCCAAATATCGTCACTTACAATATCTTGATCAGTGGACTATGCAAGTCTGGTGACATCAAGAAAGCTCGGGAGTTGTTCGATGGGATTTCTTGCAAGAATTTGACACCCGATGGTGTGACTTACGCTACAATGATCGATGGATACTGTAAATCAGGGAATTTGTCTGATGCTTTCAAGTTATTCGACAAAATGGACCAAAATGGAGTTAAACCAGATTATTTTGTATACAATGCACTTGTAAACGGGTGCTGCAAAGAAGGGGATCTCGAAAGGGCGTCATCGTTATTTCACAAAATGGCAGAAAAAGGGTTTGTGTCTGCACATACGTACAACACTTTGATCGATGGGTACTGCAAATCGGGGAAGCTGGTGGAAGCGGATGAATTGTTGAAAGATATGATCGATAAGCAAATAAAGCCTAATCATGTCACCTTCACAATCTTAATAGATTGCTACTGTAAAGCCGAGATGATGGAAAATGCAGAAGATCTCTTCATCGAGATGCAAAATCGGGATTTAACACCAACGATTGTAACCTACACTTGCTTAGCTCACGGTTATATTAGATCCGGAAACAAATCGAAGATGGTTTCGATCTTGGAGGAGATGGTGGCAAAAGGTATTAGCTTGGATAAAGTAGTGTACAACATGTTGGATGAAGATCAAGATAGTTTGGAGAAATCTTTTATGCTTTTAGATGAGTTGTTACAAAAGGGTTTATCGGGTCAAGACATTTACGACCGATTGGTAGATGGGTTGTGCCAAAAAGGGAAATTTTCTGAGGCAGTGGCATCGATTGACGAAATCGGGAGACGGGGGGTTATGCTTAGCTTTGCTACATGTAGCACTCTAGTTAACAGTTTGCATAGTGCAGGATATAAGAAGAAGTTAGCTGGAGTTTTGGAAAGTATGGAAAGTTTTGGTTGGGTTCCACAAGCGTCGAGTTTAACCGACTTGATCGATCAGCACGAATCTGATGCCGATTGGGAAAAAGACGGAATCGATCTACCAAAGCAAGTTGTGTGAAAGTTTCGATTTTTGGGTGCAATCTTGGCTCAAGAAAGTTGATGTTGCTGCCACTGCAACCATGAAACTTGGTTCGTCTTGCTTACTTGACCAAATGAAAATTTTGTGGTGCTTAAAGCAAAATACGTCAAACTGCAACGAAATTTGCTTTAGTTCTTATTTATTGTAACAAAGTTTCTATTCTTTTTACCCTTTTTAACCAGTAATTCACTCATACTGTAACATTTAATAATATGAATGTCAAGTTTATCGTCCATTTGCCGTAACCCTTTTGTAAACATTTCGTATAATGGTATAAACGTCATCAAATGTTACAAGAACAGCAGGTTACCGGTCAAAACGGGTACAAAAGAGAATTTTGAAACTTTATTACATCAATTGAATTCTTTGGGTCTGTACTAATGATAAGTTCAATGGGCAGGTCATGGTACTATACTTTGGTATGAAGGGCATAATGGTTATTATATTCGATTCATTGGGACAATTTGGTCAAGACTCACGGATTAGTACTCGGGGAAAGGTGAAACTTCACATACATCACAAGCGGAATATGTTATACGTAGCTGGTTTTTCATTGTTAGAGAAAATTGTAGAATAGCAAGCAAAGAGTCTTTACAGAAACAACCTTTCTATTCCAAGGTCTGTGTACATCCTACTCTCATACCCTACCTCTGTGTGGGATTTATCTGCTTGGTTTGGTTTTAGAAAATTGTTGAATAGATGGAGTTCATCATCATTGGCTTAGTTGCTTTGATTGTATTCATGGCATAGTTAAGCTACCATGCTTGCCTTTCATATATAGTGAAAAAGAGTTGGTGATGATGATGTTGCTTGCAAGATCTTTAGTGGGGCATTGATAATGCAAATTGTTGGCTACTTATGAGAAACATTTGAGAATTTTGAAATATTAAACTAGCACACAAAGAAGGTGTTTGATTTTATTTTTTAACTGTGGTGTTTGGGTCAGCTTGTATGCTTGCAGGACTTCAACCGGTAACCTGTGAGGAGGATTCCCAAAGATCCAAGCCTTATTGCCATTTGGGTTAAGGGTGTTTGATTTCATAAGGCTTAATGGGGTTTTAGCTTGATTGATTAAGCTATATTAAATTGTTTTATATTAAGAGTTTTGGGAACTTGTTTAGCCACCCCACCATGTCTTCATGCATTTTTTTTAATTACCCTTGTTCTGTAGTTGTTAGTCTCACGTCTCATCAAAAATTAAATAGTCCATTAGCAAATACATAAAATTAAAAATTGTGATTGAACGATGATACTGAATTGTTTCAAGTATATCTTACTTAAGTTATTAATTATTGTGTGATGAACTCGTTATATTATTTTAAACAATTCATAAATTTTTATTTTTTTGTCATCCAAAATATTTATCAAACAATTGTTTTTCATTTTGCATTTGCTGTATATGAATATGTACTTCAAAAAAATATATTCTAATTTGGTACTTGTCTAGACAAAAAGTTAAAATGATAATTTTTGTTATTCAAACTATTTATTCAAGATAAAAATCAAACAACAATCTATCTTAATTCATACAAATAGATTAATGTTTACAACCAGCTTAATAGATACAAAGCTTAATGAAAGAAAAAAGAATCAAACAACCCCGAAAATGAGAAAGTTAAAGAGCATCAACAATTGCTCTCAATACACCAGCATGTGTCACTATTGATAGGAGTCTGTTTTGCAATTCCATGATTTATATTGTAAATTATGTATAACTGTAATTATTACGTAGTGTAAATTAAAGAATCAGCTTGAATCTTGATGATACAAGTTAATAGAAGATTGTTGATGTACACCATGCTAAAGTTCCTACTTTCATCACTTACCAAAAGTGTGCATTGCTTATAAGTTACAATATATATGTATATATGTGTATGTATATATATGCTTAAAGTGAAAATCCATATACAAGCCCAGTGTGACCACAAAACTGCATAATCACAGGACCAAAATGGCTTGGAGATTCCTAGCAACAAGCCTCCAGATGGATCCAAATTGCTCTTCACCTACAAAAACCTTGCACTTTGTGCTATCTCTTTGGTGCTCGAACGAGGGCCATGGTTTCGATATCATCAATTCCTAATTCCGTGACAAGCTGACGAGGCGTTTTACCTTCCATGTCTGCTGCCTGTGGATTAGCTCCCCTACAATAAATAACATCACATAGAGAAAACAGTGAAACTGTTCCTTTTTCTAAATTCAATTCAATTTAATAGCTGAAGGCTGTGTTTAGAATCCCTTTTTTTTTACATTTATCTTTTGCTACTGATTTGTGCTTTCAGTACAATAAACAAAAGCAAACTCAAAATGGCAGTGATGGTTGAACAAGATCTGTTTTGTCTGCAACATTTTCTGAAGGCAAAAGCAATCTTAAAAGTCCATGAAAGAAGACTAATGGAATCCTTGCCTTTTGCCTTTATGGCCTCCTTTTCCGGGCCCTAGCATGGAAATGAGTTAGGATAGGAAGTTGTAGGTTGCCATGCATACCCACTTTTTTTTTGGATCGTGGTGAGCACAGATAAAAAGTGTCTTTACTACTCAGACAGTTAGTTGATCTTCCCCTGATCTTGGTAAAATAAGTTGTGAAGTTCTGGATTGGGAAAATGTCTACCATCAAGGAACCGGGTTAACTCCTCCAATTTGGAGTTTTGTTGATGTTATATTGATTGATCATAGAAGAATATCCAAATTTAGAAAAACTAAGTGGCTGATTCCTTGTTATTTGTCAACTACCTCAGCCAGTGGTGTTAGTCGTGGGCGCTGTCAAACGAGTTTTCTCAGTTACAAAGTTTATAAGGTTTTCCTTTGGGTTTCTCAGTTCATTTCTGCTCATTCCTTTTTAACATGTAATTGGTGTGCTGTTGGAATTTTGCCATCTCTTCTGGCTTAATTCTCTTTTAGTCTCACTGAATTGATCTAAGCTTTTTGGTTTGGTCAGTGTTTGGGATAGGGAAAGCAACAAAATTCCTCATCTAATCTTTTGTACGACTCAAAACGGTTCAATTCTGCTTTATATGTACTTATGCTTATTCTTAGTCTTGTTGGTTTGGAACACATTCTTTGTTTCCATGGATGTTGGTTTCTGTAGTGTGCTCCTACTTGGCTTTAGTGATACATGCGTATAATTCATATATTCAATTAGGTCTAAGCTGTTAGATCTTTTTCTCCATGCTATAATCCCTCCCAAAATCTTCATTGTGCTTTTTTTTGGTAACCGTGGGTGTTTACGCGTGCCTCAGACTAATCCCATGAGGCCCTCAAGATAACAGCCTGGCAAATCCACAGTGGGCTTGAGAAGACTTGGACGGGTGAACTATGGGGAGGAGCCCCAAGGCCTAACCTTTATTTCTTCCTTGTGATTGGTCATACTTGTCCATGTCTTCATATCATAATAACCCTATCAATTTATCAATTCTGCTTAGGGTATAAATTCTTAATCTCTTTGGCATGTAGTTCCAGTTCTTCTAATGGCCACTATGATTGTGATCCCAAGGTTACAAGTTTATGCTTCTTCACCTCTGTCCTCTTTGAAATCCCTAGGATGCTACTATTTTGTTTAATATAGATCATAAATGCTCTTTGATGTCCTAGATATAATCAGATATATAGAATTAGACTCTCGTCACAATCTGAAGGCTTTTCCTTTATAATTGATTGTCAGAGAGATCATATAACCAAACCAAACTAACCTGGTGAATCTCACATAGAGTAGGGTTTGGGGAGGATAGGATGTACGCAAATCTTACTTCTACCCCATGGAGACTGGAGAGGCTGTTTCAGTGAAGACCTCGACTTATAAAAAGGTTCTGAGAGAAAAGGGCTTTGCAAATAAATAACGGTTCCGAAAGTTTTACAAGAGTTTGAAAAAAAAGAAAGGGATAAAAATAAATGTAATTTGGGAGAGTTGAAGAAGTAACAAGAAAAACATGAAAGTACGGAAGGACAAAGAAGGCATACGGGCCGGTACAAAACCGCCAAGCTAACTAAAGAAGGAGAGGCGGTAAAACAAAAAAAGCAAGTAGGTGAAACAAAGCTGCTGCATCGCACAGACGCCTCCCTTCCAAATATATAAAGTTAATAAAATTTTGCAAAACAACCTTGCTTTTGAAAAGGATGAAGCAAACCCATTACCTGTGAAGAAGTAACTTTGCAATTGAAGTTCTTCCTCTGATGATACTGTGATGCAGTGGTGTCTGACCCTTTGAATCAGAAGCATTGATGTTTGCACCATGCTGTAAGAGCAGCTCCACCATGCTACAGTCAGCAGTTTGGCAAGCCAGGTGAAGCAGGGAACAGCCCTCAAGAGATTCATCAGTCAAGGGATCATTGATTTCTGTTATTGGCCTCAAAGTTTTCGAGTTATCTGTAGAATAAGCTCGCAAGTAGTCACATTCGTGATCAAGTTTACTCAGGTCTTCCAAGTGCATAATGCTAGCTAGAGACGAAGAGGAGCTATATGAGGCATGACCATGAGCAGCATTGACATCTGCTTCACATATGACAATAAGGAGGTAAACTGCTTTCTTGTCATTAGCGCGGACATTTTCCCACAACTGTTGTTCAAGTAAAATAAGATGATGAGCGTCCTTTACTTTTTGAATAAACCGCCTTTCTGCATACTGCACCCAATAGATGACACATCACTGTTAACTTGCATACAACTATAAACTATGTATTTCTAAAAGAAGTAATAGAAAACGTTAAATTGACTTCCTAAGTGGTTTATACTTGCATATGGGACACATAAAAATCACACCTTCATTCGATATGCCAACTGTATAGAACTAATGACCTCTAGATGTAGCTTCCATCCTGCTATAATTCTGGGCTTTACTTTTCCAAACATAATCTGGCTAGTGATAACAGAAAATCAAAATGGTTGTGCTGACTGCTGATCACTTATTAGAGCAACAGTGACTAGTGGGTAATTTTTTTTTGATAAGCAGGCAAATTAAATACCTTTTTTTAGTTCCCTCTTTATACATGAAATGGATTTTAGAAACAAAACAACCTCTCTACTCCCAGGGGTAGAGGTAAAATTTGCGTACATTCTACCCCCCAAACCCTACCTACTAACCCTACCTACTGGGTAGGATATACCGGTGGAGCAAGTGTTTCTTTATTAAGAGTATGCCCTTCGGACCTTCTATAGGCTTTTCTTCCTTTATTACAGTCCAGTTGACCAAACACAAAGGCAAGCCAACAAGCAAGGTTCCTAAAATGCAAAGGCATGTTAAGGTAGATAGGCTTCCGCTGGTGAGAGTAAATTTGACCAAACATTGTTTCTCAACAAGAGCCTAGCAGAAAATAGGCATCTGGCATCTCAACCCTACTGAGAAAGGCTTCAATATGGAACTCCCGATATAATCGCGTGAGTCATAATGTGATACAACACGCTAAAGAAAACTGGTAGCAGGTTCAACGCCTATCTTTTTTTTTGGAAGGGTGTCCCAGGCTATGCCCAGACTAATCCGGGCAAATTGTGACTACAAGAAATCAGCCCTGATAAACTCAGTGGCCACAACTGTTGTGTACGCTTGGAATTGAACCCTGAGCAGATGGGATATTCCACCACATCCCCCCCAGGGCCTCAACCACTACGCCACAAACCTTGTGGTTAACGCCTATCTTATCATCATCCCGCAAACATGATGTTAATAGAATGCTACAACTTCTATCAAGAACATTACTTGATTCTGCAACTTAGCCTTTGTCCCAGTTACCTGCAGTCAGTTACATGAATCTGGTTTCTGCCCACCTTTTCCCATCACCCAACCAGCCCAATAAGGCAATGATTCCTGTTTAACTTAACCAATAACATCCTTTATATTCCTGTTGAGGCTACATTTTGTATCCCCATTGTCTTGATATCATTGATATCAGTATTATCCTTTATGCTTATTAGCAATCCATGTTTTACATGTTAACAAAATTTCTTAAATTGGTTATGTTTGGGTTGTATCTTTCTATTTATAACTCATCAACTTAAGAGGTATAATACCAGTCCCACATACTCACTGATCGTGCTGGTTATAATAGCTGCCCACATACTTTCCTTAGCACACTGGTTCTTGGTTGGGAGGATATCTATTGCTGTTAAATCCCAAAAAGGGATCTTCTATGTCAACATGAGGCGGTAAAATTAGAAACAATCTAGCTAAGCAATTGTGAATTTCATCCAAGAAAAATGATTGGAAAGTAAAATCAAAATGGGAACATAAAATTACTGGAAACCTGCCTTTGCATGAATGAACTTCTCCTTTGTGGATATATGATCACCACAACTGGGCTTCCCAATTGATTTATCAGTCTCTGAGGACCTACAGTATAAGAATCATAACCTGAAGATCAAAACAAGATTCTGCTCACATCAAGTTTACCATCTGTGAGATGACAAGCTTATGATGACCACAATGATATTCCCACACTTTATTAAAGGAAGAGGATATGGTCTTTATTTGGTAAACCACATTAAATAGTATTACCTCCTAGGTAAGTCATCAGCCTGAAGAGTTCTCTTAGCAGTCAACAATTTCTCCCATATTGAATTGGCAAATACATTGCCCAGTGACTGGAACAACATGATGACAGAAGGTTCCCATATCTTCACATCGAGTTCCAAAGATCTTACCTACATTGGAAAATCCAAACATAAGCTATGTCAGAGTAGTAAAATGCCACGAAATTAAGGTTGTTATTGTGATTCTGAAAACGAAAAAACACATGCATGGTATAAGGGTGAGGTTAGATTTGAAAATCTGAATATGCAGCAGTACCTTATCTGTCATGGTCAAGACGCTTACAAATGAGTTAAACATTTGACGTCATTTTACCATTTCTTTCAGGGACAAAAGCATCTATTAAATAGGGTTCAGCAATTTCATTTTACATCAACTGACACATTGGATGAAATCATAGGTTTTCTTGGCTTTCCAACTACTCAGGAGTTGATCATGCATAAGCTTCCTAATGCAGAGATAAATTCTGCAGTTTTTATATGTTTCAGCCTGACACCACCAAGTTAGGGGCTTAAAACTGTCATCTATTATGGTTCCACTTTATGACACCATCATATGGAAGGGTACAATAATAATCAGCGAATATGCTTGGGGAAAATTGACGTAACTTACCTTGGATATGTGCACACCAAGGTTGCGGTGAACACCTGAGCACTCAATGCAGATAAGAACACCAAGATTTAAGGAAGCCCAGTCTGGTTCAGGTGCACCACAATCAGCACACTTATCATTACCAGGTATCTTTTTCAACGCATCAGCAGGTTTCTCACATCTCCCACCATACTGTAGTTGTTGTGAACTTCTACATACACGCATCATATTTCTGCAACCACGATCCTTCTCAGTGCTACATTCTTCTGATGTCTTCCTATCTTGAGCCAATGGTTTTACTCCTAGACTAATTTCACTTGTAGGACTAGTACATAGATGCTGGAAAAAAGGAACTAGTTGAATCAACAAATTTAAAATTGAATAAAATGACTATCTCGATCTAGAACCTTTCAACACCTACCATCTCAGGTGATTGAGAACTTAATAATGAAGCTATTACTCCATTTATTTTTTCAATCCAATCCATTTGTTCCACAGAACTCTCTGCCTGCATTACCAAGTAAATCTTCACATAGTTGGCCCCATGTTAATCATCTCATACAAAATGAACCCAATTGCAAGATATTATAGGTAAAGGTAGAGAATGCCCTCTGATAGCCATCATAATCAAAAGACACTCATATTCAAGCTGGCGTTATGATTAAAAAAAAACTCACTTGCAAAGTGTATATCTTTGTTGGTGAGATTATCCTAAAACAGAACCTCAGGTCTGACTGCTCTGCGTCAGTCTTTATTGTAGATGTTAGCAGGTTCACTGTGTGACGTGCAACATCATGCACACCACCATGATAATGAGAAGATAGCCACCGACTCAGCAATCCAGGGCCGGGTTCAGCGGTATTACTTCTCTGTGCACCACCTCCCTGAAAGTTCTCTCAACGCTGAAAATCTGTAATATATATGGGAAATAATCTTGCGTTTCATATATAATCTAATGAACTTACAGTGGGTCTTGTCAATTGTTTTCGATAGTAATACAGCATCCCTCTGTTGTCAAGAACAAAGAATCTTCTCTTCCAGTCCCCCCTCAAATTTGAGGAGCGTTTTGAGAGATATCCTTGTTTGATGTTTTGAACCTAAACTATTGAAGTCTTAGCCATTGGAATGTTGTAAACGAATGTTCCAAAGACTATTACCGTTGGTGAGGAACATAACATACTAAAGGAGTACCTTTCCCTCTGCGGCAGACTGCATAACCGCTTGTATCAATTTATGGGAATTTCTTGGATATTGTGGTACCAAATCTTCATTACAAACAGAAGGATTAGAAGATTGCCTGTTTCCTACATCAATGTGCCTTTTGTACTCTTGGATCCTTTCATTTAGTGTTTTCTGCTCAGAATAGTAGCTTTCTCTAGATTTTTGTGCATTTAACAATACCTGTAAAAGAAAAGAGATGAAAACTTTATATATGCCAAGTTGAGAAGACAAAGCTTGAAGGCATTATAAATATGTCCTACATGACGAGCATTTAAGAACCTGCAGGAAACAATACCACGAACACCTAAAGCTGTCACGGAATCAAGTAATAAGAACCAAACCAATATGCGTAAAACACCGAAAGTTTTTCAAATTAAAGCTTTGATGTTATACATACTGGAATGAACGAGTCATACAATATGTTCCAAACAAAGTAAACAAGACAAAGAGTCTTTAAAGCACATAAAAGTATTGGAAATGCAAAAGTTTGATGTTCCTATTCATCAAGTAATATTTCAAACAATCAAGACATCATGCTCTTTCTGGTATCTTTTTACAGAAGATGAAACATAAAAAAAAGACACTCATAGAAATCAACCATTCATGCTCAACAAGGGGTATGTTGTCTTGCTGTTCTGGAGGTATATAGAGAGGGTTTGCCAAGAGTGAGGCAGTTGTTCAAATAACCATGCAAAATTCGCACACACACACACACACACACACACACACACATATATATATATATAGTTTCAAGGTAGTAATTAGCTTCCAACGTTCCTGTCATTGGTTTTTCTTTTCTTTCTCTGTTGTCCCAGTCATTGACTCTGACAATAAATTTAATGCATACAGTGTTGAAGTCAAACCATTAGAAAGAAATAACTTCCAATAATAAAATAACAAAACCTGGTTAATGTAAGGCTCAATTTGATGTAATAACTCATATCCCTACAAAAACACAAGGTTTTAGAGTTTAGAGAAAAAATACCGAGCAGAGCAGATTGGGAAGGAGAAAAAAGCATCTACCTGCTTGAAATAATGAAGATGAGCGTCCATTGCCTCACCCACAGATTCCAGAAATTCAAATCTCTTCTTTGCCTCGACGTTTGAAAGAGCACAAACCTGAAGTTATATTGCATTAGACATTATGGCCCTTCATAGTTCTGAACTAAAATTACATCCTCTTGAAAGGTGCAACATGTGTATTCAGAGCCCATATAGGTGGATAAATCTCAAGTACCAGATTAAAGCGAGCGTGCTCAAATGTCATTCTAGCATTGTAAAGTTCCTGGAACGTCTCTCTACCAAATTAGAATTCCAAAAGACGATGGTTACCCATGTATAACTATCAGCAGATTATTGCATCACTATTCAGTTCATACGAGACAACACATATACCTCCTCCATGGCAGCAGCTATTTCCATCCGAGTACTTTTCCTCAATGATAAATATTTGTCACGTATCTGCGCGAAAATGTGCAAATACAGAGAAGTAAAATACTCAAATTTAGTAACCACACATCCAATACATAAGGGAAGTCACTAAATTCCTTGAATTTTCCGGTTCAACTACTACGAAAATAAACTATTAAAACTATAAATTGCAATGACCTGGCATGATTTTAGGTAAATTTGGATCACTTTGATAATGCACCTTGAGTATTGGTTGAACCAAGCCCAGTAGAACAAGGGCATTAAAATCATTACAAATTAGAATCCAAGTCAAAAGGAGCTACATACAAATATGTAAAACTACCTGGCTATAAACTGCATCAGCCTTGTCAAAACGCTTCCTAGCTTCCTGCATCATACAAAATTTAAAGAATAACATATCTTGTAGTCGGCTTATAGCCGTTGTTGGAAACATGGCCCAAAAAGTCACCATTATTTTTCCTATGTTGGAAGGATAAATCAAGTACTTACAATATCCTAGGCAAATCCTAGATTGTCTAGGATTTATCTCCTAGTTCTAGGCATTTGTTTCCTATTTCTACAAGGATCCTTCAAACCTTCAACAATATAAGTAGGGTTATGCCTAGCCATCTAAACCATCTTCATCATCCTTTCTCTAGAGAGAGATAGTGTTCTTGAGAGCTTATCTTATTTCTCTATAATCCTCAGTTGGCACATGCTCAATCGGAGGCTCGTTGTATTCTTTCTCACTATTGTGGATCTGTTTGTGGGTCGTCGCCTGTGGTTTTTCCTCCCATTCAATTGGGGCTTTCCATTCAAATCCCTTGTCAGCTTTATTCGTAGTTTTCTGTATTGTCACTTGGTTGATAAATTGTTCTTGTTTTAGCACTATAACCGCTCCAACAACCATAAAAGTATATAACAAACACTAAATGGTAAGTTAGAGTAGACGGGAGGTGGGGAGCTGGAGTGTTAGAGGGTGGGAGATAGGGTTAGTAAGTTAGACTATGGTGTGTAGTTTCCTTAAATTGGTTATGCTTTTCTTGTACCTGCTTCTATTTGTATGTTATTGCTTTCTCTTAACCAACTTTTCAAATCTTTATCTATTCTGACTTTCTCTCGTCATTTTTCACAAGCCGGGGGTTTTAAAAGGTAAAATTCACATATCCTGGAAATATTACCGATAGTGAGATACTTTTTCAAATTGTGTAGTTTCTAGGCCAACGATGATAAAAGGGTGAGGGAACCCATAAAGCCCTTCTATTGAAACATATAAAGCAGAATAGTAAATCCTGGAACCTTGATGTCTTGTAGCTCAACATTGGAGAAACGCAGTAACCTCTCACTTAGTGTATGCTCAATCTGGAAAGACAAATGTAGAACATCAGCACATGGAAGTAAGGAGGCAGCATAGGGACACATCAAACACGATGCAAATTATATGAATTCCATCATTGGAACCTAAAGTATTTCTATGGAGATGTATAATTTGCCTTTCCGGAAGTAATAATAGTGTTAAATGGATATAATCAAGCAACAAAACCGCAATCAGGAAATCTTCTATTGACATCACTCCAGGTCACTGCAGGGTGCAGTTAATCAATTACATCATTGAACATAAGATCTTTCATATGTATATATCAACTACCACAACTATTGCAATCAAAACACTTCGATCACTCTATTAATTTAGTTGACCAATGGAAGTTCCTTGAACAAATTATTTTTGTTATTGATAATATTACGGGAATTGTGTTTTTCTTATTCACAATAGGAGAGAATACATATATTTATATACATAGAGATCCTATATTAGGAAACTACGAAAGAGGCCAGGAGGCTCAAATAGCAAAACCCTAGATATCTAACACTCCTCAAGTTGGAGCAAAGATGTTAATCATGCCCAACTTGTTACAAATGAAATCGATTTGGGGTTTTCGCAATGGCTTTGTAAGAATGTCTGCAAGTTGGTGCTCTGTCCTGATGTGTACCGGTTGAATCGATGGAGGGTCTATCTGTGTTCCGACAACTCGGTCTCTGATCATATGACAATCAACTTCAATGTGTTTAGTCCTCTCATGAAATACTTGATTCTTGGCTATATGTATAGCTAACTGATTATCACAATATAATCTCATCAAGTTGTCAGTAATTACTCCAAGCTCTCTTAGAATTCTTCTTACCCATGTCATCTCACATGACACATCTGTCATAGCTCTGTACTCTGACTCGGCACTCGATCGGGAGACTGTATGTTGTTTCTTGCTCTTCCAAGAAATTAGATTCCCACTGACAAATACACAATATCCTGTAGTCGATCTCATGGAAACGGGACAACCAGCCCAATCAGCATCAGAGAAACCAGATATCCTACCATCCCCTTCTTCAGTGAATGCACCCACTCGACAGTGGCCCTGAATAGAATAAAGTATCCCTAAGCCTGGTGTGGCTTTGAGATACCTTAAAACGCGAAGTGCCGCCTCCCAATGGCTTGTATAGGGAGCATACATGAACTGACTCAAGACACTAACCGAAAATGATATATTTGGTCGAGTAACCGTTAAATAGTTTAGCTTGCCAACCAATCTCCTGTATCTCTCTCTGGATCTTTTAGAGGAGTCCCATCATTTGGAAGAAGTTTTCTCGTAGCGAGCATTGGTCTGTCGACTGGTTTACATCCCAATAGACCACACTCAGTAAGCATATCAAGAACATACTTTCGTTGAGATAGAAGAATCCCTTGTGGAGATCGAGATACTTCTATCCCAAGGAAATAACGAAGTCGTCCAAGATCGGTTACTTGAAACTGGGTCTGTAGAAATTGTTTCAACTCTGAAATCCCGGTACTATCGTCTCCGGTGATAATTATGCCATCTACATAGACCACTAGTATGATTCGTCGATCATCACGATGTCTGAAAAACACGGAATAATCCTGGAAACTACGAGTCATACCAAATTCCTGAAGAACATCTGAAAATCGTCCAAACCATGCTCGAGGGGATTGTTTGAGACCATACAATGAACGTCGTAATCGACATACCTTTGTGGACGACTCCTCAATAACAAACCCGGGTGGTTGTTCCATATATACCTCCTCCTCAAGAATGCCATTAAGAAAAGCATTCTTGACATCCAACTGATGAAGCGACCAATGATTAATGGCCAGCCAAAGCGATACAAATTCTAACAGAAGGCATCTTGGCCACCGGAGAAAACGTCTCATCATAGTCAATCCTATGGGCTTAGGAGTATCTGATATACACTGGACAGTAATGAAAGTTTATTGAATGAACAAAAATGGAAATTGGTAAGTATTTCAAAGGTACAAGGGTTCCAATGGCATTCGAGAGGCCATGGTCTCTCCCAAACGGTTTCCCGCTAAAATCAGATCACAAAACAGAATGCCCTAACTAATAGCCTAACTGCTTTATTTATACTACCCTTGGCCCACCTACCTGCCTACCAATATTGACCAGTTGACTTCTAAACCCAGGGTATAACAATACCCGCCCCTCAACACACACCTTGTCCTTAAGGTGGAAAGAAATGAAACAATCGATTCAATCTTTTTATATCAACAATTGTTGGTGGCAGCGGTAGTGGTGGTGTGAACATCGGCGGTGGCCATGGCCGAGGCAACAACGGTGGTCGTGGTTGTGGCGGTGGCAGTTCCCTAGGATCACCGGCTATCCTACCAGTGCTGTTCATCGTGACCATGTCCGAGTACGCTGCAAAATTTAGAGGCCGCTTTAAAGTTAACCCGGTCTTGGGCCGAGTCAAAATATTTGAATGGGATTTGGGCCACCACAGAACATCTGAGTCCAGCTGATTCCTCAAATTGGGCTTAGACCAAAAATAATCCCTAAAAGGGTTTTGGGCCACCTAACCCCTAACAAGAACCCTGTATTTTGACATTTCTTCACAACAACTTCCACGTGTCTCCCACTATGAAAACTCATGTTAATGTGCAATGGGCTTAACTCATAAACAAAAATCTCTAAATTTGGCGATTTCTTGTAGTCACTTCTCCCAAACTCATACGCCTTCTGTTCCATAGCCTCTGGCAGAAAGTCTGTTGACTGCCGGTTTGACCTCTTTGGTAGCTTCTGGTAATCAGCGCCCAACCAATCTCTCTCATACTTCTTCAGATATGCGGATTTTACCGAGCTTGAATTTATCACAGGCATGAGCCTCATCGAAATAGTTAGATTGGACCTGGCCTTGGGCTTAGATGACCTTTCGCTTTTCATATTTTCATCTGAACCTTCGTGGTCTCCAATTTCTTTGTGGCCTTTGTTCTGATTGTCGGTCGGGAAAACAACGATAACCAGAGTGTCCGCGAAAGATAATGATGACGACGATAATGGCAGAGAGGGCGTTGATAATGACGACGGCGGCGGAGAGGATGGTGAAATCGGCATTAGCGATGTTGCTCGCCTCAATTTTTCGTCTGAACGATCTTCATCCTTCTCCAATATTTTTTTGTTTTCCTTTTCTAGTTTCTTCTCTAAATCATTTTCTATCTCAATCTTCTTCAAATTATTCTCTGTATTGTCCCTCTCCATGGCTACACTATGTTTTAGGGTTAAATACAGTTTACCGGATGCACACTCGGTTACAGAGCAGAATTGACGAAGAATCATCCGCTTCAGATCCTCCCATCGTCTAAAAGGTCTCCCCTGATTCTCCCATCGAAACCATCTCAAAGCAACTCCTTCAAACGAATTTGCAGAAACTTCCAATTGTTCTTTGTTATTCAAACATTTCAAGGCAAAATACTTCTCGGCTTGTAAAATCCACTCATCCGGATTATTGCCATTGAAAGTAGGAATCTCTGAATTGCTGCCTCCAAGTGCCAGAAAACGATTCGAATCGAGATTACCTCCGATTTTCCTCCAGATCCAGAGGCATCACCTCCCTCCGCCGACAGAGAAGCATTCAAATTTCTAGTCACTTTCTCTTGTTGCTTACTAATCTTCTCCATCTGTAACAAAATCGTCTGCATCCTTTTTTCGATCGACCTCACCCTACTCTCCAAATCGTTGACTCTATTGGCCACACTAAGCATCGCCATTGCTGGATCGGGACTGGATCGTGACTGCTCTGATACCATTTGATATACACTGGACAGTAATGAAAGTTTATTGAATGAACAAAAATAGAAATTGGTAAGTATTTCAAAGGTACAAGGGTTCCAATGGCATTCGAGAGGCCATGGTCTCTCCCAAACGGTTTCCCGCTAAAATCAGATCACAAAACAGAATGCCCTAACTAATAGCCTAACTGCTTTATTTATACTACCCTTGGCCCACCTACCTGCCTACCAATATTGACCAGTTGACTTCTAAACCCAGGGTATAACAGTATCCTTTGGCAACTAACCTGGCTTTCAAACGATGAAGTGACCCATCAGGATGAAGTTTTACGGTGAAGACCCACTTACAACCCACTTTGCGCTTTCCGCGAGGAAGTTGTTCCAAATCCCAAGTATGATTCTTCTGTAGGGCATCCATCTCTTCCTGCATTGCTTGTAACCATCCTGGATAGTTAAGAGCCTCAGTTACATTCTTGGGAATAAAATGGCTATCCACGGCTGTGGTGTAGGCACATGATTCTGAAGAGAGGTGGGAATAAGCAAGATAATCATGAATGGGATATCGGGTACAAGCCCGTGTGCCTTTGTGCAAGGCAATTGGAATATCGGGAAGAGGTGCACCAGGTGGGTCATAGGGTTCGGTAAATGGTGGTGGAGGTGTATCAGTTACCGGGTCGGACACTGTATCCATAGACGAGGAAGTGTGTGGATCAGGTGGTGGAACAGGAGACTCACCAGAATCATGATGCACATGTAAGAACTCTTGGGTCTCAGGCACTTGCCTCTGGCGCTGTCGAACATACACATTTGTGAAACAAGTATCAGCCGGTTGTGTCAGAATAGCTACATTTGGTGTCTGCACGAGAATATCAAAGGTCGAAGGATCAGAAGATTCAAAAGGATCCAAAACGAGATTGGTCGACTTTGAACCACTAGAGACAGGTTTGTCATAGAAGGGATTTAACTCATTGAAGGTGACATCAGCCGAGGTAAAATATCTACGCAAGGTAGGACTGTAACAACGATAGCCTTTTTGGACACGTGAATACCCAAGGAACACACACTTGATAGCACGGGCTGCAAGTTTGTTATGTCCCGTGCGATGATCGTGGACATAAGAAACACATCCAAAAATTTTAGAAGCCAAAGAAAAAGAAGTGCCTTTTGGAAATAGAATGGAAAAAGGTGTATTTTCTTTAAGGACAGAAGATGGCATACGGTTAATCAAATAATTAGCAGTAAGAACAACATCGGCCCAAAAACTTTGTGGTACATTATAGTGAATCATCATAGTGCGAGCCACATCCAACAAATGGCGGTTCTTTCTTTCGGCAATGCCATTCTGTTGGGGTGTATAGGCACACGATGATTCATGTACAATACCATGCGTAGATAAATAACTTGTAAAATCGGAAGAAAAATATTATTTGGCATTGTCAGATCTTAGAGTTTTAATAGGAACATCAAATTGGGTTTTGACATAAGCATGAAAATCGCAAAAGATGGAAAATATTTCATTACGTGACTTGAGCATATAAACCCATGTTGCACGAGAGAAGTCATCAACAAACGTAATAAAATATTTAAACCCACTAGTAGAAATCACAGGACACGGACCCCATACATCAGAGTGAATTAACTGAAATAAAGCGGTAACACGACTAGACTCTCTAGGGGGATAAGGACAACGAGTGTGTTTACCCAACTGACATGACTCACAAAGTAACTCACGAACAGACGACAAATCCGGTCTCAATTGTTTCAGAACTGGTAAAGAAGGGTGGCCTAGCCGACAATGAGTCTCTCTGATACTGGAATCACAAAGTGTGCTATTGTAGACCGCAATGCAAACAAATGATAGAGACCCCGAGATTCAAAACCTGTGCCAATCAACCGGTTCGTCCCCAATTCCTGAAAGACACAATGTGTTGGAAAAAAGGTTACAGAACAATTATGTCTTTTTGTAATTTGGCTAACAGATATTAAGCTATCTGGAAAAGTGGGAACATAAAGAACAGATGTCAGGTTTAGGTTTGACAGGTTGCTAGTGAATCCCATGCCCCGAATTTGACAAGAAGATCCATTAGCAAGTCGGACTGGAGTTACAGAACAATTATGTCTTTTTGTAATTTGGCTAACAGATATTAAGCTATCTGGAAAAGTGGGAACATAAAGAACAGATGTCAGGTTTAGGTTTGACAGGTTGCTAGTGAATCCCATGCCCCGAATTTGACAAGAAGATCCATTAGCAAGTCGGACTGGAGTATGGGGTATCTCGGTATTGAGATTGGATAGCAGGTCTTTATTCCCAGTCATGTGATCTGTGGCTCCTGAATCAATAATCCCGGATGTCGAGCATGCAGAAAAACAAGTAGATGATATACCTGATTGTGTTGTGCTAGCACGAGGAGTAGAAGAACCTGATTCGAAGATTCATGTTGGGATCGAGAGACATCTTCATCGTGTACTATGCGAGTGGCGGTAATATTATCTATAGATGCAACCTGGGCTCGAGAAGGACGAGATGGTGGTTGAGATCCAGGGCCAGAAGTAGGACGATTAGGGCAGTTATACTTTGTGTGCCCAAACTCCTTGCAATAAAAACATTGGATCTTCTTTTTATATCCGTCTCTTCCACCGTTTCTGCTACTAGAGGTTGCAAAAGCCGATATGTCACTCCCGGATGACTGGGATGAAGAGCTACTGGAGTACATTTCTCGTGCAAGATGATACTTGGAAGCCAATGACTGAGATGATGAGTGACTGAGGGCCTGTTTGTTAGCAGCTTAATGAGCTTAATGAGACACACAACTTATCCAGTCAGCTATATATCACAGTTTGGTAGTGGCTTAATGATATAGAAAATGGCTTATTCAGTAAGATTTCAAGGGGGAGCTTTATGCAGAAAGCCAAGTTTTTTCCAAACCAGTCCCTCCCATTAAAAAACACGGTCCTTCCATGTATGAAAAAACTCTCTCAAATAAAAACCTTCTAAATCTATACAGATAGATTAATCCACACAGACAACTTTATCCATACAGAACTTAATGGAAAACCAACCAAACAACCCCTTAGTAACAAAGGACGAGCACCGGAATATTTGGCAGACAATCCCGAAATGAACGTCATCACATCCATCTTTGCTAGTCGTTCCTCTTGAACTTTAACATCAGGAGTGACAGGGAAAATAACTCGGAGCTCCTCAGATAGCTTCGATAGCCTCATGTAGTACTCGGTGAGATCAGAATCGCCTTGCTCACATCTGAAATAGGATCCGAATACAGAATAAGTATGAGACAAGGATTCCTTGGCCGAGAACGAAGACTCCAAGTGGATCCACATCTTCTTTGTGGTAGGGTAGTTTTGAGCAATGCTTAGGACTTGTGGTTCCATTGCATTCCATAGGGCCATCCGGATACCACTATCATTGAGCTTCCATTCCCGGGTTTTAGGTTCTGGAGGGTCCTTGCTTAAATGATCATCTTTGTCCAAACTCTCGAGACCGGTTTGAACAAACATACTCCATTGAGTCCAATTTGTAGAATAGAGTTTAACCGGAATCTTTAACACAACAACATAGTTAATTATACCGGGAACGGTGAAGTCGCTGGATGTGGATTGTTGAGTTTTGTCCGTAGATGACATTGTTGGAGTAGCAGCAAAGAAGATCAGATCTGGAAGGCAGATCTGGACCTGGACCGGACGGCGGCAAATCTGGATGACGGTGGCGGCAAATCTGGACGACGGTGGCAGCAGATCTGGACGACGGCAGTGGTATCAGCAAAGAAGATCAGATCTGGACGGCAGCAAATCTAGACGGTGGCGGCAGCAGCAGATCTGGACGGCAGCGGCAACGGCAGCAGCAGTTCTGGACAGGGAAGAGGTTTTGGACAGCAGGTCTGGACTGGGACAGCGGCGGCAGATCTGGACGGCGGCACCGGACAGGGATCGAGGATCTAGACAAGGAAAGTAGATCTGGACAACGACAACTAGGGTTTCGGCGACGGCGGCTAGGGTTCTGGCGGCGACGGCTAGGGTTCCGATGACGGCAACGATTAGGGTTCTATTACGGCTCTGATACCATGATAATATTACGGGAATTGTGTTTTTCTTATTCACAATAGGAGAGAATACATATATTTATATACATAGGGATCCTATATTAGGAAACTACGAAAGAGGCCAGGAGGCCCAAATAGTAAAACCCTATATATCTAACAATTATTATTACCATCATTTCTGGTGCTTCATTGGTTAAGCTATAACATGTGTGTGTTTTGCTCTTGATTTTGCCTTCAAATCCTGAGTGGGTATTTGGATTATCCCGATAAGTTTCATGATACCCATGAGCTGAAATAGGGTCGAAATATTACTTACGAATAGTGATTCCGTTCACGATCCAAGTTCTACATCGATATGTAATCCTTATACCCAGAATTTCTAACAAGAATTTCGGCAACCACATTTTGCATTCATGACTATGAGTGATATTAATCATCTCGAAATCGGTTACGGGTAGAGACGATGTCACAGAAAGTTGTTAAAAGTGGCCTTTATCCCAGGTTGTATTTCACTATTGTGTATAACCTGTAGACCATTTTGAACTATTTGCAGAGAACGAAGATTGTATAACCATTTGGTTATGATAGTTGCAGAGAACACCCTTGGGTTGCAATCATACTTTTGTCAATCAATTGGATGGCAAACTGGCATACATATTACAAATTTAATACTTGTGCTAGCTTACATAGATAACAGAAAAAATCTTTCCATTGGGTGATTATATTGTAAAAATTGAGAGTTCAGTTTATCAATTATGCCTACTAAAAAAATTATCTTGTTCTGAATATGTAGGTGTGTGTTTCATCAGCACTTGCATGTGTTTGAATGCTATTATGGTAATATAAGCAAGAAAATTGAGACCTGTGATCGAAGACTTTCTTTGTATGTCCCCACTTCTCTTAAAACAACTGCAAATTTTATCATGTCAGGACCTAGAAACATAAAACAAATGGCATCGTTACAAACATAAAATTTTACCAAGTTTTTTGGTCAATATAAAAAGAACTTATGCAACAAAGTTGGGAATGGCTGGTGTTAGAATCATTCTCATCCTAAAGCTACAACGTTGTCAACCGAACTTTAATCCGAACATGGTTCAGATAGAATGAAAATGAGAAATTTGTCCAATGCAGTTTAGGTACTGAGAAAACAGAACAAATAGATTGGTAGATGATAGATAAGCTTCAAATGCATATTGCAGATTAAGAAGTGTGAAAAGAAAGGGTCTTCTAGTCCAACCTGCAAAAAATCATATGCAAAAAAACCTAGCTTAAAAGATAGGTGCTTGTCAAGCTCATTTCTTGCTGACTAATGGTAATATGCCAAGCTCAATCTCCTGTCCAAGATGCTCAGGTCCACAAGGCTCAACCTGATAGTACATAAGCTGGTTTGTTTTTAAAGGTTCTCAAAGATATCTTTCTATCTGATGAAGAGAAAATTCCTTACCCTAAAGCATTCAGATTGCTTTCTGTAAAGGTATACAAAAATCAATACATAGCGACATCCAAAAGTAAATCACAAATTTTATCCCAGAGAAAGCGACAAATTGCAAATTATTACCAAAGTGACCTAATTTTGTACTCATGTATAGTGTGATGGAATGGTTGAGTACATTTCTCAAAGGATAAGCCTATCCATTTGTGTTTGTGTGTTCGTCACTCTTTTAAGGGGTAGGATATGCAGGAAAATAATCTTTTAAGGGGAGTAAGTAGGCATTTCATCTATGACATCCTGATAAAAAAAAAAGAACTATTATGGAACCTAGGGAGTATCATAGAATTGCAATCATATCAAGGAATTAAATTAGAGTATTCAAACAGCACCATTAATTGGCCAGGGCCTGTTCGTTATGCCCAGGGAGTGTGTCAGCCATTTGTCTTTTCAGCCATTTGCAAACTTCCTATAAAGGCCATAATCTACATTGATTATTTGCAACACACCGATTTCAAGTGGTCTGTTGTCTTGGTTTTGGCTGATATTTACCATTGTATTGTATAGTTTTCTGCTTTTTGTTTTGTTTTGGCATATTCTGTAGTCTGACATTTCTGGAGTTTTGATGTGCATGCGTAGCTCTGATTATTGCCATTGCATATTCTAGTTGCATAGCATTTGGGGTATGCCCCTATATATTGTTACTTCTTTTTTTCATATGCAAATTCTTGGATTCATCCCGAGAAAAACGTCACTGTCAATTGCTTCTGGTGTTTTCTTATCAAACGTAATAATATACAAGTAATTTGATCCAATTTTAAACCCATGATTTTTTTTCAAATACATATGTTCCACTACATTTACACACCAGTAACTTGAAAGGCCAGTCTTACAGATCCAATGTTGCAATATCAGTAACATCAAAATCTGTGGGATGCCAGAAAAATATGGGTAGCAATGGCCACACAGCATGACAAACCAGCTAACAACACATCACTCGCTCCCAGCAGAAACAGTGTCTCAAAGAGAAAATCAAGTAATTTTACCTCCAAATGCCAAAGAAACGGGATCAGGTCCTCCACCAAAATTCTCAAGGGAGCTTGAAAAAGCAAGATCCCTATCATACGCTTCTCCGAGGCCTTCTCTGTACAACCCAAAGAAGAAACTAAGTAACCATTTTCCACAAATAAGTGCCCTGAAGCGAAGTTAAAGCACAAAGGGTGATTAATAATCCAATAAAGTTAAAATCAAGTATCAACACAGCCTAAAAACTCACTCTTCACACAAAATAATTATCAATGAGCAAACATAATGCCTAGAAGCCAAATAAATTTTTAAAAAAATCAATTGAAAAATTAAAACGTGGAGAGGCTTTAAAGTCCAATGAGAAGAACACAATAATTACAAAAATTATGTTAGGAAGTACTAGCAGATATTAATAATTAGTTATTAAGCTGGACCCTTTACCACGGCAGGACAAAAAAAATACATGTATAGCTAAGGTTGAGTTCAGTCCTGTCATGTTAACCAAACGATACTGGATGTCATTAATTAATGAGTTAACAAAATCAACTAATTGATCATGGAGTAACAATGACAATTTCTTGTATCACTTGCTGAAAGTATAAAAGAAATCTTTAGCCACAAAACAGATAAGCTTACATCAGACTAGAGGGTCTTATACCACAATAATATCTTCAGAGCATTGTAATCTATTCCTGAACTTAACACATGGTTAAATGCAGGTAGAAAAGATTCAAGGAGTAAACACAGAAAGGAAATACATACAACAGAATGTACAATGACCAAAATGATAAATTAGGGATCCCTTTATACAGGAAATCCAGAAGGGTATGCAAAAATGCAAAAAGAAGAAACAATTAAATCCTTACGTATACTTTCGACAGCCTTTATAGAGTTTTGAACCTCTCTCCCTCAATGTCTCTGCAATTTCTTCTAAATATTGGATCTGTGTTACAGAAAATTATACATTCACGTGTTACATACTTTAGAATGTGAACTACTTTATCAATGAAAAAAGTATCATCTTTCCAGTATAAAATATTTGAATACGTAAAACAGTCTTTCAACAATTATGGATACATCATATATACTATAAAACTGGCGTGAAATCATGCCTTAGCCAATTGGGCCATGGCCACACCCATACCTTTGAATAACCTTCTTATGCTATGCTTTGGCTACCATTATTAACATTTCCTATATATCCACTCTAGTCTGAAACCTAACAGAATAACAAATAAAGAATGTAACGGACTATCAACTATGTAATATTAGTAAGGTTTGCTCTATGTCACACAAGACATTTATTAATTACTTGAATAACGTTTGTGATATTGGAATTGTGATTATAATTTTGTAATATTTTATATCAGGAAAAAGATCCACTATGGCAAAGAAAGGAATTGTGAAATGGAAAGATTATTACTTCCATGAACAAAGTCCATAACAAATGTCAATCCTCCCACTACGATTTTCAGTGTAACCTGTGATTGCAACAGATAACAAGCAAACCACTGAGGTGGGGGATGACAAGGGAAATTTACCATGTTCACTTCCCCCCTATGCTACATGCTTCAATTGATGTTGATTGTACTGAATCCACTGATAGAAACAAACTTGCCATCCAGCAATAGACTCTATAAATCCCATTGGATTATCAATAACCAATTAACTTTACTGCCTTCCTTCCATCATAAGATCCCTTTAACTATCATGATTATTACGAAGATGGTTTTAATTGCTAGAGACAAAGTATCTGCTATTCCATCCTTAAGATTCGCTCTTTGCCTGATTTCACACAACAATTATATGTTGTCAATACTTACCAAAAATCTCCGTCTTGATTGAAGAGAAAGAGACACGTTATATGTTATTGTGCATCATAGCTAAAGAGAAAGAATGATGCATTTTACTCTGTTAATTTACCAAGGCGTCGTGATTAATCT
Source organism: Arctium lappa (assembly GCA_023525745.1). Lineage (NCBI taxonomy): Eukaryota > Viridiplantae > Streptophyta > Magnoliopsida > Asterales > Asteraceae > Arctium > Arctium lappa. The sequence continues at coordinate 148,033,686 of CM042048.1, forward strand.
GACTGAAAATTGGTGTTACAGATAACACTATAAAGCTATTATAAGAAATATTGAAAATTTTCATAATTGAGAATGGAGGTGGACTAAAAGGACAAAATAGACTTCTGTTGCTGGACTGAAGGAGGGTTATGATTCATATTTTACTTCAATATTTTATATTACTATAACAATAGGGGATTGGGGGTGCAAATCGAATTTGACCCCACCTATGCTCTAGAGAGAGAGAACATAGAAAAAGAAAAGAATTAGGTTGTGGATAATTCGAATTTGTAAGGCTTTAGGATGATTGTGCAAATTGAATGCTCACAATTTCTACTAGAAAATGGCTAAAATTTAAATTGAAAACTTGGACTCAGCCTCTTCTTCTCTTGGATTCTCTCTATTCAGATTTCACATACACAGTTGCACCCACCAGACAAGCATCAGTTTGCCCCGAAATGTCATAGCAGTCTCCCCACTGTAATTGATGCAGCCCCCACCTCCAATACAGTTCAATTACATACATTTCGTGGATTTCACATTATTGCAGCACTTTCTCCTCATATCAAACCCCAGAATCTCAATCTAAACCTTGAAAACTGTGACCCAGAACTTCATAATAACAGGTGTCATATAATTGTACAAACCAGGATAAAGTTTATCATCTAAAGCCATCACAATAGTTTGTTTCCAACTAATTTCAGTATTTTTATTATTATTATTTTTCAATACATTTGTGTAACATACAGTTTGGTAAAGGATTTCACAATGAAACCTTTCATAAAGACAATAAGTATTTCATTTTAGCCAGTAGCATTCAGTAGTTATTGTTTTGCTTCAGTTTAGACACACTATTTAAAACATAAGAAGGCTTGAATTCACAACCTAAGACTTCTAGAGATCCATTGGTACTAGTGAGCCCAAAGCCACTAGGTAGTTTAGACACTGTTCAGTTTGGTCATTTTTCAATGTACGCCGTCACAACTATAATGATTATGTTTCTTTTGTTATTTATTAGTTTTGACAATGTTATTTTCCGATTATTTATCGGGTTATGGATTTCTGCTTCAGTTAGCTTATTGGTTGGCTTGTCAATTTAGCAGGTTTTTTTGTTGTTGATTTTCTTCTGCTGATTTACTTAACTCTTTTAAGTCATCTTTGATTTACTTTCGGTCATTGTTTCAAGCACTTACTTTTTCCACAGATCCTTTGCTTTTTTTTTTCTCGTTTGACCTTTTGCATTAATTAAATCTCTTGATTTCATTTTATATCTATAATTAGAAATCTCTTCCATATAAGTTTACTTGATCCATTAATGCATCACCCTGATAGTACAATATATATGGTACTCTACTTGCAATCTTTCCAGCTTCTATGATTCATCAGGTCAACGAGCATAATAAGTGAAATGGAGCAATTATGGTAATTCAAAGGCTGGTCATCACAAAAAGAGAATCAATTTTCTGTGAAGTGATAAAAGAGGTTCAAGCCAGAGGAGTCATTTACAGTGATGTACAAATCAGAAAGCAATAAGAGAAGATATTCACTTCCTATTATATTATAGCTTACCAGCTATGCCATGAATTAAACCAATATGTGTCAGCCCTATTCATTTTATCTACACAATTAGCATAGCATTTCTCCACGACATAATCAACCACAAAAAAACAGAAAAAACATGTTTTTGATTAGGTAAATCAAAATGCTACAGACAGTAACAGAGACCTGTTGCCGAAACATTGGGGAATCTTCGAGTTTGGAGAAATACATGGTTGCGTCCTGCTGCATCGATCCAAACCTCCAGCATTAGAGGGCCACACGACCAGTTATAAAATAATATAATCTCTCTTCTCGATCACGAAATCTACCACAACATGAAAAGATGCCGGCTGTTCAATATAACCTTTCAGTCTCCGTGAAGTCGGAATGAAATTCGAATTAGGGTAGAAAAGGGGAGTTTTGCAATGGTATCTTGAAAATGGATCAATGATGTAGGACAAATGAAGAGGAAAGAACAAGATAGAGATAGAGAGAAGGGAAAGAAAATGAATTTTGGGGGGTAGGAAAGAATAGATGCCGGAAAATAGGGAAGAGGGAAGAAAGAGAGGTACCGACATTTCATGGCTGCCATTGAAGTCCCCGTTGTTTCCTGTATTCTCTATGGAGAAAATGAAATCTAAGCCCAAGGGTTTATAAGGGGCCATGGCTACCTGCAATGATGCGCGCCAAAAACCAGTTGCATCTTATTTATATAGTAATATTTTAATTAGAGTGAATTGTGTATTTGGTTCATGTGGTTTTGTGTTTTTTCAGCAGGGTTTCATTTTATGTTAATTGTGGATTTGATCCTTGTGGTATTCAAATTGTCTTGGCCATGTTCTTCTAACTAACGTCTTCGTTAACTCCGTTAAATCAAGAATCATTTTAGTCGTTTGCCATTTTTTTTTGTCCTTTTACGATAAGGAAAAAAATAAACAATATTTTTATACACACACATATAACAATATCAAAATAAATAAAATAGAATATTATTGTATGATTTGATCGTTTAACTTTCTTAAAAAATTAACTATATTAATACGATTAATTTTATTATTTTATTATAATGGTGGAAAAATATATGATTTTATTGTTTTAGGCATCGTTTGGCAAAAATAAGCTAGCTTATTTTCTTTATTTTCTGGAAATAAAATCATATATTTTTCCACCATTATAATAAAACTAGAAGCTTACTCGTGCAATGCAACGAGAAACATCACGATTTTAATGTTTCATTTTATTTTTTTATTTTTTTTATTTTTTGTCGATTTACAGTACGATTTTGGATGGTTTTGAGAGAGTGATAATGGTTTTTTTTATAATTTTGTTTAATTTAGGTTTAATAATATAGACGAAGGATCATGCGATAAGTTAAATATTTTGCGAGAAGTGTGATATCATATATGATTACACAGTCTGTGGGTGTGTTTAATCATATATGATTAAACGTCTATGTATTATCAATATATAACATGAGTTTAATCATTTATGATTAACTTATGTATCATATATGATTAAACACTTTTTGCATTCTCATAAAAAGTTAAACAATCAAATCATACAATAATATTTTATTTTATTTATTTTGATATCGTTATATGTGTGTGTATAAAAATATTTTTTTTTGTTATCGTAAAAGAACAAAAAAATGGCAAATGGCTAAAATGATCCTTGATTTAACAGTGTGTTTAAGAAGATAAACCCTAAAGATTTGAGGAAAGATTTTGAATTTTTGAATTTGAAATTCAAAACTAAAGCTTTGTTTACAACGGGAGATGGATTAGGTAAGAAAAACTCTGAATTGAAGAAAGAAACTTTTGCAGTGACCCAATATTGGTGGTGGTGGTCGTGGTTGCATCAAGAGTTTGTACCTTATACATATTAAATTGTAATTAAGAGTTTTTTTAATTTTCTGCATAAAATAGAAGTACTTTGTGCATTATGAGTTGTCTTTAAAAGTTTTTGCTAGCATGCTTATTAATGTAGTATAGATATGATTAAATTGTGTATCATATATGATTAAACACTTTTCGTATTCTCGAAAAAAGTTAAACAATCAAATCATACAATAATATTCTATTTTATTTATTTTGATATCGTTATATGTGTGTATAAAAATATTATTTTTTTTTTGTTATCGTAAAAGGACAAAAAAATGACAAATGACTAAAATGGTCCTTGATTTAACAGAGTTAACGGAGATGTTAGTCAGAAGGACCATGACCAAGACAAATTGAATACCATAAGAACCAAATTCACAATAAACATAAAATGAGGATCATGGTCAAAGAAAACACAAAACCACATGGACCAAATCCACAATTCACTCTTTTAATTATAATAGTTCTTATTTATTTCTTATTATAAACAAAAGTAAAAAAATTCCATTAAAACTTACCAAAAAATGATTTATTGTTGTAGAGGCAACAAAAAAACAAAATAACTTTACAACTTTTGAAGAAAAAAATTAATGTAGATGTAGTCTATATTTCTATTACACTTGCATCATGTTAATTACAGCAAGAGATGCACAAATGTATGGTTAACTAATTTTTGACCGAAGATCGAACCTAAAAGGAACCCATTAAAAAAGGCTCAGCTCAAAAGCCATTATAATTTATAGGTAAAAGTTCGTTTTGGTCATAAATTTTAAATAAGTGACGGGTTTTAAAATATTGGTTTTATCCAAAAGTGAATATTTGAAAAGATGAATTAGAAAGTGCACTCATGTTATTCAGATAGCTAATGATTAAAAATTTATCTTAAAGTTAGGAGTCTTTCACCAAATGCTTACCAGTAAGAGTCACAATTCTCACTTACTTCAGCGTTTAACATTCTCGACAATCAAAATGGATTACTTGCAAGCGTCTCTTACCTGGTAAACACTAACTAGGTAAGAATCTTCACCCTCACCTACAAAATAAGAACTCGATTGCTGTCATACCTATTACCGGGTAAAATTCTCGCTCTTTACCGTACTCACACAGTAAAGTAAAATAGTTTTGTTTTAGTTTTTCAAAATGGGTATTTTAAAAGATGGTTCGAAAATTGATTTAACTTTGATATAATTTGTCATATTTAAATTGTCTTCGAGAACTGCTTTCCAACACTTGGTACGCAAAACATGATCCCTCATTTAAATCCAATAGTGAATTCACATTCTCTTCAGAAAATGGTTCAAAGAACCACACAAACACACACAGTATGCGACAGATAGCCGGCAAATTAACAGTTACAAAATTGTTCAAAATCTAAGAAAGCTTGAAACAAATTGGAAATCTGATGCTATAATTTTATCCCCAGAGCCTACTAATGAAACCCTTTTTGTCTTTCTTCATCCTGTTCTCAATCGATGGGAAATCGATCGAATTATAGGCAAGGTCCAGCACGATGGGATTACGAGGAATTGCTTGGAAGCCTGGCTGGTATGCTGCAATACGAGGCGCTGCCCTTGTGCTGCTATCAGCAACAGCCGATTCGTAACACTCCAATTTCTCTATCAGGAACTTCTCCGACTAAAACGTCAAAGTTGTCACATGTAAGTTTGATGCACGTTATTTGGAGTAACAATTCACAAATAAGTAAAGTTCGATGCAAAGCTCTTCTAATTGCATAGTGTTGACAACTTATCAACCGACAAAACATAATCCCGAAACGAATGCAACATTTGATTGGACATAAGTGCTTTTGATTATGAATCATATGTCTAAAATTCCCCCAACTATATTTTGGAATGAATTCGGGTGGACAAGAGGTAAATTTAGGCTATTCTTGGCAAACTAGTTATTGGCCAAAAAGCTAGTTGTTAGCTTATCATGTTTGCTAAAACTAATTGATAGCTAAATGACAATGTAAAATGACCTAAAAGAACATGTTGGAAAATTATTTGGTAAAAATATAAGGGACATAATTGGAAAAAAAAAAAAGATGAAAAAAGCCCCTAGAGCTTATTGAAGCTTTAAAAAAAAAAAAAAAAAAACTAACTTATGGTTAACCAAACAAACCTTTTTCAATGAAAACTTATAGTTAACCAGACGAACCTTTTTCAATAAGCTGAAAAGATAAGATAGCTTATGGTTAACCAAACGAACCTTTTTCAATAAGATTAAAAAATAACCTAGCTTATGGTTGTCAAACAAGGCCTTATAGATTAAAACTTTGCTGATAAGGGAAATGTTGCAAGTTTTTTAAGGACGTCCCAAAAAAAGAAACGATTGGGGTAGAGGGAGCACAAATTGATGCATTTAAACCAACCAACTCCCTAAAAATGTCAGGAATGAAGAGAAGGCTATTTCATACCTTCTTATCACTACCAGATATAGATACATTAGAAATCTTTTTCGAAAGATCCTCAGGAGCCTTCTCATGTTCCATAATCCCCATTGCATGTTCAATACAACTGTGGGATCGGCAATCCTTATGTAATGTTTCCAATTCTTTGATCATCGCCTGTTGCAAGAAAGAAATCATAACTATAAAGATGCATATCCCTTTTATTTAGACGCTATATTATAACACTATATTAGTTTGAGTTATAACCTGATCTTGGGCCACAATCCGAAGCTTCTTTAGAGCATTTTCAGCCAGAGAGCGAGCAAGAGAAAACAAAGAATATGCTTCTGTTCTCTTCCCAGCTGAACTATAAGATTTAGCCAAGAAAAAGCACCTGCAAAGAAGATACATGGAAGAAAGGATCTTGATGAATATAAGCTGCCAAGTCTATTGATTGCCAAAATAAAGGACTATAAAGACAAAAACATGTTACATAAACTTCATCAAAAGATTTCTTTCCGAAAAAGGAAAAAAAAGAACATCAAAATGTCTTACGGAAAGAACGTACATCAACTGAATGTTACACAAACTTTATTAAAATGTATCAAGGTATTTTCAAGATACTTTTAATTGCCTAATATGAAGATCCTAAATCCAGTCTCTTCAGAAAATTTTAGCAATTTTACTCGCATAAGTTTCGTGGTTAAAATTGATGGAATTGACATGATCCATAAAAGGTAACTAAGTTACCCTGCATGTAGAAGCCTGATAACAAGCAGTGAAATATCTAACATAAAAATAAAATTATAATACTTCAAGCCAATGTAGGACTGATTCATCCACCAAAGCCAACAGTGCTTGTCCCCATGTGTGATATGACATGAACCTTAAGCGAATATGTGATAGGAGCCTGACCATCACTAGTTTATTTTATGTTATTATACTTAATTTTGTCCCATATCATGAAATATGACTTTGATTATTGTTTCACAAGCGTATTTATAGGCAGGACAATACACTTGGTGAGATGCTAAATATCTTGAGTGTAAATCCCAAGGGATCTTGGGAGTTGAGAAGTGATTCCCCACTCTCAGGTTCTTTTTCTTCCCAATTTCTAATCCTAAATTGTTCAAAATCAACTTGGGAGGCCTGTGAATGAAGACAGGAGAAACAATGCTAAATGGTCATAATAAGACCTAGTCTATAATCAGCTTGATTCCATTGCGTTGAATTGCTTAAATATTTAATCTATTTTCTACCATTATCATCCAATGGCTTGGTCCATTAAAATTTCATACATAAAAATAAGAAATTGACCATTGTATATTTCCAATTATTTTTCCCATTTTGAAGTGCTTCAGCCAAAACAGAACCAAGGTTCTAAACACCATCATACTGGTCAAATGGCCATATAATGCATCATGTCTAAATAGATCGATCACACATCTTACCTATGCAGTTAATTGCGCCGAAATTTCGGCGAAATTTCGGTGAAATTGCGGATTTCGGTCCTTAGGAAAGTTGCGGTACAAAATTGCGGTGGATTATTGCGGTACCGAAAATTGCGGTGAAATTTACCGAAATTTCACCGAAATTTGGTAAAATATTTCGGTCCGAAATTCCGAAATTTTACCAGGCTATGTGTTTGGGCTTTTTCAATTGTGGGCTTGACATTTGGTCGCACGATTTCATCAGTCCACACTTTGGTCGCACGATTTCATCTCCAAACCAAACCCTTAATTCGTTTTTCATCACAGTTCAGTTCCTCGATCTCCAGTCCACTTCCACTCGATCGCTTCCACTCGATTTCCCTTCAACTCGAACTCGATTCCCTTCGACTCTTCAACACTTCCACTCGATCGACATTCCCTTCCCTTCAACACTTCCAATCGATCGACACTTTCATCAGTTCCTCGATCTCCAGTCCCTTAATTCGTTTTTTCATCAGTTCAGTCCACTAATCGACTTCTAGTCCACTCGATTGCAGTCCAGGACTCCAGGTTAACTATTGCAAATTTGCAACCAAACTATTACTGTTTTGCTTTAGCTATTGAACTGTAAAACATGTTTGCATATTTTTATGTTATGAATTGAATGGTTTGATTATGTTTATATGTTAATATGTTATGTTAATGACTTAATGTTTGAAACTTTTTTTGAATTAATGAATTATTTGACTTGATATGTGCTAGGAATACAATATATTAATTATTAAGTTATATATATATATATTCCTATTAATTTATGAACCTATTTTTTTTACCGCTATTTCACCGATATTTCACCGCAATAACCGCAACCGCAATTCTAGGTCCTGACCACAATTTCCGCAATAGACCGTGTTAACTGCTTAGCATCTTACCATGAGGCCCTTGGCCCAATGGTACCCCCTCACCAAGTAACATTTACATTGGGATTTCACGCTTATAGAAGTGGTTATGTGTATGGTTTTAGCCGGTGGAAAAAAAATCTCTTATCTGCAGCGGGCAAATATTACAGAATCAATTCTATGCGAACCTTTCCGCTCGGAAGATCAAACTTTTGACTTCACATTCTTCAGATAATGCAATTTCTTCCTCCTTTCTGTCTCTTCCAGAACTCAACAAGTCAGAAAGATCTGCTGTATTCTGAAATCAACAATAATAAACATTAGTCAGCAGCAGTGCAGTGTAGCAACTAACATCACCATTGAGGTGCAAAGCATCTTCAGACATTAGCCGAAACATTATAGTGTCGTACCTGTAACAGAAGATCGTATAACCTCACAAGTTCTTCAGGCTTGGTGACTTTCTCATTTTTCTCATCACGGGCCTTGCTAAGTTTACTCTTAGCTATGCTGACTAAAAGCTGGTTGCGTTCAATGGTCCTTTGCCCTAGTACAGCACCTATAGCTTTGTCAAGGCCATTCAAATCATCCTTTATGTTTTCAGAATTACCTGCAGTGGCCTTGATACAAACAGAATCGGAATAACTTTCCATACCAAGAAATATGGAAATCAAACATGCTTATGTAATTAACATTTCATTCATTTCATAGGGATGGTATGGGGCAAGGGAGAGAATGAAAAATGTTTTGAAGAACATAGTCAACAAGAAATAAGCTTCAACCAAAGAGTCCACTACCACATACCAAGTCATTGCGAATGGATCCCCGGGCTTCATGGTACGCAGCAAAAATTTTGTCAAAAACAGCAAGTTTTTTCTCAGCAGGAAGAGCACCTTCCATTCTATCATGAAGCTCTTTCTCCAATTCCTCAGCTGAAAGAAAAAGTCATGTATAGCAAACAAGCATAAGAAAGCAGGAAAGTGAGTAAATATATGCAATAAAGCAGACAGACATATCAGCATGTAGTTTTCACATAAAGATGCATAACACTGTGAATCTGTGATGAGATCTTTAATGTAGTTTTCGAATTAAATATGCACAATTCCAAGGCACTATTAAGGCCTCCATGGATTGGAAAAAATAAATATAGGACACATAATATCATCACAGAAATAATGTGTGAGTGGGTGGGGAGGGCAGTGAATAGATAATCCATTATGTAACTTCATCTATTGGAACCTTGCAAGAAGTCAATCATTACAAAAGTGTAACGTCGTTAACTGGTTAGTTGCAATTTGAAGGAGGAAATAAATAAACATTTTTGAAGATCAACACAAAAATCAGATGATTGTTCAGCAAGTATTTCGTATGTAGGCATCAGCAAATAATCTCTTTACACTTTTAGCTAAGAGTTTTCTTCCTCGGTAGTTAAAAACCTAAAGAGTTAAAAGAAATTGTGATGATAACACCTCACAAAAAGGTAGCCCGGTAAAAAACTAACCGTCATGAGCCCTCCTTTCCCAAAAAAGAGAACTTCAGAATTAATCAGAAAGATTAGGGTAAAATTTAGCAACTCAAGCATTGATAAATTAGACATACCCTCAAAGCAGTAAAGATAGATAACTAACCTTTCAATATGGAAACACGAGTCTTTGCATTTGATATTGGAAATCGATGACCCAGCCAACGAAATTCAGTCATGGATGCAGCCTGCTGAGATCTAGCTTCAGCCATAACAGCCTGAAATACAAATTCCAAAAGAATGAAAGAAATTAAAATTCGTTTCAATTATATTGTACATGTTCGTAGTAGTTTACAAGGAACCGAGTCTAGAATCCAGATATGAAACTGCTGTAACTTCACTGTGAGTTGGTCAAGCCTGTAGAGCTTAATACCTCCAATTTAGCTTTAAAAAGGTCCAGGGCAGGTCCTTCAATTTCTCCTATGTGTACGAGTTCGGAAGCTTGTAAATTTGACTCGCCAATTTTGTGCAAACAGTAGCGTATACTTGGTTCTAGTTCCTCAACACGCTCGCGGCACAAAACTTGATTGTCTAGATCTCCATATTTTCCCAGTTCCTCATAAACAACCCTGTTTATATCAAAGGCAACACAGATTTGTTTTAGCAAAAGTAAGTGAGTAAACACCAAATAGAAACAAAAGCCTCCTCTCACAAAGAGACGGATAAGAAGGCAAGACATGGTCATTGACTATCCAGTAAGAGCAAAAGAAATGCCTATCTACTTGCTAGCAATGTATAGTACCTTTTAAGATAGCCAAGTGTTATGGATATAAAAAAGGGTAGCAAGGTTACTACCCCACCACCCATTTTCAGATAGAGATAGTTCACTGTTGAATATTTGATTCTCACCAGGGAGCAGAACTATATAATAGTTGGACAACTGATAAGACAAATCAAGACACAAACATCACAACATGACTTGCCTAGCACTCTTGAAACTCTTCAATGCAATGTCCCAATTCTGGTCTTGTTCAAATAATAAACTTCCCTTCATATACGAGGCATAAGCCTGCAAATTGAAATCAACTTGCTCAGCAAAAGGATACAATGGCAATTATATATTCATTATAACCTGCCCACAAACAAACCTCAGCTTCTAACGATGTTCTAGAGTCTCCCTTAATAGCACACAATTCTGCAAAAAGTGTAGCCCACTTGACTGCTTTACGCAACCTGCCAATCAGATAGCTTCTTTGACGTGCATTTGGACCATCAGGCAGCTGTCTCTTCTCCATGGCATGGCTCCATGCTCTTTCAGCTGTATAGAGAACCAGATGAAGAAACCTATTGCAGGTCCAAAATGCTGTTAGCTCAGAATTAGAAACTTTGATGAATAATAAACCTTACAATGAGGAATTTGATTCTGTAGAGCGTAGAGTTACAGTTGTTATCTTTTTAGGTACATGTGTAATGCCGAAACCTTTCCTAAGGCGACAAAAATGACTAAAGATTATTTACAAAGCATGTATCTAAATGTTTCCGAAAAACGAGATCGAGAACAGCAGAAATTGTTGTAACAACACTATAAACTAAGGTTGATGGGACATATTTTGCATTTCTCTGGCATGAAATTTGAATTTAACTCGTTTGGTCTCTTGGTATCTTTGTTCCAAAAATAAATTGCATAAAAATCTAAAGAAACAAAAATCACGGTGCATAAACTTGTTAATACATAATTCCCTTGAATACACAACCTTAGCAATATGAAAGTTATGGTGCTTGACTTCTGCAAAGTGGACGAGCAAAATTGAAATGGGGGTATTGAATGTCATTACAGTAACAGTATCAATTCCAAGAAATGGGAAGTATATGACGAAAGCCTAATAACGATTCACTAAACAAGGACACTTGACATCAGGCTGAACTTAAACCTAACTAAATGATGCAAGGGCATATGGTGGAGAAGATTGACACATGATGCATAAAAGAACAATTTAACAAGCTGTTGGAAGTTTACTTTTGAGTGTTTTGGGTTGAATCATTAACTTTTAGTACTACATAGTACATATTCGCTTTTGTCATAGTTTTGGATCCATATATCACACTCTAAGTTACTTTTAAAATAATTTGGGTGCAATGAGTTTTCCTGTGAGGAGCCTATCACTCTATCAGTACATCATCAATCATCAACCCTCAAAAGTTGCAAATGGTATTAGCATCAATAAGGAATGTGTATGATTGGGAAACATTAATACATGCCCTAATGCACTTCTAAAAAATTCCAAACCTTTCTTTTCAATCTTCATCTTTTTTTATTGGTAAAGGGAGAAATGGGATCCAAATCCACACCCTCCAAGCGTCACCACATGTGCAGGTTCGATACCACTCAATTTATACTACCCCAATTAAATTGAAAAAAAAAACCTCACTTCCACTACCAGTTACCCCTATCAATCATTCCTCGTTGCAGTTCATCATCATCACAAGGAAAAAGAAAAGTCAATTCAACAACCAAAATCAGGAGATACACACACATCACAAATCGGCATACCTAACTTCAGTAACAATAGGTGCTGTTATAGACTTTTTAGTATATTTCCCACGCCCATGCGTGAACTTCAACGATTTGTACAGTCTCCTTAACCGAGCAGTGCAATACCTCCTGTAAGAAACAAATCCAAATAAGAAACATAAACCCTTGAAATGCCCATACCAATCTATTCAAAAAACTAAAACCTAGAATTAACACATGAATCCGACATTACCGATAGCGAGTGTAGTCCCCAAAACGTAATCCATGCTGCATCTGCGAGGATTTTAAAAGTTGCAAGACTGCAGAAGCAACAATTTTCGCAATTGACATAACATTACTAATTGAATCAAAACATCAACAGAAGTACACAAGTTTTCTTGTGAAATAATAACGTATAGTTTGTGTGGATACATGTGTTTGTGCGTAATTAGGGACAGACCGTTGATTGAGAACTTGGGATTAGTACTGATCTGATCATCGACTTCCATGGACGCCACATCGCTCTTCTCCGTCGCCATCGTAAATTGTTCTCAGATGGGTTTCGGAGGATCCGGTGGCGGCTTTCGAATTTTGTGACGGGATGTTGTGGTCGCACTCTAAAATGCGCCTTGTGCGCACACGGTAAATGACTTTGGGTCGGACTATCCGAATTCATAAACCGGAATCTTTGTTCCCTATCCACTTATTGGAAAATAGAAATAAAAGTAATTATAAATTTCAAATCAAGTTTACAACTTTATCGTTTTATCTTCAATAGTTATGTTATTTTAAGAATTTTAGAAAAATTCCAAGGCTCAATCCAATTAAGTCCGTAGCGTCTATCAATTTTGTCATATCCCCCCTTTTAAGATGAAAATCTCATTGTGATCTCCATGCCTTTTTTTTCTTTCATTTATACCGTGAATTCATTAGATAGAGATGCCAATTCCTATCTCGAAAAAATGTTTTCAGGAAAAAGTTTGATTCAACAGCTACTACACTCTCCTCTAAAGGAATGTTTGGTTCCTAGGATTCCAACGAAATTCAAAGGAATTGAAATGATCACGGATTTGGTCATTTCATCACAATTAAGAAGAAATTCAATTTCGGTCCATCACATTTTCTCAAAAAGACAAAATTTTCCCATGTTTCCTAGTTGATTTACCCAGACCACTGCCACTGACCACCACCACCGATTTGAACCACCGCGACCTGAACCACCGTTGACCACCGCCGATCTAAACCACTGCCGACCACCACCGAAATGAACCACCGTCGACCATCACCGTTCTGACCATCGTTGACCACCACAAATCAGAACCACTTTTTTGAACCATCGATCTAAATCGCAATAGTTGAATTTCGATTTCAAAATTTTCAAAAAATGATATTTTGGTCATTTACCCATAGTTCATTTCAATTCCAAAGCTACATTATATGAACCAAACAGACAGATTCAAATTCTTTTAACATATTTCATTCTAATGTTTATCAACCAAACAGGTGGTCAAACCTGACAACATTTCATTTTAATTCCTTCAAAGTCAAACTATTTCAAAGTCAAATTTCTTTGACATATTTCATTTCATCCAAAAACATTATGTGATCCAAACGTCCTCTTTGTTCCCTATCCAATTATTAGAAAATAAAATAGACATAATTGTAAAATTCAAATCAACTTTACAACGACTATTAGAGCATCTCCAATGGCTATGTTATTTTATAAATTTTGGAGATTTAGAAAAAGTTTGCTCCAACATCTTATTAAACTCTCCTCTAAGAAAGAAAATATAGCATACAAACGCTTTCATACTTTGGAAATGATGTTTTACTCGATATTTTATCACGACAAATGATGTAGTGTAGTATCGTTAGTAGAGTTGGGCCTATTTTTATTTTTAGATCACTTCGATTATAGTCTCTAAAGTCCTTAATTGATGATCCTATTAGCATTAGTACTGCATTAGTAGACGCTTTTTTTGGAACATGATATACTTATGTGTCGTCTTAGATTGTGTCGGTCTTCCAATTCTTTGACTCCCAAACTTGGATCATTGATTCAGCCCCACTTAGGTTAATTGTGTTTCCTTAAATGTCAAGTTCCTAAGAGTTGATTGAGCGAGTTGATTGAGCAAATGTGGCGGACAAACACAAACAACAAACAAAGTATTGGTTAACTCTCAATGGGACTTGAAGCGAGGATGATTTGACCATCAATCATTTTCATTACAGAGCCAATCATGTTGCTCTATCTCTTTCAGGTCGGTATCTAAAATTGCGGGAGCCACCTAATTCAACTTGTAATGTAATCATTGGAATTTACTCTTTTTTCTTCAAGTAACGAGTTAAAAACGATTCAATTCCATTGGAGGGTCACAAATTTTCAATGCAAATTAGCTCTTGTTTGTATTTATTGAATAAGCTACCTAATATAGAGCTGAATCTTGATTATGTCACAACTATCCTTTTTTCCACTCTCTGTCTCTCTTTTACCGGAGATTAGTTGTGGCAAACAAACACAAACATCAAACAAAATCTTGGCCCACTCTAATGGGAGGTTGTTTAACTAGACTAACGAAGTTGTTTATTGACACAAACAACAAGAGGAAGACATTTGTTAAGAGGTGCAAGGTTTGTCAACTACGTGGCAAGCTCGTACATGCTCCACCGAAGGAAACTCCGTTTCAAACTTGTGCTCTCTCGATTTCATCGTGAAAATAGGGCATGCCACAACTGCACAAGGGTTATTAAGCTCATACTCGTTCTAAGACTTTGCAAGAAACATTGGATTGTGCCCTCCAAGCAGGACATGTCCTCCTGGTTTAGTTGGGTTTGAGTAGAAATCTTGATTACATCCGGTGAGAGACATTAGATTGAACTGGTAATTTGTACTAGTCTCCGATAGAAGAGATATATATCAATTATCGAGAGAGAATAAAAGGAACGTGGTGATGTAATCGAGATTCAACTCTATATTAGGTAGCTTATTCAATATATACAAGTAAAAACTAATTTACGTATTAAAATGGTAATTAACACAAATCCGGTCATACTTATTTTTTTTATTTATATTCAACTAGAAGCGTACTTGCGCAATGCAGCGAGATACATCACGATTTTAATGTTTCATTTTATTTTTTTGTCAATTTACAGTACGATTTTGGATGGTTTTGAGAAAGTGATAATGTTTTTTTTTATAAATTTGTTTAATTTAAGCTTAATAATATAATGTTTTTTATATAAAAAAATTAAGTATTTTGTTAGAATTCAATGATTATCTTATATATTTTAATAATATCTAGAAAAATAACCAATTATATATTTAATAATATAATTAAAACAAAATTATAGTAATACTAGAAGCGTACTCGCGCAATGCAGCAAGATCCATCACGATTTTAATGTTTATTTTTATTTTTTGTTTTTTATTGATTTACGGTACGATTTTGGATGATTTTTATTGAGTGATAATGTTTTTTTTTATATAAATTTGTTTAATTTAGGCTTAACAATATATTGTTTAATTTAGACTTAACAATATAATGTTTTTTATATAAATTTGTTTAAAAAACCAACCCAACATCGATCTACAGAAACACATTCATCCAATGCCAAAAAACCCACCTTGTTTCTCTCTCACAACCATATTTCCAGAACACACCACCGATGATGGCACAGAGGTTCGTGATGAAATGAGAAAATGACTTCGGGTTTTCCGTTATCAAAACCTGGAGACATTCAAATCCAGCAACGATCGTTATGAGAAAGATGACTAAAATCCAGCAAAAAAAAAACCACCTTGTTTCTCTCTCACAACCAATGGAGGTTTTTGGAGGTTTAATGGCGATGGAGGTTTTAATGGGTCCAATAATTCCAAAATTCCAAGTACACTCCAGTGTTGTCTTCAATGGCGATGGAGGTTTTGGATGGCAATGGAGGTTTTTGGAGGTAGGCTGTCTTCAATTGTTAAGTTTTAATAAAAGGGAATAGTTGGGAGTTGGAAGGGTAGACGAGGAAAGTAAAGTAAATTTAATGGCTGAGTGTGGAAGACATTATATTTGTAGCTGATTCGGTCAGCCACCAGCTGGCCGATTAAGCTGCTACCGAACACTCAGATATGGCTGACCGAATCAGCCATATCCCTTATTCAGCCCATTAAGCTGCTACCGAACAGGGCCTTAGTGAGTTGTAATTAAGAGTTTTTTTTGCCATCTTATAATATAGTATAGATAATATATTAATTAATAGTGATACATGGAAATGTCTGCATAAAATGAAGGCCTTGCACATACCAAATTGGTGGATGTTAAAAACCTACAGTAGTAATATGTATCTTGTGCTTTGATACTTGTAAATGAAGAAAATTTTAAAATCTTGCATAAAATTATGGTACCTTGTGCCTAAAAATTTGTATTTAAGAGTTTTTTATCCTTGTTTTATAATATAATATAGATAGATATAGATACGGTAATTAATTTCCATTTTGAATCAAATTTTGTCTAAAACCTAAAATTATGAATCAAAAGTGAGAAAATCTGGTTAAACCTCAGAATACAGAAAATTTGGAAAATAATTTGCACCAAAACTATTAAACATATAACTTATTTTGGAATAAAAAAAACCAGCGTCTCTAACAGATGTTTATTTAATTTAAATAGTCATAAAACACTAGATCAAACAAGTACTATACTACTAGGTTGCTTCGCGAACCCGATTATTGTAGCAAAAGATCCGAGCCGACCAATCTTCGAGTCCGAGAAATCTTCCCTACAAATTCACAAAACAACGAAAGAAATCACATTTTATCGGGATGGGGAGGTGGTGTTCAAAAGAGCAACCTCGTGCACCGACCCCCCTCGGCTTTACGAGTGTTGGCTGAAGACTGTACTTTGAAAAGAGGTTCAAATGACTAAAACACAAACCTCCGGTTCAGAGTGGCCCAAGGGCACACACCCCAAACCAAACGAACTCGGTTATTCTCATGCAAAATATAAAACCTCCAATGGAGCTTTTTGACCACCTAGACATGTGAAAAAGCTCTTGACAAAAAATGCCCTCTTTTTTTGGTAACCATGGGTATCCAAGCCAGCTTACGTGCACCGATTAATGCCCGGGTGACCACGAATGGCATATCCGTGGCCACAAGGGCTTCGGCAGCGCTTGTATTCGAACCAGGGGAAGATTAGATTTCCACTACATCCCCTGGATTATGAACCCCTCTTTTTGCTTTTACAGTTGCAGCCCTTTTGTTTTTTGCTTGTGGTTCCCATATTTTTGGAAAAAATTAGAGAAAACTCCGATGAGAAAGTCCATGCTCTAAGATTTTAACGACTTTAGGATCTACGAAAGAGTATGCTTACCTTTTAGACCATTTGGAACTAGAGTGAGGACGAAGGTTCGTACTTCCATAGGGGCAAGTTCCACAACCAGCTTTTGAGGATCAACAGGTCCACCCCTCGGGGCTGTTGGTTTATCATTCTTGGAGCCTTCTGCTTTCCACACCAATCTTTTCTTTTCCATTTCATCCCTTTCTTGGTTAGCAGATAAGCTCATTTCGGATACATCCGTTATCTTAAATAAAGTACACATGATAAAAATATATATGAGAAACAAGTCGCCAATAATGAATATACTTTATTTAGCGTATCGATTTTACCTTCCTCTTTGCAAAAAGCTTCTTCAACTCGACACTTGTCATAACCGAGAGATCCTTGTCCTCTCCGATCTAGAATTTGAAAACATAAACATAAACAAATTTGGTTTTATGATATTATAGAACATACAAACTTTAAGTAACGGCACCTTTTGGGGGTGCCATTGGACCCATAAAATGGAAATTGGAAAGTAGACAGAAATTGCATGTGGAAAGGAACCTTAGAACTTAGCACCATTAATGAATTTATGTGAAGGAAAGAGCAAGAACCTCATATAAGTGTGCCAACCGGAGAAGAACTTTTCCATCTTCGAGCTCCTGAAGTAAGAAAATAAAGAAAGTGTTAAGTTTCGCTACAAGTGTCAGCAAGAACCCGGGTATTACTCAACGCTGTCCTATACTCCTATTAGGTATAGAAGATTACCTGGAGGGTCAGCAATGCTACATTATCAGGGAGAGTGTAGGTGGAATCCATTCCTGAAAATGTCGACACTTCAAAGTTTGTCCCTTGTTGTCCATCCTGAAAAAAGTCGATCTAATTAATATGCAAGAACTGTTTGATGGATTCTCGCATTAATAATAACGAAGCATTTATCAATCACCTGCTCAGTGAAGGCCAAAAGAAATGGAGAATAGACCTCCTGACCATATGAGCGGCGCCACTTGGCTCCCTCTCCTAGGGGATCAATTCTGAGGTAGTATTTCCCTTGGATCTGTACAAACAAGTTCCCTAAAGTATCAGCAATGCTAAAAAAGAATTGAAGAGCAAAGTTAAAGTCCTCCTTTGCCACGATTAGCATACAATTATGGGTTCCAACATTTGAAAATTGTAATTTCAAGTTCACTATTTAACGGCAAAAGTAACAAGTAGAAACTTGCCACACAAGAAACAAGAAATGATAGCATCAATGCGAACTGCTTCGTGTATCAAAATCTTATAGAAAATGCTTACAGCTAATCCTCTACAGTCTTTGCCAACACAAACTGTTTCATTCAGTGCCTCTGCGACACCCTTTCCATCATCATAGAGCAATCTCCTACAAAAGAGATGATTGATATTATATAATTTATGGCCAGTTCTATTGTTTGATCGTTAATTGTGACCGCTAGTGATATCATCAGGAAAAGCTATGACAAAAAATGGAAAGAAAAGACCTACCTATGGAGCATCAACTCCAGTTGCCCATCAACAATGCTGGATCCACCTACGGATCTATCTACCAAAATCGACAACTCACTTTTGTCGTCTTTCAGGTACATTCCAAGATTGATCTGAAAAATAATTCAACTTCAGTTATATATGTGAACTCCAAATATGCTATGCTGTTTACAAGCTTTTCATTAATGCAGTTGAACTTCAATCATATCGTACACCTTATCATTCTCTTAGGTGGCGTTTGGTTCGTGGAATGGAATTCATCAAGGAATTTGACTTTGAATGAATTGGAATTGGAATTTGATGGAATTTGACCACACATTTTGGTCGCGTTTGGTTGGATGGAATTGGAATTGGAATCTGTTGGAAAGAAAATGAATTCCATAGGATACCCCGTGGAATTGTGAAATCCATGTTTGAAGGAATTTGATGGAATCCGCAGGATTCCTTAGTTTTAATTATGTGAACCAAACAAGACTTTGGAATTTGGTCAATGGATTTGGACATTCCAATTCCATTGAATTCCATCCAATTCCGCGAACCAAACACCCCTAAGTGTTCGTTAATTGCATGGGTGCAAAACAACTTGGTCCTTCTATCTAGACATAACAATGACGCAAAATTATGATTCTCACAATCTCTTAAGCAAAATGTGTGAAGTATCAAACAAAGCACTACATATGAATGTGCGAGCTTATCTTCGATGTGATAATTGATGATAAAAGAACGAAACAGAAGAGAATTGCTGGTGATTTTTTCTCTCTTCCAAAAATCTCGAGCCTAACCTCTCTCAACTACTTAATTCATACTAAAACTGCAAAGGCGCAAAGAGTTTCTTGAGTTGTGACAACAAATATTTTACCATTAAAAGAACCCTGGATAATAAGAGCAAACAATGTGTTGAATCAAAATGACAGGTATCTTGATAATGCAAATGAAAGAAATACATACAGGATAATAGTTTCCTGCAATAGGCTGATTCACTTCAAGATCCCAGTCAGCTCTATAGTCTCGAATCTGCCACAGAAAATAAAATTCGATTATACATTCTTCAATACCTGTGTTTCTCCAAGAAGCAGATGTTTAACGGCGTTCAATAAGAAGTGGAGTGATATGCTAACTAAAGAACAAGGACCATATTGAATGTTTTTACATGCAACATGTTGCATCAAATAAGAGTACTGCAGCATACCCGTTCAATGAAATCACGCCCATTAGAATCCGAGTAAAACTTTCTATTGCTATTTATGGTGGTTGTGATCTGAGTCACAATCTCCTTCCCAACTCCATCATCAATAGGTATGGGACCAACCTGAAGTTCAGATTATTACGAATGAACATATTCTGAAGAAGACAAAACTAAACACAATTGAACTTCTTTATCCAAAAAACAGAGACAAATCAACTTACAGTAAATTCAACTTCAGCATGTTCCTTATTCTTGTACACTCTAGTGATCTGCCAAAGCATTCAAAAAGAACTTAATATAATTAACATGAATGGTACCACAAATGACCCAACATAGAGAAATTAAAGTATATGTTCCTATGAGCTTGTGAGTAATTGCCCAGTCTTCCAAGTAACTAAAATTGTTCTAAGTGGAAAACCTGGGTGCAGTTGTTGCATACCAAGAGCATGAGTGCAAGCACAAGAGAGAGAGAGAGAGAAAGAGAGAGAGCGAATACATTCAGATATATCAATACATATTAAGACTTGCTAGTAGCAGTTTCAAAGGTATGCACCTGAATTCACTCACTCTAGTTGCTACTTGAAACAAATTTATACTCAGTATGAGTCATGACTACTCTTACAATTCTCCTTATTTTTAGCTTGTGTTCAGGGTCTTCACAGAAACAGCCTCTACCCGAGAGTCTGTGGATCCTACCCCCAAACCCTATCTTTGTGTGGGATATACTGGTTCATTTTAGTTTGTTTTGGGAATTCATCAATATGTGTCTCCATCCAGGAGTTTGAATTGCCGACACTATGCTAATTCCACTACCTTCCCAATTAAGAAAGATTCCACTAAACTTTGATTGAGAAAAGGTCGAAGGATTGGTTACTAGTGGTGGTGTTCTTGTGCATCTAAAGAAAATTTCATTCAAAAGGTAATCAACTGGGGATGTTGATCAAATATTCATTACCTGGTAAATCCATGGATTTATTTTCTGATGTACTTCTTCATAAATTGTCCCCCTTAAAACTGTTATAGGAGTCTGTAATTTCATCAAAAGCTAATCAGTTGAATCTGGCTATAAATTACAGGACACATGCATCAGAAGAAATTTTATACCTCCTTATGAGAACCAATAGGGTATGTACCATTTGGACGGAAAACATATGCTCCAGATGCCTAAAACAAGAAAAATAAATATTTACAGTTAAGGAACTCATTTGTTAACCGGAGAAACTTGCCTAACATGCACAAATAAACAATATCTAGATAAACAAATATATCAGATACATGCACAAACACATAACAGGATTCCAAAACTAAAACAACAATAAAAAATACAATCGATATAATAAATAATATGTTACCTGCTTCCCTGTAGTGCCATCAAATCCAGCATAATAGCTATATGATTGCTTCACAGAGGATTCAATCTTGCACAACATAAGACAGTTTAGTTGTGCACTAAAAATATAAATGATAATAGTATAAAGTTTAATTGACTATTTTAAATGACTTCAAAGATATTCATTGCTGTACGTATATAACATAAAAAAAGGTTGACTCCAGATATGGAGCATAACAAACAAATAATTAAATTACATAAAATGTCCTGACCACACCTTGGAATAGTTACAAGAAATGGCAGGTCTTATGAAAAATATCAAACTAAAAAATGAAAGAAAGAGAAGGTTAATGTACTTACAGAGCTTCGACTATTAACATACTGAGTGAGCTTTCCTTCACTTCCAGAATAGATTAACTTCAAATTTCCTGTGCCTACTTCTATGAGATCTTTTCCTGTAATAGTAGACTTGTATAATGCGTCTTTCATAAAATTTGAAGCTGCATAAAATTAATTATGATCGACAGTTAAAATATGTTCAACATTCACATCAAAGTGCTTTTATGTGAAATATTACACGGTTTACCTGGCCTTTTTGTGCTAGCAATCACATATGTGCTAAAACCCAGAGGCGGAACAGATGCTGTAAATGCAAGCGAATACTTGGGAGTGGAACTTGGCGATTTACCCGTATATGCAGTAGTGTAGTAGTTTCTTAGGGCTATAGATTCATTTAGTACAGGGAGAAGTTGAGATTCAACTTGTTTTCCGCTGGAGTCATAGACGGCAATATTCTCACTCACAACCTGTTAGGTATGCATGATATCAGATGCTATTGAAACTAAATGACCAAATATGTATAATGTTGTCATCCTCCAAAAGGACCCGATATAGATACAATCAAAACTCAATGACCTTCCATTACACCCTACACTTGCAATAGACATGCCGACAACCTGCCAACTCTGCTGTTCAATTAGCTTTGTAGTTCACAATTTATAAAAGCAGCAATCATGATAAATTACAACAATGAGAAAAAGTAGGTAGAGGTTCAATTAGGCCTTTTTGAGTGTCACTTAGAAAATGCATATAGATCACTCTTCCATAATGTTGAGAGAAGAGAATAATATAGAAGAAAAGAACATTGCATGGACCCTAATGTAATGCTCACCGGAAGTCTTATAACATCAGATCTCTTCCACCCCAGGGAATTGTAGACAACAACCACCTACATTAAAAGTCACAAAAGTCCATTCAATTTAATGTACTTAACAAAAATATCGTACATGTGCAGTATAAAACAGAAAGCTTTATGCCATTTCCTTGTGTGTTGGATAATTTCAGGTTTATATTACCTTGCATGGAGAAGCTACAACATTAAACATCTCACTTACCAATTTCTTGCCAGATGATAGATCAGCTTCAGATGGAGGGCAATAGCTTATGTTCATAAGTGGACACTGAAAATTAATGAAGAAACAAAGAATAGGACATCATTAAATGTAGAGCATAAACAAGAAATTTATCAACCTCAATATCAATCGACGTAAAAAAATTCCATGACTGGAAGAGGTGGAGTTGAAGTGACAGGATCAGTTAGCAAAAATGTGAAGATGTGCATGAACAAATTACATGGGCATATTTTAGAAGTCAGTTGACGATTCTGTTAGACATGACAAACATGCAAACCCTTGGTTTAATAATTGCATGATAACATTTCTTGTCATGCCAGACAAAAGGAAGAGAAAGTTGCAGATCCATGAAATCTTATTTCACCATTAGCAAAAAATACATTTTATTCTATACAATACAAGGATACAAGACCACTTTCCCTCCTTTGTTGTGAAGGGGATTTGCCTGTAACTCAAACCCCACCCCACCCCAGAAAGAGATAGACTGTTGAAATTTAAATATAACATCTTCTGTACAGGAATAGTTCCCCACTTAACATAATTCGCAGTGTTCAGCAAAAGATTAATTTCCAGTACATAATGGACTATCCACAACTAAGTAAAGCTGCAAAGCAAAAGCAAATTACAGAACAAGGACTACAAGGCACATAGTTCTGTTGCATGGCTACCTGTTGAAAATTGGTAGCTGAACTTGCACATCCAGATTTTGATGACACCATGCAAGCTAGTGAATCCGCAACCACCACTTCAGCCTGCAAGAAATGAGATTGTATTTCTGATCAGTTTGCATGGAAGGAAAAATGAATAAGGTGATAGGTAAACTTGCAACAAAATAGAACAAGTTTGCACCTCCTTGTGACCTATTGACAGCCGTTTTGCATAATCATTTGCCACATGTTGCTGCGAAGTACCACTAACAGCATCATGATGTTGAGCGATCCCTAAAGCATCACCCAAAGAGTCCGTAGTGGGCCCTGATTTATTCCTTCCCTTCATTACCTCCAATTGCCTTGCTGCCTGATATTTATATTGTAGTCACATGAGAATCAGGCTCGAGAATTTTAATGAATAGCCTAGATCTCCAATAAACAACACCCATGTCACCCACCAGATAATAGCTACTCAACATTCTGACATATCCCTTGAGAGCTGGCCTACTAGTAAAGTATCCTGTCCAGTAGGCATCTATGTCGCTTGCATATCTAACAAACACATGTAGTCCTTGATTATTTGCAAAATGAAGACTGGAAAGTGTGATCATATATTTTAAGGTTTCCAAAATTATACTTACGGAAAATAGTCGTCTTCTTTGAGAGGCCAGGAGTCAGTCTCAGCATATTTAGCATCAGTGTATATAGATGGCGTCGAATAGAGAGCATTGACACGACCATCCTATATTCATATGTAGTCAAAACTCAAAAACCAAGTAAGATATTGTTGATGCCGATAAATAATATTTCAAGAACGGCATATACGTGTAAAGTTGAGAAAGCATGATTGAGTAACTAACTTGATTGACATAATGAATCAACTTGTCCATATTCCGAAACCATGACTCTGCATACTGATATTTGAAATCCGTCCCCATTGTCCACATTACGTGATTTGAGCGGGTAATATTTGCCTGGAAGTATTCGAAAAAGTTAATCTCAAATTCAACTAGCTCATGACTCTTTTTCTTAAGCTCTTAAGAGAATATTGACAGGCAACTATAAAACATATACATGCAGCTCACCTGTGACAAGGCCGCAGCCACAAAATCGTTAACCCGCTCTTGGACGTTGTAGTCAAACAGGTTGATGTCATCCTACATTGTAAGAGATACAATTATATTTATGGTATGTACTTCAATAAACATTCAAGAGCCTTGACTTTATATTTAAAAAGTTACCTGGACGATCGGAGAATCATCATTGACTTCAAAGTAGAAACCACTTGGAGGTTCATAATTCTCAGGGAAAGCACCAGCAAAAATCTGTAAAGATTGAACAATCATGTTAAAGAGTAAATTCTTCCAGAGAAAACAACTATAAACACATAATCTAACAACAATAAAATTTAGATCTTGCACTTTTGTATGCATTCTGTATCGATATCAACAATTCTATAACAAATGGAAAAGCACAACCATTTAAAACTCACCTGTGAAGACGAACCAAGACTCTTGGAACCCTGCCAGATAACTTCAAGATGTTTATCATCTTTTCGCTTAGCTCTGTCTTGGTAATCAATTCGGCCAAAGAAAAGAGAATCAAATCCAACCTACAAGATCATAAGGTCACAAGTTTATATGAATTGAAGGCATGTAGCAAAATTATAACAATTATTGAACCTATTTAAGATAGACTTTCTACAATTACAAAAGTGAATCTGAAATCTTCAAATCCAACATATTCTAGAAGAGCCAAGAGAACAGAATAACTAACCTCAGCCCCCAATAGGTAAGCCTGCACTGCCGAATGTCCAAAGGGGTCTATCTGCCAACCAATCCTTGGAGTTACATTGAATTGTTCTTTAATAAACTTATGCCCCAATGTCGTCTGATCAATCATATCAATATAATGCGGGGCTGCTTCATCATGCATGCACCATCCCCCATTTCTGCCCAACAAAAACAAATTACACATAACATGATATACCCTTAAGAAACAGTGTGAACTATAACCCCACAACACAAAAACTCTTCCCATGCCTATGTGTGCATCAGTATAAATAAAAAGTCATCTTTGTTTGCTTACATCAACTCAAGTTGTCCCGAGCTAACAAAGCGCTTGACTATAGCTTGGGTTGTCTCACTCTGGTCCCTCCACCAGCGCTGGAAAAATGCCTGCAACATTCATAAAAAGGGTCATTAGCCGAGCAGTACTCAGGTTACCGACAGATGCCAACCTCCCAAAGTGAGAAGGGTGTGAGTTTTGCCATAAATAAATATATACTTCAAAAAAACTTTAATAACACCTACATTAATCAACATCTCATTCTTGTGTGCCCTGATATGCTCTAGCTTTTCCAAGATTTTAAGAAGTAAAACAAGGTAACAAGGGAGACCAAAGACAGACTTATTTAACATCAAATTTTGAAAGAACCTTTAATGGACGAATTGACCATCAAAACAACTACTACAATTAGAAATCTATCTGGTATAAATTGTTAACAAATTCCATAATCAAGTTCTAGCGTTGTTTGACCTGGAAAGTCAAATTGCACAGTTGAACCAAAGGATTTCAATATTCTAACCTGTTCAACATAAACGAACTTCCGATTCTTATCAGCCAACAATGCTGGAACCAACGAATCAAGCACGTTTTGAACGCATGCTCCCTGAAGAATTAACAAATCAATTTAAAAAAGTCAAACAATGAAGCAAACCAGAAATCTATACGTCTGTATGTGATTAAAAAAAAAACCTGAATAGAGTTATTGGATCCAACATAGTACTGATCAACAGTCTTCAACCAACCAACATCATCGTGTGTATGCGGTACCAAATGAACATTAAGCTTCCCCTTCACAACTCCCTGTGAAGTATTATAAATCATATACTTCGATTCCACACACACAGCAACAGCAAACAGTAGACTTAACAGCAAACAAACTCGAAAATCCGCCATTGCCGACGCTAAAACCTCACTATTTCTCCCAACACCTCTATATACGCAATCAAAAAAACGAATAAAATCTCCGATCAAACGAAATTCCTTCGTTTGTCGTTGTTATGCCATTCAGTTTGACATTTCGTCAAGCCAAAACAAGGTTAGGTGAATGTTGTCAATCAACAAGTCGTTTTCCTCGAATTATTGATTCTAATAAGGGCTTATGAGATTCAACTTTGCAGAAACGAAAGTAGCTTTGCGGAAAGAAAAAAAAAAGGTGAAGAAGACGACGAAGAAACTCGGCGGACACTTTGCTTATCCAATAATGGGACCATCCGCCATGGATGATTTATATATAATTTTATATATAACCCATAATGACCTGTAAATTTGCCACGTTTAATTGATAAGTCTTTAAAGATTTATTAAATCTATGGATTAATTTTAGTTAATAGATAGTAATTACCATATGGGGGTTTAAAATTTTAAGATCATGTTTGTTGACTATATACACGCAAATAATTGTAATGTATGTAATTTGTATTAATCCGTTAATATCCATCCTAAATAACTAGAAGCGTACTTGTAAAATGCAGTGAAATACATCACAATTTTAATATTTTTTTTTTGTTTTTTTGTTAATTACAATACGATTTTGGATGTTTTGAGATGGTGATAATGATTTTTTTTATAAATTTGTTTAATTTAGGCTTAATAATATAATTATTTTGTTAGAATTTAATGATTATATTATATATTTTAAATTCTTTATATTTAAATTGAGATTTTTATCCTGTTTTGATTATGTTTATCAGTTAGTTATGAATTCAAACATATAGCTTTAGAAGATTTGTACTCATGTATCATGACTTGTGATCTTAAATTTTAAGTAATGTGTATTAATAAACAGTACTTAATGCATAAAAGCTTATTTTTTAAGAGTTTATTCGATAGTTTAATAATAATATAATGTTTTTTTATAAAATAAACATTAAATATTTTGTTAGATTTTCTTAATTATGTTTTAGATTTTTTATATTTAAAATTTTATACGGTGAGTGATTTTAAGGAGTTGAAATGTGGAGTGATTTTAGAGAGTTAAATTGGTTACAGATAAAAATTGAAAGTTAAAAAATAACATTAAATTTAGTACATAAAACTTTAATGGTTCTTTTTAAGAGATTTTAAATAATTAGCATTAAATAGCAGTACATTAAGTTTTAGCAATTGTTTTTAAGAGTTTTTTATGCATGTTTTATAATATAACTAGAAATGTACCTTCGCAATGCAGCGGATTTCTGAAATCTAGAACTCGAACCCTCGATCATTATTCATACTCTTTTTTAGTTTTTTTTATTTTATTTTACGATTTTGAGAAACCTAGATTTAAAACAAAAATATATTTTAGTTTAGTTTAATTATGGTTTTTTTTATAAAAAATAATAATAAAGTATTTTGTTACGGGTCAAAAAAATGTTTAATTTAAATGATAACTATATTTAAGATATTTTATATTTAAAATTAAAAAAATAACATACTTCAATCAAAAATAAAAATAAGGTGTTTTATCTCGAATTTTCTTATATTTATCGATTAGTTATATTAATAGTTAAAAAATTTAGATATTTTAGAAAATAAAAATAAGTACTGCAGTTAGTTACACGAATTCAAACATTGATCTTTTATAAGTTGTACTTATGATTAATCAATTTGTGCTTTTGCATTTTAAGTAATATGCATTAATAAATGATACCTAAAGCATAAAAATTAGTTTTTAAGAGTTTAACTTAAATGTTTTATAATATACTAGAAGCGTACTCACGTAATGCAGCGAGATACATCACGATTTTAATTATTTTTATTTTTTGTTTTTGTTTTATTTTTATCTTATATATTTTAAATTTTTTATATTTAAATTAAGATTAAGATATTTATCCTGTTTTAATTATGTTTATCGGTTAGTTTTAAATTCAAACATATAGCTTTAAAATTTTATATTCACGCATCATAACTTGTAATTTTAAATATTAAGTAATGTGTATCAATAAACATTACTTAATGCATAAAAGTTTGTTTTTAAGAGTTTATTCGGTAGTTTAATAATAATGTAATTTCTTTTAGGTTTAATAAAATAATGTTTTTTTATAAAATAAACATTAAATATTCTGTTATATTTTTCTTAATTATATTTTAGATTTTTTATATTTAAAATTTGATTTTTATCCTGTATTTAATTATGCAGGAGTGATTTTAGGGAAGTTGAAGTGATGAGTGATTTTAGGGGAGTTAAAGTTGTTAGAGATAAGAATTAAATAGAAAGAGATTTTAAGTTTTCATTCTTTATTTAAGTTTTAATTAATTAGCATTAAACAACGGTACATTAAGCTTTAGCAATTGTTTTTTAAGAGTTTTTTTATCCGTGCTTTATAATATAGTATAGATTAAAAATTTGTATTCACGTATCATAACTTGTAATTTTAAATATTAAGTAATGTGTATCAATAAACAGTACTTAATGCATAAAAGTTTGTTTTTAAGAGTTTATTCGGTAGTTTAATAATAATATAATTTATTTTAGGTTTAATAAAATAATGTTTTTTATAAAATAAACATTAAATATTCTGTTAGATTTTTATTAATTATATTTTAGATTTTTTATATTTAAAATTTGATTTTTATCATGTATTTAATTATGCAGAAGTGATTTTAGGAAAGTTGAAGTGATGAGTGATTTTAGGGGACTTAAAGTTGTTAGAGATAAGGATTAAATATGAAGAGATTTTAAGTTTTCATTATTTATTTAAGTTTTAAGTAATTAGCATTAAACAACGGAACATTAAGCTTTAGCAATGCAGCGAGATACATCACGATTTTAATTTTTTTAATTTTTTATTTTTTATCGATTTACAGTACGATTTTGGATATTTTTTAGAGAGTGATAATGTTTTTTTTAATAAATTTGTTTAATTTAGGCTTAATAATATAATGTTTTTTATATATAAAAAATTAAATAGTTTGTTAAAATTCATTAATTATCTTATATATTTTAAATTTTTTATATTTAAATTGAGATGTTTATCCTGTTTTGATTATGTTTATTCGAATTCAAATTTCATAATTTTAAGGGTTGGGGATTAGAGATAAGGATTTTGGGGATAAGAATTGAATTTATTAATTAGGATTAAAAGCATTTAAAAGTAGTACATATTGATTCATTAGTTGTTTTTTAAGAGATTTTAAGTAGATTAATATTAAATAATAGTACATAATACTTAATGGGTTGTTTTTAAGAGTTTTTATGTCTCTTTTATAATATAGTATTGGATGGTTTTTAGAGAGTGATAATGGTTTTTTTATATAAATTTGTTTAATTTAGGCTTAATAATATAATGTTTTTATATAAAAAAATTAAGTAGTTTGTTAAAATTCATTAATTATCTTATATATTTTAAATTTTTTATATTTAAATTAAGATGTTTATCCTGTTTTGATTATGTTTTTCAGAATTCAAATTTCATAATTTTAGGGTTTGGGGATTAGAGATAAGGATTTTGGGGGATAAGGATATAATTTATTAATTATGGTTAAAAGCATTTAAAAGTAGTACATATTACTTCATTAGTTGTTTTTAAGAGATTTTAAGTAAATTAACATTAAATAATAGTACATAATGCTTAATGAGTTGTTTTTAAGAGTTTCTTTATGTTTTTTTTTATAATATACTAGCAGTGTGCCCGTGCAATGCATCGGGGTGAGCAATTGTAAATGAAAATAAAAATTAATGTAAAAGCTTATCAGAAAAAAAAGTTATATATTAAGTAAATTATATATTTATAATTTATATAACATTAGTAGTGATAAACGCATAACTTGAGTTTTTTCAATCATGAAGCATTAAGAAATTATATTAAATTAATCGTTAAATGTATATTTGAATTTTAAAAACATGTATTAATCAACTATATCTAACGAATGATAATATTTTTTCAAAATATTGAAATATAGAATAGGTAAAAATAACAAATATAATATTGGATAGTATTATTTTGTATTTAAACGTATATATAGGTTCATTATTAGTTAGTTTTATAGAATTCAAAAGGCTTTAAAAACTTGTATACATGAAGAAAATACATGTACTATCATAATTAAAGAAATATGTTAATTTGAACAATTAAATAACTTTTCTTCTTTTAAAGAAACCCCAAATGAGGAAAGGAAAAAACTTGTTATTTTAATGTTTCATTTTATTTTCTGTTTTTTGTCGATTTACATTACGATTTTGGATGGTTGTGAGAGAGTGATAATGATTTTTTATATAAATTTGTTTAATTTAGACTTAATAATATAATGTAATTTATTTTGGTTTAATAATATAATTTTTTTTATAAAATATTATGTAAGATTTTTTAATTATATTTTAGATTTTTTATATCTAAAATATGCTGAGAGTTATTTTAGGGGAGTTAAAGTGGTTAGAGATAATGATTGAAAATTAATAAATAACATTAAATGTAATACATACAGCTTTTATGGTTGTTTTTTAAGTAATTAACATTAAATAGCGGTACATTAAACTTTAAGAATTGTTTTTAAGAGTTTTTTATGTCATCTTTATAATATAGTATAGATATAGATTATAATATATTATAGATATATTAGTTAAAATTCAAAATAAACATATTAAATACAGAATAAACACTATGAGATAAACTACCTGTTTTATTTTTTATTAAAATATATTATCAATAATAACATAACAAAATAATTAATCATTATCTTTATAAACATATCATAACTAAAAGTAAAATAAATTACATATATATAATAAAATATAAGTTGTACCAAAGCATTATGAAATTATAAATTAAGTAATTGGTTTTAATTAATTGTATTTTGTGCTTAAAATGTTGTAATTAAGAGTTGTTTATGTCTCTTTTATAATATAGTATATATATATATATATATATATATATATATATAGATAATTAATATTATAACTAATGAGATAATTAATAATATATTTTTTTAGAAAAATTAAAATTCTCACTATATATATAGAGAGAGGGGGGGGGGGTAATCATATAAGAACTACAAAAATGTTGAGAACCTTAAAATCAATCTAAACTATCTAATCACCTCAATCTAACAACCTTAATTAATGTTTCATTTATAATTAATGAAGGACATGATGGTAATTTTTCTTTTTCTTGATTATTTTTCACGTCCCTTTTTTATAGATATCAAAATTTAGAATCAATTATTATTTTATTTTTATTCAATCTTATGCGATGTAATCTATACTATATTATAAAGAACGGATAAAAAACTCTTAAATACAAATTATTAGGCACAAGGTACCGTCATTTTATGCAAGATTTTAAAAATATCTTAATTTACAAGTTTCAAAGCACAGGATACAAATTACCACTAGAGGCTTCTAACACCCACCAATTTGGTATATGCAGACTTTTCCATGTATCACTATTAATTAATATATTATATTACTATAAATTTGTTTTAATTATATTATTAAATATGTAATTGGTTATTTTTTCTAGATGTCATTAAAATATATAAGATAATCATTGAATTCTAACAAAATACTTAATTTTGTTATATAAAAAACATTATATTATTAAGCCTAAATTAAACAAATTTATAAAAAAAAAAACATTATCACTTTCATTAATTGATAACAATCTTTTATATTGCATTAGTTGATTGTATTATTAATTTAATTTTTACTTCCTTACTTTCTCACATATACATTATTTAATGGTAACATATAGAATAACATACATCTTTATAAAATATATTTGACTATTTTAAATAATAGAAACATCACATGGGAAAAGAAAATATATTAAATATAAAAATATTGTAATTAAAACATCACTTATAATTCTGGAAACACCAAAGTTTTATTTCACACAATGAATAGTACAAAATGTCGCTAAAGTTAAACAAATTTAGTGTTGTTTGAGATTGTGAAAACAAAACATAGTTGATGTGAAAGTGAAACACTAAAGTGTTCTTTCATATTGTGAAACAATATAATTTTGCTAAATTGAAACAATAAAATGGTAATGTATTATTGTTTCACAATTTTGAAAACAAAACTTGACATGAAATGTGATATGACACATTAAAGTGTTGTTTCATATTGTGAAACAACACAATGTTTCTAATGTGAAATAATGTAGTACAGTTTCACATGGTGAAATAATGTACTGTTGTTTTACATAGTAAAATAATATAGTGTTCTTTCATATTGTGATACATGTTGCTAAATTGAAATAATAAATTGTTGTTTCACAAGGTTAAACAATGTAATGTTTTTTTACAATTTGAAAACAAAACAAAAGTTGACGAGAAATGTGATGTGGAACGCTAAAATGTTATTTTATATAGTGAAACAACACAATTTTGTTAATGTGAAACAATGTAGTGTTGTTTTACATGATGAAATAATGTATCGTAGTTTCACAATGTGAAAAGAAACTAAAATGACGTGAATTGTGCTGTGAAATATTAAAATGTTGTTTTACAAGATGAAACAACATACGAGTTAAATCAATTTTAATGTTTCATGAAAAAAAATTGCAATTATTAAAGAAAAATGTAAAAAAATATAATGATACTCGTGTCAATTTAAAAAAAATAAAATGTTCAATTTTTATAAAAAAATTTTGATTTAAAATGTAATACCCTAATAATCAGAGTAAATTAAAACCTGGAAAACCTGGCAACATGACATTCGTATTGATATAAACCTCCCATAAAGGGGATCAGTCCTTGAGACTTTACAAAACCTATACAGATATAGGGTTCATCAACAAACTAATCTAGAAACCTATATCAAGATTACATCAGTTGACAATCCATAATTTACCATACTGAATGGGACTTAACAAATGCCCAGATACAATATAGTCATCTCAAAATGCCTCGAGACCGAACCCGTCTCTCAAAAACCCCGACAACCCACCGCTAAGGGAAACCTGTTATACACATCATTTGAGAAAAAGTGTTAGGCTTAAAGCCTAGTGAGAACATACAATTCATAAATCTCAAGAGATATAGACAAGCGCGTCAAAGTAAATCTTTTCAAAGGTTTGGTTATGCAAAATACAATTCTTTGATAATATACGGACAACCGGTCCAAAACACATCTTCCGATGACGGGGATTACCCGATTTACCAAGGATTATAGTGGAACACAAAGTAAGCCACAAATCCAAGTTATGAGTTAAATACATGAAACCATGGCCACGAACGCTACGGTCCGTACTACGATGTGAGGGAGGCCCCCAAGGAACCAGTCATACTCGTTCGTTAGATACATTTGACCCATGACTAGTAACCGGCCTCACATAACCGTACCAAGTTGCCCCCGAAGATCAAAGGTATCTAACTACAATAGAAGGGGCATATCCTTCCCAACCATAAGCCGACTCGATACCTAGGGATCCACTAGTATAGTCAAGACTTGTCACAATATTTCATGTGACCAACAAAGCCAGATAAACAACTTTCAACACATTTATATTTCAAAATGTACTTTTCAAGATCAATTGTTGGTAAGAAAAATAATCATAAAAAAACCAGTTTATATACATTCTTTCAATAAGCCACAAACATGAGCTAGTAAAACATCATTTTACTTCTGATAAGGCAGAACCCGTCATTTTAGTCAATACTGATCGGGAACCCCGAAAATCACCAAAAACTTCATTTATATCAAAATGTAGAGAACATAAAATCATATCGTAGAAATACTTCGGATTTCGCAAATAAGAGTTTTGACATGTATAAAGTTTGTAAAATGGTAGTAGGAACTCACCAGTAGGTTTTAGAATAAAACCCGGAAAACCAGATATCGATCACGACGAAGAGGTGAAACTTAAAACACCGACCCCTTGCTAGAAACACCGCAAACTAGCAACCAAACGAGACTCGAAGATCAAAGAAGAAAGAAAGAGAAAAGAGAGAAAGAGAGAGAAATCAAAAAATTGAGATATATGAAAATATCTCACAAAAAGATATTTAAGGTCAGCAAAATATCCTCTCTGACATAACGCACGACCCGTGCGTTTTCAAGGAAGGGAAAGCGCACGACCCGTGCGAATCCCACTGCCTTCGACCCTGATCTTGCGCACGACCCGTGCGAAAATCCTGAAGGAGTCGTGCGCCCAGTAGACCAGCACAGAAACCTCTTTTTTCTATTCTTCTTCACAAAAGACCAAACGAAATTCGGGGTGTTACAATCCTCCCCAACTTGGGAATGATTTCGTCCCTGAAATCCCTACTACTCGAAAAGGTGAGGATATCTTCGCTTCATATCCTCCTCGGCTTCCCACGTCACATTTGCTCCCCGGTGATGCTTCCACTGCACCTTGACCAAAGTGATCTCTTTGTGACGCAACTGCTTAGACTTTCTCTCTAAGATGGCGTCAGGTTCTTCCATACAACGGTTACCTTCGTCTACCCTTAACTCTGAAAGGGGAATGACGCTGTCTTCTACCACCAAACATTTCCGGAGGTAGCAAACATGAAACGTGTTGTGTATTCTGCTCAACTCCGGTGGCAGTTCCAACTGGTAGGCTCGCAAACCCACCCGTTTAAGCACTTTAAAAGGTCCAAGGAAACGGGGACTCAACTTCCCACGTTTTCCAAACCGTATAATGCCCTTCCACAGCGACACCTTAAGCATAACGCGATCGCCTACTTGGAATTCCATCGGTCGTCTCTTCTTATCGGCATAGATTTTCTGCCGATCCTGAGCCGCTTTCATTCTTTCACGAATGCACTTAACCTTATCGGCAGTCTCTTGCACGATTTCAGGTCCGACAAACTGCTTTTCTCCCGCTTCTAACCAACACACGGGAGTCCGACACTTTCGCCCATATAATGCCTCAAAAGGTGTCATTCCAATACTCTAGTGGTAGCTATTGTTGTAAGCAAACTCCACCAAAGGCAGATGAGAGTCCCAACTACCCCCGAAATCAATGACATAAGACCTCAACATGTCTTCCAAGGTTTGGATCGTTCGCTCGCTCTGCCCGTCGGTTTGCGGATGGTAAGTTGTACTCAACTTAACTCGTGTACCAAGCTCTTTCTGAAACCCATCCCAAAAGTTCGAAGTGAATCGACTGTCGCGATCTGACACGATTGACAATGGTATGCCGTGCCTCGAGACTACTTCATCGATGTACAGTTTCGCTAGTTTGTCCATCGGTAATGTCTCGCGCATGGCCAAGAAGTGAGCGCTCTTTGTCAATCTATCAACTATCACCCAGATGGTATCGTGACCTCGAAGCGTTTTAGGCAACTTCGTCACGAAGTCCATGGTGATATGCTCCCACTTCCACTCGGGAATCTCTAAAGATTGTAGACTCCCATACGGTCGCTGATGTTCGGCCTTAACTTACGAACACGTCACACGTCACACAACGCTCAACGTAACGCGCCACATCAAGTTTCATTACCGGCCACCAATAGTGCAGCTTCAAGTCCCTGTACATCTTTGTACTCCCCGGATGAATGGGATACTTGGACTTGTGTGCATCTTCTAAAAATAGCTCACGGTTACCCCCAATCTTGGGTACCCACACACGACCGCTGAACAATTTTACTCCACGGCTATCTTCTGTTAAGAGTAAACGTTGTTTCGTCATGAATTCGTCTTTTAGGTTCTCTTCTAACAGTGCTTCCACCTGTGATGTCTTGATCTTCTCAACAAGACTAGACACTAGCTCGATCCTCGAATGGGTAGCTTGAATACTTCCGCTATAGTCCTTTCGACTTAACGCATCGGCCACCACGTTCGCCTTACCGGGATGGTAAAGCAATTCACAGTCGTAGTCTTTAAGCAACTCGAGCCACTGCTTTTGCCTCATATTCAGCTCTTTCTGATCAAAGACATATTTCAGGCTCTTATGATCCGTGTATAGAGTGCATTTTGTGCCATAGAGGTAATGTCGCCAAAGCTTCAAAGCGAACACCACCGCCGCTAATTCCAGATCATGGGTTGGATAATTATGCTCGTGTATTTTAAGATGCCTCGAGGCATAAGCGATCACCTTGCCTCGTTGCATCAACACACAACCCAGTCCCATCTTTGAAGTGTCGCTGTAAACCACGAAATCTTCCGATCCTTCAGGTAACGTCAAGATCGGAGCTTCACACAACTTCTTTTGAAGGATTCGGAACGCCTTCTCTTGGGTTTCGGTCCATTCAAACTTCACATTCTTCCGAGTCAGAACTGTCAAGGAAGAAGCGATCTTTGAAAAGTCTTGGATAAACCTCTTGTAGTACCCCGCCAGACCCAAGAAACTTTGGATCTCGGACGGACTCTTAGGAGGCTCCCAATTCATCATAGCTTCAATCTTGGAGGGGTCTACTTTCACTCCGACCCGAGTGACTACGTGACCCATAAACTGTACTTCTTTAAGCCAAAAGTCGCACTTGGAAAACTTGGCGTACAACCTTTCTTTTCTCAACACTTCCAGAACTTCACGCAAATGTTGCTCGTGCTCTGACTCACTCTTGGAGTACACTAGTATGTCATCAATGAATACAATGACTGACTTGTCGAGGAATGGTCGGCACACTCTATTCATTAAGTCCATAAACACAGCTGGTGCGTTCGTTAGACCATTACGAGAAACTCGTAATGGCCGTAACGCGTTCTGAAAGTTGTCTTCGGAACATCTTCTTCTCTTACCTTCACTTGGTGATAACCCGAACGTAAGTCGATTTTAGAAAAACAACCCGCTCCTTGAAGTTGATCGAACAAGTCGTCTATTCTCGGAAACGGATATATGTTCTTTACTGTAGCTTTGTTCAACTCACGATAGTCAATGCACATTCTCATTGTGCCATCCTTCTTCTTGACAAATAAGACCGGAGCTCCAGAAGGTGACGAACTCGGTCTTATAAAGCCTTTCTCCAATAGCTCTTGGAGCTGTGCCACCATCTCTTGCATCTTCGATGGCGCTAAGCGGTAAGGTGCTTTAGCGATTGGTGTTGCTCCAGGCACAAGATCAATCTGAAGCTCTACCTGGCGATCGGGTGGTAACCCGGGCAAGTCATCCGGAAAGACATCTGGAAACTCACGCACGATCTTCACATCTTCCAGCTTTGATTTTTCTAACTTGGCATCGATCACATAGGCTAGGAAAGACGAACATCCTTTTACTAAACACTTGCGTGCCTTTGCCATTGTGATTATTGCCACTTCACCTTTTCTCTTTTCACCATAGATGACAACGACTTCGCCAGAGGGGTTGGGAAGTCGAATCAACTTCTTGGAACATACGATCTCGGCATGATTGTTTGACAACCAATCCATGCCGACCACCACATCAAAACCCCCGATTAACATCGGCAATAGATCGATCGAGAATTCTCTCCCTTCGATACTAAGAGTACACTGCTTCAGAACATCGTGGATCAGGACTTGACTACCATCAGCTATTTCTACCACTAATGCATCCTCAAGACTAGTAGTGGGCATAGAAATTTTCTGACGGAACAATTCAGATATGAAAGAGAAACTGACACCTGTATCGAATAAAATACGAGCAGGTACAGAGTTTATAAGAAAAGTACCCGATACCACATCAGCGGATGCCCTGGCCTCATCGGCCGTCATCTGAAAAGCTCGACCCGGAACCCTAGGAGGGTTCTGCTTATTTGCCGCCACACTACCCGACTTGAGCTTCGGACAATCTCTCTTCACATGCCCCGGTGC
Source organism: Arctium lappa (assembly GCA_023525745.1). Lineage (NCBI taxonomy): Eukaryota > Viridiplantae > Streptophyta > Magnoliopsida > Asterales > Asteraceae > Arctium > Arctium lappa. The sequence goes on from CM042048.1 coordinate 148,071,867, forward strand.
CTTACACTCGTAGCAGACCATCCCCACGACAGAACAGTCGCGGGCAGTGTGATCATTCTTACCACACTTGAAGCAGAATCTAGAAGTGGAGTTACAGTTACCATGGTGCTTGGTTCGACACTTCGGGCACCATCTTGCTTCTTGATAACTGCCGAAGTTGCGGTTTCCGACAAAAGGTCGGGTCCGCTTGGGAGGTACTGAACTGCTCTCCCACTTTCTCTTATCAGACACCACCACTGCTTTCTCAGATTTGCTTCTCGCGAACATCTCTTCCATGAATTGAGCTTCCTCGACCATCTCTCAGAGGTTAGAAACTTTGGAATTGTGGACCATAGATTGCATGTCCGCAGGTAAGCCATTGAGATATGCTTTCATCTTGTCTTTCTCTGTTGGGGCAGCGTGCCCCACCAGACCAAGCTTCTCCATGAACTGACGAGTGTACTCCCTCATCGTCAGGCTTCCCTTTACCAGAGACCGAAATTCTTTCTCAATTCGGTCCATTGTTCTCTCATTGCAGAATTCTTCTAACAACTTTTTCTTGAACTCAGTCCAAGACAACTGAGCCAACACAGCAGGAGATAGGGTGGATTGAATGACATTCCACCAAATGAGCGCGGTATCCCTCAGCAGCTGGGTACCGAACCGCACTCTCTGATCATCTACGCATTCGGAAGAGCCAAAATCTTGCTCGACTGCTCGAATCCACTTCACACACAAGATTGGGTCGTCGGAACCAGAGAACTCTGGTGGTCCGCAACCCAGAAAGGACTTGTAGGAACAACTTTTCCTATTTCCCGGAGCACCAACAATCCCGTGCTCCTCAGCCCTGACCTCTGCACCAACGCCTCCAGGACCTGCTACAATGTTTTCCACAACCGTCTCACTTCTCCGATTGTTCACATCGCGGTCCTCAGTCACTTTCAGCAGAAACTCTTGCTGCTTTGCCATCTCTTCCCTCATTGCCAACATCATGCTGGCCATCAACTCAGACGGGGAACTAGCATCCCTGATGACTGGGTGGGACGAAGCCAGGTCTACACGCGGAATGACCTCTAGCCCCCCACCTAGTATTTGTTGAATATGTGGACGCACGACAACCTCAACTCCTTCCGACTGGTCAGCGGTGGAGGCTGTCGCTTCCAGACCATCAACACGGGTACGCGGTCTACCACCCGTAGTCACCATACTGAACTGCTTCACATAACAGAGAAAGAGATAAGAGAGAGATTGAATAAACACAAAGGAAACGTACTACCACATTACCAATCGTCATAGCAATAGAAATTCAAGCACACTTACGTACGATATCCTCATAATAACATTAGCTAAGTGAGATTATGAAGATATAACACATAAAGGTTCTCGTCACGATCACCATAACGCCTGATAAACGTACTTTCCGTTGACTCTAAGACTAACCCATCTTAGAAGCTCTACCCAATCTCACGGATCAATTCTTATCATACTCGGTCTAAGTCTATACATCTTACATTCATACCTAGTTCACTTAAACTAGTGCTCTGATACCAACCTGTAACACCCTAATAATCAGAGTAAATTAAAACCTGGAAAACCTGGCAACATGACATTCGTATTGATATAAACCTCCCATAAAGGGGATCAGTCCTTGAGACTTTACAAAACCTATACAGATATAGGGTTCATCAACAAACTAATCTAGAAACCTATATCAAGATTACATCAGTTGACAATCCATAATTTACCATACTGAATGGGACTTAACAAATGCCTAGATACAATACTAGTCATCTCAAAATGCCTCGAGACCGAACCCGTCTCTCAAAAACCCCGACAACCCACCGCTAAGGAAAACCTGTTATACACATCATTTGAGAAAAAGTGTTAGGCTTAAAGCCTAGTGAGAACATACAATTCATAAATCTCAAGAGATATAAACAAGCGCGTCAAAGTAAATCTTTTCAAAGGTTTGGTTATGCAAAATACAGTTCTTTGATAATATACGGACAACCGGTCCAAAACACATCTTCCGATGACGGGGATTACCCGATTTACCAAGGATTATAGTGGAACACAAAGTAAGCCACAAATCCAAGTTATGAGCTAAATACATGGAACCATGGCCACGAACGCTACGGTCCGTACTACGATGTGAGGGAGGCCCCCAAGGAACCAGTCATACTCGTTCTTTAGATACATTTGACCCATGGCTAGTAACCGGCCTCACATAACCGTACCAAGTTGCCCCCGAAGATCAAAGGTATCTATCTACAATAGAAGGGGCATATCCTTCCCAGCCATAAGCCGACTCGATACCTAGGGATCCACTAGTATAGTCAAGACTTGTCACAATATTTCATGTGACCAACAAAGCCAGATAAACAACTTTCAACACATTTATATTTCAAAATGTACTTTTTAAGATCAATTGTTGGTAAGAAAGATAATCATAAAAAAACCAGTTTATATACATTCTTTCAATAAGCCACAAATATGGGCTAGTAAAACATCATTTTACTTCTGATAAAGCAGAACCCGTCATTTTAGTCAATACTGATCGGGAACCCCGAAAATCACCCAAAACTTCATTTATATCAAAATGTAGAGAACATAAAATCATACCGTAGAAATACTTCGGATTTCACAAATAAGATTTTTGACATGTATAAAGTTTGTAAAATGGTAGTAGGAACTCACCAGTAGGTTTTAGAATAAAACCCGGAAAACCAAATATCGATCACGACGAAGAGGTGAAGCTTAAAACACCGACCCCTTGCTAGAAACACCGCAAACTAGCAATCAAACGAGACTCGAAGATCGAAGAAGAAAGAAAGAGAAAAGAGAGAAAGAGAGAGAAATCAGAAAATTGAGATATATGAAAATATCTCACAAAAAGATATTTAAGGTCAGCAAAATATCCTCTCTGACATAACGCACGACCCGTGCGAATCCCACTGCCTTCGACCCTGATCTTGCGCATGACCCGTGCAAAAATCCTGAAGGAGGGCGCACGGGTAGACCAACACAGAAACCTCTTTTTTCTATTCTTCTTCGTAAAAGACTGTTGGTCCCGAAGGTGCTAAACAAGTTTGTAGAAGGGGGGGGTTGAATACAAACACATAATTTAAAGTTTAATAAATTGTTTATTGATAAATCAAAATACAATTTACAAGTTTGTTGGGGAATAAGATTAAGACAGACTCAATCTAAACAAACTTAAGAAACACTAAGATAATTGCACAAGAAATTCAGAGAATGGGGAATTAAGAGATATAGAAAACAAGGGTTTCTATATTGAGCTCAAGGATGAAGCACACCTTCAGATGAAGGGGTGAACTTCCTATTTATACCCTATGCATTAAATGCATGGCAGGACACTTTACACGTGGCGTTCACAGATTGGCTTTGGGAGTCTGACTTTTGGGAGACATGCTTTCGGTCGGGTCATGAAAGTGTAGTTGACAGAGTTGTTGTACGAATGGTTGCAGATACTTGTCCGTTCTGACACATCGTACTAGGTTGTGCAAGGATAGACAAAAGGAAACTTGAGGCATAAGCTTTGTGATCGATTGATCGCTGAGTATCTCTAAGTTCAGAGATAAAGAGGTTCAGCTATCGCTGAAAGCTTTGTCTCATGTTCCTTCGCGTATAAGTAGAGTTGTCTTTGCTTCACTGATATCCGCATCAGGTCACTAGTAGACTTCTTTGTTCAGCGGCTTCATCTTCGATTCAGCTATGAACATATGTTGACGCGAGACTTGTCTTCAGGGATTACGTTGGCTGTTTACTTTAGGAACTAACAGTGATAACTGAACAGACTCAGTTTGATCACTGATAGTGAAACACATACATAGAAATGTTTATAAGAAAGACTATCAGCGATAACTGAACAGACTCAGTCTGATCGCTGATGGTGAAACACTAATACATATTAAAACGTAATTTTCACTAAGTATAGAATAGGGTCGTTATCAAATCACTGAGAGAGTTTGGATCAACAATCTCCCCCTATTTGATAATGACAAAGTAACTGAAGAAAATTACTTTATGATTTAAAATGATGGAATAATCAGGACTCGTAACATACATGTCCCAATTACTATTTTGAGGGATCTTTTACAGCACTGATGAAGTTAAGTACTTTACTGAAATTTCATTAATTCAAGAAGAGAATTACAAGGAATGAAAATTACAAGTAAATAACTAACTACTGTAAGTACAACTAATAGATTACAGAAAAGAAAACTAATCTATCAGCTATAAGAAGACTTAGGAGGATTTATCATATACTCAGGTATTTCTTCTCCTTTCTGTCTTCGTTCCAAGGATTCTTGGCTGATAATTTCTTTGATTTTCTCAGCAGCAGGGAAGAAGTCACACCATAAGCATAAGAGATCCTTGAGATGATTCAGAGGACAGATAGGAATCTCAGAGACTCTTTGAAATCTGAGTTCCTCATCATCATCTCTGAAGAATATTCCATAAGGATTGTCAATTACTTGACCAACTTGGAAAGGACCACCAGGAGGCAGAGATAAATCCAGAACTGAAAGATCAGGAGGAGGACCAAACAGTGCATCTCTTGAAAATTTGATAGAAGTTTCATTTCTGATGATGGCGACGTCTTCAGAGGAGGAGGACCCAATTTTTCTCTTGAGTTTCTTGGGATTGGGAGGGATAGGAGATGGCAGATTCAGTACAGAAGTGACTCTGTTGATGAGAGCTTTAAGAAGTCCTTCAACGTAGCCTCTGTATGTAGATTTCGATTTCTTCAGCGCATCCCAGAATTCTATCCACTCTGTAAACCCGAAGCCTTCAAGTTTGGAAACGTACATAGCTTTTTGAGTTCCATCCTCTCTGGTAATCTCCATGGTCACTGAGAGTTGATCCTTCTTCTTGCGACCAGAGATAGTCACGGCTGTTATTGGAAGAAGATCAGAGCGATAATCTATCTTCTGTTTACACCATTCGATAGACTTATCGTTGATGTCTTGTTCTTTGGAGCGTTCCTCTTCAATTTCTTTCAGCAGTGCAGCTTGAACTTCCACAGGCTTTCTTTTCAGCTTTTTGTCCTTAACTTGAGAAGATTGAATCTTTAAAGCGAGTTGGGCATCTCGTCTGCATTCAGCGAACAGTTTCTCAGCTTTGGCAGATTCTTCTCGTTCAGCATCAGTGAGGAAGTCGAGCTCTGAGAAGGATGTTTGAAGAGGAATTTTTAGCCGTTGACTTTCTAGTTGAGCGATCATTTCAACTCTTTTCTTCATCACTTTCTCTAACCATTTAGATGGTTGAGAAGGCCTTCCTGGATGGACCAGGGAATCTTCTTCTTCTTCTTCATCAATCTCAGCGATAGAGATTGGGATTATGTCTTCAGCGATAGTAGCTGGAATTATTTGTAGTTCAGATCCCTTAAGCAGGGGAGAGAACTGTCTGGTCAGAAAATGAAAAAGAAGTTAGATTATTTTTAAGGAAAGAAGAGAGATAAAGGCTAGAAAGAAACAGGGGTAGGATTTTTATAGAAAGATAAGGGAACAAGAGTAAGGCATACCTGAGAAGGATTCTCCTCAGGTAGTGAGATCATCTTCAGGGTTTCCTTAGCAGATACACCTTTGCTTTGGGAAGGGGTTCCTGTAGATGATCCTTGTCTCCCCCCTGCTTGGATAACTTCTTTCGAAGCTATCGTTGATGATGTGGCGGCTGAAGAACACCAGAGAGATGGATCTTCCTCATCGTCATCATCATCATCTTGATGAGAATCATCCGCTTGATCTTCAAGATCAAGGTCTTCATCATCGTCTTCATCCTCCTCTTCATCATCGACTATTTCAGCGATGGTAGAAGGGGCTTTATCAGCAGCTATCTCCCCCTCAACCTGAGAGGGAGTTTCCTTCAGTGGTTCAGCAATAACTTCAGCATCCGTGTTTTCTTCAGCTGTCTTCTCCCCCTCTTTGTCATTATCAAGGGAGAGGTCTTTTGAAGGAGATGAAGTTGATGCAGTAGCCAGCTTCTGGACTTCAGCCTCCAGACCTGTGAGTCGTCCTTCAAGTGCAGGGATGTCGGACGTAGCTAGGTGAATGAATTCCACAGCTATGGTCAGTGCTGAACGATCATCTTCTGTAAATGATGGAGCAGGAACTGGAGCTGGTGCATTCAGCTTGTCGAGGACTTGCTGAAGAGTCGTAGTGCAGGCATCGATCTTTGCAGACAGGTCATCATACTGCTGCTTGGATTCTTCCCTGACTTTGACAATCGCTGCCTGAAGAGTAGCGATGTGAGACAGATCAGCTTTGGAGGCGCAGGTGGCAGTCAGCGTCTTCAATGCATCACTAGCTGTTTGAACAGCGCTGGTGGTGTTGTTGAGAGAAGCAGAAAGAGAATCCACCTTTGAACTCAAACTGTTGACATTGGTGTCAACAGTCGCCAGACTAGGACCTGAAAGATAAGTTAGTTTTTCAGAACCAGGCTTATATGGTGAGTTGGGAGTAGTGTATAAGGTTATAGGATTACCTGAATTATCAAGCATTTTGTAGAATTGCATAGATTCCTCAAAAGAATGATGTTCAGGTCCTATGGGTCCAAACTGAGGAGTAGGGATAGAGGGAGGGTTAGAGACCAAAGAAATAGGAGAACTAGAGATGGGGATAGAATATGTAGGGATAGAGGTAGTTACCTCAGGTTGTGTCACTGTTGTTGTGACAGCGACCGAGATCGCTGGCACGGTTGAAGTGGTTGGAGCTGAGGATGTGGAGGAGAGACCCACGAAAGCATCTAAGGAAGTTTGTAGAGAAACATCCTTAGGTATAGAGCTAGAAGTAGCTTTCTCCTTGGTCACCTTGGCCTTCTTCGAAGGACCAAGGGAGCCAGTGGATGGTCGTTTGGAAGGGGTAGCGGCAGGGATAGCAGAAGAAGGAACCTCCTGCGTGGCCGCTGAAGACGAAGAAGTGAGGAGAGAGAGACGAGAGCGAAGTTCAGAGATACTTACCTCATTGGGGAGCGTCTTGACCTCCAGTGATCTCTGACCCACTTTCGGAAAGGATGCATCCGCATTAGTGGGGTAAGTAGAAGGATAGAGGAACTTCAGGTACGTGCAGATGAAGCGTACGTAGGGAACCTTGGGATCCCTCTCGATCTTCTCTATCTTTGACTTCAGGTCGTCAAAGATAGCTGTTGCGTAGTCGAAGTTTTTCCCAGCGATCACTGAGTAAGCCATCTGGACCTGAACCTTGCTGGCTTGGTCCAGTGACCCACTCTTTCCACTCATACACTGAATGATGTGTGAGAAGAAGTAGTTTAGCTGGGAAGGCATCAGTGCCTTCTTCACAAGAGTCAGCTTCTTGTTTGGAATAGTCGTCCTTGGTTTGGGTTCCCAAGCATATTCCATGGCATCCAGGAATTGGATGAGTTCAGCGTCAGTTGGCAATGAGTCATATCCATTCCTCGGCTTGTCAGGGAAGCGAAGAGCTTTCCTCAGGCCTAGGGCAGTCATCATCCCTGAGCCTAGTTGAGTGCTGAAGGAGATAGCAGGAACCTGTTCACCCTTCTTGTTGGTGAGAGAGGTTTCTTCAGCGGTAAACCAGAATTGCTGGAGTAGAGCTTTCGAAGGTGTGGGATCCACCGTGATAGCATAGGTAATGCAGGATTGCCTTAGAAATTGTGCAGCTTCCACCAGATGTGGGTACTTGACACCATCAAAGTCAAGGCGAGCAAGATGGTTGTTCTTTGGAAGTTCAGAATCAGTGATGGCGAACTTGACATTTTTAGAGGCGACAAGTGCAGATTGAGACATTCTGAGAGTAAACAGATAGATGAATAGAAGAACAAGAACAAGATAGGATACAATTTTAAAGATTAAAAAGGTGTTCTTAAGATAGGATACAAGAACAAGAAGAAAAACCAAAGATTTTGAATGAAGAACAATCAAAATAAAACGGTTTTTAAAGAATAAAATCAAAAAATGAAAGTGATTTTATGTGATAAGAATCTTATAAACCCACAATGGTAGACCATAAATGGAGTTTTATGTAAAAAGATTTAAGATAAGAAATCAAGAATAACCTGTTGATCTTGAAGAGGATGATGCAGAAAGCTTGAGAATGCTAGAATGCTTGAGAGAGTATTCTTGCTTAGAAAGTATTTCCAGAAAACGTAAATTGATAGAATAGAAAAGCATTCTTTTTATATGTGAGAGAGAGAAGAGAGAATGTGAGAGAAGCGGGAAAACAAATGCACATCATGACATGGACACGTCCCACGAAGGTGATTGGATAGAAGAGCAATGGACGAACGTGTCAGAAAAGGCATGTCGTGGATTGTCGGTTCAAATGACGTCATAGTTAAGAAGGAGACTGTTCATTTGTCCGTTTTGAATTTATCACTGAAGAGAAAATATCAGCAATAGAATTTTCTTTTTGAAAGTATCCCTGATGAAAAGATGGGGATAGATTTTCTTTTAAAAGGATCACCGAATATAAATATCAGTGATAAATTTAATTTCAAAAAGCTTTTAATCATTTGAAGAAAGATTCAGTGATTAAGATTTGTTTTTAAAAAAATCTCAACTGAATGAAGATTCAGTTGTAGGGATTGAGAAAACATACCTGAGAGTCAGAATATTTATCAGAGAGAATGATGAAAGGGGAACTTTTGATTACTGACGCAATACATGAACGCTGAAGAATTATTCTTCAAGGTTCAACATTCCAAGCTCACTGATGAGAAAGTTGAACCTTGTCTCATCAAGAGGTTTGGTGAATATATCAGCAAGCTGAAAGTCAGTAGGGATACAGTGAAGTTCAATATCACCATTCATCACATGGTCTCTGATAAAGTGATATCTGATCTCTATGTGTTTTGTCTTTGAATGTAGCACTGGATTATTTGCTATAGCGATAGCACTAGTGCTGTCGCAATAGATAGGAATCTTTGATAACTGAAGGTCATAATCTAATAGTTGATTTCTCATCCATAAGATTTGAGAACAACAGCTTCCAGCGGCTACGTATTCAGCTTCAGCTGTGGAAGTGGACACAGAATTTTGCTTCTTGCTTGTCCAACTTACCAGCTTTCCTCCCAAGAGTTGACATCCACCAGTGGTACTCTTTCTGTCAAGTTTACAACCTGCAAAATCACTATCAGAATAACCAGTTAGATCGAACCCTGAGTCTTTGGGATACCAAAGACCGAGGTTAGGAGTTCCTTTCAGATATTTGAAAATTCGCTTTACAACGATCAGATGGGATTCCTTGGGTTCAGATTGATAGCGTGCACATAAACAAATAGAATACATGATGTCAGGTCGGCTTGCTGTGAGATACAACAGGGATCCTATCATTCCTCTGTAGGCAGTGACATTAACAGGTTTTCCAGAAGGATCTTTGTTAAGTGTCAGGGGTGGTGCCATAGGAGTTTTCATCGCTGAAGTTTGAGTAAGATCAAACTTCTTCAGCATATCTTTAACATATTTACCTTGGCTGATAAAAGTACCTTTGTCAGATTGTTTAATCTGAAGACCAAGAAAATATGTCAGCTCACCCATCATACTCATTTTATATTCTTTCTTCATTCTTTCAGCGAAGCGAGTACACAGAGATGGGTTAGTAGAACCAAATATTATGTCATCGACATATATTTGTACAAGAATTATATGACCTTTTATCTTTCTGAAAAATAACGTATTATCGATCTTGCCACGTTCAAAATTTTCAGAGATAAGAAAAGATGAGAGAGTGTCATACCAAGCACGAGGGGTTTGTTTTAGACCATGGAGAGCCTTATCCAATTTATAAACATAATTTGGATGCTTAGGGTCATAGAACCCTGGTGGTTGTTCTACATAGACTTCTTCATTCAGCTTTCCATTTAGAAACGCTGATTTTACGTCCATTTGATACACGATGAAGTCTTTATAGACTGCATAAGCTAAGAATAGTCGAATTGCTTCGAGCCTGGCCATAGGGGCAAAGGTTTCATCATAGTCTATGCCTTCCTCTTGTCTGTATCCCTGAGCAACAAGTCGAGCCTTGTTGCGGGTTACAGTTCCATGTTCATCTAACTTGTTTCTAAACACCCATTTGGTGCCTATTACAGTTTTATCAGATGGTCTAGGAATGAGATTCCAAACTTTGTTTCGAGAAAATTCAGTCAGCTCTTCTTGCATAGCGCTGACCCAGTTTGGATCTCTGAGGGCATCATCAGTCTTCTTTGGTTCTATTAAAGAGAGAAAGTTTACAAAGAGACAGATATTACCTGAGCTTCGTCGTGTCTGAATACCTGCATCTGGATCACCAAGAATTTGATCTATTGGGTGATCTTTGGTCCATCGCTGAGCAGGAGCATTATTGCTTAACTCAGAGGTTGGATCAACAATTTGAATGTTTACAGATGAGGACGATTGAGGTTCATCAGCGATTAACTGTTGAGTAGATTCACTGGAGAGATTTTCAGACGAAGGCAGATTTGATGGTAGGAGTGTGTTTAGAGGTTCAGCTGAAACCCATGAGTTGGATTCAGCGGTAGGATGTATAATGTTTGGATCATCATCAGCGACTGGAGGATCTGAATGCTGAAGGTTTGAGAAGAAAGGTTCAGTTTCTCTGTAGTGAGAAAGCATCCAAGCATTTAACTCTTCATTGTCAGCGATTGGTTTGGAGTTCGCTGAGCGAGTTTCATCAAAAGTAACGTGAATTGTTTCTTCTACGGTTTGTCTTCTCTTGTTGAAGACTCTGTAGGCTTTAGAGATGGAGGAATATCCTAGAAATATTCCGTCATCAACTTTTGGGTCGAACTTTCCAAGTTGATCTCTGTTGTTTAAGATAAAGCATTGACAACCAAAGATATGAAGAAAGCTGATAGAAGGCTTTCTTCCAACAAAAAGTTCATAAGCTGTCTTCCCAAATCGCTTTATTATCAGCGATCTGTTTTGAGTAAAACATGCAGTGTTTACAGCTTCTGCCCAAAATTGAGTAGGGAGATGAGAATCGCTGAGCATTGATCTAGCAGCTTCTATGATCGTTCTGTTTCTTCTTTCAGCGACTCCATTTTGCTGAGGTGTTCTTACTGAAGAGAAGTTGTGAGAGATTCCCTTGTCTTCAAAGAAATTGTTCAGGGAACTATTTTTGAATTTAGTTCCATGATCACTTCTTATTGAACGAACAGTAAGATTGTTCAGTACTTCCATCTTTTTCACAAAAGATATTAGTTCTTCTGGAGTATCACTCTTACAGCGAAGAAAGATAACCCAGGTGTAGCGAGAATATTCATCTACAATGACAAGTGTATATTTCTTTCCAGCTATTGATTGGATGTTGACAGGGCCAAACAGATCCATATGCAAGAGCTGAAGAGGAATTGTCACTGAGGAAACTTGTTTCGACTTGAAACTTGCTTTTGTTTGTTTTCCTTTTTCACATGCTGAGCAGAGAGATTCTTTAGCATATGAGTGCTGAGGAAGACCAGAAACCAGTTCCTTAGATGAGAGAGAATTCAGGGTTTTGAAGTTTAGAAGAGAGAGCCTTTTATGCCATAGCCAGTTGACATCAGAAGAGGCTTTAGAGAGAAAACATAAGTTATCAGTGATAGTAGAGTCCATATCTATTACATAGACATTTTCTCTTCGATAACCACTGAGAGCAAGTTTTCCTTTCTCATTTACCACTGAACATGCTTTCTTAGTAAAGCGTACTTCATAGTCTTTATCACATAGCTGACTGATGCTTAGAAGATTGTGCTTCAGTCCATCTACATAAGCGACTCTTCTAAAGGTAGTTGTCCCATTGCTGAGAACACCAAACCCTTGGGTATATCCTTTTCCATTTCCACCAAAAGTCAAAGAGGGACCTTTCTCTTCCTTGTATTCAGTGAGCAGGTCTCTTTGTCCAGTCATATGACGAGAACATCCACTATCAAGATACCAGATGCCCTTTGATCCCTGCACACATAAGGAAGATTAAACGTTGTTTGGTACCCACTTTTCAATGGGTCCTTCAGAGTTAGTGGATAAGAAAGGATCAGCTTTCTTCTTAGCAGATGAAGATTCAACTTCAGTGGTAATCTTCACTTTGGTTAATTTCTTAACCTTAGTGGTATTTTTCACTTTGGTTGATTTTTCAGCCTTGGTGACCTTCTTAGCTTTAGAGGCATTTTTCTTCACTTTAGCTATTTTATCAGCTTCAGTGGCAGTTGGACATTTACTTGCAATATGATCAGTAAAACCACAGTGATAACATTTTCTGTATCTGAAAATGGTTTTAGGATCAGAAGTAGAAGGTTTTGCAAGTTTAAGATGAGCAGGGCCAGGTCCAAGAAGACTTTTCTCTTGAGATCTGGGAGGAATTTTCATTTCTTCAGATCTCGAAGGTTTAAGGTCAATCTTCAGCTTTGGAGGACAGAGATCAAAGATTTCTATCACAGAGCTAGAGGATTGCTTAGCTGAAGGTTTAGAAGGAACTTTCAGCTTTGCTTTCCTGGTTGCCTTCTGAGGAAGGAGAATGGACTTTCCTTTATCCGTAGACTGAGTGTCTTTGGATTTTTCCTCAGGGATGGGATTTGAAGAAGAACAGGGATAGAATTGATTATAAGAAGTGTCAAAGAAAGAGGTGACAAAAGTTCCAAACTTAAGCGAGGAACTTTCTTCCTTAGGATCATCCTGAGGTGTCCAAAAACCAAGACCAGTTTTATCACTATCAGGAGTTTGAGCATTTATTATCTCAGAGATCTTTGTTGATGATTTTCACCATTTTTCAACATGAGCCTTTTCTGCTTTTAGAGCAGCAATGGCTTGTTCACGTTCAATGCTGATGATTTCATTTATAATGACTTGATCCTTCAACTTTTCTTCTAAAAGATTTAGTTCTTTGATCTTTTCATGACATTTCTCTAGATCTTGAGTTAAATGAACATTTTTATTCTCAACTTGAGTTTTGTCGTTTAGGGCATTATAAAGGTCAATCGTCAGCACATCAACAGCGCGACTTCTCTCAGCTTCAGGCAGAGAGGGATTTGTAGAGATAGATACCTGAGATGATATGTAGCTCATAGAAGGTTCAGATGGTTCTTCCACTTCTTCTTTAATCTCAGCCATGAGGCAAAGATTAGCGACTTCTTCTTCATCAGAAGATGATTCTTCTGATTCAGCCCAGTCGTGTTCTTCAGCGATGAGACCTTTACCTTTTCGCTGATAGCTTTTCAGCTTTTGATATTTGTTCTTCAGCTTTTGGTATTTGTCATCACTGGATCTTCTTGAGGTAGAAGGTTTGAAGACCTTTTTCGACCTGCACTCACTAGCAAAATGTCCAATCTTTTCGCAGTTATAGCAAGTGGCAGTAGCCTTATCAACCGGGGTTGATTTTGGCTTTTCAGTAAGAGAGAGAGGTTTACTTCTTCGGAAGTTGCTCTTTCTTGCAAATCTCTTAAAAGAGTTTGTTAAGAGTGCTAAGGACTCATCAAACTCTGAAAGATCAGGGTCTGATAGATCCGCAGATTCAGAATCTAACTTAGTGATAGTGAGAGTAGATCGATGAGATGGAATTATCTCTGAAGAGACTAAAGCAACAGGAGTGCTTTTAGAGTCTTTAGAATCTTTTACAAGATTCTTCTTCAGGAGATTAGATTGCTCATAGTTGAGCAGTATTCCATATAGAGTGCTTAGAGAGAGAGTATGTAAGTCTTTTGTCAGCTTAAGACATATTGAATAACTGTCCCAGCTTTCAGGAAGACATTCCAAGAATTTTGTTAGGACCTTAGAATTAGAATAGGTCCTACCAACAGTTCTTAGGTCAATGATTAGGCAGTTAAACCGCTGATGGACGTCAGAAAGAGATTCATTCTTACCAGCGATAAAACTTTCATACTGTCTTACCAAGTTAATCTTTCGAGTCTCTTGGATTTCAGTGGTGCCCTCATATTGAACACATATGGTTTCCCACATTTCTTTAGAAGTTTTCAGATGCATGATGGAATGGAAAACTTCATCAGGCAGAGTCATTGATATAATGGTCTTTGCCTTTGCATAGGCCTACCTTCTTTTTATCTTCATCACTCCACTGTCTTATTTCCTTAACGACATATCGTTCAGGGACAGCTTCAGTGGTGGCAGTAGTGGGAACCGCAACTATAATTCTAACAGGTTCATAGGGTCCGTTTTCTATATATTCAGGTATAGTAGGATCCGCACCTTCAAGAAATAGCATCATTCGATTTTTCCATAGAGAAAAGTTATCTCTACTAAATCGAGGAGGTTTAGAAAGTGAACCATTATCATAGTAGTTTGTGTTTGTGTTTAATGCCATTTTAGAATAGCAAGGAAGAGTATACAGCAAGATCTTGTTTATTAGATTTAAACAAACTGCTCTGATACCACTTGTTGGTCCCGAAGGTGCTAAACAAGTTTGTAGAAGGGGGGGGGGGTTGAATACAAACACAGAATTTAAAGTTTAATAAATTGTTTATTGATAAATCAAAATACAACTTACAATTTTGTTGCGGAATAAGATTAAGACAGACTCAATCTAAACAAACTTAAGAAACACTAAGATAATTGCACAAGAAATTCAGAGAATGGGGAATTAAGAGATATAGAAAACAAGGGTTTCTATATTGAGCTCAAGGATGAAGCACACCTTCAGATGAAGGGGTGAACTTCCTATTTATACCCTATGCATTAAATGCATGGCAGGACACTTTACACGTGGCGTTCACAGATTGGCTTTGAGAGTCTGACTTTTGGGAGACATGCTTTCGGCCGGGTCATGAACAGTGTAGTTGACAGAGTTGTTGTACGAATGGTTGCAGAGACTTGTCCGTTCTGACACATCGTACTAGGTTGTGCAAGGATAGACAAAAGGAAACTTGAGGCATAAGCTTTGTGATCGATTGATCGCTGAGTATCTCTAAGTTCAGAGATAAAGAGGTTCAGCTATCGCTGAAAGCTTTGTCTCATGTTCCTTCGCGTATAAGTAGAGTTGTCTTTGCTTCACTGATATTCGCATCAGGTCACTAGTAGACTTCTCTTTGTTCAGCGGCTTCATCTTCGATTCTGCTATGAACATATGTTGACGCGAGACTTGTCTTCAGGGATTACGTTGGCTGTTTACTTTAGGAACTAACAGTGATAACTGAACAGACTCAGTTTGATCACTGATAGTGAAACACATACATAGAAATGTTTATAAGAAAGACTATCAGCGATAACTGAACAGACTCAGTCTGATCGCTGATGGTGAAACACTAATACATATTAAAACGTAATTTTCACTAAGTATAGAAGAGGGTCGTTATCAAATCACTGAGAGAGTTTGGATCAACAAAGACCAAACGAAATTCGGGGTGTTACATAAAATTTTATTATAATTAATATAATTTTGATTTAAAAAGGAGGTGGTGGTGTTTAATTTAAACTATATAATTTTAATAAGATATAGAAAGTTAAGGGATTTACTTTTATACCCTTTTAAGAGTTACGTTTGTATGTAAATAATACCATATATGCAAAATGTTACCTTCCAACTCTCACCATTGATTAATTTTGATTGTGGTTGAGATTGGTTCTTATAATTCCCAACTTCTTTATGGTTCTCATTTGATTTAACCCCTATATATATAATGCATATGATGTGTTTTAAATTTATACCGCAAGCGTACGGGAAGTATAGCATACGGGTCAATCACATGGAGGCGATGGACTAACACGGGCTCGTTCTAGACTATGGCCTAGCTACGGGATTTATCAATATTTTGGTTTTCTATATTAAAACTAATTGAATAAATAAACGAATTGAGCAAAACAAACTAACGGACATTGGGTAATATCAACTTCAGATTTTGATAATGGTGGAATTCGTTATGCAAAATTACTTCAACCCTCTTTTGAGGTGGAAAAACTTTTCTAACCCAAGACTCATATTTACTTTCACAATATGTGTACGTTGGGAAGAAACATTATGATTTAAAACGAATATTTTTCCCAATCAACGTCCCTAACTATTTATCATGTTAGGACTGTTGTCATTGATTAACTTGATCCAAGTAAAAGATCAAACTTTTGTTTCATCAAAAACCAACCAAATTAACTAAATGATTTGTTAAAAACCAATTAAATCAATTTCAACTTTCGTTAAAATCGAAATGGATTAAAACTCAACATCCGTTTTAAAAATAATTAATCAATATTTGTAACACCCGTGAATCGGAGTTTTCCTTTAGTGATAATTCGGGAACCGTTTGACTATTAGAACGAAAAGGTGCCAAGAAATCAGGTGAGTTTTACTGGAATCATCAAGGATCGAATCAGGCGCGAAGACGCGAGAAAACGGAGTTTTGGGTTGCCGCGAGTTGTGGCGCAACTTGGAGTCGCGACACAAGCAGCGTAACTCACTAGAATTGAGGTTTGGGGAAACGGGCGACTTATGCCGCGACTTAAGATCGCGGCATAACCCGCGTAGCACACTGTCGAGCTAAAAGTCGAATTTTCAGCCATTAGCCTCATTTATCAAACTCCCAAACCCTAAATCTTCTTCCCTTTTCTCTCCCAAACCGGCCCCCAAACCCCCAAAGTCGAACCTAACCTATTTTGAGGGTTTTATCCCCTTGAACCATATGATCCTTCATCATCGAATTAATGGGATCTTGAACCACAAAACCTCCATTTTCATCTTCCTCATCAAGTTCAAAGTGTGGGAGCTCGGGTTGAAGAGTTGGATTGGGTGTCCTCGGAAAGTCTCGTCATCTTTAAGGGTAAGCTTCTTTGATTTAAGGTTATAAATGTTCTTTGGATGTTTTCCTAGTGTTTGGATTATCAGATCTCGGATTTGTTAGTTTTAGAGAAACTAGGGTTTTCATCTCGTTGGAGATTTTAGTATATAATGTTTGGGGAATGTTTCTAAATGGTTTGGTATGTATGGATCTAGGTTTTGGAAGTCCTCGGCTTGAGGATTCAAGTGGCCTTCAAAAGGGCTCGTTGGGCGAAATCTAGATTTAGCCTAAATCTAGCAAGGTGAGTTCAAATTGATTTATGAAAACGTTGTACATGCCAAAATGGTTATTTTAAAGTGTTTTACATGAAATAGTTAACTGCTGATAAGTTTTGAAGTAAAAATGTATTTCACTTGGTATTTGTCAAAGTGTGAGTATTTTAATGAGTTTTCATATTTGATAAACTTGGCTTATTTTAGTTTCATAAAATGCTCATAATTGGGATTTGGATATCTTGATAAGTAATAGCATGATTTATGCATTTTGGGGATTTTGTACAAATAGAGTCCATTTCATGACCTATGCATCTGGGTGATTTTGGTATAAATGAAGTCTATTTCATGTTATATGCATTTTGGTGTATTTGCATTCATAAACCCTTTGGAAAACCTTTGGTCCCATTATGTGTTGAGTCTTAGGTTAATCTCGTCTTTGAGGTATGTGTCTTCATAAACGTTGTTTAAAGACATTTTATTACTCGGGGGACCGATAATTATTGGTCAAATGGATTTTGAGCATTTTAGCTCGGTGTTGGCTTAAAAGAGTCTTATGGACATTTGTCCAGGTTTAATGGCTCGATGTAGAGTCCCATTTCATGGTTTACATCTTAATGCATTTTATTGCATATTCATAATCATTACAGGCTCGAGTGCTGTTGTCATTCATGTGTAGTCGTGTAATTTTAGATTGTGTTGCATTGGATCCATAGGCACATGAGTCAGTCTTATTGGTGGTCAATTGGGTGGTGCAGGGTTGGACTCCGGAACTCGTGTTTTATGACCAAACTTGACAAGTAGGCACTAGGAGGAGGTAGTCTTGGGCGACACCGTGTGGGTGGGTGCCTAGATCTCCGTTGTAGGGGAATTTCCTCAGTTGTAGTCCCCGGACGTGCCGGGCCTTTCGGGTGTCCTTTGTGGCATCAAGGTATCTCGTCTCTTGGGTGGAACTTGTCAAGGATTCGTAGGGACACTTGGACTTTCAGGTCATTAGGTGTCATGCGATGAACGTTGTAGAAGCGACATACTTTGTGTTCTTCCGCTATCAACGGATACGGGTATCCCCTGTCGCCGGCCCGCAGTATTTTGGATATTCAATTGTCCATGTTTTAATATTTGGATTTCGGTCCATTTATGGTCGCGTGAGTATCATACTTGTTTGTTTTTTTTTTTCATTTATGGGTCGAGTATTATGTTCCGCTCCATTTTTGGGTGTTCTGAGATATGAAGTATTATCTACATTATCACGAATTTGAGTATCGAACTATGACCCCATTTTAGGCGAGTTTCGGGTTGCATCGTTTTATAAGAAGTGTGTGTTTGGGAACATTGTCTTTAAAGGTGCATATTAAGGGAAATTGTGTCGTTTCCATCTTGAAGTATATTTTTTAAAAGATCTTGCTTTAAAATGAATTCTTTTCTTTAAAGATATATTCATTCATGTTAAAACTCTTGAGCTCACTAGGCGTTAAGCCTAACCTTTTATTTGTCGGCATGTGCATCGGGTTTTCAAGGTTGGGAGTTGGTTCTAGCAGTCCTATGAAAAGTAGAGCCTTAGCTAGATCCGGATGTAAGTATTCGGTGAAGTCTTCCGTTGTATGGAGATAGTGACTATGCATGGGTATTAGTAGCACCCGTCCTTTATAGTTCGTGTGTATAAGATGATGCATGTGTATTTTAGTTGAAGCTATAATTCGTGGTTGTGGATGATTCATTTATTGATGTATTTAGAAATTTTTTAATAAGTTGCTATCTCCATAATTAAGGGTGTTACAATATCAAGACCATCGATCTAAAGGGACGGTTACCCAAATGAACGAAAGTTAAACTTCGCCACAAAACGTAAACATAAATCTAACGAAAGCAATTAAATTAATCTACGAAAACTATAAATATCGATCCAAGGAGTGTCACTCTTCAATAATCGTTTTTAGCCTACGAAAGCGGTAAATAAATTAAGAACGATGCAATAAATTAAAAAGATGCAGAAAGTTAAAATAGGGAGAGAAAACATTAACATAAAGTTTTAACTAAATAACACAATAAAAGGTATGGAGAAAGTGAATCGTTACAACGGATGTCATGTGTTAGATGAGAATCTGTCACATTCCACCTTCATCGTCGATCCGCCAAAGTGTTGCATCTTCTTCACATCTCAAAGGACTCAAGGAACGAAGGATTACAAATAAATAAAAAACTAAACTAAACCTAAAATCTAAAATCTAAAGAAAACTAAAATTTAACAATTCATCCTAAACAAAAAACAAAAGGATAAACTAAGAACGAAAGAAAAGAAAAAAACGGCTAAGCCGTTTGGGAGGAAGAGAAAGAGATATGTGATGTAAAACCTAAAAACAAAAGTTGTATAAAAAAGAAATTTCATTTCAGCCCCTTCAATTTTGTTGCAACTTTAAAGTCCATCTTCTTGATTTCTATTATTTAAAAAGTTCCCCTCATCTCTTTAAGATTTAGACCACTTTGTGTCATATTTCTTCAAATGTTCCACCATATAAATGATTGATCAAATGCTTCAAAATTCACTCATTATCCAACTCAATATTTCAACGCAAAAACCTATTAAAATACGTCGAAAACACAAAAATACCAATGTAATATCCCCAACGATGATTAAACAAAAATTAACTAAAAATCAAATAAAACTACATGCAAACAACTAAACTAAATGCAAAATGCAATTATAAACTAATATGAATGCATGCACAAAATACACTTAACAACATACGTATATTTTATTTGGTAAAAACCTATTTGTACTAGGTATTTTTATATAAACCTATTCAAAATTTACATCAACTACATTATACGAGTATATAACTAACATCGGGATGGACAAAAAAGAGACAAATTTATGTTTCTAAAGGGTGCAAGTGCCACCATATATTTTTGAAACTGAAACATTAACACAAGTATTGCCTTTGTACAAAAAGGCCAGACTTAAATCCTCCCATCATTGACAAATTTGTTTATTTTTAGCTTAAATTTTGATGTTTCATTTTATATACCTCTTGTGTTTTTTAAAATATATGTTGATAGGACGTGAACACATGTCTCTTCTATGCAAGGACAAAGAACCAACAATCTTATGAAATATTTTTTTAGATATTTTTCTATAGTCAAATTGCGCCGCTACTTAAAAAAAAGTTATAGGCCCATCTCTACTAGGGTTGTAAATGAGACAAGATGACTCTCGAGTTACTCAAGATCGACTCGGTCAACATTCAACTCGAGTAGGCTCGACTAGAATTCGAGCCTGACTCGGCATACTAACGAGTCGAGTCGAGCTACCTGATACTCGACTCGAAAAGCTCGTGAGATACTTGATTTTTATATATAATTAGTTTTATCATATTAATTTGTAAAATGTGTGGTAAAAAATAGTATTAAACTTACCAATAAAAGAAAATTGTAGTATATTTTTAGATATTTGAACAAATATATACATTTTTAACCATAGCAATTAATCAAAAAAAAAAATTATTAAAATCATTATTAAAAGAGTAGACAAAAAAACTATAAAAATATTGGTACAGTTGTCCCACATTGGAAGATATATATTATAGGAAGGGTGAAGAGATGTTATAAAAAGAGAGAGAGAGAGAGGTGATTGAAGTTGATAACTTTAAGAGGCACCATTTGAGTTTTATAAATTTCAAGAATACTCCATTTAAATCTTACAATTTATAATAGTAGACCATTAAATTTCATAAGTTTAAACGGGTAAGCTTGTTTCGAGCTTGATTCAAGTTCAAGCTTGATTTGAGCTTGTTTCGAGCTTGATTCGAGTTCAAGCTTGATTTGAGCTCGATTCGAGTTTGAGTTTGAGCTTCAAACGAGTTTAAATTCGAGTTTAGAAAATTGTGATCGAGTTCGAGTCGAATTTGGATTTCAACTACTCGCGAGTTTTCCAGTCGAGTTCGAGCTTGAAAAATGACTTTCAAGTTCAAGCCGAAAACACCAATACTCGAGTTCGACTCACATCATCTTAAAATTCATAACAAAATATTACAATGATTATTACGAAGAAATTTATACTAAACCTAGTTTATCTTCAAAAGATTTGAAGATATATAAGAAGAAACCCTAAAACTCTTAGAGAGTAGATAAACGTAAGCAGAGAGAAGTTTGTAGAAAAATGAAATGAGTTGATGAAACTTTTCAGCTGAAAATTTTATTTATAATTTCCATAAAGTGGAGCCAAGTCCCTCCTGAACTTCTTCATATTTGCTCCGCTACCCCTAGACTTCCGTCAACAGTGAGGCGCACCCTTTATGCCTTCATCTATCACACTTTGTACAAATACACCCCTCAACTTCCTGATGAAACAAAAACAACCACAATAAGTTAGTTTGATGACAAGATTGGTTATACAATTTATATTTTAACACCCTACATCAATCTTGACATCTAAACAGATCCAACATATTTAATTTAGAAATAAGATAGTTGTGTTGGTTAACACCAAAAGATTTAGTAAAGATATCTGTTGGATTTTCTGTTGATAAAACCTTTTCTGTTTTTTAATAATCTAGAAGCAATTTTATCTCTTACTTGATGAATATCTATCTCAATGTGTTTAGTCCTTTCATGAAATACATGGTTATTAGCAATTTGGATGGTTGATGTATTATCACAGTTTAAACTTACTGGAAGTAAATTTTCTAATTTTAAATTAGCTAAAATACTAAGCACCCATATTATTTCACAAAGGGCAGAGGCCATAGCTCTATATTCGGATTCAACCGAAGAATGAGAAACAGTTTCCTGTTTCTTACTTCTCCACGACACCATACACTTATCGAAAAATAAGCAACAACCAGTAACAGACCGCTTTGTTGATAAGCACTTACCCCAGTCAGCATCAACAAAGGCAGAAAGTTTGAAATCAAAATTAGAACAAGTAGAGAAATTGACACCCTTTTACCAAGAGAGGCTTTCAAATACTGTAATGCTCGAAGTGCCAGTTTTAAATGAGACTGACGCGGCGAGTGCATGAACTGACTTAGATAATGAACAGAAAATGAAATATCAGGTCTAGTGGCTAATAAGTAAATAAGTCTACCAATTAATTTTTGATTCCAAGTAAAATCCTTTAAAGGAGGATCCTTTGAATTAGATCCAAGATAATCTGTAACAACCAAATTCATATCCATATGTGTGTTAATTGGTTTACACCCCAAGTATCCAAAGTCACTCAACAGCTCAAGACAGTATTTTCTTTGAGACATGCAAACACTTTTGTCAGTTTCTAAAATTTCAATACCCAATAAATTTTTTAACAAACCAAGATCTTTTATTTTGAAGTTAGACTGCAAATGACTTTTTACCTTTTGAATTTCGGTATTACAATTACCAGTAAGCACGATATCATCCACATAAACAAGAAGAATAAGAAAAATACTATCAAAACTCTTTGTGAACAAGGAATAATCACTAGAACTCTTATGGAAACCACAATTAAGAAGACAATTAGATAAATTTTCATACCACTAACGTGGTGCTTGTTTTAATCCATAAAGAGATTTAACAAGTTTGCAAACACGATTATCGTTGGGTGAAAAATATCCGGGAGGTAAACTCATATAAACATCTTCTACTAAGTCACCATATAAGAAAGCATTGTTCACATCTAACTGATACAAAGGCCAGTGATTTTGGACAGCTAAGGCAATAACACATCTTTCTGTGACCATTTTTACAACAGGCGAAAATGTTTCTTCGTAATCTAAATGCTATCGTTGCCTGTAACCTTTGGCTACAAGACGAGCTTTATATCTTTCAATTTCGCCTGTGTATTTATATTTAATCTTATAAATCCACCTACATCCAATAGGCTTTCTACAAGGGGGTAACTCAGTTAAAGTCCATGTACCATTTCTATATAAGGCTTCCATTTCATCGTTCATAGCATCAACCCACTTTTGATCCTTACTAGCTTCAAAGAAACTTTCAGGCTCAAATGATTTATTTAAAGACGAAATAAAACAAACATTATTTGAACTAAGAAAATAATAGTTTACAACCTTTCTATACCATATCTAACTTTTCCTTCAACCACATAATCATCAAAACGTTTGGGAAGGTTAGAAGGACGACTAGACTTACGAACAGAGGAAACATTTTGTTGATCATAAACATTACCCTCAGGAGGGGACCCCAAATGTTTATCATTAAGTTGTTCATTACTAGAATGTTGAACACTTAGTTTTTTTTAGAACCTCTTAATGGCTCTTAAGTCTGAATCGTTCAGACTTTTTTACACACCACCTCTTATTAATCATAACTTAAATAAGACTTCAGACTTTAGACCTCTTAAAAAACAAACGACACCTTAATATGTTGAAATCAGCAACAAGTGATCCACTGGCAGCCTCAGTACTACCAGGATCAATTGATCCGGCAGCTCTGTTAGAACTACTAGATGCAGTACTACCGGGTCTACAGACCCGACAACTCTGTCTTGACTAGCAGAATCACAGTTATAAGTATTATCAGAGGGACTAGAAACATTTTCATTTGGTGGATTCACCCTAATTTCATCATTGGGTACATCAGAAGTCAAATCATCAGTTTGTAAAATAACAGAATAAAAAAATCAAGCAATTTATATCACTAGAGTCATTACTGGATTGATTTGAACTCATCTTAAATGGAAAGACTGTTTCGTAAAATTTAACATCTCTAGAAACAATGATTTGTTTTAAATCCAATCTATAGAGTCTATAGCCCTTTTTTGAATTTGAATAACCTAAAATAATACATTTTTCTGAAAGTGAAGAAAACTTATCAAAAATATTAGGCTTTACAGCAAAGCATAAACAACCAAAATTACTAAGATGAGTTAAAACAGGTGCAAATCCAAAAATAAGTTCATAGAGACATTTTCCATTTAAAACAGAAGGAGTGTGATTAATGAGATAAGTAGCAGTCAAAATACACTCATTCCACATATTTAATGGGACACTTCCTTGAATCATTAATGCTCTAGCTACATTTAAAAGATGTCGATGTTTGCGTTCAACTACCCCATTTTGTTGGGGAGTGTAAACGCAAGTTGTTTGATGTAAAATTCCTTTAGCCTTAAAAAACTCACCTAATCTGTTATTAACAAATTCGGTACCATTATCACTTCTGAATATTTTTACATGTTTCCCGAACTGGGTAAGCAGCAAACTGTGAAAAGCAACAATGTTATCAAAGACTTTATCTTTACTTTTCAACAAATACACCCAAACAGACCTAGTGTAGTCATCAACTATGGTTGGAAAAAATCTACATCCCTCTCTACTTGGGACACGATAAGGTCCCCAAAGATCCAAATGGATTGATTCTCCAAGGACACGAGAGGTATGATTACTAATATTGAACTTGTCACGGGCCTGTTTGGATTGATGACAAATATCACAAGGAAAAGAAACATGTTCATTTTCAAGTTAAAGAGTGTCTTTTAAAACTCCTAGAACTTGGTCAGGTGGATGTCCCAGCTGACTGTGCCATAACTGACGAGAAACATAACAAGTAATAGACATATTATGTAACACCCCAAAAATTGGGACAACAAAAATTTCCGGAAATGGAAATGTGATATACTAAAATATGCCAGAGCACGAGTTCATCCCAAAAAGGGGAACAATAAATGCCTGTTAAATTACAAGTTTGTAATAACAACCAATGAGAGATAACAACCTCTTAATCTAAATTCTAGACAAGAAATAAGATTACAAACGGTTGTCATCTCCATCAAAAAATAATCATATCTAATATGGCATCCCAAAAGTCCCCAAGCTCACATCTAAAAGCCCGCTAATCCTTCTTGGCAGTCGCGTCGCTAGAACCTGAGATACACATCAAACCAAACAAGTGTTAGGCCAAACGAGCCTAGTGAGTTGTACAAAAGCATGACATAACATCTATAAGCATAGCAGGAACATTTATATCATTTCAGTCCTCAAAGGCCAAAAGGGAATCAATGGGGGTGACCCATCACACCATTGAGTTTTACCTCAAGTCAATGTACCTTGATGTTCACTCGCATGAGAAACACCCCAAAGGCTCGCCACACTTGAAGACTACCTCTCAGGCATTACTCAAAATGGCGGAGGTCTAGGTGCATATCGTCAAGATGACACCTAAGACTACATCCTCCTAACACATACTCATGGTTCCTCCAATCAATATATATACAATATCCATCTCTATACATATTCCATATCAACAAGATACAGGTATAAGACCTCCCATATTTTTTAATCCCATTTTAGGTCCAAGACTCTAAAACATGCAAGTCCCACAATGATAATCATAAACCCCATGATACTACACAAGCATAACCAATTAATATAAATAAAAACCCCATTTTGTCCATATGATGAACACATAGCCACAATCTCCAATAATCTCAAATATAGCAGTTAGGTCAAAACTATCAGGTGATCATATTTATACATGTATAGAAAGTAATGGCAAGTAAACACACAAGATATGTATCTCATTTGAAAATGATAAGTAGAAACTCACTATCTAGGGTTTTTAGATGGAACCCTAGAAACTTGATTGAAATGGAGAGAAAGTAATGACTTGATTGCCTTGAAT
The DNA here is from genome assembly GCA_023525745.1 of Arctium lappa. Lineage (NCBI taxonomy): Eukaryota > Viridiplantae > Streptophyta > Magnoliopsida > Asterales > Asteraceae > Arctium > Arctium lappa. The sequence goes on from CM042048.1 coordinate 148,097,417, forward strand.
GCTTGACTTGAATGCTCCTCAAGCTCCCTTAACCACCAATAAATGTTCTCAACTAACACTAGGGTTTTAATAAATGTTGGAGGGTTTTAAGATGGAAGAAAATCGCCTAAATGTGTTCTAATTCGGCTCCAAAACGATTGAAATGAGAAAATGAGGTCAAAATAGTCAAAGTTGGGTTTTTATACCCTCAGACCCCGCCGGCACAATGCCCGACGATTGTGCCCACGACACTGTCGCGGGGCATAATCGCGCCCCCTTCGAGGACCTGCGGTACAACTGCCGCGATTGTGACAGGGCGATTGTGTCCTTGTCACTCTCGTGTGTCACTCTCGTCGGGGGTGTACCGAGACCACCCCCTGGCCCGCGATATTGCCACGTGACTATGACCACTGTCATAGTCGCTGGTCACTATCGCCCCAACCCCCGAACCTTCTGATTTCGACGATTTCAACACGATAAATGCATGGGAACTCAAGGTATATAAATATAAGATAACCCACCAATGATTTTCTATCCAAATGCAAAATCCCAATATTTAAAAGCAATAAGAATACTTCAGAATTTATAATTATTTACCTTAAATTCCCGGGCGTTACATATTAGACTTGTTTGAAAGTATACTAGCACCTTGAGAAACAAATTGATCAAAAAAAATATAGGTCACCTTGCTCGCTACCAATCCCCACAATTCTCTTTGGAAGAGAACCCTGAAGAAGGTAACACTTACATTCATCAAACCCAACAAAAAGTTTGCTATCTCTAGCAATTTTGTGAACAGACAACAAATTTACATGAAAATCAGGAATAACAAGAACATCAAACAAAACTACTTTATCATTAAGTCTAAAGTTGTCAATTTGATTTATTTTAGCTTCATCTCCATTAGCTTGAGTCACCTTAAGATTTAAATAAGAAATATCAAGAATATTTTCAAGGAGAGAAGAGGAGCAAGTCATATGTTGATTTGCTCCTGAATCAATAATCCAACCAGACTTAGAACTAGATGAATTTACCATATTGACATAAATGTTCTCTGTTTGCTTTTGATCAAGAAGAGAAAGCAACTTGTTTATTTGATATTCTGTGGGGGATGTAGAGGTATTCTGACCACAACCAGAAGAATATGTGGTACAAGCATTGCTTGCAGATGGCTTAAAACCTTGATTAGTTATAGATTTAGTGAATTGAAAGTCTTTAGGAAACCCAATCAACTTATAGCATTTTTTGATCGTATACCCCGTTACACCACAATGCTTGCAAATGAGAGGAGATTTCCCCAATTTTTTCTTATCATTGGTTTTAAAATAGGCAGTATTTTGACCTCCCTTGGCATCTGAGGATCGAATCACACCTCGGTGTGACTCCTCTCGAGATACCAAGGAAAAGGCAGTTTTAACAGTGGTAAGGGATCCGTGGTTAGAATATTACTTCGAACATGACCATAAGTGTCATCCAGACCTATTAAAAACTGCATTAGTTTCAACAATTTGATTATGTATCGAAAAATTATGAGTAACATTGCAAGTGCATGATGGAAATTTAACCAAAGCATCAAATTGCTTCCACAAGGCATTTAACTTGTGGTAATAATCAGAAACAGATGTGCCATTTTGTGAAAGAGAATTGATTTTTAATGCAAGTTAAACGTAACAGAACCGTCAATTTTATCATATGTTTCCTTTAACTCAAGCCACACTTCAGATGCAACTCTAGAAAACACTTGACTAACAAATAGATATTCAGAGATAGAGTTTAAAATCCAGGATAAAACCACAAAATTACACCTATCCCGTTGTTTTCCTAGCACATCATTATCAATAGATCGAATAATAGAACCATCAATGAAACCCAATTTATTCTTAGTTTCTAGAGCCAAAATCATGGCACAAGACCAAACCTTATAGTTATCAATCCCAGTAAGTTTCATGGTCAATATAGAAGCTCTCGAAGTATCACTAGGATGGAGATAGAGAGGATCTCCAAAGTCAAGTTTAGCGATCAAAGATCGTTGTTCTAGCTCTCTGGGCGATCCTGTTCCAGTCATAGTGATAAAAGGGAGAAAGAAACAGAACACACAGACAAAACTGAGAGGCTTAGAGACAGGATTCCTTGCCACTCAAGAGGTGGTAGGTCAAGCCAACCCCTCAGATGTCAACAACCAAGAAGCACTCACAAGAGAAAGAGATAGAAGAACTTACAATGCAGGTATGAGCAGAGTATTAGTAACAAACTTACAGATCAAACCTTAGTTACAAACACAATGGAAAGAAGAGGACCAGATCCGGAACCTCGGCAACAGATCCAGACTAAGGACCACAGGAGGATCTTAGGAATGAAACCTGAACAAATGAGAGATCGATGGAAAAATCCCCGAGATCTCAAAAACAGCAAAAACAAGAAAACACAAAGAGCTTAGAAAACCAAAGTTCCTTGGTGAACAAAAAATCTTAAGACAAAATCCAAGGACTAAGTCTATATTTCACTTGATAGGAACTAGATCCAAAAGAAAGAGAAGAAAACCAGAGAGAGTACACAAACCAACGCCTAAGGAGAATAAAGTATTCTTTAGTGTATTATACGACACAGATAAGATCTACTGACCATATCTGATAACACACATCACTAGAATATCTCCTTAGATCTGTTGACAAACGTAAACACTTACAAAAAACAATGACAGAGACACAGATCTTATGAAAAGTATGAGATCTGGATCACAAAAAAACAGATCGACTATTTTATCGACACATCAAAATGCAAGATCTACAACAGATCCGAATCGTAATGCACAAGGAAAACAACAATCTGAGAAGTAAATTGAGTGAACCAGACCTAATGAGGTCAGATTCAACTAAAAAAAAGAACAAGGATCCACACAATATCTGTTGACTAATAGACACTTTGGACAAGATAAAAAAACAATGATCAAATCCAAATGCTCAAGGTCAGAAGAAATATAAACGAGAGGTAACACGAGAAAAAAAACTCACAATAACAGATCCATAATAGATCTATTTACAAAAGAACTTCGAGAAAAGAATGTGAAAAAAAAATCTCAGGACGATATCTAAAACAGATCAAATCTAGAGGTTTGATGATTTGATAAAAAAACATGAGAAAGAAAAAAGAAATCTCAACAAACAGAGACAACGCAAAAATCGTTGCAATATAACGAACAAAGATAAGAAGAGAAAGATTTTACCAGTCAATCCTGAAGATGATGATCTCAGAAACAAACACTGACCATAACTCTGATACCATCTTAAAATTCATAACAAAATATTACAATGATTATTACGAAGAAATCTATACTAAACCTAGTTTATCTTCAAAAGATTTGAAGGTATATAAGAAGAAACCCTAAAACTCTTATAGAGAAGATAAACGTAAGCAGGGAGAATTTTGTAGAAAAATGAAATGAGTTAATGAAACTTTTCAACTGAAAAGTTTATTTATAATTTCCATAAATTGCAGCCAAGTCCCTCCTGAATTTCTTCATATTTGCTTCGCTACCCCTAGACTTCTGTCAACAGTGAGGCGCACCCCTTTATGCCTTCATCTATCACACTTTATACAAATATACCCCTCAACTTTCCGATGAAACAAAAACAACCACAATAAGTTAGTTTGATGACAAGATTGGTTATACAATTTATATTTTAACACATCTTTACACTCTTAGGCATCGGCAAAAATAAGCAACCTATAAGTTAGCTTATAAGCTATCTTATTTTTTGGGTAAATGTTTGAATGGACATAAGTTAGCTTATTGATAAGCTAATTGGAGTTACGGTTGAGCATCGGAAGCGGGTACCTGCCTTTGGAACCGGAACCGCTTTGGAACTGCCGGTTCCGGAACCGAAACCGCTTTGGAACTGCCGGTTCCGGAACCGAAACGAGGTGATTGGTTCCGGTTTCGGTTCCTAAAATGTGGAATTGATCGGGACCGGTTCCGGTTCTCATTTTTTTGGAACCGTTACCCGCTGGGTACCCAGAACCGGAACCAACGGGTACCCGCTATTTTTTTAACAAAATATATTTTATTTATTTATAAAAATTTAATAAATCACCTTTTAGTGAAGTATCGTTTGTATTATTTATTAGCATCAACTAATTTTAATGACGTGAAGTGTTTTAGAAGCACCGTTTGTAGTATTTATTTGTTTTGTAAGCACCGTTTGTAATATTTATTTGTTTTGTAAGCATTGTTTGTAATATTTATTAGTTTTTATCTTATTAGTTTTCACGTTTGTGGTATTTATTTCTTTACGTTTGGATTTTGTAATATAATTAATATTTACCTTTTTATAATATAAATGATAAAAAAAATTAAAATTTTGATAGTGGGTACCCGGTTCCGGTTCCCAAATATAAAGAACCGGTGTAATCGGTTTCGGTTCTGGTTCCTTCATTCCAGGAATCGAAACTAGCTTATCAGTTGGTTTGTCAAAGCCTTAGGTGCCGTTTGTTTTTTAAAAGGTTTAAAGTCTGAAGTCTTATTAAAGTTATGATTAAAAAGAGGTGGTGTGTAAAAAGGTCTGAACGATTCAGACTTAAGAGTCATTAAGAGGTTTTTTAGAAAAAACAAACAACCCCTTAGTCTCTACCTTACTAGTTTGTTTAAAAATGATACACAACGCCGTTCAAAATCCAAAGGTTCGTTCATTTTAAATAGACTTTTCCCTGCGAACATCCTTTACAAGGCGTGATTCTTTGCATGGCGAACACTTCGAGGTGTTATTCCCACACGCTACGTGTAACACCCTAAAAATAGGGATAACAAAAATCCGAAAAACGGGCATGCGGTATTTAAAATTTCCAAAGCAAGAGTCTCCCAAAAATGGGGAAAATACACAAACCTGTTTAAATACAATCGTAATTAAACGAATAATAAATAACAACCAACTAATCTAATTTCTATAACCAGAAAAGAGATTACAATCAAGGGTGTCATTTATAGATCCAAAGGATTCTCTACCAATAGTAAGTCCAAAAGCGATATTCCCAAATCTCTCTCCCAAGCACTACGCCATCTTAGGACCAATGCCGCTAAAACCTGAGATACACATCGACACCAAATAAGTGTTAGGCCAAAAAGCCTAGTGATTTGAACAATAATAAGCATGCGTGAACAATCACAATTCTTATCAGCAGTTAACCAGAGTTCAATATATGTGGAGTCATTAGGGGAGACCCAAAGCACCAATCAAGTCCCACCCAAGAGTCGATATACCTTGATGCCCTTAACAAGGAACACCTGAAAGGCCCGTCACACCCGAAGACTATCGCTAAGAAAATTCCCCCAATGGCGGAGGTCTAGGCACATACCATCACAGTGGCGCCCAAGACTACATCCTCCTAGTGTACTGACTTGGTTCGTCCACATAACGCATATAGGAGGTCCTTTTGGTGTATTTCAACCCAACATATTTCCATACCGACTACGGGTACAATATTACCATCCTATCCTCATGAAGTCCAACAAAAGACCCAAATGACAATTATATTCATCATGCATATAAATATGTCACCAAAGTGATATTCCAACTAGAATCATCATAATACCAATACATGCATACATTTAACATATCAAGGTACATATATTATGTATTCATGAGAAAAGCCCCAAATAATGGTACCTATAATATAAATCATGGCACATCACCAATATACACATTTCCAACTATTTTCACCAAGAAAACCCAAATACTTGAACACATAGAGATAAGATAACAAATAGAAGATTATGATGTGTATCTAGTTTTAACAAAGATTTAGTAAACTCACCTTGCTAGATTTAGACTAAATCTAGATTTTACCCACTTAGAGCTTTCCTTGAAGAAACTTGGTTCTTCAAACCAAATCTTCCAAAACCTTAACCCAAGCTTGAATTCACCAACCAAAACACTTCTAGTTCACCAAAATGATTACAAACCTTCAATCTATGAAAGGTAGAACAAAGGGTAGATGAAACCCTAGAAAACTTTGGGGAAGAAGATGAATAGTGAGGGATGAGAAGCTTACCACCACAAAATACTCTAGTATACTTAAATAAACTTCCAATATCTTGCTTGATCCTTTAAAATCTCTCAAAAACGAAACCGTAGCAACTTGAATCGCCCAAATCGGAGTTGAAATGAGAGAGTTATGAAGAAATGAAGTTTGGGGCTGAAAATCGCGACTTTTAACACCCTGAAACACCCAAGCGATTGTGCCAGGCTATAGTGACAATGTCATAATCGCCGGGCACAATAGTTGAGATTGTACCGAGAGTTTTTGGGCTCCGGCGACCTTGACAGGCGATTGTGACGCTGTCACAATCGCCGGGCATAATAGCCTAGCGCGTACCGAAACTGTTTTGACATAACTTCTTCGTTATAGCTCCGTTTTCGCTTCGGAAAGAACCGTTGGTCTCGTAATTGAATCCTTCATCCATATAGACTATAAAATCTAGGATTAAATCCCAAAATTAAATATCTTATTTTTCCTTAATATATCAGTTTTTGTATAAAAACTTGAAATGATACCTTTCGAAAATCGGGGTGTTACAATCCTCCCAACCTTAAAAGAGATTTCGTCCTCGAAATCTGACACCAACCAAGAACCCAATATAGCATTTGGAAAGATCGATTGATTTCCCATAAAAATGCCTCCACCAAACCTTTCCTCGTATACGAACCCAAATCAACGTTTCTCATAACGAACCATTACAAAACTCAATCTCAAGGTTCGACATAACTCACCGATGACAGAATGAACATCAAGTCCTCGCTTGATCATTTTCTTAACCATAAAATCTCGGTTGCCTCCCAACCTTAGGCTTCTCATATTACCTCAAGAGTAACTTACGACGTTATTCAGTCATTTCCATCAAGAATACCCCAAAGTAAACATTTCCTTTAGGTACCTCTAAATACGACGCATCAAGGTCTCCTCGATAATCGATTTCTACTTAAAGTCCACCTCGACATTCTCACCAAATATACCCAATAAACATTATCACTAAACTCCCACCATGCACTCAAGCATAGATTTCCAAATCAACGAAAGTCCTAACAATTATCAAAATACCAATGATTGATTTCTTAATTATCAACGTCTAATTTCCTTAAGATTACCACTCGTCCTACAGACGCACCAGATCTAACGGAAGTACATTGAAGCACACCAACCATCATTGTCCTCAAAATCACGTGCCAACAACTAACCTCGAGACGACCATTCTGCAACGTGAGTATACTACCAAATATTTCATTCCCGACTAACAATGTCGATTCAAAGTTGACACATACTCTTGGAAGTAGTCACCCAAATCCAACATCCTTACCAGTCAACCATAACCATCATTATTCACGAATACCCAACAATATAGTACACCACCGACACATAACATGCCGTCGTATCAAATTTCCACAATTCCAAAACCAGCCATACCCAACCAACCGAACATGATCTTAATCCGTAGGTTTAACGAAGTATAAAGGTCGTTACTTAACTAACTGGGAGAAAGCACATGTCTAACGCCTCAAACTCCGAGATCAACATGAATTTTAAGAGGTGGTGCCATAGGAGTTTTCATGGGAGAGCAATTTTCAAAATCAAATTTCTTTAATAAATCACGAATATATTTACTTTGATTTATAAAAATACCTTCAGGGGTTTGTTTGATTTGAAGACCAAGAAAGAAAGTAAGTTCACCCATCATGCTCATCTCATATTTGCTTTTCATGAGAGAGGAAAATTCTTGACAGAGATTTTCATTAGTGGCACAAAAAATGATATCATCCACATAGATTTGAACAAGAATGATATTACCTTTAGTTTTCTTGAGAAAAAGTGTATTATCAATTTTACCTCTGGTATATCGGTTGGAGAGAAGAAAGTCAGACAAGGTGTCATACCAAGCACGAGGAGCTTGTTTCAGACCGTAGAGAGCTTTGTCAAGTCTGAACACATGGTAAGGATGAGCTGGATCTTCAAACCCAGGTGGTTGTTTCACATAGACTTCTTCAGCAAGTTCTCCATTGAGAAAGGCACTTTTAACATTCATTTGAGAGACCCAGAAGTTTTTGTGAGTAGCATGAGCAAGAAATATTCTTATTGCTTCAAGTCTAGCAACAGGAGCAAAGGTTTCATCATAATCGATACCTTCTTCTTGCCTATAACCTTGAGCAACAAGTCTAGCTTTGTTCCGGATTACAGTACCGACTTCGTCCATCTTGTTTCGGAAAACCCACTTAATACCGATAATGGTCTTACCGAAAGGTCGAGGCACAAGTCTCCAGACTTTGTTTCTTTCGAATTGAGATAACTCTTCTGGCATGGCGGTGACCCAACAAGAATCTACTAGGGCTTCATCAATTTTCTTGGGCTCAACAATAGAGAGAAAATTCACATAGAGACAAATATTTCCAACACCTCTTCTAGTTTGGACACCTGCTTGCTGATCACCGATAATTTGATTAATCGGATGATCTTTGGTCCATTTTAAAGTTGGGGGAAGAGGTGCAGGGAATGTGTTTGAAGGTGAAGGATTGGTGGGTATATGATGCGTGTGATGAATAGGTGAAGTATGTAAGGTAGGTTCGGTGGGAGATATGGGTTTGGTAAGAACAATGGGTTCGGTAGGAGCAATGGGTTCGGTAGACAGAGAGGGATCTGCCGATCCATGATGTTGGGAAGAAGATGATACCGAGAAAGAAACATATGGAGATCCTGCAGATAGAAGATTTGGAGAATCTTCTCCAACACAAGAAGTTATCCATTCATGAAGCTCGGTATCATCACAAGATAAGGATGACGTCTTGTGATCATCGAACTTCACATGTATTGACTCATCAATACATTTTCTCCTTAGATTGTATACTCTGTAGGCTTTAGAAGAGAGAGAATAACCCACAAATATACCTTCATCAGCCTTGGGATCAAATTTCCCAAGATACTCTCGATCATTCAAGATAAAACACTGACAGCCGAAAACATGAAGAAAACCAATGTTTGGTTTTCGGCCATAAAAGACTTCATAGGAAGTCTTGTTGTGTCTTTTCACAATAATAGACCGATTTTGAGTGAAACAAGCTGTATTAATAGCCTCAACCCAAAAATAGGTTGGAAGATTTGATTCACTTAGCATGGATCTTGCAGCTTCACATAGCGTACGATTCTTCCTTTCCACAACACTATTTTGTTGTGGAGTTCTTACAGCTGCAAAGTTTTGAGAAATACCTTTGTCACAGAGAAAGGCATCCAAGGTAGCATTTTTGAATTCGGTCCCGTTGTCACTTCTGATAGATCTGACTAGTTGACCATTGAGAACTTCAGATTTCTTGATAAAGTTGATGATTTCTTCAGGTGTATCACTTTTGTACCTGATAAAGAATACCCAAGAGTAATGTGTGTATTCATCAATAATTACAAGAATGTACCTTTTTCCACCTAGGCTGGGTGTGTTGATAGGCCCACATAGATCCATATGCAACATCTGAAGAAGGGTAGAGATTGAAAAACACTGTTTAGACTTGAAGGAAGATTTTGTCAGTTTGCCTTTCTCACAAGCTGCACATAGCTTCTTTTTTGAAAAAGAGATTTTCGGCAAGCCGACGACAAGCTCTTTGTTGGAGAGAGCATTCAACGTTTTGAAGTTAAGATGGGAATTATGGAGGGAGAATAAGTGATATGATGAGAAAAGGGATCGACTGGTGTGAATAGGAATGATGGAGGAAGGTTCAAGTTGAGAATGGTATCTGAAGAGAATGGAACAAAAAGATTAGAGTTGGTTGAAGAATTTTGATAACCTTCATCAACACATGATGAAATCCACCAATTTAACTCATCACCATCACATGAAAGAGAAAATGATTTGTGATCATCAAACTTCACATTAATAGATTCATCAATGCAATATCTCCGAAGATTGTAGACTCGGTAGGACTTTGAAGAGAGAGAGAACATCCCATTAAGATTCCTTCATAAGATTTGTTGATGCTCAAACACCTACAATCACAGAGAAATCATTTATTTGGTACCCATTTTGAAGTGGGTCCTTTAGGGTTAGAAGAAGAAGAAGAGTTATCAAGATTCTTTCTTTCAATGCGATATTTTGGACAAACCTTTGTTAGATGAAAGGTGTCACCACAATTATAGCATTTTTATAAATAAAAGTTTCTTTGATTTCTGACCCAGATCTTTGTCTTTGCCCTTAACATTGACTTTGAAAGATTTATAGGTGGAAGGTGAAAGGCAAGGTTTTGGTCCAAAGATTTCCTTTTTCAGAGGAAGGGAGAGGAAAGGTAGAGATATCTTTGGATTTGGACTTCTTCAAGTGCACAAATCTGGGAATGAACTTTGTAGGAAGAAGAGGTTCATTTTTGGAAGAAGAAAGTAGTTTTCTTTTTAAAGGTAGGCCAGTAATTACTGATTTTCCTTTATCAAAGATAGAAAACTTCTTTGAGGCAAGTTGGAAAATTTTCTTAGGAAAATTTGAAGGTTTAGGAGAAGAAGGGGTAGCCTCATCAAGATTCAAAGATTTAAAAGGTAATGAATTTGCTTAGGAATATCATTTGAACCTTGAACCTCCTCATTTTCAATATGAGGAGTAGAATCATTGGCCTTGATGAACATGCCAAATTTTGCAGCTTTAAAAAAAATTAGAAGATTCCTAGAATGGAAGTCACTAGAGTAAGAATTGGTAGACTCATAGAAGGAAGAAAGTTTTGAAAAAGAAGAAGAAGCTTGAACAACACTTAGAACAAAAGAGGGATCAATATCCATTTTTCCAAATCCAAGACCAGAAAATTGATGATTTTCAAATCTTCAAGTTCAAATTTGATTTATCAAAATGTTTCAGTTGAGAAATACATATTTGAAGTTGAGAGGAGAGAGATTTAAAACCTTTTTCTTAACATCAATTTTATTATAGAAGTCAAACGTTAAGGAGTCAAAGGCCTCAATCTTTTCAGAAACAATAAGAGAATGAAAGGAATGTACCTGAGAGGAAAAAGAGGAGCACTCAGCAGAGACTAAAGCGGTGGACGATGCATGTCCTTCATGATCTTTCACATCATTTATTTTTGCCATAAGGCAAATGTTGGAGATGTCCTTCTCGCTTTCAGAGGTTGGTTCATCTACCCAGTCATAGGTTTTAGTCATTTGACCTTTTCCCTTTTTGAGCAAGGTTTCATTTTTCTTCTTCTCTCTCTTGTATTTGGCCTAGTATTTTTCAGCACGGTCGGTACTCTCTTTGAAAGAAGATGAGGAAAAATTTCGAGAGTGAGACCTGTTGGCAAAGTCAGGCCTCATTATTCTTAACTTAGAGGAATTTTGGTTGGAAAAGGTTAGATCTTCCTGAAGAATTGCTCCTACACTCAGAGGCAAAGTGGCCTTTCTTGCCACAAGCATAACATTCCTCATTTGCTTTATCGGAGGGAGAGAGTTTTAAGATAGAAGAAGATTTTCGGCCAAACTTAGATTTTCTAGAAGAAAAATGAAGGTTACTGGAAGTTTCCTCACCTTCATCACCAGCCTCACTAAGATAGGCTTCTGAAGGATCATTAGGTTCCTCTTGACTATTATGGTCAGAATCGGAGGAATAGGTTATTCTAGGAATACACACAGATTTCTTGAAAGAGTCACTGATAAGAGCCATAGATGAGCTTCTTATCTCTTTTATGACAATCTTCCTTTGGATCATAGTTTGTTCATAGTTAAAGAGAGATCCATAGAGAACAGTAAGAGATATATGATCAAGATCCTTGGTTGTCTTGATGCAGGTACATATGTTTTCCCAAAAGTCAGGAAGACCATCCACAAACTTGCATAAAACTTCCTCATTGTCATACACTCTACCCAAGATCTTAAGGTCATTAAGAAGGTTGTTAAAACGATTGTAGTAATCAGAAAGATACTCTCTCTTTTCATGAGAAAAGAGCTCGTACTTTCTGACAAGAGCAATCTTTTTGCTCTTTTTAACCTCATCTGTTCCCTCATACAAAATGCATAAGGTAGACCACATTTCCTTGGCAGTAGAAAAATTCACCAAGGAGTGATACACCTCACCAGGGAGGGAGAGAACAATGATGGCTCTGACTCTAGAGTCAAGAGCAAAGAGACGCTTGTCATCATCATTGTATTTTCTAGGATTTTTGAGGATGTACCTCTCAGTAGCAGAAGTTCATTCTTCATCCGAAGAATCATCAGAATCACCAAAAACAACATCTTTATCTCTTAAGTCAGAACGAGGTTTTTGGGTCTCAAGGCGAGCCCAGACTTTAGGAACAATAGGTCCCTCACGAAGAACAGTCAGATAACGGCTGTCAGTTCCTTCTAGGAAAAGCATCATTCTACTTTTCCAGAGAGAAAAGTTGTTAGCATTAAACCAAGGAGGTTTGACCATAGAGCCATTATCAGTTTGAGAAGAAAAAGAAGAAGGATCAACTTTTGACGAAGATGCCATCACGGATATGATTTATCAAGTTAAATCAACCGCTCTGATACCACTTGTTGGTCCCAAGTAAGCAAAACAAGTATTGTAGAAGGGGGGTTGAATACAATACACAAAATTTTACTTAATTTTTTAATTCTTTATTGATATAAATATCAAGAATTACACATAGAAAACTTTTAAGATTGTTGTGGAAAAGAACAGATAAATCTATTCTAACAATCTTTCACTTAGAAACTATAAAACTAAACACAACTTGAAAATACAAATATCAAAGCTATGAAGTTCTTGAGAGAGAGAGAGAGAGAGAGGTTGCCAACTTTTCTTGAGCACTAAGTTCTCTTCAAAAAGGGTTAGCTTGAATGGAGACGTTCTTGTAGATCCCAGATTTAACAACAATTCATGATCAAATAAGATAACAAGATGAGATTGGGAGAGAATACCTTTCATTCACATTGACAACGAAGAACACCAACAAAACCTAGAGAGATAAAATGTTTCTCTCTCTAGAACACACAATCTCTCATAACGGCTACATTGTGAATGAATAACCTAACTTTAAAACCCTAACACATAAACTATATATAATCTCCCAACTCCCTTGTTTTAACCTAAAGCCCAATACAATTTAAACTAAACCCAATACAAATATTAAAGTTAAGCCCTTTACAAAACTTTCCAAACTTGTACATTTTTTGTCCTAACAATCTCCCCCTAAAGTTTTGTAAAGGAATCATCGTCTTTGATGCGCCAACTCTTCTCCCCCTTGATTTCTTTGAAAAACTTTAGCGTTGCGCATCTTCAAGATAGCTCAGGCTCCCCCTTGAATGTAGCTCTTATCCTTCAAAGTTTCAACTTTAATACCAGATTCGATGTGCGCAATAACCTCGACTTAGTGCACTTAAGACAACTTTTATCTCTAGAAACTCAGCACATTCGTTACGCCCTACAAGAAAGAAATGTGTGAGTTTTGCGTGACAACCACAGTGCATCTTCAGTTTATAACAACGAATATGTCCTTGAACCGCGAGTTGAATAGGAGTTCAACTTAAGAACTTGTACTGATCAGCTCGTAGGAGAAGCATTTTGTAGCAAACACTATTCGGCAAGGGTTAGAAGAACCAATCAACAACTGTCAAGAAAACCCAAACGAGAAAATTCCGGAACAGATAAAAAATTTTCCTTGAAATTTCTGTTCCACGGATCACACTGTCAAATTGCAAATAAATCTGGAATATACGCTCTTCGGAACAATAATCGGTTCTCGATAATTGCAAGATTAAAATCCGATAACAATCTTAAAGAAAATTCAGATGACCTGATCACTTGAAAAAAATCTGATCATTTAAGCCCATAAAAAATTAGTGAACACGGCCCAACAAAAATATCCATTTGGATTCCACGGCTAAAAAAAAAATCATCAAACATCGTTAAGAACTAGATGCCATCTAGTCCACGGTTCACCCCGTTCACATTCCCGATAGCAAGGGCTTAAAGTCCCGGGTGTAGATGCAATCCGCCGGTCACATGTAAAACCACCGCCGCCTTTCACTTGTAGACGGTCATTAAATTTTCTTCACCGACCCATTTACATGTTATAACCAAGCAATTGAACAGCCGCCGGTCACAAATTATAAACCACCGTCCCATGATGATGTATTTAAGAAATCATGTAAACCAAAATTGAAACAATCAGCCGCCATTCAAACTAATTTTCATTGCAAAACCATCAATGATTGTCTTAGCAGCACTCACATATGAATTCAATTTTGGGTTAGTTCCACCAGTTCAATTTACAAATTCGACATCCATAGATTCAATTAACAAATCTCATCGGTCGCCATTCTTATTCTAAAAACATACAGGCGCTGCCATTAAAAAAAACATAGCCGCCAACCACCATTTACAAATCGCATCTACCGACCCACGATTGACAGCTCGCCGGTTACAAGTGTGATTCCACCACCGACCATGAATTTAATCTAATAGTCGTTCGATTAAAAAAACAGCCACCATCCAATTTTCTTCATCGATTCATTATGAAAAACACAACCGCCGATTGCTTTTGATTAAACCCACACATTAACAACCGCTGGTCTCAATTATTACTCCAAAATTTATAGAAATAAAAAAATTTAATCGATTCCAATGATTTTAGCAAGTAAGATTGAATCGATTTAAACAATAAAACTCACTGATTTGCACAAACTCCATAAAATCAAATAAAAAAACTTGGGCCGTTGAACATGAACCATTGAAAATCGATCGAATCAAAGAAAAAAATCTTTGATCCGGCTCTGATACCACATGTAGATCCCAGATTTAACAACAATTCATGATCAAATAAGATAACAAGATGAGATTGGGAGAGAATACCTTTCATTCACATTGACAACGAAGAACACCAACAAAACCTAGAGAGAGAAAACGTTTCTCTCTCTAGAACACACAATCTCTCATAACGGCTACATTGTGAATGAATAACCTAACTTTAAAACCCTAACACATAAACTATATATAATCTCCCAACTCCCTTGTTTTAACCTAAAGCCCAAGCCCATTTACATTAAAGCCCAATACAATTTAAACTAAACCCAATACAAATATTAAAGTTGAGCCCTTTACAAAACTTTCCAAACTTGTACATTTTATGTCCTAACAGTTCTTCACCTTTAAATACCATCATGTGCATTAAATGCAAATGACACTTGTCATCTTGGTATTGGATACCAAATATCTTCTTGCAAAAGCAATAAGATCTTGATGTGACTTATCATAAAGCAAAGTAGACTTTTGTACCTTAATAAGACAACACCTCAATAAAATATATTTGGTACATGTCCTTTTTCTGATCTTTTGGAGAAAGTCTCCATCATTTCAGAACTTGTGAGAATATCTTCTAAGAGAAGGAAGCTTCCATTTCCATTGTCAGAAGAACATTGGGAATGGTGAAGTATGTCAAATCGACAGGCTTTGACATAAAGGGGTGTTGCCGACACAAAGAGGATCGGCAAGAAAGAGATTTGTCGAAAGGTGGCAAGGGGTATGCCGAATATGTGAAGGTTCGACAGAGGAGAGTTCTGTCGAACATGAGAGGATTCGACACAGGGTTAAGCTGCCGAAGAGGGTTCGGCTGATAAGACTTAGTTCCTTAAAGTTCACCTCAATCCGCAAAGTAGACTTCTTTCATGTTGATTTCGGTAGGTCTTCGACTCACCGATCTTTTCATGCGTAACTAAGCTATTACAAAGAACCATACTAATTCTAAGATGTACAATCATTTATAGAAGAGTAAACATAAACTAAAGGAGAAGTCATCTTCAAATCTTAGATGACCCAACAATATATATATATATATATATATATATATATATATATAGGGCGTAATCAAATGAGAACCGACTATTTTGTGGTAACCGTGAGATCCAACGTGAGCCACTCATTTAATATAATTAATATTATTTCTTAAAATAAAGTAAAGGATAATTTGGTAATTTAATAATTTAATAATTTAAATTTTTCAAGAAATCAAATCTTTAATTTGATTCATGCCAATAATAACCACTGTTACCTAATATATTAGTGATTTTAATTCATGCATTACCCTAGCCAATCATAACCACTATTCCCTACTGTTACTCGATGAACTCACGCCGGCCATCTAACCCAGATCTCGCCGGTGGTGGTGGTCGTCGTGAAGGATGCGGTGGTGGTGGTTGCCGTGAAGGATGCCGATGGTGGTGGTCGCCGTGAAGGATGTCGGTGGTGGTGGTCGTCGGACATCTAACCCAGATCTCCCCTCGTGCAAATCAGCGAATCCAAACAGGTGACGATGTTCTACAACACAGATCTCGACAATGCACCGAAATCTGTACCTCGCTGGATACCTCGACGAAGCACCAAAACCCAGATCGATTTTATTGTTATCCTACTTGTCGATCGAACTCCGACCACCACACCGGTCGTAGAGGTGTTGTAATGGTATCACTCTTGTTGCTATTAGAATGGGTATGTATCACCATGTGTATCACAATGAGTTTATGTCTTAAAGTCTAGAATTAATGGGTATCACAATATGTATCATCGTTGTTTTACAAAGTGTATCATAGTGTGTCATAATGAGGTATCACAATGGGGTATCACAATGGGGTATCACATTTGGTATAACAGTAGGATATCAAATTTGGTATCATAATGAGGTATCACAATGGTATCACAATGGGGTATCACATTTGGTATAACGGTAGGGTATCACAATATGGTATCCTAATGAGGTATCACATTTGGTATCACAATGTATTTCCTTGTTTTACGAAGTGTATCACAAAGTATCAGGTGGTGTTGCATTACTAAGTGTATCACACTATGTTTTTTTTCTTTTTTTTTGTTATTTTGTTAAGGTATCACAATATGCATGTATTTGCCAGAAAAAAATTCACCAAAAAAAAGTTCATCGGAGAGAGGAGAGAGGAGGCGGGAGAGATGATATTTTTAAAATACCTAAATTGCCCTTTAATTAAAATTTAAATCATAATTACCAAAATTAATAATTTCCAAATTTATCATCTGATTTGTGGCTGAGATTGGATCTCACGGTTATCACAAATAACTCAGTTCTCCCTTGAATGACCCCCTATATATATATATATATATGTCATTCCTCTTTTTATATATTTCATTTATTTTTATTTTCCTAACCAACCACCCCCAAGGCCCCCAACCCCAATAAAAACCCACCCACATGACTTCTTTTTCCTTGCCCTAGTAATACGATCCAAACCCAAACCTAAAATCTAATCCCATTCTTCCT
Organism: Arctium lappa; assembly: GCA_023525745.1. NCBI lineage: Eukaryota > Viridiplantae > Streptophyta > Magnoliopsida > Asterales > Asteraceae > Arctium > Arctium lappa. Next base: position 148,114,666 of record CM042048.1, read on the forward strand.
TCCTTCCATGAAACCAACGATAACCGCCATTACCAAAATCTAAAGCCCTTGTTTCTTGGCGCTCCTCACTTCTTGTCGGCGACGACCTCCACACGTCCACCATCAACGGAATGGGCCAGACAAAAGATTTCCAAACCCAACCACCACTGTCATTCCCAATGCCATCATCTTAGGGAGTGTTTGGGATTGCTTATTTGAGGTGCTTTTTGGCTTATTGTGCTGTGGCACCGGAGATAAGCACTTTCTAGTGTTTGGATAGAAAAAAAATCAAAGTGCTTATAGCGGTGCCAAACCGGAGATAAGCACTTACCTATCAACTTATTTGAAAAGTGCTTATGACTTTTTTGGTTATTTTATATGTATAAGCAATCCCAAACACCTTTAAATAACAACTTATTAGCTTATTACGTTTTGGTACCACAATAAGCTAATCCAAATTTTTTTTTAAAAATTCTGGTTTGACACCACATAAGTTGATAAGCACTTTTCAAAATAAGCATAAGTTGTTTTAAATAAGCAATCCCAAACACCCCCTTAACACCTAATCTAAGAAACTAAAAAAATTGTGAAATCTCCGATCTCAACTGAATCGTGCCTCATCTCTTACATGAATCTCCCAATCCCACCTAGGTTATAATTTTGAAGAACATGGAAGAAGGTATCAATATTCAACATGAATTAGGAACTCTTTTTTGTGAATCTTGGTTAAGGATGGAACATCCTGTAACACCCTAAAAATAGGGATAACAAAATCCGAAAAACGGACATGCGGTATTTAAAATTGCCAAAGCAAGAGCCTCCCAAAAATGGGGAAAATACACAAACCTGCTTAAATACAATCGTAAATAAACGGTCAATAAATAACAACCAACTAATCTAATTTCTATAACCAGAAAAGAGATTACAAATAAGGGTGTCATTTATAAACCCAAGGGATTCTCCTACCAAAAGCAATATTCCCAAATCTCTCACCCAAGTACCAAGCCAACATAGAACCAGTGCCGCTAAAACCTGAGATACACATCGACACCAAACAAGTGTTAGGCCAAAAAGCCTAGTGAGTTGAACAATAATAAGCATGCATGAACATATACAATTCTTATCAGCAATTAACCAGTGTTCAATATATGTGGAGTCATTAGGGGAGACCCAAAGCACCAATCAAGTCCCACCCAAGAGTCGATATACCTTGATGCCCTTAACAAGGAACACCCCAAAGGCCCGGCCCACCCGAAGACTATCGCTAAGAAAATTCCCCGAGTGGCGGAGGTCTAGGCACATACCATCACAGTGGCGCCCAAGACTACATCCTCCTAGTGTACTGACTTGGTTCGTCCACATAATGCATATAGGAGGTCCTTAGGTATATTTCAACCAAATATAATGCAATACCAACCGTGGGTACAATATCACCCTCCTCATAGCATGAGTCCAACATAAGACTTAAATATCCACATAGCCACGTTGTAGATACAATATCACCAAGAGTATATTCCAAATGAAATCATCATAATATACCAAACATATATTCTTTTTTCATGTCAAATACCCATTGTGGTACACATAGTGGAAATCCCCAAATAATTACACGATATAGAGTAAATCATGGGATGATACTTCATATACATATATCTCACATAATCTCATAGAAATACCATCAAATACTTAAACCCGTAAAGATGACCATTTTGAGCAAATATGTGATAATAACAACAAATAAGCAAATATGATGTGTATCCAATTTTAACAAAAGTTTAGTAAACTCACCTTGCTAGATTTAGACTAAATCTAGATTTTACCCACTTAGAACTTTCCTTGAAGAACTTGATTCTTCAAACCAAATCTTCCAAAACCTAGATCTACAAGGTTCCAACCATAAATATACATATTATACCATAAATAATCATTTCCCAAACCATATACATGGATACCTCAACTAATACCGAAACCCTAACTTCCATAACCGAAAGGGATAGAAGATTACCTTAACCCAAGCTTGAATTCATCGACCAAAACAATTGTAGTTCACCAAAATGGTTACAAACCTTCAATCTATGAAAGGGAGAACAAAGGGTGGATGAAACCCTAGAAAACTTTGGGGAAGAAGATGAATAGGGAGAGATGAGAAGCTTACCACCACCAAATACTATAGTATACTTCAATAGACTTCCAATCTCTTGCCATAACCTTGAAAATCTCTCAAAAACGAAACCGTAGCAACTTGAATCGCCCAAATCGGAGCTACGATGAGAAAGTTATGACCAAATGAAGAAAAACCCGATTTATGCACTGCAGGTCCGTCGCGATAGTGACTCGCGACAGTGCCCTGTCACAATCGCGAGGCAGGGTCGCGCGAAATGTACCGAAAGTCCTAAACACTATTTTGGCCGTAACTTCTTCGTTATAGCTCCGTTTTCGCTCTGGAAAGAGCCGTTGGACTCGTAATTGAATCCTTCATCTATCTAAACTATAAAATCAAGGATTAAAACCCAAAATAAAATATCATATTTTTCCTTAATATATCGCTTTCGGTATTAACTTGAAATGATACCCTTCAAAAATTGGGGTGTTACACATCCACCGGTAAATATGGGTTTACTACCCGTATTGTGTTTGTTTGAGAAAATATAGAGAATTTTGTTTGAATATTTGTGCATTTGGTTTTTTTTTTGTTTGAATTTGATATAGGGTTCTTAAAGTTTCAAGGATTTTTTATTTTCGTTTTCATTTTTATTTTGGAGGTGAAATCATACGGTTGGGGTCATCAAAGAAATAGTATTTAGCGGAGATAGGTGTTAAAGACCAAAAGAGGAGTCTGATGGTACATGTAAAAGAAAAATAAGAAAGAAAAGTAAATAAACAAATAAATAAATGAAGACACTAAGGGACTGCTTGTTTACCTCTTAATGGTTCTATTAAGAGACAATCTCTGAATCGTTAAGACGTAAATCTTGTTTAGTAAAAAAAGGTCTGCCTCTCAATAGTTTCAAAACCCTTTGAATGATTTTGTGTTTTGACCATGCCTTAACCATTCAGAGCCCTGATTTCATCCTGAATAATTAGCAAACAACGATATTTCATTTCGCATTATATCATAAGAGCCTCTTAGGGTCTGTTTGTTAGCAGCTTAACGAGCTTAATGAGATCCACAACTTATTCAGTCAGCTATATATGACTGTTTGGTAGTGGCTTAATGATATAGAAAGTGGCTTATTCAGTAAGATTTCAAGGGGGAGCTTTATGCAGAAAGCCAAATTTTTTCCAAACCAGCCCCTCCAATTAAAAAACACGTTCCTTCCATTTATGAAAAAACTCTCTCAAATAAAAATCTTCTAAATCTATACAGACATATTAATCCACACAGACAACTTTATCCATACAGAACTTAATGGAAAACCAACCAAACAACCCCTTAATCATTCTAACCACTTAATGTTTCTCCACCTAACCATTCAGCAACTGTCAAACAACCCCCTTAGTGAAAGAAATAGAAAATGACGAACATACCCATTATTTAACAGAATCTTTTAATGAGGTTAGTCTTGGGGACAAAAAGAGAAACAAAAGGAAATAACACCAAAAAAGCAGTTTTTAAAGACAGGGGACAAAAATAGTTATAAACAACAAACCACAGGGACGAAAATCGTAGTTTACTCTGCAAAAAAACAAGGTCATAACTCAAAAAGTTGTAAGAGACAAACAAATGGGAGCTAAATTGTTTTTTTTTTGGATGTTATGTTGATATCAACCAATTGTTATTTTGATGGGTTGTTTTTTTCGGGATGTTATGTTGATATCAAACAATTGTTATTTTGATGGGTTGATTTTTTTCGGGATGTAATGTTTTTTTTTTTGGAGAGGGTATCCCAGACCACATTGGGCCCAGACTAATCCCTGGCAATATGGGCCGAAGCCCGACTGCTAAAGCATGCAGCCCGGGGTCGAAGCCCCCGTACCTCCAGGATGCGTCCCCCAGGGTTCGAACATGAGACCGCTACTAGCAAGTCCACATGCCTTACCACTAGGCTAACACCCTTTTGGTATGTAATGTTAATATCAAACAATTGTCATTTTGATGAGTTGTCTTTCTTGGGATGTAATGTTTGTTTCAAACAATTGTTATTTTGATGGGTTGTTTTTTTTTTAGATGTAATGTTGGTTTCAAACAATTGTTATTTTTGTAAATGCAAATAATTTTTTTTGCACTTTAATAAATTAGTTTTTCTTGTACTTTGACAATGAAAAATGGATGGAAAAATTAAGAGAGATGATAGATGGGTTTTAAAGATGATGAGTGATGCATAGGGACCAAATCCACAATTTAGTATTCTTGTTTTAAAGATGTATAGGTCAAATTGAAAGAGAAAAGTAAATTGACAATTATACACATAGTGTGTAAGACACATGATGCCTTTAACCTTTCAAAGTTAACAGTGTTAGTGTTTAGGGACTCTAACCACAATATATTACATATCACAGGACTATATCTATAATAAACATAGAATGTCAACCATGATCAAAGAAAACACAAAACCAAATGGACCAAATCCACAATTCACTTCAAAATATATATAATTAATGTGATGAGTGTCATTATAATTAATGGATTCAATTACTAATGCATTCAACACCCCCCTTAAGCGATTAGCAAATCCCTTTTTACATTAACAATTGCCAATAGCATTCCCCTTGCAAAAAAAATAAAAATAAATAGTAGAGGGGAACGGAGGCCACGTTGCCAAGCTGGCTACTCCTATCCTCTGTTTATGGATTGCGTTATCAACTCACCTTCACATCCAACACTCTCCACGTTGACTTAATTCTACCGCCGGTCTACCGGAGTTACAAAATCAACACTAATGGCGTACTCGTCGGCGTTATTCTCTCGTGTCTGTTTCACCACCAACTACCAACATTCAAATCCTAATCTCAAATCCAATAAACTAAGCAATCGGAGAACCCTAACCGTATCCGCACTAGGAGCCGACACATTCGACGGAACAACACTCGCAGTCATCGGAGGCAGCTCAGTCGCAGCCATCGCTGCAGCGATTTCACTCTCCGATCCTGAGAAACGCCGCCAGTTACAGGCGGAGGAGGTTGGCGGTGGTGACAAGGAGGTCGTGAGGGAGTATTTCACGAACGACGGGTTTCAGAGGTGGAAGAAGATATATGGAGATACGGATGAGGTTAATAAGGTGCAATTGGATATACGAATTGGACATGCGAAGACGGTAGAGAATGTGATGAAAATGTTGACCGATGAAGGTCCGCTTCGAGGCGTTAGTGTGTGTGATGCTGGATGTGGCACCGGATGCCTCTCTATTCCGTTGGCTAAGGAAGGCGCCATTGTTTCAGCCAGTGATATATCACCTTCCATGGTTTCCGAAGCTGAGAAGCAGGTTAAGTAACTAATTCAGCCCTCTATTATCAGTTCATCTTAACTTCATAATTGATAGTATTTGATATTAAATCGTTTTGTTATAAAGTAGAAAAATGTCAGTTATGATACTCGTTCTCAAATGACCTAATCGCTTCAAATCAATTTGAAACACACACAAGAGGATTTTCCCCTTTCGATCCATATCTTAAGAGAAAACAAACATCAAGTCATCGAGATAAAACAAGTTTAGAGAGAGTATCAGCTGTGTAACAGCAAAATGTTCGAAGTCCTATACCAGTATCTTCTATTCGTGATTTGATCCAAAGTTTTGTCTCTCTTTAGATCCGAAGAGACCTTGGGAATTAGTTTAGATCGTGTTTGGTTCATTGGATTCCGAAGGAATTGGAATGATCAATTCCATAGACCAAATTCCATTTTTACATGTGGATCAGATATTAGAAAGGAATTCAATTCCTAAGCTACATCCTGTCAACCAACAGACAGATTCCAATTCATTTCACGGATTTTATTCCAACTCCTATCAACCAAACGTGTGGTAAAACCTTGTTAAATTCAATTCCAATTCTTTTGACATATTTCATTCCTTCCAAAAACATTTGTGCGAATAAAACGCACCCCAAGTGTCAAGTGGAGCATCTCCTTTTGTCATCAGAAACTATCATACCATGTTATGGTTGGTTGCCTGGGGGCTTGCCTTAAGAGTATGGGGTTTCGAAATAGGCTGCCCTCTTGGGCTTCATGGACCAACTGTTGGAATGGGGTCTCTGGCTTCCTTTTTTAGGTCTTTTGGCATCAATCAATTATTTGGTCATCTATGATGCAAGTAACACCAAAATCCAAGCCAATTTATCATTAGTAGTGACCGGAGTCTAGATCATAATGCTGACAAATAACCTTTGAATCAACTTAAAATACGATAAGTTATTGGTAGCTTCTAAAGGACCATACATATAATTGATGTGACAATGTATCTTACATTGACTATCAGTGTTGAAGTCAACAAGTACTGGTTTGAACAACTGATCATGTTCCGAAATTCATGCAGGCAAGAGAAGAACTTGCGGGCATAGATGATTTACAGATGCCAAAATTTGAAGTGAGTGATTTGGAAAGCTTAACTGGGAAGTATGATACCGTAGTGTGTCTGGATGTAATGATACACTACCCACAAAGTAAGGCCGACGCCATGATTGCCCACCTGGCATCTCTAGCTGAAAACCGCTTAATACTCAGTTTTGCGCCCAAAACATTATATTATGATCTACTAAAGAGAATAGGAGAGCTTTTTCCAGGACCTTCTAAGGCAACAAGAGCATATCTTCACGCAGAGGCTGATATAGAGCGGGCGCTGCAAAAGGTTGGCTGGAAAATAAGAAAGAGGGGCCTCACGACCACACAATTCTATTTCTCAAGGATTGTTGAAGCCGTCCCTTCTTAGCGTGAAAAAAAGGTCAGATTTGAATGCAACCTTGAAATCCCAATTTGTTTTTTGATAGCCCTATGTTCTGCTCACATTCTGTGCATGTATTCTTTAACAAAATGTATTAGTCTAGATGATCAGGTATACTCATATGCAAGAACTCCAGCATTTGCAATGAAAAGAAGCATGTATCTTTAAGTGTATATTCTTTCATATTGGAATTTACCTGATTGCATCTTCCCAGAATTTGCAGTGAAAAGAGCATTACTACTTGTATTTCATTATAAATCAAGTAAATCACCCTTGATCACAGTTTTTTTGATGATGCATTTGTAATAATATTAAGAGTGGAATCACTAATTTTAGTTTCATCTTTTGTATCTGTTGGTGATTTTTATTGATGTAATTTGATTCATAAGAGAACACAGGGGTTAGTGGTTAAGCTATATGACGGGCTAGGAGGTGTGGATTGCACAATCGTGTTATCTAACAATTGAAAATTATTGGGTTTTATACGCGATTTTGACCCAAAAATGTACTTGAACCCATGATCGGGATAGATAGATATTTATGGGTTTACGTAGTCCTTAATGAAGGCTTTGATTCGACATATTGCATGTATAAAACGGAGTTGATATGAATGAGAAATTGATTGTCAATGTAGTAGGTAGAGGATAAATGTTGGAGTGGGCTTGGCCACGTTGGTGGAAAAGTGAAACCCATATGAGTTTATAAGTGATTTCATAGTTGATATGAATAAGACTTCTTGGAGGAAAGACTCTTTCCACGTGCGCACGCAGGGGGGTGCAAAGCTTAATCGAAATGTGCTCGGACCATTGGACTTGTGTGCGAGCGCGTGTCCTGCGGACACGAATGCATCTCGAGGTTGACCAGAAGTTCAAAATCAAAATATTGAATCGGATGATAAAATCCAACATCCATTTGAAGATCTCGGATTCACCTAAAGGTTTTTATCAAACAGGGAAGGACACTCATAAAAGTTGATAAAATAGTTTATAAAAAGACATATCTGTAAAATAATTATAAAACTGGAAAGCCATAAATCATGTTTAAAACATAAAATACATATGTAAGCAGTTGAGACAAATTGTTACGTTTTCCATTCCTATGTATAAAATACCTCCTAAATCCGAATAAAACCATGTTGAGAAAATTTATAGTAACATTAAAAATAAATAGTTATTATAATTTCTATTACCAATTTCTTAAATTATAAAAATATCAAAAGCAAATTTAGGTAAATTATGGATTTTGTCCATGTGGTACGAATTTCTTTTCGATTTCGTCCTTTAGTTCATTTATTATTGTTAGTGAATGCCCAAAGCTAATCATACGATAATTGTAATTTTGAGTTTTGTTTCATGAAATTAATAAATAAATAAAAGGCATTGTCCAATTTATTATGTCTGTATTTTAATTATTCATAATAAATAACCTTAGAATAATGTATTATAAATGTCCCTAGTTAAATATTATTTTGGGTTTTAAGGTTGAAGTAATATGATAATGACTAGCATATGTAGGGATTCATATAGAGATATTGAATCTGCATATGGGTACAAAATAAAGATTTTGTGTATCGGACGTGACTCGCTATGAGAACACTTCATTGGATGTCATGTAAGTGTCATAAGTGTTTCTCATGTGGTCAATATACATGCAATTCTTTGACTTGAGAAATATGGAGTTTGTTATGTGTGAGTAATATATTTTGACATTTGTTCTAATCATTCCGTAACTGGGTGACATAATTATTGTTGGGTATGTTATAAATCACATGGTAGAACTAGCATGTATCGAGATAGGATTTGTCCCTCCTTTATGACGGGAGTAATGTCTCTGGGCCCCTTGATAAATATATACTAAGGAAATGCATGCATGCTCTAATAAACGATATGAGATATCAATTTCTGTTTTTATTTATATATTCGGGAATCAAGAAACTAGAGATTGGACATAACGAGAATGACACATTCAATGCGTGAGAAGTGGTTATCAACCGTTGGGTGGGAAATGGACACACATTAGGATGAGATGCACCGAGATAAGATGCACCATATCAATTCTCTTCTAAGCCGCAATTCATGGGAGGGCTTGAGATTAAAAGAGATCAACGGTTCAGATCCACTTCTCACTGTTAACTCAACTTCTCACACAATCCTTCGTCTATATATATATGGTGGGATGAAACGAAAATCATGCAAATGTCAATAATTATTGTAATATCTGGGTACAAAAATTTTAATAATTTTGGGAGTTGGGTGAAAAGTTAAGCGAGACCCAAAGTTCAAGGGGGTTAAATGTAACTTGAGTTATATATATATATATATATATAACTTAACCCTAAGATTTTATCAGGATTCATTCCTGATAATTCGAGAGACTGAAGGAGAACGAGAGCAGGAGAAGGGAGGACTAGGTTTTGAAGAATCGTACGGGTTCTTTGCAAATAAAGGTATGATTTTAACCTAATACTTCCATCTAAGAGTTTTAGTCGGTAAATGATCTCGTTGTTGAGTTTGTAACCGTGTTATTGGGCGATTCGAGGATTTGAGTTGTTTTCTCGAAGTTTTGGAATCGCCTGGGCAAGTTTGAATATCGACTGGACCGGTGTCGACCGATGTGGGGAGACCGGTGTCGACCGGACCCATGTCGACCGGTGTGTCGCCCGGGGTGGTCTCGACCGGGGTGGCACAATGTGTAGTATTTTATGTTCTAGTCAGTGAGTAAGTGGGTTATCTATGTTTTGGCTTACCGATTTATCGGTGTTGTCGTAGGTAGTGAATCGTTAGAAAGCAGACTTTAAACGAGAAGGATCTGAGGTGAGTCTTTCAAACTAAATCTGTTACGATTTCGAAAGTTGTTTGATACTTGTGGGTTTTCTGAACTGCACGCTTTTAGTATCAAAAGTTGTAAAGGTTTATTGAAAATGTTGATTTAATTATATTGGCATGTTAATGCTATGTATATATAAACTCGTTTTATATATTGTTGATGATTAGATGTTTGTCTACATTTAATTCGGGAGTTTTGACCTAAGTCGGGAAGTGTGATCCGCCTGATCGTACCGGGGAGTGTGGCCCATTTATGCCATTGGGGTGTGTCCCCAAAATAAGGCAGTACGAGACAGACATACCGTCTTTGACGGCAGTGTTGGTCAGTAGAGTGAGTTACGCTCGTGAGGCGTAAGGCTTTGTTTAAATGTTTGAGTTACGCTCGTGAGGCGTAAGGCTTTGTTTAAATGTTTTAAATAATATTTGAACTGTTGTAGTAGTGCTTGGAGGGGACTCATTAGACCATTGGTCTAACCCTCGCTCTTTCAAAATTATAATCCTGTTTCAGGTTATCGCAAGATAGCAAGTACCAATAAGGGTAAGGAGAAGATGTGAGATATTTCCAGGAGCTAGAAGACTCATTGTAATAGTTTCCTTTTTGACTCAGTTGTGTAATAGTTTGTAGTGGCAACCCTTTTCTTTTGATTGTAGTAGGCTTGGGGCTGTTTCTAGTTGAAATATTATATTTTGATATAATTAAAGTTTGGGTTGTTACAGTTGGTATCAGAGCATTAGTTTAAGGGATCTAGGTGACCAGATGGGCCTAGACTTAAATTGAGAGAGTAGAAGCACAACTGAGAAATAGGAAGACTGTAGGAAGTCAGCATTAGGGCAGTAAGGACTAGCATGTAAGGTAAATTTGGAATTTCATCTGGCCAGTGTAATTGTGAATTTACAAGTACATGCTTGTGCTTAATTTGCCGTATCGTGTAGCGTGTTAGATTGAATGTCGTATGTTTCTTCTTATCAGAATCATGTCTGAGCGAGTAACAAGAAGTAGGTCTGCGTCGATTCCTGTGGTCGAAGCAGTTAATGAAGTCGTCGCCGAGGAGAGAATGATAGAAGGTTTATGCAACCCTCCAAATCTACCGCAAGTGTACGGTGTCAATCAAGTAATACGTACTAAGTACGAGTATCGATCCAAGGAACTACGAGTTTAAGTACCACAAAGGCTACCACAACTACTAACTGAACTGCTGATAAAATTGGTTTGAGAATGATTAATTAACTACTTATCAAGAGACAATGAAAGCAAGCACGAAATACTATTCAACAATTGATTCAAGCACCACAAAGAGAATACTTATATGACAAGGGAAAGCTAGGGGTCGAATTTCATTTGGATTACACCAACAAATAAATAACACACATTCAAATGACTCAATACACAAGGTTAAATTTAGCAATTCCAAATATACTCACTACTCTCTCTCGAGCAATAGCAAGAATGTATCATGCAATATATATTGAAGTCTCTCAACCAATACACATAAACATTCAACTCATTAAGCATAAGAATCACAAACACAAACTAGGGTTTACTTGGTATATCTCTATCCAATATCTCACCCTAGGTTTATCTAACTTTTATCAAGTTATAAAACCAATTTCTCAAGAGGAAATACAACCAAAAGATGAATAAGATAGCCAATCTCATAAACAATAAGAACAAGATAGACAAACTTCAACCAACAAGCGTATTAACTCAATAAAATGCAATAATCGTATATCTAACGGTATAAAACCAAAATCCATCCTTCCCCCAACCTCAAAAGGTTTAATTCATGTTACTAGTAGCAAATATAACCATAGAGAAGAAGATGACAACACCCAAATACATCGTTTCTCAACAAAATACAAGTGTAATGATAAAACTCCCTCAATGATTGATACACACTACCAATTTTGAGCTCCAAAAGTTGTTTCCACCTTCCCAATCAGTAAAAGTCTTCTCTTCTGCTCTGAAAACGGTTTAGAACAGCTCCCCTAGGGTCTAGCCTCCAACAATCCCGAGATAACCCTAAACTTTAAGTTTCTGCAGCTTTTTATACCCTCAGACCACGACCGCGACAATGACCCGTGACAGTGACAAAGTCACAATCGCGTGGCACTATCGCGCGAGATTCCACACTCGCGGTACAAGTGGCGCGACTGTGCCCGCGATTGTGACATATGTCACTGTCGCGTGGCACAGTAGCATGGCTCCGAATTTCAGTTTTTTTCGTCCGTTCACTTGGTTCGATGCTTTCTTCATTCGGGATGTCAAAGTGGAGTAATAGTAGGCAATTTTTCTTCCACTTTACATCTTGTAAGCCTACACAACACTTGCTCAAAATATTAGTCCGAACTGCCAATTCTTACTTCAAGACGAGCCGTAAACTTATGATTCAGAGGGTAAAACCCCGTCAGATAACGAAGTTATCAACAACTCCAAACCTAGCTTTTGCTTGTCCTCAAGAAAAAATTGGCGTAAAGAAACATAATCATAACATACAGGCAAGCTTACAAAAGTGATGGGTTTTCGAAAGGGGCCGCATGAACAAGCATTTTAGTCAAAGAAAACAAGGAGATAGTAATACAAAGTTAATAAGAACCAACATACATTCCATGGATTCTTGATTCGACTGAGCATAGGTAAAACTATTATTGACATGAAACCATAATCAAGTAAATGCTCGCTGAGATCTATTTCATCAAGTACACAACTAGTGGAGGATTTCGCTTCGACCCTAACCTCACGGGATGCTCTCTTAACACTTGAATCCTAGGTTCACACTCATCACAAACACATGCGGGCGAGTTAATGTACAACAATTTAGCAAGATCATCTGTATGTGATAAAATAGAAACACGCTAGAGTCAAATAAGATCTCATTGAAGGAATTGAGCAGTACGATATGAATTACACATGTATTGTTCACAAATCATGCTTTCTAAAAGATCAATCGAGGCTTAAGGGGATGTAAAACGGGTTAAGAATAAGGAAAATACAGAATGGTCATGGCTTCTTTAGTCCTAAGTGCATCAAAACTAAGAGTAGCTTCACACTCTCTTCTTCTTTTACCCAACCACACATCCACAACAAGACTTCCATCAATCATGGCTACATGCCAACTTTATTCGAACATTTTTTTTTCATTTTTTTTTCAAACTCTTTCACGGCCTTTATCGATTCACCCCCCAGAATTGTTCTGACGCTTTTGGCCATCTTTCTCAATCCATGATGCACTTAGACTACGGGGTAGGTTAGTGTATCCGGCTAAGTCAAAGTATTTAGGCTTAAATAACGGCTACAAAGTGGTTACGGGATCACGCATCGACAAAAGGGTATAGAAAGGGAGGTTAGAACTGATAGATCGACAAAAATTGCACAAAAAGCCCGATATCGTTTCTCAAAGTCCACATGATTCACAAGTAATACACATGTTAAAATTTAAAGACCAATCTGTACTACTCAATGCAAAAAAATATATGAGATCGAACTATCAAATTGAAAGAATTGAAACGTGTATAAAGATGGTGAACAAGGTTGAAGCATCGCTCAGAAATGAAGGCATTAAAGCTCGAAATCTCACTAAGGTGATCTCTAATAATGTCCACAATTATGTACACAACTACTCTATTTCTTTACAAGCATGACTCAACAACAAGTATTCATGTCAAGAAAAGTTTTTCTAACTCACCTAACCAGTACTACCAGCATATGTATCCATTCCGATTAATTAGGCATTAAACAGTTAATACATTTCTACTGATCAAAATAAGAGTTCATACAAGACAACCCACTAAAAATTTTCAGAAACAACAACTCCAAACCTTTGAGACACATTGTCCCCAATGTGCCCCATCAGTTCCAAAGCATTGTGTGAACAAGGGAACCATCACATTTGAAATGGCAGAAATTACATAAGTGAACAGAAACAGCTTGAACAAAGTGAAAGGAAAACAAACCAGTCAATCGTCGCCCTCTTGCGGCTGCGAGGAGGATGGATCATAAATAACATTGTGGGGTCCTCGGGCGTAACTCACATTGGTGAACCACCTATCCACAAGCTGATATACCTGATCAAGGCGCTGGTTCGTACGCCCCTGTCCCTCGCGCATCTCGCTCAGAATCTCACCATGAGCCTGCTGTCCTACGCGCAACTCCTGTACCGTCTCTCTAATCTCTGTCGCACAAGGGGGCAGGACTCCCCGATAACCACCACCCGGGGGTGGTTGTGGTCCGGCGCCCCCAGCTGCCGCACCTTGCCGTGCCCCAGGTTGGTTTTGCGCCGCTGCTCCTCGCCCTCTGTTTCGATACCGACCCTCAGTAGGGAGGTTGGGCAACCCATGATGTGTGCAATAAGAATTATAGGCCATATTGCCTATATCAGACATGGGTGCCTCAAGGACATCCTCATCAGAAGTTGCGCCTATCCTAACCATCCTACAGAAATGGGTAATGAGGCATGGAAAATGGAGGAGGTCTCGCCTTTCGCAACCGGTCTTAAGAATTTGGCCTAGAATGATGCGTCCAACATCAAAATGGGCGTCATGTAGGATGGCGTAAAGCAGTTGAGCAGTCTCAAAGTAAACGATCGTGCGGTGCCGCGATGGTAATAGATTGTGTTTGATGAAGACGGACCATAATGCCATATCTGGAAGAAGGTCCCCATGGCTCAAATCAACATGCCCGGGATCCCAAGCATTTGATTGATCACGACGCAGACTCGCAGATAGATTGCCGGTAGTGCAATTCCTTAGGACATGGGCGTGCATACCATCAAGGCGGGCGAAGTTATCCGCGGGTGGTGTTGTGTGCAAATATTCATTGATCGTGGTTGCTGTAAGCACCACTTGCGTGCCTTGAACCCACACGACGCCGCTGGCCTTGAAAACCTCCGGGAACATTGCGGCATAGAACTCACGTACCAGTGTAGGGTGATACTTAGGGGGGGAGTACTGGTAAAGCGAGCCCAATTGCGAGTTGCAATGGTGTCCGGAATTGTGGTTGTGTCTAACCCGACACATGAAATGCCTCTTTCCGAGAGAAAGCCGCGTCCGCGCATATTGTCATATCTGTTTTGGTAGTCTGCATTCGGTGCACTCGCGAGGGCAATCTGTTCATCTTCATCAAGTTCATTAAAGAGCTGGTAGCGATCTTTAGTGAGATGAGCACTGCGCACCATGTTGGGAATCTACAAGAAAATTGGAGAGCTAAGCCACGAATAATTGTTTATATAAAAAAAGGTGAAATAATTGACACGGTAACATGTTTCAATAAATGCACGAAGTTATGATGATCAAGCGAAGTGAAAATGCACGAAGTGTCCTAATGGTCTACCCTTGCACACCATTCAAGCTTATGAGTGACATTAAGGCTTGAATAAATGTGCAAAAATCAACCAAAGGGACGCAAAACACAATTGCATAAAATTCACATTACATTCCACAATGAGTATCACAACTTAGATTACCTCAAATCAACATGAAACGAGAGTCAAAATTCTAAAGTTGAGCGCAAAAACAATTATTCGACACAAGTTGCATGATAAGACCCAAAACAAGGATAACACGATTAAACAGTCTAATCATCAACTAATCAAGGTTAACTGACCACATTGAACGAATGAGTAATATTAGATGATAACATGGCAAACCTTAAATTGAACAATGTGTTTACATTAGGCCACAATAAGCATACATATAAAAATTGAGCAATTTTAGCACAAGTGTATGAGTTCATCATCATCACAATTGTAGCTTCAAATTTGGTTAATTAGGGCACATAATGCAAACAATAGCTAGGTTTAGGTGAACTAATATTTAGGACTTCAATAAGATCCATTATACTAGCAAAATCACAAAAACCCACAAATATACAAGTCCTTGAAGCATAATATGCAAAATGTAGAACCCTAGTTTCAATACATGGTAAAATGATGCAATGGAAGAACAATGTGGAGTGAAACTAAGCATTTCCACGTGAAATAACAACTCCAAACCTAATTTGAAACACAATTGCTCAAGAACTTGAACATGGCAAATAATTTAGCAAAAACCTAGAAACCTCACAATGTAGGGAGAATTAAAGTGAAAGAGAGAAGGAAACTTACTTGGGAAGTGAAGTAACACAAGGAATCAACCAAAAATTGGAAGGAATTCGAAAATGGAGAGGGAGGAAGTTCAAATCGCCCAAAATCGCCCAAAAAGAGAGTAAAAAATCGCCCCCTATCGACCTGTGTTGTGTGCGTGTGTTTCTAATTTCGGCCAAAGGGTTTTTTAAAAAGCAATAACCCGACCGCGACCCTGCCGGTGCGACCCTGACAGGGCACAATCGCGAGTCAGGGTCGCGCCATTTGTATCGTAAGTTCAGGTGATCTGGCGCGATAGTGACGGTGCGATCCTGACATGTCACAATCGCGAGTCAGGGTCACGCCATGTGTACCGAGAACAAAAAATTTTCATGGTGTGTCACATTTGCTGTCACTATGGCATATGATCAAAAATGGGGTATTTTGGCTGGTTTTCATGGGAAAACACATTGTCAAACTCAAAAACGCTATTATCAACAAAAATACAACTAACCTTGGTGGGTTGCCTCCCACCCAGCGCCTTATTTAGGGTCGTGGCACGACCTTGACGATCTTCAAGTTGGTGTAGAGAGCAAGATGGAGTCCTTGCTTTGCATTGGTTCGCTTTCCAGATATGGTTTTAACCTTTGGCCATTTACCTTGAAAATCTCCCCATCATCACCCTGTAGCTCGATGGCTCCGTATGAATGGACTTTAACCACAACGAACGGGCCGGACCATCGTGATTTCAGCTTACCAGGAAATAACCAAAGACGAGAGTTGAACAAAAGCACTTTTTGACCTTCATGAAACACTTGGTTCATGATGAACTTGTCATGAAAACGTTTTGTCCGCTTCTTGTAGATGCGTGCACTTTCGTACGCATCTAGACGAATTTCGTCGAGCTCATTAAGTTGCAAAGTTCGCTTCTTCCCCGCTGCATCTAACTCAAAATTAATGGTCTTGATTGCCCAATATGCGCGGTGCTCCAGTTCCACCGGTAAGTGACATGATTTACTAAAGACTAATCGGTATGACGACATACCTATGGGCGTTTTGAATATTGTACGGTATGCCCATAGTGCGTCATCAAGCCTTGCCAACCAATCCTTTCTAGATGCACTAACCGTCTTTTCCAAAATTTGCTTAAGCTCTCGGTTAGATACTTCGGCCAACCCATTGGCTTGGGGATGATAGGGTGTGGTGACCCGGTGAGTGACAGTACTTTTTAAGTACGACATCTAAGTATCGGTTGCAAAAGTGACTTCCACCGTTACTCACCAATGCACGCGGAACGCCAAACCGTGAAAAGATATGCTTACGCAGAAAGTTGATAACAACCTTGGAGTCGTTTCTTGGGGACGCAATTGCTTCGACCCACTTAGATACATAATCCACCGCCACTAGGATATACTCGTTTTTATAAGACGGCGGAAATGGACCCATGAAGTCTATGCCCCAAACGTCAAATATCTCCACTTCCATGAAGATTTCCATGGGCATTTCGTTTCTTTTGGAGATATTCCCGACTCGTTGACATCTATCACAAGAAGCAATGAAATTCCAGGCATCTTTGAACAAAGAGGGCCAGTAGAATTCGGATTGTAAGACTTTAGACGCGGTGCGATCGGTGCTGAAGTGACCGCCACACTCGAGAGAGTGACAATGCTTGAGCACATTTAGTTTTTCTTCGTCTGGCACACAACGTCTAATCATACCATCTCCACAATGTTTGTATAGATATGGCTCATCCCAAAAATAGTGCTTCACATCAGCAAAGAACTTACGCCTCTGATGTGAGCTTAAGCCGTGAGGAGCTACATCGCTCGCCAAAAAGTTTACCACGTCCGCATACCATGAGTCGGATACCCCAATGGCATACAAACGCTCATCTGGAAAGTATTCATTTATGGGAACCACATCTTCTCTCTCCAATCCCTCCAACCTTGACAAATGATCTGCGACAAGATTCTCCATCCCCTTCTTTACCACTATCTCAATGTCAAATTCCTGCAAAAGTAAAATCCAACGGATTAATCTTGGTTTTGCATCTTTCTTTGACATAAGATATTTTAAAGTGGAATGATCAGTGTAAATAATGATTTTAGACCCAACAAGATATGATCTAAATTTTTCACATGCAAACACTACGGCTAGCAATTCCTTTTCAGTGGTGGCATAATTGACTTGTGCCGCGTCCAAGGTTTTGCTAGCATAGTATATTGCATGGAGTTTATTGTCCTTTCGTTGACCCAAAATAGCCCCCACGACTAAGTCACTAGCATCACACATGACTTCGAAGGGTAAGGTCCAATCTGGTGCGGTGAGAATTGGTGCGGATGTGAGTTCTTTCTTGAGCCTATCGTAGGCTACTTCACAGCTTTCCGTGAACTCAAACTTTGCATCCTTGAAGAGTAACTCGGAGAGGGGCTTGGCAATCTTAGAAAAATCTTTGATGAAACGACGATAGAACCCCGCATGACCCAAGAAGCTACGAATCCCTTTTACAGAAGTCGGATATGGAAGTTTATCAATCACTTCAATCTTTGCCTTATCGACTTCGATACCCATGGCGGACACCTTGTGTCCCAATACAATTCCTTCCGTCACCATGAAGTGACATTTCTCCCAATTCAAGACTAAGTCGGTGTCTTGACATCTCTTGAGGACCATCTTGAGATTTGCTAGACAAGCGTCGTAAGAGTCCCCAAAAATAGAGAAGTCATCCATGAATATCTCCACCGTCTTTTCTATCATGTCGGAGAAGATAGCCATCATGCAACGTTGAAATGTGGCGGGTGCGTTGCATAATCTGAAGGGCATACGACGATAGGCAAAAGTACCGTATGGGCATGTAAACGTCGTCTTTTCTTGGTCTTCGGGGGCAATCGGGATTTGGTTATAACCCGAATACCCATCAAGAAAGCAATAATAAGCGTGCCCGGACAATCTCTCCAACATTTGGTCAATAAACGGCAAGGGGAAGTGATCTTTTCTTGTGGCGTTGTTGAGTTTGCGATAGTCAATGCAAACTCTCCAACCGGTAACCGTTCTTGTTGGAATCAATTTATTCTTCTCATTCTTTACCACAGTTACCCCACCTTTCTTTGGGACTACTTGAACGGGGCTAGTCCAAGGACTATCAGAAATTGAGTATATAATCCCCGCATCAAGAAGCTTCATCACCTCCTTCCTCACCACCTCTTTCATATTAGGGTTCAATCTTCGTTGATGCTCAACGGATGGTCTATATCCATCCTCCATCTTTATCCGGTGCATGCAAAAGGAAGGGCTCAACCACTTCAAATCGGCAATTGTCCACCCGATGGCGGATTGGTGCTCCCTCAAAACTCGAAGAAACTTTTCTTTTTCCAACCTACTTAGTTGTGATGAAATTATCACGGGCAATGTAGAATTTTCCCCTAAGTAAGCGTACTCTAAATGAGACGGCAATGGTTTGAGCTCTAGTTGCGGAGGCACTTCCGTCGACGGTTGGGGTTTGACATTTTTAGGTCCCAACTCTTCAAACTATTGGTTCCTTCAGAATTTTCGGAAAGGTGTGGCCTGCAATTGCATCACGCATTCCACACCTTCGTCTTCATTGCTTTCTCCTTCGTAACAACTATTCATTAACACATTTCCCATTTCATCATCAGTCGCTTTTCTGTCAAATGCCTCTTGTACCACGCGGTCAACAACGTCCATGCTAAAACAAGCGTTCACATCATTTTTGCGTCGGGTACAATTGAATACATTGAAAACGGCCTCTTCATCTCCCACCCGCAAGGTCAATTTTCCACCTTGGACGTCAATCAATGCTCCTCCGGTTGCTAAGAAAGGCCTTCCAAGAATTAGAGGTACATCGACGTCCTCTTCCATGTCTAAAACAACAAAGTCAACGGGGAAGTAGAATTTCCCGACTTTGGTTAGGACATCTTCAATGATACCATGCGGGTGTTTGATGGAACGGTCCGCCAATTGCAATGTGACCTGTGTCGACTTGATTTCACCAAGACCAAGCTTCCTGAAAATAGATAAAGGCATAAGATTAATACTTGCACCTAAATCACATAAAGCTTTACCAAACTCAAAATCACCAATATGAATAGGAATAGTAAAACTCCCTGGATCCTTAAGCTTGGGTGGAAGCTTGTTTTGGATGATGGAGCTACATTCTTCAGTGAGTGCGACGGTGGCATGCTCTTCAATCTTTCTCTTGTTGGACAAAATGTCCTTCAAGAACTTTGCATAAGAGGGCATTTGAGCTAAAGCATCCGCAAAAGGAATATTGATTTGTAACTTTTTAAAGACCTCCAAGAATTTAGCGAATTGTTGTTGGTCCTTGTATTCCTTAAGTCGGTTGGGAAATGGTATTGATGGTTTGTATGCTTTCACAATCGGTTTGGATGATGACGGTGCCTCTTGTGCCTTCTTGGGTGTTTCAACAACATCTTCAACCTCAACTTCAATAAGTTCCGACTCTTGAGTGATTGGCGCTTCTTTCTCCTCGGAATCCATGTCATCTCTAGTTGGATCCTTAATCAGCGGCTTCCCACTTCTAAGAGTCACGGCCTTGCAATGTTCTCGTGGATTTGGCTCGGTTTGACTAGGCAAATTGCCATGGTTCCTTGAAGAGTGTGCATCCGCGAATTGACCAAATTGTCTTTCGAGATTCCGAATGGCAATGGTATTTTGTTCATTGCTTTGCACCACCGCTTTAATTGTGGTCGCATTTTGCTCGTTACCTTGTAGGATCGCTTTGATAGTTGCACCTTGTTCACCGATCACCGTATCCATCCTTGATAAATATTGCATCATCATCTCCTCCAACCCCGATTTCTTTTCACTTGAGGATCCCTCCCCATCGTTTCTCATGTTTTGGTTTCCTTGATGATGGAAACCGGGGGGTTTGAAATTCCGGGATGAAGAAGAAAATTGATGTTGGGCTTGGGCTTGTTGATTTTGATGTTGTTGTGACCGACCCATATCACCCCTAGATTGATCCCCTTGGTTTTGTTGATTTGACCAAGAGAAGTTAGGGTGATTCCTCCAACCCGGATTATATGTATTTGAGAAAGGGTTGTTGGGTTGTCGGTTGGGTTGGTTTTGCATGTAGTTCACATGCTCAACATCGTTTGCATCCAATGAAGTCAAAATGTGGCACTCTTCGGTAGAGTGAGAATCTCCACATAACTGACAGGTTACATTGCCAACCGCCTTCACCGCCATGTTCCTTAGTTGATTTGTTATTTGGGCTTTCAAAGAGGAGATCTCTGATGAATCTTGTGAGCTAGATCCAATTGGCCTTCTTAGTTGGCCACTCCTTTCGGAATGCCATTGATAGTTGTTGTCGGCCATTTCGCATATCAAAGCATAAGCGTCATCATAAGACTTTGACATGAGAGATCCCCCCGCTGCAGAATCAACAGTGGCTTTAAAGTTCGGGAGGAGGGCATTGTATAACATTTCGATGATCAACCATGGTTGAAGACCATGGTGGGGGCACTTTCTGAGCAATTCCCTGTATCTTTCCCAAGCATCATAGAGTGATTCTTGGTCCAATTGCTTAAACTGCGTAATTTCTGCTTGCAATCCTGCAGTACGAACGGGAGGGAAAAACTTTGATAGAAAGGCCTTCACAAGTTGGTCCCATGTGGTGATCTGTCCGGCGGGGATACTTCTTTGCCACGACTTGGCCCGATCACACAAGGAAAATGCGAAGAGCCTAAGACGAATGGCCTCCGGTGGGACTCCGTTCATCTTGAAAGTGTTGAGAATCTCACTGTATCTCTCAAGATGACCAACCGGGTCTTCATGAGGTAGCCCCCCAAACTGTTCTTGCTTGATCATGCTTATGATGTCCGACTTGATTTCGAAGTTGTTAGCCTCCACATTAGGAGCTTGAATGCCCTGTTATGAGCCATCATAAGTGGGACACGAGAAATCTCTTAAAGCTTGATTATTCGCCATCACGTGTTCTTGTTCTTGCTCTCTTCTCCTTAATCGAAGTGTGCGTTCGATTTCCGGATCCAAGGGCAATATCGCTCTTCCTCGGTTACATCTCCTTGGCATGCACTAGAGTGAGTGTCTGAAAACAAACCCAAAGAATAGTAAGTAAAAATAAGGGAATTAAAGAATAATGTCCAATCTAGCAGCGCTATAACCGGTAGTGATATTAACACTACAATAGTTCCCCGGCAACGGCGCCAAAAACTTGATAGAAGGTTTATGCAACCCTCCAAATCTACCGCAAGTGTACGGTGTCAATCAAGTAATACGTACTAAGTACGAGTATCGATCCAAGGAACTACGAGTTTAAGTACCACAAAGGCTACCACAACTACTAACTGAACTGCTGATAAAATTGGTTTGAGAATGATTAATTAACTACTTATCAAGAGACAATGAAAGCAAGCACGGAATACTATTCAACAACTGATTCAAGCACCACAAAGAGAATACTTATATGACAAGGGAAAGCTAGGGGTCGAATTTCATTTGGATTACACCAACAAATAAATAACACACATTCAAATGACTCAATACACAAGGTTAAATTTAGCATTTCCAAATATACTCACTACTCTCTCTCGAGCAATAGCAAGAATGTATCATGCAATATATATTGAAGTCTCTCAACCAATACACATAAACATTCAACTCATTAAGCATAAGAATCACAAACACAAACTAGGGTTTACTTGGTATATCTCTATCCAATATCTCACCCTAGGTTTATCTAACTTTTATCAAGTTATAAAACCAATTTCTCAAGAGGAAATACAACCAAAAGATGAATAAGATAGCCAATCTCATAAACAATAAGAACAAGATAGACAAACTTCAACCAACAAGCGTATTAACTCAATAAAATGCAATAATCATATATCTAACGGTATAAAACCAAAATCCATCCTTCCCCCAACCTCAAAAGGTTTAGTTCATGTTACTAGTAGCAAATATAACCATAGAGAAGAAGATGACAACACCCAAATACATCGTTTCTCAACAAAATACAAGTGTAATGATAAAACTCCCTCAATGATTGATACACACTACCAATTTTGAGCTCCAAAAGTTGTTTCCACCTTCCCAATCAGTAAAAGTCTTCTCTTCTGCTCTGAAAACGGTTTAGAACAGCTCCCCTAGGGTCTAGCCTCCAACAATCCCGAGATAACCCTAAACTTTAAGTTTCTGCAGCTTTTTATACCCTCAGACCACGACCGCGACAGTGACCCGTGACAGTGACAAAGTCACAATCGCGTGGCACTATCGTGCGAGATTCCACACTCGCGGTACAAGTGGCGCCACTGTGCCCGCGATTGTGACATATGTCACTGTCGCGTGGCACAGTAGCATGGCTCCGAATTTCATTTTTTTCGTCCGTTTACTTGGTTCGATGCTTTCTTCGTCCGGGATGTCAAAGTGGAGTAATAGTAGGCAATTTTTCTTCCACTTTACATCTTGTAAGCCTACACAACACTTGCTCAAAATATTAGTCCGAACTGCCAATTCTTACTTCAAGATGAGCCGTAAACTTATGATTCGGAGGGTAAAAACCCGTCAGATAACGAAGTTATCAGAGAACGCTTGTGGTTAACCCATCTGCCAATCAGGGAAAGAGTCGTGGTCGACCTAAAGGTAAAACGACTCGGAAGGCGACGACTCAAGTAAGGAATCCAATTGCGGGGACTCGAGACGGGAAGACGAGTCGTGTTATTCGTCAAGTTGGAAGTGTATAGGTAAGATCAGAACCGGAAACCTCTTTTCAGGAGAGTTCAGTTTCGGTGAGGGGTCGAAAGCAAGTAAGAAACCGTGGTGGAGGTCGAACTCAAGGTTTTGTTACCCAAGAAACCTTTGCGACGGAAATGGGAAAATTGTAGGAAACACTGAATGTTATTTTGGCTCAACGAACTAATGAGGTCTCGGTAAGTAAAGAAAAGAGTGAAGAAAGGGTGGTGACTGAGGTTGCAGACTCGCCAGTAACTGTGGTGGGGAGCCACTCTCAGTCAAAACCCGTTGTGACTTCTAAAGAGGTAATTGGGAGATGATGAAGTTTCAAGGAGTTTGCTGCCTGCAAACCTCCTACCTACAAAGGGGAATGTGACCCAGTGTTAGCGCTGAGATGGGTAAAGGGGATTGAGCTGGCATTTGACACCAGTAAGTGTGCTGAGGAGGACAAAGTAGTTTATGCATTGTCAATGTTGAAAGATGAAGTTGTAATGTGGTGGGATGTTGAAGCAGGAGGACAAAGTTCGGCGACAGCCAAAGAAATGTCTTGGGGAGAGTTTGTAAAGAGGTTTAAAGCGCAGTTTTGCCCTCTGGCGGCACTCAAAAAGTTAGAAGAAGAATTTCTGAGTCTAGAGCAAAAGGATATGTCAGTATGTGAGTATACCACCAAGTTCATAGAGAAGTCCTGGTTTGCAGAAGTTTATGTGCCTGATGAGGGGAGGCGAGTAGAACGTTTCATCTTTGGGATGAGAAGCAATATTCGAGAATTTGTCTCGAACAAGGAACCAGCTACGTTCCACGCAGCAGTAAACGCAGCTGAGATGAGGGAGAAGGAAAAGAGTCGTCAGTCTACCGAAAGAAGTAGAGACAAGAGAAAATGGGACGGAACTGTCCGTGACTCCAAAACGTTCAAATCATCCAAATCCGATCAACGAGTTGTTAATAAGTTGGTGAGTAAACCGTGCAACAAGTGTAATCGTATGCATAAGGGGGAGTGTATGATTGAACGAGAAGGCTGCTACAAATGTGGAAAGATTGGGCATATGGCTCGGGACTGCCATGGGTCAAGGTCTTGCTACCAGTGTGGATCCCCTGATCATATCAGGACTAATTGTCCACAATTGAAGAAGTGAACAGTCGGAGGGTACGGAGATAAGGGAGGTGAGAAGAAAGTAGAGCCAACCCGGGCGAGGGCCAGAGTTTTTAATATGACGACAGAGGAAGCAACGAAAGCACCGGATGTGGTAACAAGTACTTTCCCTATAGATTCGATTTTTGCTAAGGTGTTGTTTGATTATGGCGCAAACCGTTCGTTTGTGTCCCCAAATTTCATGCATACATTGCATGTGAAGCCTAGAAAGCTTAAGCATGGGTTTGAAGTAGCCGATGATAGTCGGGTCTTGGTGGGAGAAGTTTTTTATGGGTGTAGTATAGACATTGACAGTCATTCCTTTCCTTTGCGTTTATACCCGATGGGTATGGGAGAGTTTGACGTCATTGTGGGGATGGATTAGTTGGCGTCTAACGATGCCAACATTGTTTGTAATAAGAAGCTAATTCGTATAGCCTTGCCAGACCAGGAAGAGGTAGTAGTTTATGGTGACCGTCGAGATAGGAAGTCATGCTTGATCTCGATGATCAAGGCTAGGTGGTGTTTAGTGAAGGGGTGTGTAGGATTCCTGGCCTATGTAATAGACTCTAAGGAAGAAAGAAAGGGGTTATGATCGATTCCTATGGTGAGCGACTACCCGGAAGTGTTTCCAGAGGAATTAACCACTTTACCCTCAGACCGTCATGTGGAATTCCGAATTGACCTAATGCCTGGAGCGACACCCATCGCTAGAGCACCTTATCGTTTGGCTCCGACCGAGATGAAGGAATTGATGACTCAATTGCAAGAACTGTTGGATAAAGGTTTTATCCATCCCAGCTCGTCATCGTGGGGAGCGCCTGTGTTATTTGTTAAGAAGAAGAATGGGTCTTTAAGGATGTGTATAGATTACCGAGAACTTAATAAGGTAACAATCAAGAATAAGTATCCGCTTCCTAGGATTGATGATCTTTTCGATCAACTTCAAGGAGCAAGTTACTTCTCGAAGATAGATTTGCGTTCGGGCTACCATCAGCTGAAGGTGAGGGAGGAGGATGTACCCAAGACTGCTTTTCGCTCGAGGTACGGACACTTTGAGTTTTTATTCATGCCATTTGGACTGACTAACGCGCCGGCAGTGTTCATGGACCTAATGAATAGGGTGTGCTGTCCATTTTTGGACAAGTGTGTCATTGTCTTTATCGATGACATACTAATTTATTCACAGTCCATGAGCGACCATGAGTCACACCTTCGATCTATGTTAGAGTTACTCAAGCAGGAGAAGTTGTATGCCAAATTCTCGAAATGTGAGTTTTGGCTAAGTGTAACACCCTAAAAATAGGGATAACAAAAATCCGAAAAACGGACACGTGGTATAAAAATTGCCAAAGCAAGAGCCTCCCAAAAATGGGGAAATAATATAAACCTGTTTAATCACAATTGTAATTTCAACGAACAATAAATTAACAACCAACTAATCTAATTTCTATTACTAGAAAAGAGATTACAAAAGGGTTGTCATCTATACTTCCAAAAGTTCTTCTATCCAATGAATGCTAATTTGCAAGCGTTCCCCAAGCTCTCACCCAAGCAACTACGCCAGCTCAGAACCGGCACCGCTAGAACCTGAGATACACATCGACACCAAACAAGTGTTAGGCCAAAAAACCTAGTGAGTTATACAATAATAAGCATGCGTGAACATTTACAATTTTTATCAGCAGTTAACCAAGGTTCAACAAATGTGGAGTCAATAGGGGATACCCATAGCACCAATCAAGTTCCACCCAAAGATTCGATATATCTTGATGCCCTATAACAAGAGACACCCGAAATTCCCGGCACACCCGAGGACTACAACCAAGGAAATTCCCTGAATGGCGGAGGTCTAGGCACATACCATCACGGTGGCGCCCAAGACTACATCCTCCTAGTGTCTACAGACTTGGTTCGTCCAACATAAATTATAGGAGGTCTTGGGGTATATTTCAACCAATACATTTCGATACCAACCATGGGTACAATGTTACCATCCTGACACTTAAGTCCATCATAAGCCCCAAATGACAATCATGCTCATCATTTCATATACATATATTACCCAAAAGGAATTCCAACTAGTAACCATCTCAATACCGAGACATATATACATTTACCATAACAAAGTACATATAACACATATTCAAGAGAAAAGCCCCAAATACTTGCATATTTAGGGTAAAACATGGCATTTCACACATAACCATATTTCCAACATTTCTTCATAAGAAAATCCCAAGTACTTGAACATATAGAGATAGATAACAACAAATAGAAGAATATGATGTGTATCTAGTTTTGACAAAGGCTAGTAAACTCACAATCTAGGTTTTGAACCAAAACCTAGAAAATAGATGAAACCCTAGAAGTTGGTGGATAAACTTGTAGATGAGAAGTTGAGCTTTATGAACCCTAGGAATCTTCTTGGTAGGTAGCAAATGCAAGATCAACAACCCCAACAACCAAAATGGTTTGTAATAAATGAGGGTTAGTGTTTGAGGGGAAAGGGTTAGCTTTGAATGCTCCAAAATGGCCAAAGAGAAAGAAGGAGAAGTGAGAAAATGAATTGAAAATCGGCTAGGGATCTCATTTAAGACCCAATACCCATTCGCGACCTTGCCCGACGATAGTGACATTGTCACTGTCGCGTGTCACAACCGCGCGGAACCCCCCACTCTCGGTACACTTCCCACGACCTTGACACCGCGATAGTGACAATGTCACAATCGCGTGTCATTGTCGCGCGGGCTCCCTGACTTACGGTACACCTCCCACGAGAGTGACACCCCAAGAGTGACCATGTCACAATCGCGAGTCACTGTCGCACCAAGCCCCCAACATCCCGAAACTTGACCAATTTCGATAACGAGTGCGAGGTTTGTACGATTAAAGATGGTAAATCAATTTATATGACATTTCAATATAATAACGATCATAAAATGCATACAAAGGCTCCTATTCTCACATAGGCACAATTAACACATTAAGGGAATAAATACTTACCTTGGGAATTTCCGGGTGTTACACTAAGAGAAGTGAAATTCCTAGGACACATAGTGTCGGGAGAAGGGATCAAGGTTGATCCAGCAAAGATCAAAGCGATCAAGGATTGGGAAGTGCCGAAGTCACCGTCAGAAGTGAGGAGTTTCCTCGGTTTGGCGGGTTACTATCGAAAGTTCATTCAAGACTTCTCAAGAATAGCCACGCCGTTAACAGCTTTGACAAGGAAGAACGTCAAGTTTGTGTGGACGGAAGTTCAGGAAGATGCGTTCAGTAAGTTGAAAGAGAGTTTGAGCAGTGCACCTATACTGACCTTACCCAGCGGTTCAGATAAGTTCGTAATCTACAGTGATGCTTCTAAATTGGGACTAGGGTGCGTGTTGATGCAAGATGGAAAGGTGATTGCATACGCATCTCGTAAGTTGAAGGAGCATGAAAAAATGGTAATAAAAGAGACAAAATAATAAAAATAAATTATATATATATATATATATATATATATATATATATATATATATATATATATATATATATATATATATATAAACAGACCTCTTATTTATCAACCTCAATGATTGGTAATGTAAGAAATTGTTGAGGCCTGTGGCATTCACAGTTTCCTTAAGACAGATTCGCCCTCTCTTCCGTGCTAGAGATTCATGGACGTCTATCTCCCATGATACAACAAGCACGACCAAATTATCTAAGCGAACCAAACTTGTGTCTTCCCTCTATTACATGAACTTGATGAACAACAAAGATAATAAGAAAAGATGGAGTTCTCTTTGGTGTATCATCTCACAAGATTACGAGACTTGTTCTACTTTTTCCATAAACCCAAACCACGTATTTATATGAGGTAAAAGGATACCCAAAAGACCCAAATAATTAATTCTTAATAAATAGAATTTAATTAAAAGACTATTCATTTTTCCATAATTTCAAATTTCATTCAAATAATTAATAAATTATTATATATAAATAATAATTTTCCAACATAAGCATGGGAATATTTGAGAATTGTAATCTAGAGAAATTCTCTCTCTCTCTCTGTATCCCACTAAGGGATATGTATCTATATATATATATATATATATATATGAAAAATATTTACAATTATGGAATCTTCAAACAGTCCCCTATTTAACTAGGAATTTGACTTTCTAATTAAGTTACAAGTTTATCGCTAATACCCCCCCCCAAGCAGACGACGGTTGTGGTCCGACGGTAAGCTTGGTACGAAAAAGTAAAAACAAAGTTCGTGATAGACTCTTTGTAAAGATGTCAGCAACATTGACGTGGCTCGGTACGAACTGTGTGATGAGAATTCCTTGCTGAACCAACTCTCGGACAAAATGGTAATCGAGGGCAATATGTCGGGCACGTTTGTGAGCAACCAAATTTGAACTGATGAATAACGCACTTTTTTGTCGATTAAAATCGTTGGTGGACGTTGAACATGGATATGAAGTTTCTTAAGCAGATGCGTAGTCCAGATAACATTGGCCACAACATTTGCAAGTGCGCAATATTCAGATTCACAACTCAAACGGGCAACTGTTGGTTGTTTCTTGGAGCTCCACATTATAAGATTCGGTCCTAGGAAAATGGAATAACCCGATGTGGAGCACCATGTATCTGGACACCCTCCCCAGTCGGCATCAGAGTAGGCAAGCATGTCGTAAGACGACGCATGAGAGAAGGTAATTCCGTAATGTGATGTGCCTTTGACGTAGCAGAGGATTCGTTTGATGGCCTGAAAGTGGTGGGTCATGGGTTGATGCATGAATTGGCTTACGGTATTCACGACATGCGATATATCCGGTCGTGAAATGGTGAGGTACTGGAGACCACCCACTAGAGAGCGATAAAGGGTGATGTCATCAAACGGCTCGCCGGAGAGTTTGAGATGAAGGCCGACAACCATAGGGGTCCATATAGGTTTGCTCTCGTGCAAATTTGCTCGTAATAGGAGATCGTGGGCATATTTCTGCTGGCTTAAAAACAGGTCGTTGGAAGTATATGTAGCTTCGAGGCCGAGAAAGTAGTTTAAGTGACCGAGATCTTTGATTGCAAAGGTTGTATGAATACATTGGATGAGATTTTCGAGGAGACGGTTATTGTTACCTGTAACAATTATATCATCAACGTATATGAGCAAGTAAACAAGTGAGGGTCCTTAAGAAAAAATGAACAGAGAAGTATCAGCTCGACTATGTTTGAACCCGATGCTCAGAAAGAAGGTGCTAAAGCGTTGAAACCAGGCACGAGGGGCCTGTTTTAGACCGTAAAGAGCCTTTTTGAGCTTACAGACGTGGTCAGCTTTTCTTGGATCGACATATCCCGGGGGCTGTTCCATGTAAAAAGTTTCCGTAAGCATGCCTTTTAAATATGCATTTTTGACATCTAATTGACATAATGGCCATTTATTCATGATTGCGATTGATAGGAGATCCATACGATTGCATCTTTGACAACAGGGCTAAAAGTGTGTGTAAAATCTAAACCGGGTATTTGGGAGTAGCCTTGAGCGACGAGGCATGCTTTGAAGCGTTCAACAGTACCGTCCGATTTATACTTGGTCCGATAGACCCATTTTGCACCGACTACATTAGAGTTGGATGGTCGAGGAATGAGTTCCCAGGTTTGATTTTGTTGGAGTGCGGCTATCTCTTCATCCATAGCTTGGACCCAGTGAGGGTGTTTAGCTGCCGATTTGAACCCTTTGGGTTCTGTTGAACTAAGTAAGGCAGAAAGAAGCCCGGTAGTTTGGTCGGCTAAATATGTTGGATACTTTTGTTTGATAATCCCAGATTTCGCTCTTGTTTGCATGGGATGCATATAAGTAGTTGGGTTGTTCGGTGGTGGAGGCACAGCTGGGAAAGATACGGGAAGAGTCGCGGTGACCATAGATGGTGTCGGAACAGGTTTAGCGGACATCCCATAGAAGGGGAGGATTGCCTGTGAGTCGACGATGGGGTTGTTGAGGTGTCGGAGGAGCAAATCGTATAGGGGGGCGAAGAGGGTAGGTCGGGACATGTGGTTGCTATTGGAGCAGCTTGTTCATATGGGTCTAAAAAATTACTATATTCCAACGAGGATATGGGTGTTGGGTTAGTTCTAGTATCATGTGGAAAGAACGTCTCATCAAATTTAGCATGATGGGTAATGTAAAGACGTTGAGAAGATTCATCTAGGCAAAGAAAACCTTTGTACTGAGAACTGTACCCTAGAAATAGGCACAGTCGACTACGAGGGATAAACTTGTGTTGAGTGTAGTCTTGTAGGCATGGAAAGACGCGACACCCGTAGGGATGGAACATATCGTATGTTGGGGCATGCTTGTGTAGTGTTTCATACGGTGATAAATCGTTCAAAATTGGTGTAGGAAGGTGATTTATTAAAAATACAGCAGAGGCAAAAGTTGTAAACCAATAGCGTAGGGTACTTTGGAATGAAACAACATGGCAAGTGTCGTCTCAGTGATCTGACGATGCTTGCGTTTTGCACGACCGTTTTGTGATGGTGTGTAGGGGCATGAAAGTTGATAAAGGATTTCATTAGTGTGGAGAAGATTTTTGAACCGATGGCTAGTGAACTTGACTCCACCATCACTATGAAAAAGTTTGATTTTTCGCATAAGTTGGGTTTCGACAAGTACCCGGAAGCGACAAAAAATATCGTAAGTCTCACTTTTTAGTTTCATTGGATACATCCAAACAAAACGGGAGAAATCGTCAACGAAAATAATATAGTACCGATATCCTTCAGATGAAGTAACGGGAGTCGGGCCCCAAATGTCACAGTCAACGATGTCTAATGCATGAGACGAACGTTTAGTGTCCGGTGTGAAAGGTAGTTTGTGACTCTTGGCAAGTTCACATGATTCACAAATAGTGGGCGTTGGTAAAATTTATGAAAGAGAAACATGTTTTTGTTTATTCAATATTGAGATAAGACGTGGATGTACATGACTAAGCCGCTCGTGCCACAATTTGAAAGAGCCTTTTCTAGGTACAACGCGTAAATCTGAAAGAAGTGTCGCATCTATAGTCCGTAGCGTCAAATCACCACTACGTCTCCCGGTTGTCAAGATTGTGCCGTCTCGTCGGTTCTGAATAGAGAAGGTATTTTCAGAAAAAATAACATCAACAGGTAAGTATCGTGTAAGGCGACTTATGGAAAGAAGGTTTCGCGTGAGTTGTGGAACCACAAGTATATCACGTAAAGTGATTTCCGTATTTATACGACGTGTGCCTGTGTGAGTAATTGGAACCATTGCCAATAATAACACGACTATTACCGTGGTAGGAGGTGGAGGCATTCGTTCTAGCCGAGGATGGAGTCATATGGGCCGATACGCCAGAGTCCATGTACCAATCTGAGACATCGGAGTCAGCAAGAGAACACGAGCTGTTAAAAGCTTCGGAAAAATTGGCATTCGTGTTTGTTAGAGCAGAAATATGTTGGATACAAGATCATGAAGACTAAAGGTTAAAGTACAAGAAGTCAAAGCTGAAAAGTCAACTCTCAGTGAAAGTCAAAGTCGTTTTGTAATAAAAGTCAAAGTCAATGTTTTGTATTTTGTTTCCTTGTAATTGTGTGAAGGTATAAATACCTTGTGTCCTTGTCTTTGTAATGTCGAAGTAGAATTCAGATGTGAAGTGAGCAGATTAGAGAAGAGCAAATTAGAACATCATTCTAGAGAGAGAATGTAGTGAGAGAAAGTTAAGTTTGTAATCTTTGTGATTTGATTTAATGACATATGATTTACGAATTCTCATCTTGATTGTTTGTGAGTAAAAAAGAACTTGAATATTGGGCATTAACAATTGGTATCAGAGTAGAAGACAGTCAGAAAAATAGATTAAAATTTCAAGATTTTGTCGACATTTGGAAGAACTCTCTAAACACTGTTCAAGATTCGAGTTTGTTGCTACAGTGGTGTTTTTTATCTGATTTTGGTGTTTTAGAACTCGTAATTGACTTTAGAATATGTTTAGTGTTGATTAGTTTGGCTAATTCAGAGTAAATTCATGTGAATTTTGGATTTTTGAGATGTTATTTTGAGTTTTTTTAAGTTTACTGTGTATAGATCGAATCTGTATTTTTAGTGCTTTAGATAAAAATTTCTTTTTTGTAAAGTGTTCTAGACATTAAATTGATGAGATCTGCAAGTTTTCAAGCCAATTGAAGAAGATTTGGGTCGATTTCAGTTGAAAAATCAATTTTTTTGTTCGACAAAGTAAAGAACTCGCTAGATCTGAGAAACTCGCAGAGGAAGAACACGCACAAGGCTGAAACTCGCAAAACTAAAGAACTCGCATGTCAAAAGAATTTGCTTGAAATGAAGAACTCGCAAGCTATGGTGTACGAGAAGTAAGAACGCGCAAACCTCTTTGTGCGCGTTTGTACTGTTCATTCACCTTGATGTGCGCGAACAGTGATCTGTGAGAAGTGTGTTGTGCGAGAAGTTGATCTTCAAGAAGTGAATCTTGCACATTTACATTTAGCGCGAAGTCAAATTCAAAAATATTTCTAAGTCTCGAACGCGCAAACACATAGCGAGAAGTACTGTGCGCGAAGTATCAAGAACTCGCACGTAGTTACATGCGCGAACCAGAAACTCGCACGAGCCTGCTTGCGCGAACCTCAGAACTCGCAACATTCAGTGTGCGCAAACCTAGAACTCGCACGTCTCTATTTGTGCGAAGTGTGGTTCTATATCCTTTGTTTTGTGCGAAGCATAAAACTTGCAAGTTACTGTTTTTGCACGAACTTCAATTTTTCTTTGTTCTGCGAGTTTTGTACTTAGAATATTTTTTTTTCAAAGTTGTAATATGGCTTTTAAATGTGAAATTTTTTTCTCTCGGGGCGCTGCCCCTAAACCCCGCAAGGGCGTTGCCCCTTGACCCTACCCGCTAACCGGGTAGCGGGACCCCCATGCCAAGTCTGCGGAGGGGGAACAAATTTCTGATTGTGATCTATTTTTTCTGAATTTCTAACGATCAAATTCAAGTTTTTTTTGTAACAGATAATTCAAGATGGGATATTTTTCTGATGATGATGAACAAGAGATTCACAAGCTCAAATTAGAGAACAAAAAACTTGCTTCTTCAGTTGACTACTATTCTAAGCGATAAAAAAGATATTATGATGAAAGGAAGATACTGAGGAAGAAGTTAGTGCATTAAAGACAATTAATGAAGATCTTCTGAAACAGACTTCTGGGCTGAATGATGAGAAGATACTGAGTTTGGAAGCTGAGAACACAGAGCTGACAAGAAAAATCTTTGACTTGGAAAATCAGATTATCCAAATCCAGCAAGCAGCATCTGTTGAAAGTTATGAGGAGAAGATTAAGAGCCTGGAGACTGAGAATCATGAGTTGAACAAGAAGATTTCTGACTTAGAGTAGCAAATTGCTAAAGAAAGATTTGATTTTAAGAAAGAAAAGAAAAGGTTTGCTAAGAAATTCTCAGAGTTTTCCAGGAAGAGTGTTGAAGAGAAGAAGATGGTTGATCTCAAATGTATAAAGCTTTCTCAACAAGTTTCTGACTTTGAGAAAGTGATCATTTTGGAAAGAGAAAAGTTTGACAAAGAGAAGAAAACTATAGAACAGAAGAATGTGGAAATCTTCAAAGAAATATTTGGTCAGAGAAAGGATGCTGAGAAGGACTTTGAAGAAGAAAGAAATATCTTTGAGGCAGAGATCAAGAAGCTTACTGAGAAGCTATCTGAACTATCTGAAAGTGCACAGAAAGATCTAAATACGAAGTCTGAATTCGAGATGAAGATTGATCTACTCATCAAAGAAAGAGACAATTATTCTTCAAGGATAAAAGAGCTTGAAGAAATTATTTCAAAGTTTGTGGTGACTGAGCACACGACTCCAGAGTCACAAATCCACACACCTTGAGATGATTCAGTTGATTCTGAATGTTCATTCAAGACAGCTGCAAGCTCACATAAGAAAATTGTTTCTACAAAAAGGTTAGTAAATTCAGATTCGTACAACTAACATTTTCTTCGATAAATATGTAGACGATTCAGGTGTACAAAGAAGAAGAAGAAGAAGATACAAAGAAGAAGAACTGGTATGGAAAGTGAAACCAATACTTGAAGACGAGAAGAAAGCTGAGAAAAAAGAAAAGAAGACATGTGTACATGAGACTAAAGCCAAGAAGAACAATGTGCAAAAAGGTAAACCTGATCATGTCTACTCGAGAGATCAGTTAATCAGGTTGTCAAGTAAGAAATATTATTGTTCTTATTGTCGTATACATGATCATGTTCACAAAACTAGTGATCATTATTGGTATGGTTCTTACTCAGTTACTCCTATTCGAACTGCAACTAACACATATGGACCCAAATACCAGTGGGTACCAAAACCAAAAGATGAATCTGTGTTGCAGGCACCTACAATCAAGAGGGAGTAAGAGAACCAAGGCTTCTGAATAAATCAGTTCAGGACTCGTACTTCAACGGAGTTTGACTTCTAAACACAACAGTTTAGGACTCGTACTTCAGTGATGAAAAGGAAATGCTACTCCCGGTCTGATAAGAGATTGTACTCAGATACTCAAAAGAGGAAATCAATCTTCAAGGGAGAGTACATATGTTTCTGGAAATATGCATTCGGAAGATATGATGAACTACATTTCAGGGGGAGTTGTAGATCTCTATCATGTGCTTTTTCACTGACAAATTACAGATGCATATTTTCAGGGGGAGTATGAATTATGATTTCTGATTACTTCAGATCAGAACTCGTACATTCAATGTTTTACTGCTTTATGTCTTTTATTTTTCAATAAATTTGTGAATAAAATTGCTTTGACATGACATTGAGACTTGTGCAGTTTGAGAGATGCTTACAATGTAACACCCTAAAAATAGGGATAACAAAAACTTTCCAAAAATGGAGAAGTGGTATAAGGTTTTCCATAGCAAGAGCCTCCCAAAAAGGGGAAATATACAAATAACCTGTTTAATCACAATTCTGTAATTTAACGGATAAATAAACAACAACCAACTAATCTAATTTCTACATCTAGAAAAGAGATTACAAAAGGGGTGTCATCTATAAACCCAAATCTTCCAAAAATAGTTCAAGTGCCAAAATCCCCAAGCTCTTGCCCAAAGCATCTAAACTTGCCTAGGAGCTGCGCCGCTAACACCTGAGATACACATCGACACCAAACAAGTGTTAGGCCAAAGAGCCTAGTGAGTTGAACAATAATAAGCATGCATGAACAGTTACAATTCTTATCAGCAATTAACTAGTATTCAATATATGTGGAGTCATTAGGGGAGACCCAAAGCACCAATCAAGTCCCACCCAAGAGTCGATATACCTCGATGCCCTTAACAAGGAACACCCCAAAGGTCCGGCACACCCGAAGACTATCGCTAAGAAAACTCCCCGAATGGCGGAGGTCTAGGCACATACCATCACAGTGGCGCCCAAGACTACATCCTCCTAGTGTACTGACTTGGTTCGTCCACATAGCGCATATAGGAGGTCCTTTAGGTGTATTTCAACCCAACATATTTCAATACCAACTACGGGTACAATATTACCATCCTATCCTCATGCAGTCCAACAAAAGACCCAAATGACACTTATATTCATCATGCATATAAACATGTCATCAAAGTGGTATTCCAACTAGAACCATCATAATAACCATACATGCCTACATTTCATATCAAGTTAATCACATTGTGTATCCATGGGAAAAACGCCAAATAATGGCACCCATAACATAAGACATAGCATATCACCAATATCTATATTTCCAACTATTTTCATCAAGAAATCCCAAATACTTGAACACATAGAGATAAAATAGCAACTAGATTATTATGATGTGTATCTAGTTTTAACAAAGGTTTAGTAAACTCATAATCTAGGTTTTTGACCAAAACCTAGAAAAGATGGAAACCCTAGATGATGATAGTTGAAGTTTGGTTGAGAAGAGAAGATCTTGGGTAGAATGCTTCAATGAATGACCTTGGATGGTGGTTTAATGCACCATAAATGACCTCAACTACCAAACCCTAAAGTGTTGAAGAGGATGGAACTTGGCTGCTCAAAAATCGCCCAAAGGAGTGCTCTCCCGTTTTTAGAAGTTAAAATGGTAAAGTGGGAGCAAATTTCGGTATTAAACAGCAGGTACCTCAACACGGGCGACTATGCCCCTGCGACATTGCCCAAGGGCATAGTCGCGGGAAATGTCACCGAGTGAGTGACCCTCACGGTACACTCTGGGCGACTATGCCCTGCGACTTTGCCCATGGGCATTGTCGTGGGCAATGTCGCCAATAGCCAGAAAGGTCTGAAAATCCAACCGAATAACGATTCTTAGCGCGAGATTTAAACGGTAATTACGAATATACAGTTCATATAACATGATGGCATTTTTAATAGTGAACATGTGCACATAACGGGTCTCATAATCTCAAATAAACATAATAAATGAATTTAAGTGAATGATTACTTAGCTTATAATTTTCCGGGTGTTACAATCCTCCCCACCTAAATAGGATTTCGTCCCGAAATCTCATCCTACAATAAACAAGTGAGGATAACGCTTCTTCATATCATCCTCGGATTCCCAAGTAATTTTAGCACCCTGATGGTGCTTCCATTGCACTTTTACCATTACCACATCTTTATGCCGCAATTTCTTCACCTTTGATTCTAAAATCGCCTTCGGTTCTTCCACGCAATGATTCACATTGTCTACCCGAATCTCCGTCAATGGAATCATGCTTTCCTCCTCGGCTAGACACTTCCGAAGATAACACACGTGGAACGTAGGATGTATCCCATCCATTTCCGGCGGTAAATCTAACCGGTAGGCTTGCAAACCAATCTTCTCCAAAATAACGAACGGTCCAAGGAAACGAGGACTAAGCTTCCCACGCTTCCCGAAACGTATGATCCCCTTCCACGGAGACACCTTCAACATGACCCGGTCACCCACTTGAAACTCAACCGGTCTTCTCTTCTTGTCCGCATAGCTCTTTTGTCGGTCTTGCGCCGCCTTTAGTCTTTCTCGAATTTCTTTCACCTTGTCCGCCCTCTCTTGCACTATTTCTGGCCCGGCGAACTGCTTCTTGCCTGCTTCTAGCCAACAAACTGGGGTTCTACACTTTCGTCCATACAAAGCCTCGAACGGTGCCATTCCGATACTAGAATGGTAACTGTTGTTGTACGCGAACTCTACCAAAGGTAGGTGTGAGTCCCAACTTCCCCCGAAGTCTATTACACAAGATCTCAACATATCTTCTAGCGTCTGGATCGTCCTCTCGCTTTGTCCATCCGTTTGAGGATGATAAGACGTGCTCAGATTCAGTCTAGTGCCCAACTCCTTTTGCAAGCTAGTCCAAAAATTCGAAGTGAAACGACTATCCCGATCCGATACTACCGATTGCGGAACTTCGTGCCTTGACACCACCTCGTCGATGTACAATTTAGCCAATTTCTCCATCGTAAAGGACTCCCGCATCGCAAGAAAGTGTGCGCTCTTGGTCAACCGATCCACGATCACCCAAATTGTATCGTGACCACGTAAGGTCTTTGGTAGCTTCGTCACAAAATCCATGGTGATATTGTCCCACTTCCATTCGGGAATGGACAACGGTTGCAAACTTCTGTACGGTCTTTGATGCTCCGCTTGGACTTGAAGGCACGTGACACACCTCTCCACGTAGTTAGCCACATCCAACTTCATCACCGGCCACCAATAATTTAATTTTAGGTCTCTATACATCTTGGTACTACCGGGATGTATAGAATACTTCGACGTGTGTGCGTCTTCTAGAAGTAACTCTCGATTTCCACCCAACTTCGGCACCCAAATTCGCCCTTGGAAGAGTATGAGTCCACGACCATCTTCTGTTAAGAGTTCCTTTTGCTTGGACATAACCTCGGCCTTGAGATTCTCTTCTTTAAGTGCTTCCACGTGGCTCGCTCTTATACTCTCCAAAAAACTCGACACCACATCGATTCTGGTAAGGGATATTTTGACACCTCCATCATGACTCCTTCGAATCAACGCATCCGCCACTACGTTGGCCTTACCGGGATGATAGAGTAAATCACAATCATAATCCTTCAAGAGCTCAAGCCACCTCCTTTGCCGCATGTTGAGTTCCTTTTGATCGAAAATGTACTTGAGACTCTTGTGATCCGTGAAAAGAGTACACTTGGTCCCATACAAGTAGTGTCTCCACAACTTTAACGCGAAAACTACCGCCGCCAATTCCAAATCATGAGTCGGATAATTCTTCTCATGGTCCTTTAACTGTCACGACGCATAGGCTATTACTTTCCCCCTTTGCATTAGGACACACCCAAGCCCCATCTTGGAAGCATCACTAAACACAACAAAGTCTTCTGATCCCTCGGGTAAGGACAAGATCGGAGCTTCGCACAACTTCCTCTTGAGCGTCTGAAAGGCTTTCTCTTGTGCATCGGTCCAAAGAAACTTGACGTTCTTCCCTGTAAGAGAAGTGAGCGGTGTAGCTATCTTGGAAAAGTCTTGAATGAAACGCCGGTAGTAGCCCGCCAAACCCAAGAAGCTTCGAATTTCCATCGGACTTGTTGGAGGCTCCCAACTCATCATTGCATCGATTTTTGTCGGATCCACTTTTACCCCGTCCTTTGATACCACATGCCCCAAGAATTGCACCTCTTGGAGCCAGAATTCGCACTTCGAGAATTTCGCGAACATTTTCTCCCTCCTTAGAACTTCTAATACTTCCCGTAAGTGTCTTCCATGCTTGGACCCATCCTTTGAATATATTAAAATATCATCGATGAAGACGATCACGGATTTATCCAAGAATGGGTGACACACACGGTTCATTAGATCCATGAATACGGCCGGAGCGTTGGTTAAGCCGAAAGGCATCACCAAAAACTCATAATTAACGTATCTCGTCCGGAAAGTTGTCTTCGGAATATCTTCGTTCTTCACTCTCACTTGATGATAACCGGACCGAAGATCAATCTTCGAGAAACATCCCGCGCCTTGCAGTTGGTCAAAAAGGTCGTCGATGTGAGGTAAGGGATACTTGTTCTTCACCGTGACCTTGTTTAACTCCCGATAATCTATGCACATCCGCATGGATCCATCCTTCTTCTTCACGAACAGTAATGGTGCTCCCAAAGGTGACGAGTTCGATCGAATGAAGCCCTTTTCCAGCAACTCTTTAAGTTGCGTCATCATCTCTTTCATTTCTGTCGGTGCCAAACGATATGGAGCACGAGTTATTGGAGCCGCTCCCGGAGTGAGGTCAATCTGAAACTCCACCAGACGTTCCGGTGGTAATCCGGGAAGGTCTTCCGGAAAAACATCCGGATAATCCCGTACGATCCTCATGTCTTCCACCGTCCTCTTTTCCTTCTTTGCGTCCACAATATATGCTAGATACGAAGGGTAACCCTTCGCTAGAAACTTACTCGCCTTGAGAGAGGAGATAATAGGATTATTCTTCTTTTCTTTCTCCCCATAAATGGTAGCCACGCCATTTTCCGGTAATGGCACTTGGATCATCTTTTTGGAACAAAAGATGTTCGCCCTATGCCTTACTAACCACTCCATACCTATGACTACATCAAATCCTCTTATAGCCATAGGTAATAAATCCACTCCAAAAGAACTCCCATCGATCTCTAGAGTGCAATCACATAAACGATCACGAATGATCACTTGATCCCCATTAGCTACTTCTACTACTAATGCATCGGGAAGGACACTAATAGGAGTGGTGAATTGCCTATAGAAAGCATTCGACACAAAGGAACATGTAGCACCCAAATCAAACAAGACACGAGCAGGCATGGAGTTTACTAGAAACGTACCCGAAACGACATCCGCGGTCTCCTTTGCCTCCTCGGTAGTCATCCGGAAAGCTCGACTTGGTGCCCTTGATGGTTGCTCGACCCTAGCCGTCGAACCCACAGAATTTCCACCACCTCCTCTAACTAGCCTTGGACACTCGCGCTTCATATGCCCCGGCTCTCCACATTCATAACATATCGACCCACGGAGGGAACACTCTCGAGTCGTGTGGTTTTTCTTACCACACTTGTTACACCCGGCTGGACCGGAGTGAGTCCCTGTAGCACACGACCCCGAGTGCTTTGACCTGTACTTGTGGTACCACCGATCTTCACGGCGTTGATCACCCGCTTTCCCGCTTACAAAGGGTCTTGATTGACGAACGGGCCCCGATGGCCCTTCCCACTTCCGTTTCTCACCAACATGCTTCTTCTCATCCCTTTCGGCGTTGATGTCGTCCTCAACGAGTAAGGAATCCTCGATAACCTCTTGCAGAGTCGAACACTTGGCATTCCTTACCGTCGTTCGCATCTCGGCCGGTAACCCTTGATGATAGGCCTTAATCTTTGACCTTTCATCGGGGACTAGATGTCCCACGAAGTTTAGTTTCTCCAGAAAGAGTTTGGAGTAGCCAACCACAGACATATTCCCTTTCTTCACATCTCGGAACTCCCGCTCCAATTTGTCCATCGAACGCTCGCTACAATACTTGTCCATAATTTTCTCTTTGAACACCGACCAAGTTAACTTAGCTATAACTTCAGGAGTGAGTACTAATCGAGTGAGATTCCACCAAATCAAAGCCTCTCCCCGAAGTAGTTGAGAAGAAAACTTGACCCGTTGAAAGGGATCACACTCACTTGACTCAAAGGCCATCTCTACCTCTTTGAGCCAATACATGCAAGCAACCGGGTTGTCTGAACCCGCAAACTCCTTAGGGTGGCACCCCAGAAACGCTTTGTAAGTGCATCCCTTAGTCTTCGTCTGGATCCCTTCAGCGGATGGTTCCTCAATCGTTACTACGTTTGGTCCACCCGACCCCACAATAATGTTTTCAGCCATAGTCTCAGGTTGTCGGTGGCTAGCGTCTCGATCCTCTCGGAGTTTCATGAAAAACTCTTGTTGTTGGGTCATGGCCGAAGTCATGGCCAACTTTTGTTGAGCCAAGGTCGCATTCATGGCCAACATCATGCTATCCCGAAGTCGGGTCTCTATGGTAACTTCTTCCATGATGGCGTTACCTGTATTGAGGTTCCGACGCGAAATATGCTCAGGTCCGCCTCCCAAGATTTTGGGTACAGGAATGTCATCGGTGGTTACAACCACGGGGGGTCGTACAGCTGTAGATTCCACCTCTGGTTGACCCTCTGGCATGTCCGGCAACCTACTACGATTGTTTACCATTAAATATGCTATGCACATACGAGAAATAGATTGAGAAAAGACTAAACGAGTTGAACTCATTGTACGTACTACTACCTT
The DNA here is from genome assembly GCA_023525745.1 of Arctium lappa. NCBI lineage: Eukaryota > Viridiplantae > Streptophyta > Magnoliopsida > Asterales > Asteraceae > Arctium > Arctium lappa. The sequence goes on from CM042048.1 coordinate 148,156,606, forward strand.
CATCAATTATCATAATAATAGTAAACCAAGTATGCTCATGTGACAATGCATTCATAATAGCAGTAGCTAAGTGAAATTATGAACGAACCATACACAAGAATTCTTGTCACCATCATCACAACTTTCAATTAAAGCAAATTCGTAATCTTAACGCTCTCCCCACCTAGGATTGCTACCCAGTGGACAGTGAAGTCATAAAGTCTAAAGCTTAAGTCTAGATATGCTAAACAATACCTAGTTCACTTAAACTAAAGCTTTGATACCAACTTGTAACACCCTAAAAATAGGGATAACAAAAACTTTCCAAAAATGGAGAAGTGGTATAAGGTTTGCCATAGCAAGAGCCTCCCAAAAAGGGGAAATATACAAATAACCTGTTTAATCACAATTCTATAATTTAACGGATAAATAAACAACAACCAACTAATCTAATTTCTACATCTAGAAAAGAGATTACAAAAGGGGTGTCATCTATAAACCCAAATCTTCCAAAAATAGTTCAAGTGCCAAAATCCCCAAGCTCTTGCCCAAAGCATCTAAACTTGCTTGGAGCTGCGCGCGCTAACACCTGAGATACACATCGACACCAAACAAGTGTTAGGCCAAAGAGCCTAGTGAGTTGAACAATAATAAGCATGCATGAACAGTTACAATTCTTATCAGCAATTAACCAGTATTCAATATATGTGGAGTCATTAGGGGAGACCCAAAGCACCAATCAAGTCCCACCCAAGAGTCGATATACCTCGATGCCCTTAACAAGGAACACCCCAAAGGCCCGGCACACCCGAAGACTATCGCTAAGAAAACTCCTCGAATGGCGGATGTCTAGGCACATACCATCACAGTGGCGCCCAAGACTACATCCTCCTAGTGTACTGACTTGGTTCGTCCACATAGCGCATATAGGAGGTCCTTTAGGTGTATTTCAACCCAACATATTTCAATACCAACTACGGGTACAATATTACCATCCTATCCTCATGCAGTCCAACAAAAGACCCAAATGACACTTATATTCATCATGCATATAAACATGTCATCAAAGTGGTATTCCAACTAGAACCATCATAATAACCATACATGCCTACATTTCATATCAAGTTAATCACATTGTGTATCCATGGGAAAAACGCCAAATAATGGCACCCATAACATAAGACATAGCATATCACCAATATCTATATTTCCAACTATTTTCATCAAGAAATCCCAAATACTTGAACACATAGAGATAAAATAGCAACTAGATTATTATGATGTGTATCTAGTTTTAACAAAGGTTTAGTAAACTCATAATCTAGGTTTTTGACCAAAACCTAGAAAAGATGGAAACCCTAGATGATGATAGTTGAAGTTTGGTTGAGAAGAGAAGATCTTGGGTAGAATGCTTCAATGAATGACCTTGGATGGTGGTTTAATGCACCATAAATGACCTCAACTACCAAACCCTAAAGTGTTGAAGAGGATGGAACTTGGCTGCTCAAAAATCGCCCAAAGGAGTGCTCTCCCGTTTTTAGAAGTTAAAATGGTAAAGTGGGAGCAAATTTCGGTATTAAACAGCAGGTACCTCAACACGGGCGACTATGCCCCTGCGACATTGCCCAAGGGCATAGTCGCGGGAAATGTCACCGAGTGAGTGACCCTCACGGTACACTCTGGGCGACTATGCCCTGCGACTTTGCCCATGGGCATTGTCGTGGGCAATGTCGCCAATAGCCAGAAAGGTCTGAAAATCCAACCGAATAACGATTCTTAGCGCGAGATTTAAACGGTAATTACGAATATACAGTTCATATAACATGATGGCATTTTTAATAGTGAACATGTGCACATAACGGGTCTCATAATCTCAGTTAAACACAATAAATGAATTTAAGGGAACGATTACTTACCTTATAATTTTCCGGGTGTTACATACAAGATCATATCTTTATGACTTTAAGCCTGACTTCATGAGATTTAAAACTAAACGATAAAGGTTAAATTTATTATCTTAATCTCATATATGGTTGAAAGAAGGACAACTTTCAATCATAGAAAACATATTCTTAAATGTTCAAACCACTTCCCGATTCTTAAACATATTTCATGAATTGGAAATGTGATTTTAAATGTTTTCATTTTATTTGAGTTTGAATGTTTTACAAACCGTGTGTTTCCAAAAGATAAATACTTGCGTATTGTCTTTTCTATATACTTTCAAGTATTCACACACACCAGTTTGATTTTTTTGTTTAAAATATTCTTACCATGTCTCAAATTTGAAACATATTTTTCGATGGTAAGACACCCCGCTTGCATTTCAATGAATTTTAAGCGTTATTTCTTTTCGAAACGTTCTTTCAAGAATGTCTATATTTTGTTTTATATAGACGATATCCATTATTCTTGACCATAACCCTTAATTGATATATCATTTCTTATCTGATCATTTTTTTCATACAATGTCACATTTTCAAACAAGTCTCTTGTCTTCATGTTTATTCTTTCAATATATTTGTTTGAAAATACTTCAATGTTTAAAAATGCTCATATCTTCATGATTATATTCTGAGCATATATACATCTGACATTTGTATATTTGTGCTTTAACTAATAAAGTTAAACCATTTTTAAGCAACATATGCTTCATAGGAATATGGGTTCTTTGTGCTAGGATTTACATGAAAACTTCTATGGATTCACGATTACCAGTGTCTCCTACCCAAGAAGTTAATCCAATGTGATTGAGTGTGAGAAGTAAAAAAGAAATGAGTGTGGGTTGTGTGACGAGGTAAAATGGATAAGAGAGTTTGGTTAGATGTGAACTTAATGATTAAAAGAAAGAGGGTGAGAACAGAGTAAAAGAATATCAAACTCTGCACCTACTACTTTCTGAGCCGGGCAGCCACATTACTAATGAATCACATTTCTTCATGAACATTATTGAAATAGGCGATTAGACCATGCCAACTCTTGATAAAAACCCTACCAGCCACTCATTTTCTTCTTAAAAATAAAATGTTTCATATTTTTATGGGGACGCAGCACATAATCTATCTGATTTTCATTTCGAAAATCTGGATATTGAAAAAGAAGGAAGTCTGCCCCACCTTCGCACTTCAATCATGCACATTGAGTCTGTTTTTATCTACTGTTGTCTCAGTGGTTTACACAATGTTGATCCTTTTATAAAAGCAATCATCATATGCTTCATTCTTTCTACACTTGCACGAACACACAAGGAATTTTTTTTCTTGTTATAACATTCATAGAAATTTCTTTTGTGGTGTTTCGATGATTGGATGAAAGCCCTGGGGGAGTGAACATCACAAAGCTCCTTTCCTATGTGTATCCGTATCCGTTACACACGGTAACTTCGTGTTACTGACAGACATATTAACTGATTTATTTGTTGATTCAGGTGTTACACGAATATTTTGTCTAGATTTGCAAAGATCTGGATGAATACATTGTTCGAATTGGCAACGAATCAGAGGCTCTTTATGACAGATCAGTGGTCAGAACAGTTAACGACATTTCTTGGGGAAAAGGTTTGATGATATCTGTTAAGACACAGTCTCATTGGATTCAAGATCATCCAATCTGAAGATCGCAATCTGAAGCTAAAGCCGGAACGTCGACTCTCAATATTAAAGTCTATGTCTATTTGTAATAAATGTCAATGTAATTGTATTAGTTTACTTAGATTTAATATCTAAGTTATAATATTGTAATAGTTAGATTAGTTAGCTTTATTAGTTTCTAGTTAGTTATTAGTTAGTTCTTAGTTTATTTTAGATATAATATCTAGATCAAATATCTAGATATTATGATAGATTGTGTGTTCAACACACTTGGTTAGATTAAGTGTATCTCTCTCTCTCTCTCAAGATCAGATAACAATTCACACATACAAACACACACTTAAAGGTGTATTTGAGAGAAAAACATAGAGAACACAATCCAGCTTAATCGATCAACCTTGTAACTCATTTGTTATAATCAATACAGGTTGGTAATCATATTGTGTTATTGTTTCTATAAACTTGATAAGTATTGTTGGACCGACAATTGGTATCAGAGCCTGATTAAGATCAAAACAAGTTTTCAGAAAAACGACTCTGTGTTCTTCAAGAAAAATTGATTTTGTGATTTTGAGTGTTTTAGGTGTTAGAATCGATCAGGTTGTGATCGTACTAAATGCTAGATCGAGTTGTTGATATTTGATTTCACTTTTAAGCTTAAATCGAGTTCCAATTTGTGGATTTTATGTGAAAAAGTCGAAGTGGGTAAGTTCACTGTGCCATCGATTTTATTTCGAAAAAGTGTGTTTTAGAGAGATCGAGTGCTTACTTTCTTTTCTAAAAGTGTTTCTAGACACATTGGTAGGGTTTGGTATTGCTAAATCGTTTCAGGAACAGATTTTAGTCTATCTTTAGAAGTTCAGGACGAACACACGCATACCAGAGGAAGAACAACCCGCAAAGTCCTACTGTGCGCGTCCCAAAGGACCCGCAAAGCATACTTTTCGGCTCCCAAAGCACCCGCAAAGCACATATCAACTCACTTCTCGGTTCCAAGTTAGACCTGCATACCTCAGTGTGCGCTCCTCACTAGACCCGCATACCTCAGTGTGCGCTCCTCACTAGACCCGCATACCTCAGTGTGCACTCCTCACTAGACCCGCAAACCTTCTCAAACGCATAGCTTCAATCCCACACTTAGAATTTTCTTCAGAATGACATCCAGAGAAGCTCTCGCAATAGGAACTGACACCAAGCCACCAGTTCTCTTCAAAGGAGAGTACGAACAGTGGAAGGATAGGTTTCTAAACTTCATTGACAGACACAAGTTGGGTGATTTTATCAGAACATCTATTGAAGAAGGGGTTATGAGACCACCAATGACGACTCTTGTAGTTGATAATGTGCCAACTCAGGTTGAACTTAAGTTTCATGAACTACAAGATAATAACCTCAGAAGAGCCAAAGGCGACAAGTTATCCAAGTCATACATCTTACAGGGGATCCCAAATGAAATATACGTAAAGATTGACAGCTACAAGGCTTCAGGTAAAGAAATGTGGGATCAGCTCGAAAAGATGATGCTTGGTTCAAAAGTGGGAAATCAGCTGAAAATTTCCAATTGCCTAAATAACTATGAAGAATTTAGAGGCAGGGTGGGAGAAACCTTAGAAGAAACCTATGACAGGTTTGTGATGTTGCTGAATGAACTTAGCAAGAACAAAGTTCACAAATCTCAAATAGAGATGAACGTCAAATTCCTTAGTATTCTTCAACCTGAATGGAAAAGATTTGCTCGTCAGATGAAGCAGATTAAAGACCTGAATGAGATTCCACTTCACGAGGTATATGAAACCCTCTGTCAGAATGAAGAAGAGGTGGATGAAATTCTGGATGATAAAAGACAGAAAGGAAAGGTAGTTGAAGACACAATCGCACTTGTAGTTAGAAAGAAGAAGACAAGGCGACTGTATATGAATCAGATGAAGAAGATGAAGGGTGTGCAAACTCAGAATCAGATGAAAATGATCAGCTGAAACAAGCAATGCTCATGCTGACTAGTGCTTTTCAAAAAAGGTTCTACACAAAGCCAACGTCAAATAATCAGAGATATTCATCTGGTCCGAACAACTACATCCACAAAGATAGGATTGAAGGAAGAAGGTATGAAGGAAGAAGATTTGAAGGGAGAAGATCAGAGGAGAGGAAACCTGAAGAAAGAAGGTTTCAGTCGGAAGGAAAGAGGATTGAGGAGAGGAGACCAGAAGAAAGAAAATTCAAAGCTGAAGGATCAAGTCAGTCAGAACCGCCTACATGCTACAACTGTGGCAAACCAGGTCACTTTGCCAAGGACTGCCGTAGATCAAAAGTCAAAAATTCAGACTACAAGAACAAGACGCTTCTTGCAAAACAACAAGAGGCAGGCAAGGCATTGATGGCTGAGGACGAATACTGGATCGATCACTCAGATGAGGAAGTAGAAGATGATGAAGATAGAGATGAAGCCGTCAACATGTGCTTGATGGGCAAGATAGAATCAGATGCTGAAGCTGATTCCGACAATGAAGAAGAGGAGGTATGTAATTTATCAGATTTAGAATTCATGAATAAAATGCATGCCACGAGTATGAAACAAAGAGAGTTAGAATATAATCTTAAGCAAGATAATGGTGTCATGACAGACAAAAACCAATTGATACAGAAACTTAGCAATGAAATTGCTGAGAAGAAAGTATTAATTGAGGTTTTACATAAAGATAATGACACCAATGCTAAGGAAAAGACAATAATTCTAAAAGAGAATTCTGATCTTAAGTCTCAACTGCTAAATTGTGAGATTGAAAAATATGAGCTTAAAAAGTTGCATGCTTCTTGTACAAAAGAAAACTTTTCTTTGCTCGGAAAATTAAAAAGTTTGGAAGAGAAGTTGTATAAAATGGGTCAAACTGAACAAACTATTTTTCTGAACAAACCCAAAGAGGAAATAGAGAGATGGGGAATTGGTTATAAGAATCATCACTGTCTACAAAAGGGGATGTCTGAAGTGCTAGGACTTTATGATCATCTTAATATGCAATTAGCTCGCAGACTCCCCGCGTTTAAAACTTTTTGGACTAAACTGTCAAAAGAGGATGAAGCCAATGAAATGGAAAAACGGATGAAATCAGCTAAAGTTCATCTTCCATTTTATTATGCGAAGTTGAATAATAGTTATGATGAAAACCCATTATATAAAAAGAAGGAAACTCTTTCAAGTGATTTCTTTCCAAGTTATTCTGAAAAGGAAATGGAGGCGAAGCCTATTAAAGGTAAACTATATGTCCCTCCTCTCGTTTTAGAACGCAAAATTTCTGAACTCGAGAATTCTTTATCAGATGCAAGACTTTTGATAAATATTGAGCAAAACGTTTTTTCAACCGTGTTTTCAAATTCTGTTCTTTCAAAAGCTTCAAACTCTGAGGATATGTTTGGTACATCAAATAAAGGATTTGAATTTTTGAACTCTGACGGTGGTTTAGATAATGCTTCTAATCTCTTTGACTTTAATGCAAAACTTCCCAACCATTCATCTTTTGTTAAGAAAACTTTAAGAAAAACCAGTAAGCCTGTGAACAGTGCAAAATCAACGAAAGCTTTCGTTGATAAATCAGTCTCTGTGAACGCTAAGAGTGCTAAAGGTAAGAATTTATCTCGGCATTCACAGAAACCGACCACTACTGGTAATTCCAAAAAGAAGCATTTGTTTGTTGCTCAGAAGTCTAACTCACCAGTTTCACATGTTACATATCTGAGCAAGCAAAGGCCAGAAGTAAATTCTCAGTGGCAACCAAAACGGAAGCTTGACAAGGCCGTTAAATCGTTTAGTAGTGTTAATTGTAGTAAGACTTCGCCTAGTAAAGATGTTTTAATTGCTGATGTTGTGATTTTGGAATCAAAACTTGTTGTTTCTCGTAAACAATATTCAACGAAGCAATTATTTCAGTTATCTTTATCTGCTAGAAAGTCTTCTATTTATGATAAACATGTTTCTATCTCTTGTCAAGATTCTGAAAATTGGTTTGGCAATTACCATGTGCATTCCTCTCATACTAATTCTTCACATACTTTTCAAAAGAAAAGAGGACCCAATTTGAAATGGGTACCAAAATCAAATGCTAACACAGTTGGACCCAAATTCCAATGGGTACCAAAGGCTAACTCTGTGTTGCAGGTAACAAAAGTTTAAGGGAGCTAATGGATATGATTTCTAGACATAACAGTTTAGGAATCGTACTTCAATGTCAATGTCGACTTCTGATTATGTACAAACCAGGACTCATTCTTCAATGTCAAAATAGGTTTTTGGATAATGCAGTTCAAAACCCGAACATCAAAGTCAAAATTAGGCTTTTGAACAAATCAGTTCAAGACCCGCACTTCGATAATCAAAGTGAATATTCCAATGTTGTCGTATAATTATCAAAATTTGTAAATTTTCTTATGCAGACTAGTCATACATGGTTCTTGGACAGCGGATGTTCCAAGCACATGACAGGGCAAAAAGAGATATTGTCCAATTTTAAAGACAAATTTTGTGGAACAGTAAGATTTGGCAACGACCAGTTTTCTCCAATCATGGGATATGGTGATGTATAACATGACAATATCACTATCAAGAAGGTGAGCTATGTTGAAGGCTTAAGACACAACTTGTTCAGTATAGGCCAGTTCTGCGACAAAGACTTAGAGGTCAACTTCAAAGCCAAGAGATGTTCAGTTCGCAATGAAGAAGGCGAAGAACTCTTGGTCGGTACTCGAGAATCAGACCTCTACACGATCAATTTATCAAATGTCCATACTGACAAGCAAGTTTGTCTACTATCGAAAGCTTCGATGCAACAAAGTTGGTTATGGCATCGACGTCTTTCTCACCTCAACTTCAGGTACATCAACAATCTGGTCAGTGGAAAGCTCGTCAAAGGACTTCCAGAGCTCAAGTATGAAAGAGAACATCTTTGTGCAGCTTGTGAAAAGGGCAAGATGAAGAGGGCACCTCATAAACCTAAGCATGAGCCAAGTACAAGTCCGTTAGAGTTATTGCATATGGATCTATGCGGTCCGATGCGAACTCAAAGTCTAGGCGGCAAGAAGTACATACTCGTGATCGTGGACGATTACTCGCGATACACATGGGTCAAGTTTCTACGTTCAAAGGATGAGACACCAGATGTCATCATTACATTCCTAAAGACGACCCAAGTGAATCTGCAGAAACCGGTCAAGTTTCTAAGAACAGATAACGGCACAGAGTTCAAGAACAACAAAGTTGAAGTATATCTCGAATATGTCGGGATTTCACATCAGTACTCTGTTGCTCGAACGCCTCAACAAAATGGAGTGGTTGAAAGAAGAAATCGAACGCTAGTCGAGGCTGCTCGTACTATGCTAAGTCAATCAGACTTACCTCTATTTTTGTGGGCAGAAGCTGTTTCGACCGCATGCTACACACAGAATCGATCCATGGTACATCGAAGGTTCAAGAAGACTCCTTATTCGTTAATCAACAACCGAACACCGACAATAAAATATTTCCATATATTTGGATGTAAGTGTTTCGTGCTAAACGATAGGGAGAGTCTAAATAAGTTCAGTGCTAAGGCGGACGAAGGAATCTTCATTGGCTATTCCTCGACATCAACTGCATTCCGTGTTTATCTGAAGAAGTCAAGAACGGTGATTGAAAGCATCAACGTCACTTTTGATGAAGAAATGGCTTCCAAACAACAACGTTCAGAACCCGTTATAACCGGAGTACTAGATTCTGGGCAACTCAGTCCAGAACCTGCGTCTCAACAAAATAAATCAGACGAAGCTTCAACTTCAACTAACCATTTATCTGATTTAGATTTATTATTTGAATTGTTTTATGATGAATTTCTTGGATCTAATGTAAAGAAATTTGTTGTGGTTGACAGGATGGAAGACTTAACGACTACTCATCCAACCAGTTCAGATGACTCTATTGAATCAAACGCCCCGATTCAACAAGAAATTACAATTCAAATGTCGAATCCAATAGTTGAAGAAGTGACAAATGATAAAGAGACAGAAGTAGCTGAAACAGTAGGATGTTCTGTACAGATCAATATACAGCCAGATCAAGTTGTTCCTGCTGAGCCTTCTGAACCTGCCACTTCAACTAAAACCATCGATCCTCCTGCACAATCAGAAGAAGGTACAAGTGGATTTATAGATGATACAATTGACATACATTCATATAATCCATTGCCTCATGAACATAAATGGACCAAAGAGCATCCGATAAGCCAGATAATTGGCGATCCATCAAAACCGGTGCAAACTAGGTCAACATCAATGAACCTGTGCATGCATGACTCCTTTCTGAGCAAGTTCGAGCCAACACGAGTATCAGAGGCACTTGCTGATCCAAAATGGGTGATCTCAATGCAAGAAGAGCTAAATCAGTTCGATGCACTTAAAGTCTGGAGACTCGTACCGAAACCTGAAGGTAAAACCATAATAGGTACGAAATGGGTTTTCAAGATAAAGAAAGACGAAGATGGTACCGTTATCCGAAACAAGGCAAGACTAGTAGCCAAAGGATACAGACAAGAGGAAGGAATAGACTATGACAAAACATATGCTCCTGTGGCACGATTAGAGGCAATCAGAATGTTTCTAGCCTACGCAGCCCACAAGAACTTCACGGTCTTTCAAATGGACATGAAGACAGCATTCCTCAATGGAATTCTGAAGGAGGAAGTCTACGTCTCTCAGCCAGAAGGTTTTTTCAATCAAGAGAAGCCGAATCATGTTTACATTCTCGACAAAGCACTCTACGGTCTGAAACAAGCACCTCGAGCCTGGTATGATGTCCTTTCCACTTTTCTAGTCAAGTCTGAGTTTTCATAAGGTACGGTGGATACCACTTTGTTTATCAAAAAGGAAAAAAGCGATATCATTTTAATTCAAATCTATGTAGATGATATTATATTTGGCTCTACAAATACTAAGTACTGTAAGAATTTTACAAACCTTATGGTGTCTAGATTTCAGATGAACTTGATGGGAGAGATGAATTTCTTTCTCGGTTTACAAGTAAAACAATTTTCATCGGGTATTTTTATCAATCAATCAAAATACATTAGGGATATTCTTCGGAAGTTCCAAATGAAAAATTCAAAACCGATTGGTACCCCAATGGCACCAGGTACTAAAATCGGCACCGATCCTTCGGGAAAGGCTGTTGATGTTAGGACTTATCGAGGGATGATAGGTTCTTTAATGTATCTTACGTCGAGTAGACAAGATATAGTGTTTTCAACATGCTTATGTGCAAGATATCAGGCCAATCCTAAAGAAATCCATTTGTCTGCTGTGAAGCACATTTTTAGGTATCTGAAGGGCACTGCAGATCTTGGTATGTGGTATCCTTACTAGTTTTGAATTAACATCCTATACAGATGCAGATCATGCAGGTTGTATGTTAGATAGGAAGAGCACGTCGGGACATGTACAGTTCCTCGGTGACAAACTCGTAAGTTGGGCATCGAAGAAGCAACTTTGTGTTTCAACCTCCACGGCCGAAGCAGAATATGTAGCTGCTGCTAGTTGATGTTCTCAGGTCCTATGGATGCGAACACAATTGCGCGACTACGGTTTCCACTTCAACAAGATCCCGATATACTATGACTCCAAGAGCGCCATCGCAATATCAACGAATCCTGTTCAACACACCAAGACTAAAAACATAGATGCCAGGTATCATTTTATTAAAGATCATGTTGAAAAAGGAACAATTGAACTTTTCTTTGTAAAAACTGATTATCAACTTGCCGATTTGTTCACCAAACCCTTAGACGAAAAAAGGTTCAACTTTCTTATCTCTAAGCTTGGTATGCTAAATCTTAAAATCTAATCAGTAGTTACCTATAAAATTTTTCTAAATTCTTAACTTTGATTGATATCTGCACTTCTATCAAATGTTCATGATCCAAGGGGGAGAATGAGAAGAAATTGACAGGTGGTCAATATTACTTAGAGGGGGAGCTCATAAAATTTTGAATGTATTTTTTAATGCCAAATTTTTTTTTGTAATGCAAGAACTTAGGGGGAGCTCTTCAAGGCAAGGAGTACGGATATGACTTCTGATTATTTCTGATCAGAACTCGTATTTTAAAAGTTTTACTGCTTTTTGTCTTTTCATTTTTAAGTGAATAAATTTTACTTTGACTTGAAATAAGACTTTTGCAGAATTTTTTAGAGAAACTTACAAGATCATATCTTTATGACTTAAAGCTTAGCTTCATGAGATGTAAGATCATACGTAAAGGTATAATTCTTTATCTTCATCTCATATATGGTTGAAAGAATGACAACTTTCAATCATTGGAAAACATTGTTTTTTATATTCAAACCACTTCCCGATTTTTCATCAGATTTTATATTTTGGGAGTGTATTTTAAATGTTTTCATGATCTAAATTGTGCTTTAACTGAAATAGTTAAACCAATCTGAGCATCACGTGCATCATAGGAAAACTAGAATCATTGTGCTAGGAATTAATACAACTTTTATGGAATCACCTTAACCAGTGATTTCTACCCAAGAGGTTAATCCTTAGTGATTGAGTGTGAGAAGCGAAAAGAAATTTGTGTGATTAGAGAAAGAGCGTGTGAGAACAGAGTTAAAAGAATATCATAACTCTGCACCAACTTTTTCTGAGCCGGGTAGCCACATTTCTAGTGATTCACAATTCTTTGGTGATCATTATTGAAACAGGCAACTAACCCATGCCAACTCTTGATCAAACCTCACTATCTACTCATTTTCTTCTAAAAAAGAAAGTGTTTCACATTTTCAAAGGGGACGCAGTACATATGCTATCTGATTTTCATTTGGAAAATCTGGATATTGAAAAGAAGGAAGTCTGCCCCACCTTCGCACTTCAATCATGCACATTGAGTTTGTGTTTATACTGTTGTCTCAGTGGTTTACACAATTTTGAGCCTATAAGCAATCATCAAGTGCTTAATTCTTTCTATCACAAGCACGAACACACAAGGAATTTGTTTCTTTGTCATAACGTTTATAGAAATTACCTTTGTGGTGTTTTGATGATTAAATGGAAGCCCTGGGGGAGTCAACATCAAACAGCTTCTTTCCAATGTGTATTTGTTACACACGGTGACTTAGTGTTACTGACAGGCATGTTAACTGATTCATTAGTTGATTCAGGTGTTACACGACTAATTTTTCTGGATTTGCAAAGATCTGGATGAATATCATATGAATTGACGAATCAGGGGCTCTAACCGCAAGATAGACATTTCTTACAACTGATTTTGATGAAGTCGTTGCACTTAACATCAAAAAGGGGGAGAATGAATACACAAGAAATGGCAAAGATCACATGTTTCAAGAATCACGTCCACTCTTCAAAAGGAGGAGATAGTTAGAAAAAGACATGCTGATTTCAGAGCTAGAGAAAGAGATTGCATCTTCCGAAGCTGAACAAGAAGACTGAATTGCTAAAATCATTTTCGTAATGATCTTGATCCAAAGGGGGAGATTGTTAAGACACAGTCTCATTGGATTCAAGATCATCCAATCTGAAGATCGCAATCTGAAGCTAAATCCGGAACGTCGACTCTCAATATTAAAGTCTATGTCTGTTTGTAATAAATGTCAATGTAATTGTATTAGTTTACTTAGATTTAATATCTAAGTTATAATATTGTAATAGTTAGATTAGTTAGCTTTATTAGTTTCTAGTTAGTTATTAGTTAGTTCTTAGTTTATTTTAGATATAATATCTAGATATAATATCTAGATATTATGATAGATTGTGTGTTCAACACACTTGGTTAGATTAAGTGTACCTCTCTCTCTCAAGATCAGATAACAATTCACACATACAAACACACACTTAAAGGTGTATTTGAGAGAAAAACATAGAGAACACAATCCAAGCTTAATCGATCAACCTTGTAACTCATTTGTTATAATCAATACAGGTTGGTAATCATATTGTGTTGTTTTTCTATAAACTTGATAAGTATTGTTGGACCGACAATATCGATGCTCAAATCATCAAAAAGGGGGGAGATGATTTAAAGAAGAAATATTAGATTCAGAAATTTCAAAGTCAAAGATCTGAAGAAGATAAAGTTCAAAGATTGAAAATTTGGAAGTTTGTACATGCAAAGTCAAAGATTTCTGAAGATGTGCTGATTTCACTGAAATTTTCTTTAAAGATACTTTGCTAAAGCAATTCGAGCTGAAAATGTAGATAATTTCTTTCCGAAGTCTGAAAAGAGTTTTGTGATAGTTTTGGGGAGATTGTTGAAGTTTGTTTCTATTATATTTAGGGAAGATTGTTAATTTTCTTTCAAAGACAGACTTGGGAAGAATACAGTCAAAGGAAGAGAAGATTGCAATGCTTGTGCTTAAAGAAGAAAACTTGTTACAAAGGAGGAGATTGTACTTTTTGGAGCTTAAAGAGAAGACTAAATTGCAAAATTTTTCAAAGATGATCTTGAATCCAAAAGGGGAGATTGTTAGAGCAGAAATATGTTGGATACAAGATCATGAATACTAAAGGTTAAAGTACAAGAAGTCAAAGCTAGAAAGTCAACTCTCAGTGAAAGTCAAAGTCATTTTGTAATAAAAGTCAAAGTCAATGTTTTGTATTTTGTTGCCTTGTAATTGTGTGAAGGTATAAATACCTTGTGTCCTTGTCTTTGTAATGTGGAAGTAGAAATCAGATGTGAAGTGAGCAGATTAGAGAAGAACAAATTAGAACATCATTCTAGAGAGAGAATGTAGTGAGAGAAAGTTGAGTTTGTAATCTTTGTGATTTGATTTAATGACATATGATTTACGAATTCTCATCTTGATTCTTTGTGAGTAAAAAAGAACTTGAATATTGAGTCAAAATATAACTGGCACACTGATTTGCTTTGTGGCCTTCATTACTGCAAAGTTGGCATCGTGGGGCATATGAACGGCGTATGTTACCACATTGATTTGAAACACGGTAGGAACCTCGCCGTCCGAAAGAGGTGTGACGGGGGTATTGACTGCGATTAGAGCCTCGTGAAGGTGTTTGGGCAGTAAAAGCTACATTGCTTGGTGTTGCGGGTGTGAGAGATTTCTGAAAAATCTCATGGGCTTCCGCTCGGTGAACAAGATCGGGAAGCGAAGGAACGGGGGTAAGAGTCATTTGTGCCGTAGAGAAGGTCGAAAAATCAGCCTCTAATCCTTGAAGGAACCATTGGGATTTATATGAATCAAGAACAATTTCCCAATTGAAGCTAGTTGATCACATATTTTCTTGAAATTTCTTGCAAATTCTTGGACACTGGTTGAGCCTTTCGTGGGAGATTGAAGATCAACGGGCAGACTTAGTTCCCTAGATTTCGATGAATGACTGAAGGCAGATTCGAGTGATTTCCAGGTTTCGCAAGCGTTGGTGCAACCTACGACGATTCCCATTGCTTCTTCGGTGAGAGACGAGTGTAGAAGCATACGTAATTGTTGATCGGTTTGCTGTGACGGTGGGTTGGAAGATCCATCAACGTATTTCAATAAATCTTGAGATTCAAGAATGGGAACTAATTGGCTTTTCCATAAAAGATAGTTGGTAGATGATAGTTTGATGGTGATCATATGGATTAGGGTGGAGAGGGGAAGAGGAGTGGTGGGGAGGAAGAAAGAGGAGACACCAGAGTCATCAGAGGTGGTGGTTGGAGCCATGATCGGCGGGAAGAAAAAGAGAAAAAAAGGAGAGTGATTTTGCAGAGGAGCGTAGAATCTTGATTTGGGGTGTAACCCTAGATAGCTCTTGATATGACGCAACGTAGGTTTGCGGAAGGATCGACAAGCGTCTAAACCCTTTTGATAACGAGATTACGAAACGTAAAACTCGAAAACTCAAGAGAATACTCTCTAAAAGATTAACTCTATTGAATAATTGATAACTTGATTCTAAACAATGAAACCTAACTATCATATTTATAACTAAACTAGGAAGAAAAGATTGTTAAGAAAAATAAATCTAATCCTAGAAAAGATAATTACGCAAGCTAAACTAATCCTAAACAATTAATAAAGATAATTAAAATAAAAAAGAATAATAACTAAATAAACAAAGAAATAGAATAAGATGAGAATTGGGAAGTCACGTGGCTCATCCTGGAATAAAATGGATACTTGAGGTTGCATGTTATTCGCACAAAAGAAAGGAAGAAACAGTGTTCTATGCGGGTGTCATGCGATTCAAGTCGCATGGCACTCGCGTTGGCTTCTGTTTGCGGCTCCTGACTTGGTTTTCGATCTCTATTGCAACCCTTTCTATATTCGGTGTTTTTTCTTTGTTCGCGTTGGCTTCTGTTTGCGGCTCCTGACTTGGTTTTCGATCTCTATTGCAACCCTTTCTATATTCGGTGTTTTCTCTGTGTCTCTTTTTCTGATGCCAAATTTCGAGCATCTTTCGAGCTCGTTTTTCTCTTCGTGCTCGTTTCTCCTTTTCCCAATTATTCCCGAAAATTCTTATTAGTTCTCGAATTCTCCCTGTATAAGTCACTCTCACTTGAAAAGAACTCGTCCTCGAGTTCACTTGAAAAACATCTTTCTCTGACCCGTAGAACATTCGTTTCTTCGAAATAATTGGATCCACATCCCGGTTTTCAAAATTCAAAAATTTTGACCGGTCTTCAAATCCAAACTGAGGTTGTCGTGATCGTCTCCATACGAGCGATATTTTATCTAATTCGAAAGCGTAAGAGATTAACTTAACTTTATCGGGATTTGTTTCGGTTTGAACCGGAGCTTTGGGTGCGGTAATAATTGAAGTGTCACCTTCGGAATCACCGTTCTTGACTTCTTGTGACAACGCTTTCGTTGGCTCGAGAATGCCTTCCACTATCTTGTTTTCGGTTTCTTCGGTGACTGGTCTGAGATCTGGTTTGGACACTTTGGTCTCAATAAAAATTTCTTGTTGTGACTCGACCACGACGGGGATGACTTCCTCTTTAAACTTGTCCGAAAAAACTTCGTCTTTTTCAAACGACTTTTCCGGAATAGGTGGTTGATTGACGAGAGAAGAAACGTGATACATAATATGATCGTAATTGTCATCGCCCAAAACCATGATTGATTTCTCGTGTGTATCCTTTCTCCAAGAGTTGTCGTTGTCGGGTTCAGGATGGAGTTTCTTAAGGATCTGTTCATAATTTTCAGGCAAGAATCGTTCCATCATAAGTTGCTTCATTCTCCTCCAAGATCGAAATGGTCTCTTTCGTTGTCGTTGTCTTTGCACGATCAATTTATCCCACCAAATAGCGGCGACACTCTTTAGACGGAAAACAACCAACTTTACCTGTATGTCTTTGGGAACATCCATAATGTCAAAGAATCGGTCGACTTCGATTTGCCAATCTAAAAATTCTTCTACTCCTTTGGTTCCATAGAAAGACGGGATGTCCAATTTTATTCGGTTATTGTGGTCGTTTCTTTTCAAGTTCACTAGTTCTTCTTCCTTATCTTCTTTGGATTCGGAACTTGAAAAATTAACCCGGTTACGGTGGCCATTACACGGCGCCATAGCCGGTCCTTCAAACATGTCTCTTCTCCGACGGTTGTCGTTGACGATGTTGGGTTGAAGCCTAGTAACAACCGTTGTCAGATTAGCGAGTGTTGTGGTGGATAAGACCACATCCGACTCAACCAAGTCTGCTTTGGTAGCGGGCTGTTGATTTACCATGGTTAGTGAAAAGACAGGCGAATCCTGTTCTGATACCAACTGACGCAGCGTAGGTTTGCGGAAGTATCGACAAACGTCTAAACCCTTTTGATAACGAGATTACGAAACGTAAAACTCGAAAACTCAAGAGAATACTCTCTAAAAGATTAACTTTATTGAATAATTGATAACTTGATTCTAAACAATGAAACCTAACTATCCTATTTATAACTAAACTAGGAAGAAAAGATTATTACGAAAAATAAATCTAATCCTAGAAAAGATAATTACGTAAGCTAAACTAATCCTAAACAATTAATAAAGATAATTAAAATAAAAAAGAATAATAACTAAATAAACAAAGAATTAGAATAAGATGAGAATTGGGAAGTCACGTGGCTCATCCAGGAATAACATGGATACTTGAGGTTGCATGTTAGTCGCACAAAAGAATGGAAAGCAACAGTGTTCTATGCGGGTGTCATGCGGTTCAAGTCGTATGGCACTTGCGTTGGCTTCTGTTTGCGGCTCTTGACTTGGTTTTCGATCTCTATTGCAACCCTTTCTATATTCGGTGTTTTCTCTTTGTTCGCGTTGGCTTCTGTTTGCGGCTCCTGACTTGGTTTTCGATCTCTATTGCAACCCTTTCTATATTCGGTGTTTTTCTTTATGTCTCTTTTTCTGATGCCAAATTCCGAGCATCTTTCGAGCTCGTTTTTCTCTTCGTGCTCATTTCTCCTTTTCCCAATTATTCCTGAAAATTCTTATTAGTTCTCGAATTCTCCCTGTATCATGATACCATGAGAACATTTGAGAATTGTAATCGAGAGAAATTCTCTCTCTCTCTCTCTCTCTATATATATATATATATATATATATATAATATTTACAATTATGGAATCTTCAAACAGTCCCCTATTTAACTAGGAATTTGATTTCCTAATTAAGTTACAAGTCTATCGCTAATAAAGCAACCCCAAACACCCATAAATAACAACTTATTAGTTTATTACGTCTTGTTCATGAAGAGGGATTGGAAAGAGGGTAAAAGTATGATCGAAGGTGTTCCAATGATGGCGGTTTTGCTTCTCATACCTACTGTGTGAGAGGTGTTGTCCCGGGTTTTGCGAATTTGCGATGGTGATCATATATCATCGACGTTGCTATTACGAGATGGATAATATATTTTCCAGGATTTGATTTAGGGTTTTTGAGTTTTACTTTTTGGTGTTTTAATTTTTGGTAGTCTCATTTTGACTTATAGTTTTGATCTTGATTTAGAATACATTGGTTCTGTCATAATTTTTTTAATGCATTTGCACAAGTTTTTTCTTTTGTGTTCTTGGTGTTTATGGTAATTATTCTTGATATTAAATGTATAATTAATATTGATTTATAAAAGACAAAAAAAAAAAAAAATCCAAAATGTTATCACGTAAAAAGCATGTGTGGGCACTTACTGTTGAAACATAACACGACCATTAGGACGAAAGTTAAGACCAAAACAAAATACATATCACAATGGTTTTTTGTTGTTGTAATAAATGAACTGTAGAAACAAAATCTAAAAACTAAAGTGCCGTTTGTTTTTTAAGAGGTCTAAAGTCTGAAGTCTTATTTTAGTTATGATTAATAAGAGGTAGTGTATAAAAAGGCCTGAACGATTCAGACTTAAGAGTCATTAAAAGGTTTTTAAAAAAAACAAACAACCCCTAAATCATGATAGGAAGAATATCATTTACTCAAATTTATTATTTATAACCATTATTTATAAAATTGAATTTTGGTGAAAAACAAACAATAGACTAAACATCGTTTTGTTTTGTGTTTACAAAATTGTTAAATAGTTTATTTGTTAATAATTATGGTGTTCGATTTATGTCAATAAACATTAAACTGTTGTATGTATTTGAATCAAACAAAATATTTATACAATATGTACATTTATAGGGTCAGATTAAAGGAAAACCGTAAAAAAAGTGAAAAACTGAGAAGCAACTTGGTACCATTTATCTGTACGGTATTCACATGTGAATATCATATTAATAAGTGACTATTAGGGTATTCTCAAATTTTCATTTTTAGGGGTTTCCCCTGAGGGTTGAGTTCTAGTGAGAAGTTGAAGTTAACGTGAGAAGCATGAGAAGTGGTTATCAACCATTGGATGGGAAATGGACACACATTAGGATGATATGCATCAAGATGCACCAGATAAATTCTTTTCAAAGGCGCAATTCATGAGAGAGCATGAGATTAAAAGTGATCAACAGTTCAGATCAACTTCTCATTCTCATGCTTCTCACGTTGACCTTAACTTTTCACACGATCCTTCGCTTATATATTAAAAGTGATCAACGATTCAGATCAACTTCTCACGCTTCTCACATTAACCTCATCTTCTCACACGATCCTTCACCTTCCCCTGAACCTCATTATTCTCCCTGTATGTGTGTGTGTGTGTGTGTGTGTATATATATATATATATATATATAGGCGAATGATCGTGTGAGAAGTTGAGTTAACGATGAGAAACATGAGAAGTGGATATGAACCTTTGATCTCTTTTAATCTCAAGCCCTCCCATGAATTGTGGCTTAAAAATGAATTGATCTGGTGCATCTATATGTGCATCACATCCTAATATGCGTCAATGTCTCATCCAACAGTTGATAACCACTTCTCACGCTTCTCACCATTAACTCAACTTTTCACCGGCACCCAACCATATATATATATATATATGTATGTATGTATGTATGTATGTATGTGTGTGTGTGTGTAGGGAACGATTTAAACGAGAACACCTTCATTTTACGAGAACGCATAAACACCCTTTACTATAGTCAATCACATATGTTATTATAGTTCATCATATATGATACACATGTGATACTAAATTAGAGACGTGGATGACCTTTGGTGTGACCTAGGTTGCGGGCCAAGTCCCCCGCATACTACTAGGCCCCATAACATGCATATCACATGTGGTAAGGGTGATACTATAATTTTTCACATGTGATACTAAATCAGAGACACAAACAACCTAGACCTAGATTGCGGGCAAAGTCGTACGTATACCACCATGTCCCCTCACGTGTATCATCACATGTGATAAGGATGTTCTTACGTTCTCGTAAAACAAAGGTATTCTCGTTTAATTATCATTGATGTTAAACTAAAAAGACGACTGAATAAATATATTTTATAGTCGTTGGATTTTTATCACGTTGAATATGAATTGTTTACAATAATGTCTGAAGTATATATACTTTATATACATTTTAAAATCAAATAAATGTTAAAAATATTTTTTGTCGTAATTATGTGACAAAACCAATTTTAAAACTTTAATTGTTTTTAAAAATGTTTTAATAAAATTTTAAAATATAAATTAATAATTACATGATGGAAAAAGAATATGATAAACATAATTTCTCCATCACAATAATTCAGTAGCTTCCGTATGATATTTACTTATTAATTCGTAATTTAACTATCTCACGCAAACACACAAATCGCGCCCATTTCTTTTTCACTTTGTCGTTTTCTCATTCAAAGCTCACCGGAATCCATCTACTCTCCGGCCAAATTTCATGTTTCTCCGACATTGTATTCTCAGTTTCCGTCCAACTCGTGGATATTATCCAAGTGAAAAAGAAGCTGATATAGGTTTTCCTTTTGGTGTTTTAAATTTTGCAAATAAGAAGTAGGTCGCTGGTTAGTTTTGGTTTACCTAATTTTATAATTTCCAAACCGAACTATGTCCTTGAAATTACCTTCTTTTTCTGTCAATTTATGCCGGAATCCGGATGAGGTTGGTTGTTACTGTAAGTTCGGTTTCATCGATGGTGAATTTTTACATATTTATGTTGTTTTTAGTTGTGATTTATTACTTAATTTTCTTCGTTTGTTTGGAATGTTTGATGTACATTTCCAGGATTTGATCGGTTCCGATGAATTTTGTGAAATTAGTTTTTGAATCTTAATTTCGGAGTTTTTTTTGTCAAATTTCTGTAACATTAAGCGGTTCTGATGAATGTTTAGTTATTGCTAAGGAATGAAAACTTGAGAAAAATTGAACTAGTGTAATTAACTATAAAGAAAGCCGGACGATCTATCATGCTGTTCTGAAGAGGAAACAAGTGTTTCTAAAATTCTCTGTGATTTCTGTCATGTCTCCATGTTTACAATTTGAAGTGGATTATCTGGTTATGAGTAATTTACTATATGCTATTGAATCTTCATGCTTGTGTTGTGTTGTTAATCAAACGTAGATTCTTGTAAGTTATGTACTGAATGAGTGCTTATCCTCAGGTATTCTTGTAAGATGATCCAGTTATATTAGTTTGACGCTTCTAGATCCTTCATCAATCTGTTTGTTTGACTTCACTGCTGCCTATCATGCAAGTTGCTGTTAAGGATCAACAGGATACATACAGACCATACTTGGCTCATGAGGTACCCTTTTTAACTTTTGTTTAGAATCATATGCAGTGGCAGACCCAGTTTTCTATGCACTACTATTTTAGTTTTTTTTTCTATTTTTACACTACAGAAAAGTTTCAAAAGTATACACGTGCACTTGGTTGTAGGTCCACCACTGATCATATGTGTTTGTTTTATTCTGTTATGTCATATATGAGGGTTCATGGAGCCTTTATTATTGTCTCCTCGAAGGATCTTTGTTATTGAATTTCTGAAAAACCATTGTCCTTACTTTGCAAGGAACATGTTGGAAAATCAACTATCAAAGCTGATAAGCAAGGTGAGCATTATTCATTCTGGGCTTATATATATGTAAATCTGTTACTTGTTCAAATTTCCTGTCGATTAGTTTGTTTTGGCCCGTTCTTTGTTTACTACTTGGTATGATATGCATAGCTACATGCATCCCTTATATCTTCTGTTTTTTGCATAAAGATTATGGTTTGGACATCATTGTGGTACTTGCAATTATATTCAGCACATCATGTATTATTTTAAGTCTCTAAGTAGGTCAGTTTAGACGCATTTGCCATTTTGAGAGTTATGGTCTCCGACTGATTCCTTGTAGTCTTGGAAAATCTAGCCCATTTGTTGACTTACAGTTATATTGCTTTTAACTACAGAGCTTGCTGATAGGCGGGTTTACACTCCCCTAATCTAACCACAAGTATACGGGTCGAATCAAGTAATATGTACCTGGAAGTACGAGTATCGAACCAAGGGAACAAGGAACTGAGTATCACAATTATTATATTCACTATTAACTGGACGGTTCAGAAGGTGAATTGTTGGGATTAAATTATTAACTTCTAAATTAAATAAATTAAGAACGGAACAATAAACGACTTAGAAAACATTTTATGGAGAAAATAGTCGAGGGTTGGAATTTCTATAGTTTTCACTAATGAACAATTTACTCAAAACAATTACCAATCTTTCCCTTTAATGAATACCCAATCACTAAAATCACCGTTGTTCTTTCTCATGTAACAACGGATTTTACCTTGAAAACACTATCTCTCGATCTCAACACATGAATTTAAAATATATTAAATTCCAGATTATAGTGATACTAAGGTTTACTTGGTATATCTCTATCCAATTTCTGACCTTAGGCATACAATTCTAATTCTTGTTAACAATTAATGCTCTCGAATTTAATTTATAACGAACAAATCAGATGAAAGTTGATCAGACTCACAAAAGCATTAAAATCCAAATCATATGTTTCATTAATTAGGAAAAAATGATAAGAATCCAAAGTTACATGTCCAAAAGCTTAAACGAAAGTCAAACCAACCCCCAACATCTAAAGATTAGTTCATGTTGGGGGTATTAACAAACAAAATAATAGAAGAGTTCATAGATCTAAGAAAAGTTCTCTCGAAAATCAAAGATTGTAAAACTCCCTTGATTGTGTAACACCGATGAAGAATTGCAAGAAATCGGAGCAGAATCGCTTCCCAAATCGTTTCCTCGCTTCAATTCGGTGTTTCTCCTTTGCTAAAATCGACCCCTTATGTTCCTTAGCCATCCTCTTGAAGAAAAAGTGAAGAATACATTGAAACCCTAGAAGATAAGCCTTTAAAAACGTCCAACACTCTTAACCTAGTTGGTAGTTAGTTCAATTCAGCTTAATCAGCTTCCAAGTTGCCCTTTTTCCTCTCTGGTGAGTTGTCAAGTGAGTTCAGCTTCAACAACTCACTTCCAAGTTGCCCTAGCCACTGTTTTTGGGAGTCTAAATTGGCACTTTATCTTTGAAAATTAATTCTCAACTGGCCACTTTTCGAGCTTGGATCTTGATAATGTTTATGATTGATTCTCGCTTGGAAAAACTTACTTTTCGCATGCATTCTTGGCTATCTCATTACATGATGCAAATCTTGAAACACTTGATTTAAAATATAAAAGTTCCACTATATTTACTTGGAAATAAGCAATTTTACTCGGAAAGTGATATGAAAATAACACCAAAAATTGGTGTTATCGCTTGCTCAACCTTTGCGTGCGCCACATAGATATGTGGAGAGAAAAGCAGGGGGGGTTGGGGTGGGGAAGATGGAGGGGTGTTGCTGTGTTGGGTCCATTTATGATGCATATGAAGCAAGTTTAGGAAAAGGTAGGCATGCATAGTGCTTAAAAATATCAGTACATTTTCTTTTAATGTTTTCAGGAAACTAGGGGAGAAAAAGGAGGGGAGGGTAATAGTATATTAGAACTGTATAATATTGCGGAGTCTTTATAGAGGCATCTAGGTATCATTGGTCTTCTTGCCTTTAAACATTAATTACTTCTGGTTTCTTGGTGATTGGTTCGGAAAGGTTGGTTTAGATCTATATTCCTTTTCCTTCCACCTGTTGGGCAACACGATGATTTTTATGTGTGATTAATTGCTTAATGCTTGTGATGACGATTCAATGTTAGTTTTCTGTAAATACTGCAGTCACCTGCCTTGAAGAGAAAAGATCATTAATTTGTAACCAAAGGTTTGTTGCACAAACTATTGAAAGCCTTCTTCCTGATGAGGAAGATCTCTTCTCTGGCGTACTTGATGAATTGGGAGATGCCACTACTGGCGACGAAGATGATGAAGATTTTGATCTGTTCAGCAGTAGTGGAGGCATGGAATTGGAAGGGAATTCTAAGTTATATTTTCGACCACTGAATTCTATGACTGGCGAAGGACTTAATAATGATCAAAGTAGTTCAGACTATCTAATTTTCTGTGAACACCCTTCCAGAACCCTTTTTGTGAAAAATGTAGATGACAGAGTTGAGGATTCAGAACTTAGAGTTCTTTTTGAGGTGCATAGCTTCTCTCCATTATTACTCATTTGTTTACTAAGTAGTTTTTCCTTCTTTTCCTTCTTTTCTCCATATTTCTAGTTCTCTATTTGATGTTGATTTCAGACATATAATTGCACCTTTCTTTATCAGCAACATGGAGATATACGGACTTTCTACACAACTTGTAGATGTCAAGGTTTTGTGATAATATCATATTATGACATAAGGGCTGCTACCATTGCGTTTAGCACACTTCAGAACAAACCATTGGAAAATGAGAAGCTTCACATACATTATTCGTATCCAAAGGTACATCACCCAACATCCACCCTCATTTGTTGTGTGCATGGTGCTATACTTGTGTCACTGTTGTGAACTTGTGATGATTCCTTTAACCAGGCAACATGATTATACTACTGTTTATTTCTTTCTGCTGGCCAGCACTTCGGTGCTCACCAGGAATATTTTCATTTTTAGGTGATGATAAATTGTCAAATTTGTTTTAACTTTTCCAGTTTTAACTTGTAATTAGGATGGTCCATCAGGACAGTACATTGATCAGGCCAGCCTTGAGGTATTTAATTGTGATTCTTCTATATCAAATGACAGACTTCACCAAATATTTGGCAGTTTTGGAGAAATTGAAGAAGTAAGTTATTGGCTGAAATTCATACTATATAAACATGTGAACCATTACTCCTTACGTGGCGGTTTTTATTACTGACAGATATATGGAACTACAAATCACAGATGCATAAAATATTATGATATTCGAGCTGCAGAAGCAGCTATTAATGGATTAAATAGTAATGATATGTTGCAAGAGCAGATCAAAGTTGAAGTAAGCCATCCAGAACATGGTGAAAGGTATTAGTTTCTAAGCTAAGCAGATAAATCACCACTACCATTTGCCTTCATTTTCCAAGCTGAGCTAAAGATAAATTTATGGTATATTTTGTCTCATCTTCTTCCACCAGACTTCATTGTTCAATTTTGATGATTGTTTAATTCTTTCTCGAGCTTCTTGCTCTGTAGTACTTCATTTATCAGCTGGTGCTCATTCTTGCTAAGTGGACAATGTACTGTCAAATACGTTGTTTGGTTCTTCTCACATGCCCAAATTACCATACTGTTCTTTCTTTCTTTCTGTTTTCTATCAGAAATTGAATTACAAACCACTATTCCTTTATACAGTTTGATGCAACAGTATACTCCTGGGCTAGTGCAAGATCAACTTAGGTCATGTCAACACCCTAATGGCAAGTCACTATCACATGGTATGTAGACTTTTTCCATGGAAGAACTTTGCAACTGATTTGATCTGTTCTAAGACTATGGAAGTCTGCTTTTCCTCTCTCATCTTGACATCTCTCACCACAAGCATTTTTTCTGTTGTAGTGGTAAATAGCTGCATGAAGGATGGATATATCCTTGGTGAACCCTCGCTAAGCGAGATGAATGTCAATGCATTTCCTGGAGATGCTCCACCCCAGACCAATAGCTGTTTTACAAATAGCTTGCCGTCTCCTGTTGGAGTAGCATCTTTCTGTAAGCAATTTTGCCATGGGCCTCATCATCCTACTAACCAAGCAAAGTTCCACAACCCCTTCCCTAGTTTCCGTCCTGAATTACTGCCCGTCAACTGTGAAGGCTTTGTTGATAATGGTGTTATCACATATGACCCTGTAAACTTTGCAAATGTTGGTTTTACAATGGGAACAAATGACAAGCACCTTCATATGCTGGGTCCATATGGTCCTCCAATGGAACACATGTTGAGGGGTCAGTACTGTCTACTGCTGTTTAGAAAGTTGTGTTTCATTTTCCTTTTCTGTTTTTCCTTGCAATGCTACTTGTCGCAATAATATGCTTTAAACCTTCATATTGTAAACATAACCTAATGCTGATGGAAAATTCTCTATGCGCTATGTGCTTGATCGATATTCAATTGAACGTCACACACAATTAAATTTTCTCAAATATTTATGATGAATACTACAAGTGACTCAGTTCTACTCAAATATTAACCCCCTAAGCCCCCTAATTATCTAAGCATCTCGTGACAACCTGTTGCACCCTGAACCGATGCTATGAAACATTTTGTTCAGCTTCATTTTAGAAGACTTGACCTCTTTGGTAGAATATTAAAGGCTTCTGCATCCATAATCAGAGAAGGCAAGAAATTTTTTTGGTAGTATTTTTTGAATTACATTAGTTTCTAAACGTAGCAGTTGAAAATGTATTTGATAATTCTAAAAACGATGAATCAGGATAAAGGGACTAGTCCCAGCCCCACTGCAAGCTGTGGTCCAATGGGCCGTTGCGAGCTGTGGTCCAAGCTGCTTGAAACCAAATGTAGTAACTAGTAACTGTTCCTTTTATGAGAGTTGATGCGAAATATATGATTACAATATAGTTTCTTGATTGTAGAATAGAGCTACCCACTTTCACCCCATATCTCTTTAGATTTACAAGTCGAGTAACTTAGAAATGCCAAGGTACATTACATTGTGTCGCACTTGTGTGTGGTTTATGTAGCCTTATGTTCCAAATTTTATATAGGAGTATAAGAACTCTTGGACTAACTTAAATTTATAGCAATTGCTCCTCGGTCTCACTTTGTGAATAACCTGGACAATTTCATGTTCATGCTAATTGGGTTCTTGCTTCCAGAAAACAGTGTATTATGACATACTTGTTTGTTTCCTATATATGAACACGTCCCTTATAAAGCCAAACAATAATTTCTCAAGAATGTTTATATATAAGTGGATGTGGTTTTTAAGTTTAAATTTCCTTATAACCATCAAAACTTTATTTATGGTAAAAAAGTTACTCCCTTCGTCCCAAAATAAGAGAACATTTCTATTTTCGTGTGTCCCAAAATAGTGCCCACTTTCAAAAGTAAGTGCCTACTTTCCAATACTACCCTCAATCATGCGAGGGAGGAACTCATTATTCCCTCTGTTAATAAGGGTAAAATTGTCATTTAGTTAATTAAAAAGTGTAACAATTACACATTTCTAAAACTGTGTACTTTTTTCATTGTGGACATATATTTTGGGACGGAGGCAGTAATTCATAATGTAGTCCCGACTCCCGACTCCCGAATTTGCTACCATCTCTATTATGATAATGGATTATGGTCATGACAGGCTCTTTAGGAACTGCCAGCTCTTTACTCGGTGGACATCATCATGCATGGAGCTTCTCCAATTCCTTCAATAATCATCATCCAAATCCTGTAATCTGGTCATATTCTCCTCCATTTGATAATGGTGTTTGTGCTCATGGAACTTCTAATCTTCCTGCGTTATCAGAAGTACTGCCTCCTTTCCTCTACACACTTTCACCTACATATACACAAAATGTCACCAGATCAGCACCATCTGGTAGTCTACCTTGCAAGAATTTACGAATTGCCCATATGGAGTCTTCTAAAGCAGACAGTTTCTTGAATCCCCTTCGAGTAGTTGGTTTCCCATCTATCATGTGCCCTCCTCAGATTATAAGCCATAAATCTCCCGAGAGGGATGCAGGAACCACCTCACCATTCGCTTTTAGTAGGCCAAGGGGACGAGTGAGAAGAATATCCCATGGCAGACATGAAAGCGTTTCCTGTCACACAGATGAGAAAAAATATGAACTTGATATCGAACGTGTATTGTGTGGGGAAGACTGCCGAACAACATTGATGATAAAAAATATTCCAAATAAGTAAGTTGATCACTTTACTATCGTTTGATATTTTCTTTATTACAAGTTAATTTATCTTAGTTCTCTTTCACTTCACCATGCTCACAATATAATGTCATATGTTTATCGGTGGTCTTTTTCCCTTTTCGTAATTTATTTAGGATGGGTTGTCCACAATTTTCTCGTCTCGTTCTCCAATAAATTCAAATCTTAATGGAACCATATAAACCCGGAATTTATTTTCATTTGCTCTCTGTATGTGTTTGTCTTTCTACAACTAGTTCTAAGCATCTTCAAAGGTTTCCTCCAGTTTTGCAGCTATCAAATAGAGCATTATTACTGCAGGTACAGCTCTGCAATGCTGTTGGCTGCAATCAATGAACAAAATCAAGGCACGTATGATTTCATTTATCTGCCTCTTGACTTCAAGGCAAGTTTTATTTCACATTTTCTTCTTGTGTCAGAAATTTACCACCATCAGTCATTTTCTTGATACAAGGTCAAGTTTCATATACATGTGTACTTGTCTTTTACAGAATAAGTGCAACATGGGCTATGCATTTATAAACATGATCGATCCACTAAAAATATTGCAATTTCACAAGGTAAAGTTCCATTCTTTGTGTGATCTTAGTCATCCATTTGCGAAATTCTGGTCCCGTTTAGTGGAAAGAAATACCAATAACGAGTACAACGAGGAGTGTACTTTTGCAGTCATTCAATGGCAAAAAATGGGAGAAGTTCCATAGTGGAAAAGTGGCATGTCTTGCATATGCTCGAATCCAGGGAAAAGCTGCCCTAATTGCACACTTCCAGGAGTCAAGCTTGATGAATCAAGATAAATGTTGTCATCCTATTCTCTTTACTACAGATGGTCCTAATGCTGGCAATCAGGTAAACATATTACATTCTGAATTTTTTCCCAATGTCATCCATTCTAGGCAAACACTACACAATCCATAGGATACTTCAACTTCTATTGAAAATGACTACCACAACATCTGTTCCCGTGCCCTATGCGTTTGGTAAGTGAGACAGGACAGAACAGAACAAAAACTTCTTGTCCCACATTGATGTGACAATTAGACTGGGACAGTTTTTTGTCCCACCAAATAGGTAGAAAAACAATCTGGGAGATAAGATAAGATAGGTAAATCACTAAACCACCCATGTCAAATTAAATCCTTAAAAACCTTCCACAATTCTTTACCACCTACCTCATTGTCGCCAGTCCTGTGCAGCCAAGCCATATCCTGTATGGACCCAAATTGATGCATATTGAGCAACTTCAAGATTAGTTTCCAAAGTTAGTTTGAGCATACATACAGTTTGGTCCCTTTGATGGTATATAACCTAAGGGGGCATTTGGTTTGATGGAATGGTTTTGAGGGATTTTGATTTTGTGGAAGGATTTGGAATCTTTGGTGTGTTTGGTTTGTAGGATTTGGAATGAAATCGAATTCCATTCTTTATAAATAGTTTATAAAAGCAAATTATAGATAATTATAAAAATAATTAAATTACCTTTTATTAATTGATTATTAAAAAACAAATGTTTTTAACACATTTTAAAACATTATTACATACAAATCCTACGAAATTCCGTGATATACCAACTAAACCCCGTGGGATTTCAAAATGTTATGTTTGTTGTGGGATTTCAATGAAATCCTGGGAATTCAACTCCAGGAAATTCTTGAAACCAAACGTGGGATTGGAATGGAATACAATTCCAAGTCCCTCCAAATCCAATCCAATCCAATCCTACAAACCAAACGGGATCTAAGTTCACTTGTTTCTCTTTGTCTGTGAAGGAGCCTTTTCCCCTGGGTCCAAGCATCCATTCAAGGCGACACAAGAACGGTTGCAATGCTCGCGAAGTGAATCAAAACGAAGAGATCTCACCAACTTCCTTAGAAGGAGAGACCATAAAGAAATCCATTTGAAATCTAGAATGGAACATTAATTCATTCAAAACGTTACCATCTGGTATTGATATCGATACGAGTCCAAATGGCTACTATTGTAATACTGTTTATGATATTCTTCTATTCCGAGTAGAAATCAAATCAGGTCATAACTGTTGGATATTTTATATAATTAAATGGAAATTTCAGTTTTTTGGGTTTTAGATTTTTTTTTTGGTTTTTCAGTTTTGTGGTTGTGGTTGACAGTTTTATATAACTGTCTTGTCCATATAAACCTATATATATTAGAGTTTTCTGGTTCTTTTGGGTGAATCTTTCTTCTTCTTTGTTCTTTTGTTCCTGAGTTTTTCTTGTTCTTCACAAGTGTTCTAACACTAAAAAGAAGAGTTGCACATTATTGGGTTCGAACGACTTCAAATATCGGTGCCACGATTGACAAAGGTACGCATACGTTGTTGTATCCTGGGAGACATATCGTCATCTAACTCTGTCAGCAAATACAGGACGATTTTGTCTTAAGGAGAGAGATCTAAATCTCGACTCAACGTTTCAATTTATTCATTTTTTTCATTTTACGTATATATGCTTCGTTGCTTCTTCTGTAGATGTGTTCCTTTTTGTTTTGATGAAACTTTTGATATATAAAACATAGCAATAACATTGAAAACTTAATGGCTTTTCCTATCTAGTTTTAATGGAAAGTAATTGCCGTTTGGTTGGTTTTTCATAAGTCCTATATGGATGAAGTTTTTTGTGTGGATTAATCTGTTTGTATAGATCAGGAAAGTTTTGTTTGGGAAGTTTTTCATAGATGGAAAGAGTGTGTTTTATAATTGGGAGGGGCAGGTTTGAAAACAACTTGGCTTTTGGCATAAAACTCCCTCCAGAAGTTTACTGAATAAACCACTTTCTATATTATTAAGCCCACCAAATAGTTATGTATAGCTGACCGAATGAAAAGTGACTTTCATTTAGCTGGTAACAAACATGCTTGAGCCTCCAAGTACATAAAAAAAAGGTTGATCATTCAATTCAATGCCACAAACATCACAGATTTGTGGCAAGTATTACCAAATTTCCTTTTTGGACAAGGGTCATAACAGTTTTCTTTTCGTAAGGATTTCTTGGCAACTCAATTCACGTGAAGCTTTGCCAAACTCTGCCATCTTCATAGGTCGGAATAT
The DNA here is from genome assembly GCA_023525745.1 of Arctium lappa. NCBI lineage: Eukaryota > Viridiplantae > Streptophyta > Magnoliopsida > Asterales > Asteraceae > Arctium > Arctium lappa. The sequence continues at coordinate 148,187,939 of CM042048.1, forward strand.
TACACGAAGTGGTTTCCGCTTGGTCAGTATTGATACGAAAGAAATCTTTAAATGACTACTTGATCTCTCTTCTATAACTCTTGTACTGCCATTTTCACTGAACCATGCAAATGGTAAAACACAACATCGACTTCCAAGGCAAGCCATATACGTTATTCATCAAGGTGCAAACCTTCTCAAAGAAGATATTAGCAATTATTGCACAATGATAACACTTACATATGTGCATGTTGGGATCTATCGGTAACCAGGGGCGAACCTACATAGGCCCATACGTTGGTACGTACCACCACTTTATGGTTTCGTCGAAAGGGAAAAAAAATATGTTTCTAAAGGGTGTCACAGTATTATTTTATTGGGTGCCACCAAATAGTTTTTGAAACTGAAGCTTTAACATAAGTCTCAAATGGCAGAGTTGGTAAATGTTGCTCACTTTGCACTAAAACCTCGTGTGCGAGTCCTACAATGTCAATTTTTTTAGTTTTTAGCTTAAATTTTGGTGGTTTTTGTATGTTCTATAAAAAAGAATTATGGCCTACACTTAGAACATGGGTCCCTTATGTGAAAGATCAAGGAAGCAACCAACCGATTTATGATAATATTATAATATATTTCAACAAGTTTGTTTTTATAGTCAAATTATATCACTACCTAGAATTTTTTTTAGGAACCAACTACCTTTAGTAAAAGAAACTGTTGCTAAAGAAAAATAGACCATAACCAACACTAAGGGGTTGTTTGTTTACCTCTTAATGGTTCCATTAAGAGGCGACATCTGAATCGTTAAGAGGTAAATCTTGTTTGACAAAAAAAAAGGATGCCTCTTAATGGTTCCAAAATTCTCTTAATGATTTTGTATCATGATCCTCACTTAACCATTAAGAGCCCTGATTTCATTATGAACAATTAGCAAACAACCATATTTCATTTTACACTATACGATAAAAACCTTTTAATTATTCAGACCACTTAATCATTTTGCACTAAACCATTCTGCAACTGCCAAACAGCCCCTAAGAATCACCCTTTATTATGTTTGCACCCTACAAAGACTTCCCTTCTATAGCAACTACCCCATGGTAAATAAAATAATAAGTATTTTGTTTTTAATTTTTTTAATAATCTATATATATATTAAAGAAAAACCTATATTTGATGAGGTGACATCTTCTAGAGGCTAGGATCTCCTTTATCTTTTTTCTCATTTTTATCAATTTTTTATAATGTTAATTAAGTTAAAGACCTATGAGCCCCTCAATGAAATTTATAGTTTTTCATAGCAACCCGACTACTTTCGTAATTTTGCCATCACTTTAATTAACTTTTAGGGGCCGTTTGGTTCGCTGGATTCCGGAATCTGATGGAATTGGAATGGTCAATTCCATTGACCAAATTCCATCCTTCTGTTTGGTTACCAATGGAATGGAATTGAATTCCATGAAATCCTTTAATCATGGATTTGGTCATTCCTTCTTAAAATGGATGGAATTGAATTGGGAAATTGGCTCAAAGAGCCACATTACACACGAATATTGGTCTCCTATCCATTTATCTTTCAATTTGACGAAAATAGACCTAGGTCCGCGGACCTACAGGTCCGCTACCTGCCACAAAACGACAAAAAAGCCACGTTCCGAGCTAGATCCGCAATCGGGTCGGTTCAAGACAGGTCCGCAACGGTAGAGGACCTGCATGGTAGAGGACCTGCAGGTAGAGGAATGATAGAGGACCTGCAGGTTGAGGACGTAGAGGACCTGCAAGTAGAGGACGTAGAGGACCTGCAGGTAGAGGACCTAGGTACGCCATTGCGGACCTAGGTACGCCATTGCGGACCTAGGTCTATTTTGGTAAATCATGGAGAGAAATGGCTAGGAGACCAATATGTCAATGTAATGTGGCTATTTGAGCCAATTTCCCAATTGAATTCCATTCCATCAGATTTTCTCAAAATGACACAAATACCCTCCTAACCCCTCTCTCTCTCTCTCTCCCTCTCTCTCTCCCTCTCTCTCTCCTCTCTATCTCTCTCGGCATTTAAAAAAATAAAAGAAAGGGTATTTTTGTCATTTTTCAGAATTCCATTCCAATTCCTTTGCAAACCAAACAGCCAGATTCCAATTCATTTGACTGATTACATTTCATTCCTGCCAACCAAACACTTGGTCAAACCTAATAACATTTCATTCCAGTTCCTTCCAGATTCCAATTCCTTAGACAAATTTCATTCCTTCAGAAATCATTCTGCGAACCAAACGCCCCCTTAATATCTCAATCATCCATATTCCTACAAACCTTTTACTCTCCCCATCTCTTAAACCATCTATATATATATATATATATATATATATATATATATACTACCTTATAATACATTTAAGCAAAACTCTTAATTACTACCTACAAAGCACAATGTACTACCGTTTTATGCATAAAATTCAAAAATCTATGAATTACAACTTTCAATGCACAATATACAAGTTATTAATGCATGCTTTTAAACCTGTTACCACCACCCAGTTTAGCATGTGCAGAATTAACTTTCTTTGTGTGCAGTGTTCTCCCTGTATGACTATTTCCAGTTTCAGAGTCAAGATTTTATTTGAGGGAAGTTTCAAAATTCAAACGTCGGTTTATACAGGCTCCTCGCTTCCAAATGGATTCACTCGACTAATTTCAAAATTTGAATATCATTCGTATCCCTTTGCACGATTCTGAAGGCTGTTGGATTCAAAAATTTTTCCCGAATATGGTGATTCCCTCTCTTCTTCTCTTCTACTCACCTATTTTTAATCTTTGATCTACAGAACTTTAGTTTAAAACCCTTGATTAGGAGCGAGGAGGTACTGCTACTGCTTCCAAAGCCAATGGATGTGTATTGATTTAAGTAAAATGACTTTTCTCTCGCTTACAAACCCTAAGGTATCCCCTATTGTTTTCAATCATGTATGGTTTACCTTCGTTGTTTCTTTATTGCACATTTTCGTCTAGGTCCAATGCAGATGAACTGTTTGATAAAATGCCTAAAAGAACATAAACCATTATTGTGTGAGTGCAGGTTTTGAGTTGCTGATTGTATCTCAAGTTTTGGAGGAACTCAACCTTAACTTCTCCATCTGTGATGTGGGTGTGATTATTGTGACAACATTAGAGGTAATACATAATTCCATCACAATGTACTACATTTTTAGAGGTAATGCATTTATGTAAAAACTCTTAATTACAATTCTAGATGCACAATGTACTACATTTTTAAGCATAAAACTTAGAAAACTATGAATTACAAATAAATAAGCATGATGTACAACTCACAAATGCAAACTCTTGTAACCTTCCTCATTTATGTTTCTGTCTTTATACTTTCTCTACCCCAAAAACTGACTTTCCATTATGCATTTTCAAACACCTTGTGTACTATAATATTCAAATTTCAAAGAGGACCATTTGAATTTTTTTTCATCTCTGTATCCCGCCCTGATAGCAAGCTGATTTGAGGCTGAAACTGAAAATAGCGGCTTAATTAGATCAACTTCATTGTAACCCATTCACTTCCTTCACATGTTTTGTTTTGTACATTGATGGGTTGTCTTCATCTTGGCCACACCACAATGACCATGAAGGCATGAACCACCGGCGATGTGCATCTAGAATTGTGGTTTGATTCATGTATGGAGTCGATTTTTGATTCTTTCCAACAAAAGCTTTGTAGTTGAGTTCGATTTCATCTTGCTAAGCAACAACTTAACAGGTTCGATTTCTTCTTTTCTTTTTCACTTGAGTCTCATACCTGATGTTTTTTCTGCTACAGCCAACAACTTCGACCTTTAGAGTTTGATTTCTTCTAGCTTTGGATTTTGGAGGTCGATTTCAGAAGGGAGAATATTCCTTCTTTGGCCTTTGAATGGGTTTTTGGAAGTAATTCGTTTTATCAAGATTTTATCATCTGGGTGTGTTTTCTTGCTGTATAATTTTGTGGGTTTCAGTCTTTTCTACATTGTGTGTTTTTCAAGTGGTAGAATCATAATATTTAGTGAATATTGGAGTTCAAAGTTCTCTTTGGATTTGTTGCTAAAATCCATCTTCTTTGAAGAATATTGTCATTAAATTCATGTTAATGAAACTGCTTTTTGAATTTAATTGGTTCATTTTTTGTGTAAGTGTCTCCTCCTTATGATTATTGTTGTAGAAGATGATAAACCGTGGAAATAAGATGAAAATGGCGATTAAAAGTAATCATAACAACTGAAAATCTAATCTCTATACCTTCATGGAAAGATATGATTAGAGAAGAAAATTTATCCTGAGAAGCTTGAAATGCTTGAATTGCTTTATTTTCTTTTATATTCACTTCCTATTACAGTAAACATGAGTGTGAAAAAACTTGGTAGTTGATACTTTGAAAACCTCATGTACGTTACTACTAATAATTTGAGTAACGAGGCATGTTGGCTTATATTTTACATGTAGGCATGTTGAAAAGAGAAACAAATGTGTGCCTATTTTCAGGGGAGAAAGTTTAAAAAACAAGGAACAAGTAAACCAAATGTGTTTTTATGTGCTTGCATACAGAGATATCCTGATTGCAGATGCATTACTATGCCAGATTGAAGCACAAAAGAGGTTACAAGAGCAGTTTGAGGTGTATAAAATCTTTCTATATTAAAGATTCCATTGCCATTATGATCATTCCCATTACAATTTGATGGTAACAGCATGTTCCTTTTTAGTGTTTATTGGAGGGCAATGTGTGTTGTTTGGATGATTATTTGGTTGCAGCACTTAGGGCCCGTTTACTAAATACTTACACGGGTAAGCGCTTACCAGTATCACTTACCTTACGGTCCTTACCTATTGAGCATGAAAACTACCTAGAATCTTACCCGGTAAAAGTCATAACAAGAACTAGAGTCTTACCCGGTAAGTGAGAAAAATGACTCGTACCCGGTAAGCGCTTATCGGGTTTAAAACACTTACCAACAATCAATTTTGATGATCTAGAATGTTAGACGATAAGGTAAGTGAAGGTAATGTCCTTGCCGGTAAGCATTTTGGTAAACGGCCCCTTAGTCTTTCTTCAAAATCCAAGTGATCAATCATTATAGTTTTAGAAGAAAGATTAGATCTATTTCATTAGAAATACATTTGGGGGGATAAGGTTTGTTTTGATAAGAATGTATGTATGTATAGAAAAATGGTTGGTATTAATAGGAAATTAACAAGTGATTGGGTGATGCATGCATGCGTTCTTGCTTCTAAGTAAACCATTAAATTGCTATGGTTTTCTTTTTGATTTTTGTATGAAAAATATCACTTTTGCAGGTGAAGATACTAAACTCTGATGTTCAAGCTCTCTCTCTCCAAATATTCATATCAAACATTACTACTGATATGATTATGATTATTACTTTTTCATTCAAATGAACATCTTGTAAAAAATTCAATTCCATTTTTTAAACATTTTTATATTTATTTAATGCTCTCAATTTTCATTTTATATAAGTTAAATGTTAGAATATGGTACCTTGCATTGTTGGATTCAATGGTCTAGGCTGAAACCTAAACTACATACACCTTTCCCTCTTCACCATTTGTTTGTTTTTCTTTTTCCTCATCCAACTATTTTGATTTTTAACCAGAATGGTTGTCATGCCTGGTTTCTTGAATATCTAAATTGTTGATTTGATTCATTAGTTAGCATAAAGTGTAGGAGGGTAATGGATTCCTTGAAAATCATATAGAAATAAATAAAATACAAGTCTTATGTAAAATATGTATCCAGTAGATTTTAGTCCACTAGAACGGCATCGTAGGCAATCGTAGGTAACAATTTAACCGGTAAACGCTAATCGGGTAAGAGTCGTTGCCCTTAATTATCGTGTAAGACTCTCGATCATTGCTTTCGCTCTTACCGAGTAAGCTTATTGGTCATTTCCATAGTCATCGGTTAAGGTAATATAATTTGATAAGCTTGGTAAGCGTTTACACGGTTAAGAGATTTTCTTGCTTTTCAGTTCTTACACACAAAAACGTAAAAAATCAAAATCTAAGTGGGACAAAAGTAAAAGAAAGCAAGATTGAGGGTTCGAAATCCTAGATTTAGAACCAGATGTATTGCACGTTGCGGGTCTTTATTGTTTAGTCATGAATTCCAAGCTTTTAACGAGTATCAAATATATGTATTTGGAAACTCAGCATTTTTGCAATTTTTTCTAGATATCATGTCAAAAAATAATATTTATTTTAGAAATTTATTGTCAATTAAACCAAACAAACCTATTATAATAAAATTGAGAGGGACGGAAAATAGAACGAAACAAGAAAAATGGTTGACAAATGAATAATTGGCTTCATAATTGTGATTTACCCGCGCCGCATCGCGCGGGTACACAACTAGTATATATATATATATATATTATATATATATATATATATATATATTATATTACTACATTAATATTGGTTTAGACCAAAAGTCTTAATTACAACCCAAAAAGCACAAAGAACAACCATTTTATGCATAAATTTTGAAAAACTCTTAAGTACAATCTAATAAGCATAATGTACAAGTATATAATACAAACTTTTTCACCCAATACTTTTAACCCAAAATATATCCTTCCTCCCATACTCCACACCTTTCACCATACCGTGGATTTGATCCATACCCAAATTCAAATTCAAATGGGAAGGTGAGTGCCTTAAATTCCACCTATAAATTCTTCTTTTCTCTCCTCAAATATAAAGCTCCTTTCCATGGCTACCTTTTTTGCCTTTTGCTCTTTTCACCGGAATTCGAGTTCTGGATGGCCAGAAATCCCTCTTGCCCTGAAACCTTCCAATTGTTCTCCGGCGGTGTTCTCCTTCCCCTTCACCAACTCACACCACCCACCTGATAAACAAGACACCACCTTTAACCCTCCAACCATAACCACCGTCGTTGCTTTATGTACTTTTTAGTTCTTTTCAGATTTTATGTTGATTCCCGCTCATTTTTTGAATTCTCGATACCCATCACCAACAAATTTAGCATGTATAGTTTTCTCTTCTCAACTACTCCGCGGATGAATCCTCTGGTTTTTCTCTTCTTCTTCCCCAAGTTATGCATCAATATTTTGCAGCAAGTATGACATGATTTGAAGCTCAAAAACAATCTTGTAGATGGGTGCTCTACACAACGACTGAGATTTGTGATTTTGGCTAATCAAAGGTGTTCATAAGATATTATAATTTTGGTGATATGGATACCATTTGAGATGTTAAAATACTACTTTATCTCTCTATTTTCCCTTTTGCAAATCTGAAAAACAAGAACACCCAGAAATTACAAGACAGGGAGATTCAGGTGCCCATAGGCTCTTATTCTCCCTGTCAGCATACCAGTAAATCATAGGTGTTAATTTGCTGGTTTTCGTTTTTATATTAATCAATTTCAGCTGGTTTTGTTTTCGCATTTGATTCCGGTTTCAATCTCATTGGCGGCAAACGCAGGTATCGTCAATTTGGAAATCACAGGTGTTGGTTTGCTGATTTTCTTTTTTATATGCTCAATTTCAGCTGGTTTTGTTTACGCATTTGATTACGATTTCAATCTCACCGGCGGCAAACGCAAGTATCTTCGATTTTAAGTATATGGCTGTTATCTTTGGTTTTTGATTCTGATTTCTTAGATCTGGTTTGGTCCTAAGTATACAGATTGTTTTTGTTCAATCTATTGGTTTTATCAGTTTTCAATTTCAGCAGCCTTAGAGCATCTCCAACCTTAGCACTAAAAAAAAACACTAAATTTGGTGGGCCCATCAACAAAAAAAAAAAACTCCTCTAAAAAAATACCAAATTTGTGGACCCCACATTAAAATAACATATTTCATTAACTATAATATCCATTTAAATATAATAAACAATTTAAAGTAAATGAAAAAAAAAAAAAACTCAAGTGATTTGGTGGGTCCCAAATTTATGCCATGGTTCAATTCTCACGGCAAATATGCCGTGGACAATTTCAAGACGGCAAATCTTTTCCAATTATAGCGGTAGGTTGGAGGGTACAAAACGTCAAATTTAAGATTATAACGGAAGGTTGGAGATGCTCTTATATGGTTTGGTTTGGTTGTTGCTATTGGATATTGATCAGTTTGGTTCAGGCTTGGTATGCCCACTTCTCTTTTGTAATTTGCTTTTTCATTCAATAAAGTTTTTTCTGGTTTTGGTCCCCTTTACCCAATAAAATAATAATAAATAAATACCAATGGGAGGGGAGGGGGAGGGGGAGGTAATCATATATGTCATAGCTAACGATTTGTTGGTTGTAAATACTTTTGGGAAACATAGTCTCCCCTAATGCACTTTAACAGTGGTTAAAACTCTAAGCAAATAAACCTTGTCCTTACTTGGAAAGGGGATCAAATGGCATGCATCAGTTGTAAAGTACATAAATGTATTGAGAGTAGGTAATGACACACCATAGGCTTTAGTGGACGCCACCCACATAAGGCGTGGTGTTAGAGGGAGCATGTGTAATGACTGAATGGTAATAGGATGTGTAGATGAGAAAACATCCAAAAGGTAGCAAAGAGGTGTTGTAGAAGTTACTGGAGTAAATATCAAACTAAAAACACTGTGTTGTAAAAGCTACAATGGCCTAATGGTAAAGCGTGAGTTTTAGCAAAAAAAGCTGTCATGCTTTTGTTTCTTTTACTTACACAAATGTTTGAGTTAAATTAAATGAGTGATAATTCAGATTGCTGATCTTCATGACAGATTTGTTGATGCAATTACTAAACTTGGTGGCCCTGACAGTTAGGGGTCATTTATCAAACGCTTACCTAGCCTACCAAGTTATATTACCTTAACCAATAAATATTTGAATATGGCAATGACCAATAATCTTACCCGATAAGAGCGAAAGCAATGATTGAGAGTCTTACCCGGTAAGTGAGGGCGACGGTTCTTACATGGTTAGTGCTTACCGGGTAAATTTTTGCATACGATGTTGATTTAATGATTAAAATCTTACTCGGTAAGGTAAATGATAACGTTGAATTTAACCGGTAAGCGCTTACTAGGTAAGTGTTCGGGTATAGGCCCTTAGTCTCTCTATTTCTCTTCCTAATTAATCTTTCTTGATTATAATTAATTTATCGAGTAAAATTTTAATACATTAAAACGACATTATCTACAACAATTTACCCAGTAAGTGTTTATCGGGTAAGAGCCATTACTTTCACTTACCGGATAAAACTATCGGTCCTTGTAATCACTCTTACTAGGTAAGATTCTCAATGTTTGTCATTCTCATCCGATTAGGCAAAGTGACTCGGCAAGCACTATACCGAGTAAGAGCGGTTACTTTCACAAGTTTCCTAATATGGTCCGTTCACAGGGCCGGTCCTGAGATTCCAGATGCCCATGGCGAAAGGCAAAAAACAGTAAATGCAAAGTTAGGATCATAACAAACAGATGCAGCTAACACCCAAATTGGGGGTAAATTGGGATAATTTGAAGGAAGCCATAAGGGGTTCAATTGATGATTGAAATCAACAAATAAAAACCCAGAAAACCATGGAAGAACAAGAATTGAAGAAATTACTGACTTACTGTTGACCCTCGTCGAAAGCAGGAGGAGGGACTTGTAGTTGTTCGCCGACGGCACAAAGCCACAGCCGCACAAAGCGTCAAAGCCACAGTCGCACAGTGATGCCTGTGATCGATTGCGATTCGCCGATTTGTCGATTTGAGATGGTAATTAATCGATGGAAGAGTTACACAGAGAGGTTGAGTTCGATTCATTTGAGAACTGGAGATTTAAGAAGCGAGAGGCGAGGTAGTCGTAGGGTCGTAGAACTGAAACGTCGAGAACTGAAAATAAGAAACCGTATATTTTTTTTGGGATGCTCTAAAACAAAACAGAATAAGCCTAACACTGGTTTTTTTTTTTTAAAGTGATGCCCTTATGGGCCCTGCTGCCCATGGCCCAAGCCACACTTGCCATGGGCCAGGGCCGGGCCTGTCCGTTCATCACACTATTAAGTTTAGAGATAAGAAGCAAAATCTAAATTTTGTAGTCTTCAATGTAATCAAAGTCATGTATCAATAGATAAGCCATTTGAATATCAAGAAAGTGATTGTGATGTATGTATAGGTTGCGAATAGGGAGGCACAAAATTCTTGAGACGAATGCTTGTTATAAGTTATAGTTGTTGGTAAACGACAAAACTCTTCCAAATCTCTCAACAAGTAGTGAACCTTATATTTTTTGCATCCCGCTGCATTGCGCGGGCACACAACTAGTGTATATATATATATATATATATATATATATATATATATATATATATATATATATATATAAAAGTATTTTTACTTATAGCTTCTTCATCTCCATCTACAAACTATGGTATCATCCTCTTGGTATTACTTCCTCTATTCCTCTTCATCTCTCAATGTTTACCTTATTGTTATTTTGTTTACTCATGTGGTGATTTTTGTTAATCTATTACATTAGGGTTTTCAATGTTTTCACGTATTTTTGTCTTCGATTGTAATATGTTAAATTCATTACTTCCTCTATTTGTTTTCCTTTTAGGTTTGAACTCATTCTTTGGTTATCCGAGGTATTTAATTTATATCCTCGATATGTATTTGTTTTGTTCGTAGGTGTTCCATGGAATGCTCAACCATAATATGATATAAAGAAAGTGATCTGTATGCATTACTGTGATGATGACCTCAAATTTTAGTTTCAATTGACGGTTGCTTTGTTTGAAACTCAAATTTTATTATTATTGTTGCAATCCATTGACGTGGCAGCTTGATAAGCAAGGATTCTTGGTAGAAAGTTTCACAATTTCTTG